>OZ020604.1:96573920-97269649 GCA_963971545.1 Philophylla caesio | reverse complement strand
CCGTCGTTGGTATACTGTCAGAAGTCCAGTCGTCGTAGATCAAATATCGACGTCGTTCCAACAAATATACACAATTCACCCTGTCGGACAAGAAAAAGAAGAAGACAATATAGGTAATGCCTGTCAGGCTTATAACTCTACGACGACTGGACTTCTGACAGTATACCAACGACGGTTACAAAAGATTTATAAATCTAAAGCAAGCATTTGGTTTAACAATCAATGTTTGGCATCGAACGTTACACCAAATTTTCAAGAATTATAATAAAAACAAAAACGGAAGCGAGCCGAAAAACTATCAGGATAGCTGAAAGGGACTTTGTAAAGAATGAAGTAAGAAGTTTGTACGCTAAGAAGGATCGATCAAACGATGAATTGCTTCTATTCACTTAAGACTGGCGGACGTAGACATTCTCATGCACCTATTCGAACATATAAAAACGAACACTGAGCACGTAATGAAGCGGATATACGAAAAATTACAGAAAAAACTGGAAAAACTAGGTCATGACTTTCACACCAGACTAGTGAATCTTGCAAATATATCCATTAACGAGGAAGAAACCAAACTATTGCAGAAAGGACTTAAACACAATATAAAGGACAATAACAGGACAAGGATAGCAGAACAAGCCATTATAGATACGGAAGTAGGAATATCTTTGCTGCCAAGTGAGGACCAAGAACACGCAAGGCACACATGCAGAGATATTATAGAAAACCAAATTAAAATAAATGAAAATGGAAGATATAGCCACGAAAGTAAGATTATGAAGAGTGTAAAACAGAAATTTAGGAAGAACAACATAATAACGACAAAGGCGGACAAAGGCAATACAACGGTACTCATGAAGAAAGAGGAATATAAGAGCATCTGCACTGCTGCAATAGCGCACATCGTTGTGTTCATCATGTCTCGTAGTTGGTCTAGTTGCTCTTGAACTGATACGTTTTCGTTTAGCGGCTCGTTAATTTCGAGAACTACATCTGTGCCCAAGAACGCACTTAACCTTTGCACAAGTTCAGCTTTTGACCCTGTTGTGGGTAAATTACTTTGATGCAGAATGGCTTTTAACTGCTCAACCTTCAGGTTCACTATCTTTATTTTATTATCAACCATTGTTGAAAGAAAAAGAGTAATGTTATTTACTAAACTTTACACTGTAAGCCGTAACTTCGGATTTTTTATATAAGCGTTCACGGTTGCGTCGTATTATTCGTTTCTTTTACTTTTTCGTATTCTCACAAGAAACCGAACCGAATCGCACACTTAAGCAATTTATGAAACTGTATGACGTTAAGAAATTTTAATTAGCCCGCTTCAGAAACTGTCAGGATATCATGGGTTTATTTAAAATAACTGTTAAACCGTGTATTTATATTAAGTCTATAATGTTTATTGTCAGTTAAAATTAAAAGTAAATCAGCGTTAAATATATCGTATTATTTTGCATTCGCTGCTCGCTGATGACGTTCGGCAACCGATGAATTAAAACAAGTGTTGCACGTTGGTTAGGGTTGCCATGGACAACTTATACGTTTATAGTTGCCATGTAAAACTTATACGTTTACAAGTACTTGAAATTGTTAATGTCAAAATTTGCTTATACTTTTGGTTGTTTTTTGTTAAAGTTGCTTAACTATCTGTTTTCTCATTCTCTACTTCTTCGCTCCGCCATATTCTGTACTGGCTGCTGCGCTGATGTCAGATTTTTTGGGACTGCGTAATCCTTTTATCTATCATTCTTGTGCTGAATCGATCTCATCCACCACTCTGAAATATTTGGTATCGTCCGTGGTAAATCCTGCTCGAGTGAGTTTCGCTTCTACTTGCGCAAACCATAAACGTGGATCCGGCCTCCAAAACGGTGGTGGTTTTACTGCCAGTCGTGCTACGTGAAATGGAGCAATCGAGTCTTGAAATTGTTCTTCACTGTCGGTAGACATGACGCCACTTACCAAATTGCAAATTACAACCAGAACTTGTTGGGTCTATATACATTTATTAAATTAATATACAAACTTAAACTATATTGCTTTCTTCTTTTTCTTGTCCGACAGGGTGAATTGTTGATATTTGTTGGAACGATTTTCCGTCATCCCTTGTCAAGTTTGGTTTGGAGACAAACCGGTTTCGGCGTTGTGCCATCTTCAGTGTCAAATTTCGTTCTGTACAGTTTATGTCTGTTGTTCCGTATTTATTTCATTTATTTGGTCAATCAGGTATTGGTGCATAATCGTAAATGTTAGCAAATGTTAAGTGTCCTGAATATAGGTACCTAAAGTCTCGCGCGGTTAGAGTCCAAAAATGTATATTTTATCACGAATCTGTCTTTGCGGTAAGAACAGGTATATAGTCAGTAATTTTAGTCCGTTTAGGTATTGCAGGTTTGTTTTGTATGTTGGTATCTGTTATTTTACCTACGTCTTTGTTTTGTTTTTTTGTAAACAAGCCTTAATGGTGCAAATATCGCATCAGAGTTGCTGTTTATTTGTTCGTTTATTATCCTCCCATCAAATGTTTTTTGTTTATATATTTCCATGTTTTCAAGAGCATTTAGGCGCCGTCCTTTTTGTTGTACGTGCATTACCTTCACGGTTTTCTTTATGTTTGCGGGTGAAAATTTTGCGTTTACCAAATGGTTTGCAAAATTAGATTCAGGTATTGCCGTGGGTTTTTGTATCCTTTTGTTGTAGTCCTTGTTCTTACTTTGCGTCCTGTTTGTCCTATATAGCTATATTGACACTCACAGGTCAGTTTATACACGCCTTGTTTGTTCAATGGGTCTTCTTCATTCGTGCTGCTTTTAAGTATCCTTCCCAAGTTGTTTCCAGTTTTGAACGCCGTGTGGATATTATACTTTCTGAAAAAAATTGCTTTGTATGTAATTTTTCCTGTATAAGTCATTACTGTCCAAGTTTTTCCGTCTAGCTCTCTGTCGCTTGTTTTTTGAACTGCATATATTTTTCTGAATTTATCCACGAGCTCCTTTTTGTATCCGTTGTTTGTTGCTATGTTGTATATTGTGTTTAGTTCCTTTCCGTATGCCTCTGACGATAGAGGTATTCGCTGAAGTCTGTTTATTAGTTGTCTTATAGCGGCGTATTTGTGTTCTTGAGGATGATTTGATGTGTTATGTATTATGGTGTCTGTAGCTGTCGGTTTTCTGTAAATTTCGTAGACAAGTTTTTTGGCAATTTTGTCTATGTTAATCGTCAGATCCAGGTAATTTAGTGTTCCCTTCTTTTCCATTTCCATCGTAAACATAATACATCCATGTTGTTTGTTCAGGTAATCCAGTATCTGCTCTTCATTGTCCTTGGTGATCACGCAAATAATGTCATCCACGTACCTTGCATAGAATACTACGCCTAACTCGGCTTTCAGTTCTTTCATATACTGTCCCTCTAGTTCTTGCATAAATACCTCCATGAGGATGGCCGAGGTTGGATTTCCCATTCCCAGTCCGTTTGTTTGTCGGTATATTTTATTATTAAACTTAAAATAATTTTGTCGCAGTGTAGTTCGTAATGTGTTTGTGATTTGGGTTGTTTTTATATGGTCTTTCGTTTTTTTCGAGTAGTGTTTTCCGGATCATATCTATTGTTTCTGTTTGTGGGATCGATGGGTACAAGTCCTTAATATCAAATGATACTAGCCTGCTTTGCTGTGTAATTTTCACGTTTGCCCGTTTTTGGATGAGTTCCGTCGTGTTTGCTACAATGTGCTCGTTACGAAGTTCCAAATTATCATTTAACAGCATTTTCAGATGTTTGGAGAGTCTATAAGCAGGAGCCGACTTATAGTTAATTATGGGTCTCATTGGAGTGTCCGGTTTGTGGATTTTTGGAAGCGCTATCAGTGGTGGTGCTGCCGGATTCATTTGGCTTAATAAGTGTGCTGTGTGGGGGGTTACAATATTGCTCGCTTCTTTTATGGCCTTCTTTATCTCTATTTGGTACCTGTCCGTTGGGTCTTCTCTAATTTCTCTGCACTTCATTTCACCTATTAGTGTTTTAGTTTTTTGTATATATTCCTCTTTCTTCATGAGTACCGTTGTATTGCCTTTGTCCGCCTTTGTCGTTATTATGTTGTTCTTCCTAAATTTCTGTTTTACACTCTTCATAATCTTACTTTCGTGGCTATATCTTCCATTTTCATTTATTTTAATTTGGTTTTCTATAATATCTCTGCATGTGTGCCTTGCGTGTTCTTGGTCCTCACTTGGCAGCAAAGATATTCCTACTTCCGTATCTATAATGGCTTGTTCTGCTATCCTTGTCCTGTTATTGTCCTTTATATTGTGTTTAAGTCCTTTCTGCAATAGTTTGGTTTCTTCCTCGTTGATGGATATATTTGCAAGATTCACTAGTCTGGTGTGAAAGTCATGACCTTGTGACTTGTCTTTTACTCCATATGGCCCCGTTAGTTTTTCCAGTTTTTTCTGTAATTTTTCGTATACCCGCTTTATTATGTGCTCTGTGTTTGTTTTTATATGTTCGAATAGGTCCATGAGAATGACTACCTTCTTAGCGTACAAACTTCTTACTTCATTCTTTACAAAGTCCCTTTCAGCTTTCCTGATAGTTTTTCGGCTCGCTTCCGTGTTTGCTTTTATTCTGATTCTTGCAAATTTGGGTGTAACGTTCGATGCTAGACATTGTTTGTTAAACCAAATACTTGCTTTAGTTTTATAAATCTTTTGTAACCGTCGTTGGTATACTGTCAGAAGTCCAGTCGTCGTAGATCAAATATCGACGTCGTTCCAACAAATATCAACAATTCACCCTGTCGGACAAGAAAAAGAAGAAAACAATATAGGTAATGCCTGTCAGGCTTATAACTCTACGACGACTGGACTTCTGACAGTATACCAACGACGGTTACAAAAGATTTATAAATCTAAAGCAAGCATTTGGTTTAACAATCAATGTTTGGTATCGAACGTTACACCAAATTTGCAAGAATTATAATAAAAACAAAAACGGAAGCGAGCCGAAAAACTATCAGGATAGCTGAAAGGGACTTTGTAAAGAATGAAGTAAGAAGTTTGTACGCTAAGAAGGATCGATCAAACGATGAATTGCTTCTATTCACTTAAGACTGGCGGACGTAGACATTCTCATGCACCTATTCGAACATATAAAAACAAACACAGAGCACATAATAAAGCGGGTATACGAAAAATTACAGAAAAAACTGGAAAAACTAACGGGGCCATATGGAGTAAAAGACAAGTCACAAGGTCATGACTTTCACACCAGACTAGTGAATCTTGCAAATATATCCATTAACGAGGAAGAAACCAAACTATTGCAGAAAGGACTTAAACACAATATAAAGGACAATAACAGGACAAGGATAGCAGAACAAGCCATTATAGATACGGAAGTAGGAATATCTTTGCTGCCAAGTGAGGACCAAGAACACGCAAGGCACACATGCAGAGATATTATAGAAAACCAAATTAAAATAAATGAAAATGGAAGATATAGCCACGAAAGTAAGACTATGAAGAGTGTAAAACAGAAATTTAGGAAGAACAACATAATAACGACAAAGGCGGACAAAGGCAATACAACGGTACTCATGAAGAAAGAGGAATATAAGAGCATCTGCACTGCTGCAATAGCGCACATCGTTGTGTTCATCATGTCTCGTAGTTGGTCTAGTTGCTCTTGAACTGATACGTTTTCGTTTAGCGGCTCGTTAATTTCGAGAACTACATCTGTGCCCAAGAACGCACTTAACCTTTGCACAAGTTCAGCTTTTGACCCTGTTGTGGGTAAATTACTTTGATGCAGAATGGCTTTTAACTGCTCAACCTTCGGTTCACTATCTTTATTTTATTATCAACCATTGTTGAAAGAAAAAGAGTAATGTTATTTACTAAACTTTACACTGTAAGCCGTAACTTCGGATTTTTTATTTAAGCGTTCACGGTTGCGTCGTATTATTCGTTTCTTTTACTTTTTCGTATTCTCACAAGAAACCGAACCGAATCGCACACTTAAGCAATTTATGAAACTGTATGACGTTAAGAAATTTTAATTAGCCCGCTTCAGAAACTGTCAGGATATCATGGGTTTATTTAAAATAACTGTTAAACCGTGTATTTATATTAAGTCTATAATGTTTATTGTCAGTTAAAATTAAAAGTAAATCAGAGTTAAATATATCGTATTATTTTGCATTCGCTGCTCGCTGATGACGTTCGGCAACCGATGAATTAAAACAAGTGTTGCACGTTGGTTAGGGTTGCCATGGACAACTTATACGTTTATAGTTGCCATGTAAAACTTATACGTTTACAAGTACTTGAAATTGTTAATGTCAAAATTTGCTTATACTTTTGGTTGTTTTTTATTAAAGTTGCTTAACTATCTGTTTTCTCATTCTCTACTTCTTCGCTCCGCCATATTCTGTACTGGCTGCTGCGCTGATGTCAGATTTTTTGGGACTGCGTAATCCTTTTATCTATCATTCTTGTGCTGAATCGATCTCATCCACCACTCTGAAATATTTTGTATCGTCCGTGGTAAATCCTGCTCGAGTGAGTTTCGCTTCTACTTGCGCAAACCATAAACGTGGATCCGGCCTCCAAAACGGTGGTGGTTTTACTGCCAGTCGTGCTACGTGAAATGAAGCAATCGAGTCTTGAAATTGTTCTTCACTGTCGGTAGACATGACGCCACTTACCAAATTGCAAATTACAACCAGAACTTGTTGGGTCTATATACATTTATTAAATTAATATACAAACTTAAACTATATTGCTTTCTTCTTTTTCTTGTCCGACAGGGTGAATTGTTGATATTTGTTGGAACGATTTTCCGTCATCCCTTGTCAAGTTTGGTTTGGAGACAAACCGGTTTCGGCGTTGTGCCATCTTCAGTGTCAAATTTCGTTCTGTACAGTTTATGTCTGTTGTTCCGTATTTATTTCATTTATTTGGTCAATCAGGTATTGGTGCATAATCGTAAATGTTAGCAAATGTTAAGTGTCCTGAATATAGGTACCTAAAGTCTCGCGCGGTTAGAGTCCAAAAATGTATATTTTATCACGAATCTGTCTTTGCGGTAAGAACAGGTATATAGTCAGTAATTTTAGTCCGTTTAGGTATTGCAGGTTTGTTTTGTATGTTGGTATCTGTTATTTTACCTACGTCTTTGTTTTGTTTTTTTGTAAACAAGCCTTAATGGTGCAAATATCGCATCAGAGTTGCTGTTTATTTGTTCGTTTATTATCCTCCCATCAAATGTTTTTTGTTTATATATTTCCATGTTTTCAAGAGCATTTAGGCGCCGTCCTTTTTGTTGTACGTGCATTACCTTCACGGTTTTCTTTATGTTTGCGGGTGAACATTTTGCGTTTACCAAATGGTTTGCAAAATTAGATTCAGGTATTGCCGTGGGTTTTTGTATCCTTTTGTTGTAGTCCCTTATGTGTTCACGGAATCTTGTTCTTACTTTGCGTCTGTTTGTCCTATATAGCTATATTGACACTCACAGGTCAGTTTATACACGCCTTGTTTGTTCAATGGGTCTTCTTCATTCGTGCTGCTTTTAAGTATCCTTCCCAAGTTGTTTCCAGTTTTGAACGCCGTGTGGATATTATACTTTCTGAAAAAAAATTGCTTTGTATGTAATTTTTCCTGTATAAGTCATTACTGTCCAAGTTTTTCCGTCTAGCTCTCTGTCGCTTGTTTTTTGAACTGCATATATTTTTCTGAATTTATCCACGAGCTCCTTTTTGTATCCGTTGTTTGTTGCTATGTTGTATATTGTGTTTAGTTCCTTTCCGTATGCCTCTGACGATAGAGGTATTCGCTGAAGTCTGTTTATTAGTTGTCTTATAGCGGCGTATTTGTGTTCTTGAGGATGATTTGATGTGTTATGTATTATGGTGTCTGTAGCTGTCGGTTTTCTGTAAATTTCGTAGACAAGTTTTTTGGCAATTTTGTCTATGTTAATCGTCAGATCCAGGTAATTTAGTGTTCCCTTCTTTTCCATTTCCATCGTAAACATAATACATCCATGTTGTTTGTTCAGGTAATCCAGTATCTGCTCTTCATTGTCCTTGGTGATCACGCAAATAATGTCATCCACGTACCTTGCATAGAATACTACGCCTAACTCGGCTTTCAGTTCTTTCATATACTGTCCCTCTAGTTCTTGCATAAATACCTCCATGAGGATGGCCGAGGTTGGATTTCCCATTCCCAGTCCGTTTGTTTGTCGGTATATTTTATTATTAAACTTAAAATAATTTTGTCGCAGTGTAGTTCGTAATGTGTTTGTGATTTGGGTTGTTTTTATATGGTCTTTCGTTTTTTCGAGTAGTGTTTTCCGGATCATATCTATTGTTTCTGTTTGTGGGATCGATGGGTACAAGTCCTTAATATCAAATGATACTAGCCTGCTTTGCTGTGTAATTTTCACGTTTGCCCGTTTTTGGATGAGTTCCGTCGTGTTTGCTACAATGTGCTCGTTACGAAGTTCCAAATTATCATTTAACAGCATTTTCAGATGTTTGGAGAGTCTATAAGCAGGAGCCGACTTATAGTTAATTATGGGTCTCATTGGAGTGCCCGGTTTGTGGATTTTTGGAAGCGCTATCAGTGGTGGTGCTGCCGGATTCATTTGGCTTAATAAGTGTGCTGTGTGGGGGGTTACAATATTGCTCGCTTCTTTTATGGCCTTCTTTATCTCTATTTGGTACCTGTCCGTTGGGTCTTCTCTAATTTCTCTGCACTTCATTTCACCTATTAGTGTTTTAGTTTTTTGTATATATTCCTCTTTCTTCATGAGTACCGTTGTATTGCCTTTGTCCGCCTTTGTCGTTATTATGTTGTTCTTCCTAAATTTCTGTTTTACACTCTTCATAATCTTACTTTCGTGGCTATATCTTCCATTTTCATTTATTTTAATTTGGTTTTCTATAATATCTCTGCATGTGTGCCTTGCGTGTTCTTGGTCCTCACTTGGCAGCAAAGATATTCCTACTTCCGTATCTATAATGGCTTGTTCTGCTATCCTTGTCCTGTTATTGTCCTTTATATTGTGTTTAAGTCCTTTCTGCAATAGTTTGGTTTCTTCCTCGTTGATGGATATATTTGCAAGATTCACTAGTCTGGTGTGAAAGTCATGACCTTGTGACTTGTCTTTTACTCCATATGGCCCCGTTAGTTTTTCCAGTTTTTTCTGTAATTTTTCGTATACCCGCTTTATTATGTGCTCTGTGTTTGTTTTTATATGTTCGAATAGGTCCATGAGAATGTCTACCGGTATAACGTCCGCCAGTCTTAAGTGAATAGAAAGCAATTCCTCGTTTGATCGATCCTTCTTAGCGTACAAACTTCTTACTTCATTCTTTACAAAGTCCCTTTCAGCTTTCCTGATAGTTTTTCGGCTCGCTTCCGGGTTTGCTTTTATTCTGATTCTTGCAAATTTGGGTGTAACGTTCGATGCTAGACATTGTTTGTTAAACCAAATACTTGCTTTAGTTTTATAAATCTTTTGTAACCGTCGTTGGTATACTGTCAGAAGTCCAGTCGTCGTAGATCAAATATCGACGTCGTTCCAACAAATATCAACAATTCACCCTGTCGGACAAGAAAAAGAAGAAAACAATATAGGTAATGCCTGTCAGGCTTATAACTCTACGACGACTGGACTTCTGACAGTATATCAACGACGGTTACAAAAGATTTATAAAACTAAAGCAAGTATTTGGTTTAACAAACAATGTCTAGCATCGATCGTTACACCAAAATTTGCAAGAATTATAATAAAAACAAAAACGGAAAAACTATCAGCAAAGCTGAAAGGGATTTGTAAAGAATGAAGTAAGAAGTTTGTACGTTAAGAAGGATCGATCAAACGATGAATTGCTTCTATTCACTTAAGACTGGCGGACGTAGACATTCTCATGCACCTATTCGAACATATAAAAACAAACACAGAGCACATAATAAAGCGGGTATACGAAAAATTACAGAAAAAACTGGAAAAACTAACGGGGCCATATGGAGTAAAAGACAAGTCACAAGGTCATGACTTTCACACCAGACTAGTGAATCTTGCAAATATATCCATCAACGAGGAAGAAACCAAACTATTGCAGAAAGGACTTAAACACAATATAAAGGACAGTTAACTGGCTAAGGACAGCGGAACAAGCTATTATAGATACGGAAAGAGGAATATCTTTGCTGCCAAGTGAGGACCAAGATCACGCAAGGCACATATGCAGAGATATTATAGAAACCCAAATTAAAACAAATGAAAACGTAGAATGTAGCCACGAAAGTAACATTATGAAGAATTTCAAACAGAAATTAAGGAAGAACAACATAATAACGACAAAGGCGGATAAAGGCAACACATCGGTACTTATGAAGAGAGAGGAATATATACAAAAAACTAAAACACTAATAGGTGAAATGAAGTGCAGAGAAATTAGAGAAGACCCAACGGACAGGTACCAAATAGAGATAAAGAAGGCCATAAAAGAATCGAGCAATATTATAACCCCCCACACAGCACACTTATTAAGCCAAATGAATCCGGCAGCACCACCACTGATAGCGCTTCCAAAAATCCACAAACCGGACACTCCAATGAGACCCATAATTAACTATAAGTCGGCTCCTGCTTATAGACTCTCCAAACATCTGAAAATGCTGTTAAATGATAATTTGGAACTTCGTAACGAGCACATTGTAGCAAACACGACGGAACTCATCCATAAACTGGCAAACGTGAAAATTACACAGCAAAGCAGGCTAGTATCATTTGATATTAAGGACTTGTACCCATCGATCCCACAAACAGAAACAATAGATATGATCCGGAAAACACTACTCGAAAAAACGAAAGACCATATAAAAACAACCCAAATCACAAACACATTACGAACTACACTGCGACAAAATTATTTTAAGTTTAATAATAAAATATACCGACAAACAAACGGACTGGGAATGGGAAATCCAACCTCGGCCATCCTCATGGAGGTATTTATGCAAGAACTGGAGCGACAGTATATGAAAGAACTGAAAGCCAAGTTAGGCGTAGTATTCTATGCAAGGTACGTGGATGACATTATTTGCGTGATCACCAAGGACAATGAAGAGCAGATACTGGATTACCTGAACAAACAACATGGATGTATTATGTTTACGATGGAAATGGAAAAGAAGGGAACACTAAATTACCTGGATCTGACGATTAACATAGACAAAATTGCCAAAAAACTTGTCTACGAAATTTACAGAAAACCGACAGCTACAGACACCATCCTCAAGAACACAAATACGCCGCTATAAGACAACTAATAAACAGACTTGAACGAATACCTCTATCGTCAGAGGCATACGGAAAGGAACTAAACACAATATACAACATAGCAACAAACAACGGATACAAAACGGAGCTCGTGGATAAATTCAGAAAAATATATGCAGTTCAAAAAACAAGCGACAGAGAGCTAGACGGAAAAACTTGGACAGTAATGACTTATACAGGAAAAATTACATACAAACTTGCAAATTTTTTCAGAAAGTATAATATCCACACGGCGTTCAAAACTGGAAACAACTTGGGAAGGATACTTAAAAGCAGCACGAATGAAGAAGACACATTGAACAAACAAGGCATGTATAAACTGACCTGTGAGTGTCAATATAGCTATATAGGACAAACAGGACGCAAAGTAAGAACAAGATTCCGTGAACACATAAGGGACTACAACAAAAGGATACAAAAACCCACGGCAATACCTGAATCTAATTTTGCAAACCATTTGGTAAACGCAAAATGTTCACCCGCAAACATAAAGAAAACCGTTAAGGTAATGCACGTACAACAAAAAGGACGGCGCCTAAATGCTCTTGAAAACATGGAAATATATAAACAAAAAACATTTGATGGGAGGATAATACACGAACAAATAAACAACAACTCTGATGCGATATTTGCACCATTAAGGCTTGTTTACAAAAAACAAAACAAAGACGTAGGTATAATGACAGATACCAACATACAAAACAAACCTGCAATACCTAAACGGACTAAAATTACTGACTATATACATACCTGTTCTTACCGCAAAGACAGATTCGTGATAAAATATACATTTTTGGACTCTAACCGCGCGAGACTTTAGGTACCTATATTCAGGACACTTAACATTTGCTAACATTTACGATTATGCACCAATACCTGATTGACCAAATAAATGAAATAAATACGGAACAACAGACATAAACTGTACAGAACGAAATTTGACACTGAAGATGGCACAACGCCGAAACCGGTTTGTCTCCAAACCAAACTTGACAAGGGATAACGGAAAATCGTTCCAACAAATATCAAACTTAAACTACTTTAGTTATTAAAAGCTTACAAAAAGCTTACAGGAACTACGTTGAATGAAGAACTTTTGGAGAAATTATTATTCGGGACGTCTGCACTCAAGGAACATTCCGATTCGTCTTTTCCGTAGACGCGGAATATTTTTAAGTTTCTCCATAAGACATTAAGAGGCAGGGTTAAGTTTTAAGGAAAGAAAATTACGGGTTTGACTGTATTCCTTGTCACTTTGTAGTATTCTCAGTTCACACTGCTTTTATTTCTTTTCCAAACGCGAAATAATTTATTGCGAATTTTGATTGCCTCCAAAACTACTCGTATATCCCGGACAATGCATAGACCTAGCGTTTCTCCAACTAATATTAAATTCTACTTTAAGTATTTTGTACCAAAATGTTAGAGGTTAAAATACTAAATTGAACGATTTATACTTAAAAGGCTTTGGCTGTAGCTATAACTTTATTTGCTTTACTGAAACCTGGCTTAAACCACATATTTTTAATTCAGAGATCCTTCCTAATCAATATCAAATTTATAGAAATTATCGTAAGGACAGAATCGGTGGGGGGTGTTCTCTTTGCAGTTCATGTTTCTATACGAGCCGAATATGTTAATATCGCCCTCATCGAGGCAATCGAATTTAAAGCAATACGAGTTATGGTAGTATATGGTTTCTTTTATTTAGCTGTTTGCTACATCCCTTCTAATTCTGACTTAGATCCTTAAGTTTAATGATTACTGCACATGACTCGATGATTGTACTTGGTGACTTCAATATACCTGGCATATCATGTGCTCTTATAGACGACTTTATCGTTCCAGTTTCATCAATGGATACATACAATGTGTTCTTAGAAGATATGGCTGAGTTCTGTCTAAATCAGATTAATTTAACTCCAAACAATTTTGGAACCATTCTGGATCTTTTTTTGTTGATGATGTATCAAAATCATCTATGAAGAGGTGCGAACCCTTGGTGATTCCAGAGGACTCTTATCACCCTGCGATTGAGGTAAATTGCGAGGTTATAGCTGATTTTGGAAATAATGTTGATAAATCAAGTAGCTCAAACGCTCGCGAAAGCCATTTTCAAGAAATTAGATCGAGAATTGTCAAAATTGTCATGGCCGACGTAGAAAGATAGATTTCCAATGAGGATCGCACTGTGACCAGTAGATCTATTGTGCCCGCAGTAACCTACAACACTTCCCACAGCCCGAGAGTCTCTATAAATAAAATTTTACCTCGAAGGACGTAAGGGCTTTGAGCGCGGCCTGGCTGTCGCTTAAGATGAGTATTCTCTCACCGCGATAGTTCCTTTGCAGATTTAGCTCGGCCCAAGCACTGATCACATATATTTCCGCCTGGAAGAAGCTGGGAAAGGTGCCCATAGGTATCGAGATTTTAGCTCTGGGACCATAGACGCCTGCCCCAGTACCATCCACGGTTTTTAATCCATCAGTTTACCACTACAATGTACTTTGCCGAACCCAGCTCTCTAGAAGGGAGGATTTCCAGGACATTTTGTCTTTAACCCTTTCGCTACATAGTATCCATATGGATACACTCAACTTTGTGGGCGGCTGGCAAACTCCCTGTCACAAAAACCACTTAGTTTTCATCTAATTTTGGTTTCTTAAGGTCTTAGAAAACACCTACAATTAAAATATTGAAGGTTTTCTTTGAACTGAGAAATATATAGCAATTAAAAAAAAGAGCTCTATTTTATTTTGAATTCTTGCTGAAAAAGAGGCTTTGCTATATAACAATTATATGTAAATGTGACCGTATATATTATTTTAAACATATCAAATATGTAGAAAAACGTTCATTTTAAAATGTTGCGTTATTAATTTTTTGATTTAATATCTATAAAAGCCTTGTCGATTTTTTAAACATACCTTGTATCCATATGGATACAAACGCAAGTTTTGGTTGTAAACGGTGTACTCACAAGACAAATAAAATCATCTTGCGTTTGATGCTTCTACCGTGCCGACGTTTGTTACTAGCTCTACTGACAGCAACATAATTGAAAAAATGCCTAGAAAGTTAGAAGATCATGAAATTGAGCAACTTTTAACTACTTTCGTCGATTCTGATATTTCTGACTTAGAAGATGAATCGGACGAATATGACCTGGCTAACAATTTATTAGATGCGCTTGAGAACAATGAAAGCTTTTTATTAGAAGAGCTTTCTCGAGAAGGTCCTTATGAGATAAACATACAGGATATAGATGTTGTTGATGATGAGGGTTCTGGGGAAATTGATGAAGTAGAGAGCCATTTAGTTGATGGGGCAGTGCAAGAAAGCGCTGTTTTCCAAACTCCGCACTTTCCATTGAAAAAGGCCGGCCAATTTCGTTGGAAAAAAGCTTCTTGGGCCACTCCTGAGACTAATTTTACTGAAACTTACCCAAAGAAATCTTTAAAATTACCTGTAGAATATTTTTTGGAGTACTTTACAGATGAATTTCTCCAACAACTGGTATCCTCAACAAATCAGTCATCAATGATTAAAAATGGAAAATCTTTAAATTTGACTACCGTAGAACTTCTGAAATTTCTAGCTCTTGAGATAGCGATTGGTACCATTGGATATCCGCGTTTGGATATGTATTGGACAGTGGGTACCGTAATACCATCATTCCCCGAAAATATGCCGAGACAAAGATTTCATTCTTTGCGAAATAGTTTAAAGTTCACAACAAATTCAACTCAAAGCGACAAACTGTACCTAATTCGTCCACTTATTAATATGTTTACACGAAAATCGTACACTCTTCCGAAAGATGAAAACCTTTGCGTGGATGAGATGATGGTTCCTTTTAAAGGGAGAACTGCTTTGAGGCAATATATGCCCAAGAAACCCATCAAATGGGGAATGAACGGCATAATGTACGATTTTGAAATCTATCAAGGAAAAGGCACAATATTAACTGAATCAAAGTTAGGGTTTTGCTCTGATATTGTCATTCAACTTTCAAAAACTATTCCTCAAAACAGAAACCATAAAATTTATTTCGATAATTATTTCTCGACTCTAAATTTAATATCGTATTTACGCCAAAAATTCATTTGGGCTACTGGTACTATCAGAGGAAATAGATTTGGTAAACTTGATTTCAAAACTGAAAAGCAGTTGCGAAAAGAGGGCCGTGAAAGTTTTGACTACCGTGTAGAGAGAGCAGACAATATTTTTTTTGCTAAGATGGCTCGACGGAGGAATTGTGCAACTCGTGTCATCAATTCATGGTCATGAACCCCTAAATGCAGTATCCCGATTTTCTGCTGAAAAAAAACAAAAAAATTCAAATAGCACAACCAAACATAGTAGCAGAGTACAATAAAAATATGGAGGGAGTAGATAAATTGGATTTTCTGCTCTCTTTGTACAGAATTTCCATAAGATCTAAAAAGTGGACTCTGAAGATATTTTACCACTTTATTGATTTAGCTGTGTGCAATTCGTGGTTAGAATACAGAATGGACCACGAAAACAATGGACACAAAAATAAATATATGGATTTGTTGAGCTTTCGTAATGATATTGCGAACGGGCTAATAGCTCGGTCAAATCAACAGGCATGTTCTCGTAAACGGGGACGCCCCACATCATTTTTAAATGAGGACATCCCAATCAGTCCAACGACTTCCGGGATAAGACGTAAAGCTACACCATCGACTTCTATTCGATATGACGGAAACCAACATTGGCCGGAACACTTGAAGGATAAAGGTAGATGCAAAATTCAAGGATGTAAGGGACAAACCAGATACAAGTGCTCTAAATGCGATGTTTTCTTGTGCATTCCCAATGGATCAAGAAATTGCTTCAGGGACTTTCATTATATATCAAAAGCATAAAATTTGGTAAGTCAATTTCTTGTAGTGTTTACTTCACTTTATATTCTAGGTATCATTTTCGTTTTTATTTATTTTAGTTTATAAGAATATGAATTGTATAATTTTCATTTTATATATATTTACTTTTTATTTATTGAAAAATATGAATTTGTAAGTATTTTAACCACCGAGACAAATAAAAATTGAAATAAAAAAAAATTAAATTCAGGCAATTTTCTTTACCTTACACCAAATTTGTATCCATATGGATACATTCCAAAAAACACATTTAGAGTAAAATTTTTTTTAAATCGAAAAGTGATCGATATTTCTAGGGTCAATAAGAGTAAGAATTGAAAGAATTGGATTTTTAAAGCCACCCTTTAAAAACTTGTAGCGAAAAGGTTAATATCATCAATTCTGAAGTGTCTCTCGAACACTATTTCTTTAATTATATCATTCCAGGGAAAAAGAGCTAGTGGGAGTTGACAGCCAAACTTCTTCCTATTTTTGGACGATAGTACCTTGAGTTTGCCGTAGCCTTCTCTCGCAAAGTTCAGCATTGAACGTTTTGCTGCCTGTACTACATGTATATGCAGTGGCTCGAGGTCCAGGATCACCTCTAGCGCAGCCGTCATACACGTGCGCATTGCTCCCGTAATGCAGACACCTCCAAGGCGTTGCAGCCTGGCAAGAGATTGCCGCACTGTAGCCAGGTTGGTCCTTGTGCCCAAAGCAACTGCTACGTAAGTAACTTAATCTAACTATCATGGTGTACATCCATCTCAAAATTTTCGGGGTGCATCCCCAAGATTTACCAGCTAGACGCTTGCACACCATGAGTGCCCTCGTAGCTTTGGAGATGGTCGCGTCCACATGGCTTTTCCACAGAAGCTTAGAGTCCAGGATTAGGCCCAGATACTTCACTTCTGTGGCAATTAAAACAGGGACCCCCTCCATAGCTATGCTCCTCATACCCTGCACCTTCCTTTTAATGGTAAAAGGGACATTGACTGCCTTAGAGGGATTAATATTTAGCCCCGTGGCAGTGCACCATCTTTTTGCTAGCTGAAGTCTTCTCTGAATAATGTCCATATTGTTGCCAGTATGTGTTTCAGCAATTCTGGTATGCAGCAACTCAGCTATATATTTCCGAATGGTAGACTGCACACCTCGTCTGCCAGCGCTCGACACTTAAATGAGTTGTGTTATCGAAGGCACCCTCAATGTCGAGGAAGGCGCAAAGCACCGTTTCTCCACATTCAAAGGCCTCCTGAATCACCTCGGTCAGAGCGAAGAGCGCAGTGTCCGTCGATCTGCCTGCCCTATAGGCATGCTGATCAAAATGCAAAGGCTTCCGCTTGAGAGCGCTACGCCTGATTTCATTGTCAATTATCTTCTCTATGGCCTTAAGCATGAAATGAGTAAGGCTTATCGGGCTGAAGGATTAGGCAAGCGAGTAGTCTCTTCTACCTATTTTTGGTATAAAGATAACTCGAGCTCTATGCCATACCTCAGGGAGGTATGTCAGCGCTAGGCTATCCCTCATGATTTTTACTAGATGAGGAGTTAGTAGCGCCCCGCCCTGTTGTAGCATCATAGGACTAATGTCGTCCACTCCCGGGGCATTGTACCGCTGAAACCTGCCCAGAGCACAGCTGACTGTTCGCCAGTTAATGAGCTCCCTGGCTACTTTCCAGTCAGTCGGAGTTGGGCTGAGGACCCGAAGACCAGTATTCCGCGACTAAGTAAAATTATATTTAAATATAAAATAATTCTTCTTTCATTGGCTCGATAACCGCCTATGCGATTTTGGCCGAGCTTGGCATAGCACGCCAGTTATTTCTCTTTCGCTAACTGGCGCCAGTTGGAAATACCTACGTACAAATACCCATTGTAATATGTTAAAAGCTATGTATTTAAGGATAAGTGTTAAATGAAATTATTCATTACATATTGAGAGTTGCAATAAAGAAGATATTGTAATCAACCGTCGTTGTGTCATTGATTCACCTTTTGGATAATTTTTATGATTTATATACGATTGAACTTGGTCGGTAAAAGAGCTTATCGTCCACAAAACATTTATTTTACCAAACTAAAACTTTCGTTCATATTCATACCATGGCGCCTTCAAAAAAGACGAATGAAGTCGAGGCAAGGAAGAAAAGACGCGATGACTTAATGCAGCATATAATTGCAATTAACAATGGATTGACATTTGAGATGCTTCAAGAACATGATGAGCCCGCAATTAAGGGACGATTAGACCAGGTGGACCGGCTGGAGAATGGGTTTATATCCTCCAAACGCAGTTGGAGGATGAAGATGACTCAGAACTGATGGTTACCCAATTACCAATTAACGCTCATTTGCGCGCTTTGCAAACAATGGGTAAAAATTAACAAATTGCAGATGGAGTGCTGATTGAATTAGTATCACAAAAATTTGATTTAATGTCAAAATTCTTGTCGCATCGTTGTCAGCGATTGGAAATCATTTTCTAACAACAATCGCCAGCTCTTGCTGACTTCATTGCCAAGTGGATGTCTCTTATGCAATTCCAGCCAGCATACAATCAATCAATGTTCAAAATTCATAAGCGTTTCACCCCTTAGTCGGTATAAGGAGGTAAAAACTGCAATTGTGTTTGAACTGCTTGAGAAGTGGTCATTCCGTGAAGAACTGTAAGTCAAGTTTTTGTAAATATTGTTCATCGGAGCACCACACTTTGCTACATCAGGGCGCTAATCCTTCCGGATCATCGCAACTAGATAGTGAAGTGTCCACATCGCTCTCGGCAGCAGCAGCTCCGTTCACTTCTTCTGCATCAACATTGGTGAGTTCTGGCCGTCAAACTACTGCTACTCATAGAAATTTCGTTCTTCTAGCTACTCCAGTGATTTAGGTAAAAAATCGCGCTGGAACGTTAGTTCCTTGCCGGGCGTTGCTTGACTCTGCATCGCAGTTAAATTTTATTACTGGTCGCATATTGAATCAGCTCCAATTAAGGAAGAGTAAATCATCATTTTCCATCTCTGGTATAGGCCAAAATGGGTTTGTCGCTGATCATATCGTTGATCTAAAAATACATTCACGCGTTGGTGACTATTCTGCGAAGTTGTCAGCAGTTGTCACGCACACCATTACAGAGACTCAGCCAAGCATTTGTTTGAAGGATATTGACTGGAACATACCTGCGAATATTCGTCTAGTGGATCCACTATTTTTTTAGCCCCAGCGTGTCGACATACTTATTGGAGCGAGTTTGTTTTTTGAGCTCCTTTGCGTTGGCCAAATACGTCTACACCAAAATTTGCCAGTATTGCAAAAGACAAAATTGGGCTGGATTGTGTCCGGCGGAAGTACACCAAAGACATCCCAACTTTCTTGTTTGACTGCAGTTGATGTGTCTGGCGAAGTTGATACAGATATCTAATTGACCGATTTAGTTAAGCGTTTTTGGGAATCAGAGGATTATAGTTACCCAGCACCGAAGACTACTATGAAAGAAGACATGTGCGAAGATCATTTTTTGAAAAATCATCATCTTTTGGAGTCTGGAGCCTATAAGGTGCGTTTACCTAAGAAGATGCCGAACCAAGAGCTGGGAGACTCGTACCAACAGGCTATTAGACGATTTAAATCCCTTAAACGCAAGTTGCAGCGCTATCCTGAACTCAAACAACAGTACTCGTCATTCATCAAATAATATCTTGGCTTGGGACATATGTCAATACTCTATACTAAACTAAATGAGGTAATTATAAATTTTTTGCCACATCACTGTGTTTTCAAGGATGAGAGTACAACAACCAAATTGAGGGTTGTGTTTAATGGCTCTGCTCGCACAAGCAATGGACGATCTTTAAATTTCATACTGATGGCTGGTCCCACAATCCAGCCTTCTTTGTTTAATATTCTTCTTCAATTTCGTTCATATAGGATTGCTCTCACTGCGGATATATGTAAGATGTATCGATGCGTGAGAATGTCATACCCAGATAACTTATTGCAGGGCATAATATGGCGGGATAACCCCAATGAACCATTTCGGGCATATAAACGCGAAGCCCGCTTCATTTTTAGCTATTCGAGCCATGCAGCAGCTTGCGGTTGATGAAGGTGATAACTATCCAGTCGGCGCTTAAACCATTTATAAAGGTTTTAATGTGGATGATATGATTTTTGGTGCGAATTCATTAGACGAAGCTCGGGATATTCTGCATCAAACGAAGACGCTGCTTGCCTTCTGGAATTTTGAACTGCAAAAATGGTGTTCAAATCATAATCGAGTTTTAGCTGATATTAAACATTCTGACAAACAAGACTTCTTGGCATTTCACGATGGCACTAGCAGTTTTGAACTTGTTTTCGAAAACCTACAAAAACAATACCAAACACCTTAGCATTTAGAGATTTGAGTTGAAAATAATGAAATTCGGAAATGTCTTTTAGCCTCCAAATTAATGAAAAATATTTCTAGAAGTGCTAACTTTACAACCTGAAAACATGCAATGTTGTCCTATTAAACTGCATTACCATCTTCGCGGGAATTCCGGTTACAAGGCTTAGTTATAATTTTCGGTGATTAAATTTGCTGGTTGTGAAAATGCCAGTGACATGCAATGCGCGCCCTTAAGTTATACATATGTACGTTCATAAGTATTTAAAAGATATTTTATCAATTTACTTGAAGTTAAGAGAAAGTCGGCTTGAAGCAGAATTTTTTGGCAAAACTATACCAAAAAAGCTCCTGTAAATTTAAGGGACGACTTTCTTGACTATTTCTATGCACCATAAGTTTTAAATACAGCATTTATTTTAATATGCATATGGTGAAGTAAGTGGAGTAATTTTAACAACTGCAAATTATAAATATCACAATCAACTCTACCACCTAACTATACAAAAATCCTTACACTTTGCTCATTTTTGATTTTACCATTAAGTGTTTGGTATATACCACGATACTAAATATTTTTTTTGTTGTCTGGATTAAACAGGTTGCTTTAAAAAGTGTGATAAATTCTTATATGCAGAACACCGAACAGTTTTCCATTGCACTTCATTTACTTAATTCCGCCCACGGGGAATTAACGTGGAAGAACTGCCATCCTTGGACTTCGTTACTATTGAAGTTATATGTATCGTGCAAGGATGTACGTGTTGCGCACCAAATTATTGGGACTTTGGGTAAGTATATTTATTTAACTAAATTTAATTGTGAATATGTAACAGTCAATTGCAGGTGAATTTGCAAAAATGTCCCACAAGTCACAAGAATCAAGGAAATTGTTTGGTTCTAATCATGTTAAACAAATTTTTGATATTATAACAAAGGAATATATGGTTCAAATTGACAAAAAAAGCGTATTACGTTTAATGATTGCTCTTTTAAAGCTTTATCCTGAATATGGCATTCAAGCGAGGGGTAGTGTAACCAGCTTTCTTTCTGAATTTATGAATTCGTCGTCTTACGTTACTGTAGAGTATGTAGGAAAATGTTACCATCTTCTGTTAAATTCATCGAAACATCAATCAAATGATAAGCAAATGAGGGAGTTTTGGCGGTTATATGAACAAGGACTCATAGGAAGTCTTAAAACATTATTAAATATGTTATCTGACCACCTCTCTGATACTGTTATTGAAGCTTTGGTTTGCGGACCGTTACATATATCAATGTGCCCACTAAGTGACGATCCAATAAAACGACTTCCACAAATATTCATTCGTTTTAAAAATCTGGCCATCTATCTCATTGTTACTATACGGTAAAAGATATTTTATATATATTTCTACTAAGATTCTAATTCCTCCATCCGATAAAAAGGGAACCATTCTCCACGGAGAAACTTATCAATCCAAACAAAATTTTAAGTCTTATAAAAAGTGCTCTGGAAATATCGCACTTAATATCGCGAAGGACAAAAATAATTCACAATAATATCCTTGGCCTTCTACTTCCTCAATTATATTATATTTTGTTGCAAATTTTGGAGACATCAATCGTCACGTAAGCATAACCGCAATTAATACAAAAAATCATAACAAACTCTGTAATTATCTAGATTAGGAAAAAATTTGCGAAGAAGTTATAAACAAGTATGGATGATTTTGGGAAATTTCAAAAAATTATGTTTATTAAAATTGGCAAAAGATGAAAATAAATCATACATGTAAGTTTCGATTACTTAAATTTTGTAAATACATAATTGTTAACTTATTTTTGTTTCATTTTAGGCACTTGCTTGTGAAAGTGTGTAATGTCATCAGCTTATGGTGTAAAATCCTGAATGAAGGTAGCCGCAGTGATTTAATAAGTAACTTCATTGTGAAAGATATTTTAAATATTTCTTCCCTCCATACTACTGTACTGAAGGTAAGCATTTAACATTTTTGGGTATATCCAGTGGCTTCCTAAACCATCTATACAGCCTTTCCATTTCAAGACAACCGGTCCATTCGGGTCATGTTTTTTTTCATGAAAATCGAACATGTAGTTCCTTCGTCAAAATAATGAGACACGTATTTTTTCTTTTGACCGAAAAAATTGTTTTCGATATTATTCGGCGATTTCAATTTTGCTGTAAAAATCGTATTTTACCGTCTTTGAAATTTTTTTTTTTCAAAAATGCCAAATCATGTCCAGACAACTATTTTTTATTCGCAAAAATCAAAAACGCATTTTTTTCAAAATTAAATTTCTCGAAAAGTGTATTTTTTAAAATTTTTTTTTTTCACATTGAAATGTTTTTTGGCCAAGCGGCTGTGAGCCAAAAATAAAAAAAATATAATATATGCACTAGATATGAAACTAAGCTGGACGAGTTATATTAGCCAGCGACATCAGAAGGCTTCTGTGGCCTTATATTCTTGTAAAAGGGCATTGGAAGGAGATGGGATATCAACCCTCTATGGAGCCATCGTATGGTGGCCTGCCGAGCTAATAATCTCAATCTAATTAGAAACGTGTGGTCTAGTGCGTGCTATAACCTGATATGTCGCATATGACGCACACCACAAATGGTAGGAGTACGCGCCAAAATTATTATTATATAATTAGAAAAGTGCAGAGGCTGAAACGACTTTATCCTAAAAGCAGCTAAAATGATGAATGGATTCCGGGTAGGTGTATGTAATCGAGGCGGGTCTGCATTCCTTGCTCTGCTACAGCGTGGCTCAGATTGCCTCATTGCATACAGCGAAGGCCGTACAAAAAAAATATAAATACATATATGCAGAAACGACAATACAAAAAAAAGAGAAAAAACAGGGACAAAAAGCACAACGCATCAACAACTCATACACTATGGGAAAATAAGGTGGTAATTTATCCCCTTCTATACCCACCCAACCTGTTAATGGAGGTGCTTAATACCCATTAACCCTAAGGTTAAGGTTACCCTCCCTCACTCCTCCATATCCTTACATTTCGCCATCAATGGGAAATAATTACGTAAGCATTCTTTAATTTTGAACCAACGTTATAATTTTAATTCGATTTCATAATAATAAATGTATGTACATTGAATGAAAACTTCTATAAACTATAGTCAGCATCTAACCATATGCCACAAAAATTTTATTACATATTAAAAAATATTAATTGTCATACTAACAGAGTTGATTGATAAAGGATATAAAAACTACGGTGCAAGCTCGCTACCACGGTATCGAATCGCATACACAAACCATAATGAAAAATGTCCATTTAGAAATAAAACAATGCAAGCACACGCTAAGAAATATGTGTGCGTCATGATTCAATAATACAAGGTTCTATACTTACTGGCAGCTAAAATCTGACACTCCTTAATGTATAGTTGTGTTTTGGAAGTACGCGGAAAGGGGGAATAATTTAAATTTTCGTATTTACTGCCTGATTCTGTGTTCTTGATAAATTATCTTCGCTAATTATAAATATTAAAAATGATATTGACAGATTATAAACATTTGAATATTAGAATCAAATGTTTATAATCTGTCAATATCATTTTTAATATTTATAATTAGCAAAGAAAAAAGTTTTTAATTTTTTAGGTTTATAATTTTGTATTGCCTATATATTTTTTCGGAGTAATTTTCTTTAAGTGAAAATATGAATAAAACAAATGTATATAATTATATTCCGCTCCGCTGACTGGGGAAATATATTCTGCAAATAAATGGTTTTATCTTTAATGTAAACAAATCAAAACAAAACTGATCCTTGGCAAGAAAATGCAAATAATATCGCACAGAAGGGTTAGCTATTAACTTTAACGCTGGTTAACTATACTCCAAAAAATAGATTTGAAAAATTGCTATATTATTATGAAATAACATACATTTCTTAATTCAATTTTTTTTACGCAAATTTTTAACTTAGTTTCCTTCAATCAATTTTATTTCAGCAAAATTCTTAACGCCATTTTCTTTACGCAAATTTTTAACTTAGTGTCCTTCAATCAATTTTATTTCAGCAAAATTCTTAAAGCAATTTTCTTTACGCAAATTTTCAACTCCGTTTTCAGCAAACTGATGAGGAGGCAGTTAAGATATTGCCTCTATCCTTCTCCTCTGCTCTGCGTCGGCACTATTGAACTGTATCTTCGTTAGCTACCAGAAATTAGCGTAGTGACGTCACGTAACACCCGCTCGATGGTGTTGCAGTTACTTCCTTCCTCCAAAAATAGCTTGGGGTAACTCGGCATACTAGTTGACCACCCACAACTCACGTTCACTATTATTTATTTATTTCTAAACTTTGCGACGGGCGTGCACTAAGCGAGGTTCATCCTTATCGATTCATTTAAATACTGTCCGTCAGTCGCCAAATATTTCGCTAATATGTCACTTTATCCATGACCTTGTGTTTTCGATATTTTCCATAAACGGTATTATCAGGCGATCCACAGCTTGATCAATAAACTATTACGTTATACGCCTATGTACCAGCGTTAGCATATATATATTTTTTTTCCAAAGTTGTTTATTGTATCTTATGAGAATTTATCATACAAAAGTACTTCATTAATGGACATCATAAGGGATATCATACAAATGTATTCATTAATGGGCATTATAAGGGATGCCATGATATAAATTATAGTTAATATCTTGAAGGATATTAGCATGAAATACATATGTTACAAAATATCGAAAAATAACTTCAATGTTATGTAAATAAGTTGAACAAAGCCTTTAAGCTCATTCGGATGATTAAATAATCTCAGCGAATAATTATTTTGCATTATCTTTATCTCATCTATGAACGTATTAATTATAAGGTCGCTGTGAATAGTTATGTAAATAAGTAACAAAGCCTTTAAGCACAATTTAATCGTATATCCTTTCTCTTTAATCGCCTAGGGTAGTTATGTTTGAGCAAGCTTATTCGGATGATTAAATAATCTCAGCGAATAATTTTTTTGCTTTATCTCTATCTCATCTATCAACGTATTAATCATAAGGTCGCTATTTTTCATGGCGTCCCATGATTTCTTCTAAACCGAAACTGATGTTTTGGTATGATGGTTAGATCATCCAGTAGCGGTTATATTCTTCTTAAAAGTATTTTTTCAAATACTTTAGAAAAACTTACCAACAAGCTAAACGGGCGGTATGACGACGTGTTACTTTCAGGTTTATTTGGCTTAGGTATCATTATAACCTCTGCGCATTTCCATTGACTAGGATAGTATTCTAATCTTAGCATTGCATTGAAGATATAAGTTAAAATGCGTACACATTTAGGTGGAAGATTCTTCAATGTGCATCCGTCAATTTTGTCATATCCAGGGGATTTTTTGTTTTTGACACATTTGATCTCACTTTCTACTTCTGCAAGCGTTGTTTGAGGAATAGGTAGACTCATTTGGCAGGGTGACTCAAGAAATTTGGATATGTCGTCGTCAGCAGTAGCGTTAGCAATTTCATTAGGCTGGAAAGCTGAGTGTAGATGGCTAGCAAAAGCATCAGCTTTTTCCTTATCAGATCGACACCTCTCGCCATTGCTGTTTATAATTACAGCGTTCCTTTTAGGACGATTGAGATACTTTGTAGCTCTCCAAAGACTGTTTTGGTCATCTGGGGAATAAGGGTCTAGTTTCCTCAGGTAGTTTGCAGTTGTTTCACTTTTGATATCCTGGAGTTGGTGCTTCAAATCGTTGCTTGCCTTTTTGAATAGCCTCTTATCAGCTGGACAACGTGTAGTTTGCCAGATCTTTCGCAACCTTCTTTTGGTTTTTATTAGATGCCTTAACTGAATCGGTAGATAAGGTTGAGGCTGCGTCGCTAAATCGTTTCTTCCTTCCCTAGTAAAGAGATTCCCCGCCTGATGGATTACATTTGTTAGATTTTCTACCGCTACGTCAATTTCTTTTTAACTTTTAAGTGAAATGTCTAGACTAAGGGAGTTTTCCAGCCATTCTTTAAACGCAGTCAGATCAGTTGATTTTGATATAATTTTATAAGGGTTTTCTTTGGGATAAAAAGAAGTAGCATAAGTTACAATAAACGGAGAGTGGTCAGAGCTTAGATCAAAGCTTTCCGATATTTGGAAATGTTGTTGACTGAGCCCTGAATAGACAATAAAGTCTAGTAAGTCAGGAACTTTTCTGATATCTGTTGGCAGTAAGTAGGTTTTCCTGTGGATAACGTTTTAAAACTATTGTCGACTAAGCAACTATACAGCTTATTACCTTTTGGGTTAGTTAACCTTGAGCCCCACCAAGGGTGTTTGGCATTGTAATCTCCACCAGCAATAAATATTGGGCCAAGACTTTGGAAAAATCTTTTATTTTCCATCGCACTCAGTGTACTTATATCTCGGAGGGAAGTAAACTGCTGTCACTGTTATACTTTTGCGCATACATTGTACTTCTTTGCTGGCAGCCTGGATAGAGTTGTCGGTAACGTTGTCCAAAATTTTGAATTTTAGTCCGTTTTTAACTATTATTGCAGTGCCTCCATGGGCTTTGCCGTCCGGATGTTTTGCATGTATGGCTTCAAAACCACGAAAATTTACATATGAGCGGCTGGTGAAGTGCGTCTCTGATATCAGCATTATATCGATGTCATTAAACTTAATAAATATTTCTATTTCATTAATATGATTAGAAAGACCGTTGGCATTCCATACTTCTATACGAAGATTTACTTGCATTACTTGTTTACAAGAGACATTATCATGGTGAGAAGATTATTTGTTTAGTGCTTTGCTAGGAGCTTTTCAATCCTTTCCAGCGCATTATTATCTCTGGATTCCGAGCTACCTTCAAGAACTTGAGCATATGTTGGCTGCCTTTCAGCATATATTGTAGTTCCGGATCTATTTGGCGGTGCAAAGTTTCTCAGAGGATAGCTTTCATTAATCTGATGAGGCGTTGACGAATAGGGTGATTTCTTTACAACTATTTCTTGATAAACTTTGCAACCCTTGTAGCTAGCAGCATGATTTCCAAAGCAGTTGCAACATTTAGCTGGCAGTTCCTCATCCTTGGGACAAGTATTGGATGGGTGACTTAGTGCGCATTTCACACATTTAAACTTTTTTGTGCAGTACGATTTTGTATGCCAGATCTCCTGGCACCGAAAACACTGGACGATATCATTTACCTTCCTTGGTGGTTCAACATTAATGATAGCATTGACAATTTGTTTTAACTTGTAAATCTCAGCATTTTGGTAATCAGGTTTGAGATCGACAAAGAAAAGGTGAAGCGGCTTTTAATGTTATTAATGCCTCTAACTTTATACCCGAGTGTCTCTATCTCTTTTTGTATCTCTCCGCAAGGGGTAGAAAAGTGCAAATTTAATTTAATGACAACTCTAAATGCTCTCTCTTGCTTAATTTGGAAAGTGTGAAACTTTACTTGATCATCTCTTAAAATTTTAACTAGTTTTCTATAGTTGTCTACTGACTTAACCATTACTCTAACGTGTCCATCCCTTTGAGACTTATAGCTATAGTTTTGCTTACTTAACTTAGAAGTAATATAATTCAGCATACTGTTAATGTCGTTTACATGGGGCAGAAATATAGGTGGAGGCTTAGCAGCTTCTTCAACTTCAGCATTCGCAAGTAGATTGCCTTTGTTGTTTTCACTTTGCTTCGCCTGTTCATAGTCCAAGTCGTTGTTGTCATCACTCAAGGCTTGATAGTAGTTAGAATACTTTGCTGATTCAATGTCCAGTGCAGCTTTTTTCTTTGTTACCTTAGGTGACGTAGTGATTGTTCGCTTTCTCGCAGTTGGCATTTGCCATGCCATAACGGTACCATCCTCATCATCGTCGCTCATTCTCAGTTTTTGTCAGTGCTTAGATTTTTGTTAGTATTTCAGCTCAGAAGTATAACAATGAAATTAGTGTTGTTACTTATAGCAATAACCTTTACGCACAGCGAAAATCTAACTTTACTCAACCGCAGTCAATTGAAGACTGAAGGTCGCTGTGAATAGTGGAGTTTTTTACATACCAGGGGGCTCCGCATATTGCCCTCAAGGTTTTAGACTACAGCCTTTGAATTATATCTAAGTTTGATTTACACGCTGAACCTCAAAGTTGGATCCCATATTTCCAAGATGGTTGCATCACAGTATTAAAAAGTAGTACTTTGTTTTCTAAGCTTAATTTGGATTTAGGGCCTATAATCCAATGTAAATTGGCGATTGTTAGCTTAGCATGTGAGCCTTCTATCCAACGTAACCCCAAGGTTCGTAACGAAATCTTTCTGCAGAATAATTCTGTCGTTGATTGAAACTGAAGGACAAGTCTCTTTTTTAAGTGAAAACGTTACCTGTATACTCTTAAACTCATTGACTTTAATTCTCCAAGTTTTCAGCCACTCTTTTACTACTTTTAAATGTTGTTGTAATTTATTGCCGGCTGTAATTGGGTTCGAGTGCACACTAAGTGTTGCTGTATCATCCGCAAAAGTTGATGTGACTAGATTTAAGTTTATGGGCAGATCATTTGTATAAATTAAATATAAGACTGGCCTTAAAACGCTACCTTGGGGGACACCAGCAGCAATGTTATAACTTTCAATTGTGTGACTTTTTTGTTTAACACGAAATTTTCTGCCATCAAGGAAGCTTTTCAATACAGCACAAATATTATGTAATAGTCCTTCTAGCCAAACCATATCGAAAGCTTGCGCAACATCTCAGAATACTGCAGTGCAATACTGTTTGTTTTCAAAAGCCGACCGTATGTGTAAAACTATTCTGTGTACTTGCTCAATTGTACTGTGCTTTTCCCTAAAGCCGAATTGGTGGTATGGTATTATTTGCCTCGTTTCTAAAATGGGTTTTATTTCCTGTAGTAAGAGTTTTTCGGATATTTTGGAAAATAGTGAAATTAAACTAATAGGTATATACGAGCTAACCATGAAAGGATCTTTACCAGGTTTAGGGATCATAATGATCTCGGTGAGTTTCCATAAGTTAGGAAAGTACTGCCATCGTAATATGCTGTTGAAAATTTAAAGTAAGTACTTGATTGCAACGGACGGAAGCTCTTTTATCATTTGTCCTGTTATCCTGTCATAACCGGTGCTTTGTTTTTCTGAATATCTTTGGTAATAGTTTCAATAAGAGATTTAATATTTATATTGTTTTCTCCTTTTCTTGCCTGACAGGGTGGAATGTTGATATTGGTTGGAACGATTTTCCGTCATCCCTTGTCAAGTTTGGTTTGGAGACAAACCGGTTTCGGCGTTTTGCCATCTTAAGTGTCAATTTTCGTTCTGTTCAGTTTATGTCTATTGTTCCGTATTCATTAGGTTTTTTTTGGTCAAGCAGCCATTGGTGCGTAATGGTAAATGTTAACAAATGTTAAGTGTCCTGAGTGTAGGTATCTGAAGTCTCAGTAATTTTAGTCAGTTTGGGTATTGCAGGTTTGTTTTGTATGTTGGGATCTGTCGTTTTACCTACGTCTTTGTTTTTTTTTGTTTTTGTAAACAGGCCTAAATGGTGCAAATATCGCATCAGAGTTGCTGTTTATTTTTTCGTTTATTATCCTCCCATTAAATGTTTTTTGTTTATATATTTCCATGTTTTCAAGAGCATTTAGGCGCCGTCCGTTTTGTTGTACGTGCAGTACCTTAACGGGTTTCTTTATGTTTGCGGGTGAACATTTTGCGTTTGCAAAATTAGATTCAGGTATTGTCGTGGGTTTTCGTATACTTTTGTTGTAGTCCCTTATGTGTTCACTAAACCTTGTTCTTACTTTACGTCCTGTTTGTACTATATAGCTATATTGACACTCACAGGTCAGTTTATACACGCCTTTTTTGTTCTATTCTTCATTGGTGCTGCTTTTAAGTACCCTTTCCAGGTTGTTTCCAGTTTTGAACGCCGTGTGGGTATTATACCTTCTAAAAAAATTTGCAAGTTTGTATGTCATTTTTCCTGTATAAGTCATTACTGTCCAAGTTTTTTCGTCTAGCTCTCTGTCGTTTCTTTTTTGAATTGAATACATTTTTCTGAATTTATCCACGAGCTCCTCTTTATATCCGTTGTTTGTTGCTATGTTGTATATTGGGTTTAGTTCCTTTCCGTATGCCTCTCGCGATAGGGGTATTCGTTCAAGTCTGTTTGTAAGTTGTCTTATAAGGATGATTTGATGTGTTATTTATTATGGTGTCTGTAGCTGTCGGTTTTCTGTAAATTTCGTAATCAAGTTTTTGGGCAATTTTGTCTATCTTAATTGTCAGGTCGTGGTAATTTATTGTTCCCTTCTTTTCCATTTCCATCGCAAACATTATACCTCCATGAAGATGGCCGAGGTATGGTTTCCCATTCCGAGTCCGTTTGTTTGTCGGTATATTTTATTATTAAACTTAAAGTAATTTTGTCGCAGTGTAGTTCGTAATGTGTTTGTGATTTAAATTGTTTTTATCTGGTCCTTCGTTTTTTCGAGTAATGTTTTCCGGACCATATCTATTGTTTCTGTTTGTGGGATTGATGGGTATAAGTCCTTAATATCAAATGATACTAGCCTGCTTTGCTTTGTAATTTTCACGTTTGCTACAATGTGCTCGTTGCGCAGTACCAAGTTATCATATAACAACATTTTTAGATGTTTGGACAGTCTATAAGCAGGAGCCGACTTATAGTTAATTATGGGTCTCATTTGAGTGTCCGGTTTGTGGATTTTTGGAAGCGCTATCAGTCGTGGTGCTGCCGGATTCATTTGGCTGTGTGTGCTGTGTGGGGGATTATAATATTGCTCGCTCCTTTTATAGTCCTTTTTATCTCTATTTGGTACCTGTCCGTGGCGTCTTCTCTAACATCTCTGCACTTCGTTTCCCCTATTAGTGTTTTAGTTTTTTGTATATATTCCTCTCTCTTCATGAGTACCGTTGTATTGCATTTATCCGCATTTGTCGTTATTATGTTGTTCTTCCTTAATTTCTGTTTGAAATTCTTCATAATGTTTCTTTCGTGGCTACATTATACTTTTTCATTTGTTTTAATTTGGGTTTCTATAATATCTCTGCATGTGTGCCTTGCGTGATCTTGGTCCTCTCTTGGCAGCAAAGATATTCCTCTTTCTGTATCTATAATAGCTTGTTCCGCTGTCCTTAGCCAGTTACTGTCTTTTATATTGTGTTTAAGCCCTTTCTCCAATAGTTTGGTTTCCTCCTCGCTGATGGATATATTTGCAAGATTCACTAGTCTGGTGTGAAAGTCATGACCTAGTGACTTGTCTTCTACTCCATATGGCACCGTTAGTTTTTCCAGTTTTTTCTGTAATTTTTCGTATATCCGCTTTATATACATATGTTCGAATAGGTCGATGAGAATGTCTCGGTATAATGTCCGCCAGTCTTAAGTGAACAGAAAGTAATTCCTCGTTTGATCGATCCTTCTTAGCGTACAAACTTCTTACTTTATTCTTTACAAAGTCCGTTTTTGTTTTTATTATAATTCTTGCAAATTTTGGTGTAACGTTCGATGCTAGACATTGTTTGTTAAACCAAATACTTGCTTTAGTTTTATAAATCTTTTGTAACCGTCGTTGATATATTGTCAGAAGTCCAGTCGTCGTAGAGTTATAAGCCTGACAGGCATTTTATTTATTTTGATTATTAAGGTACATGCACAACAACCAGAGGTTTTAAATTACAGTGCATGTACTCGTAGATACCTAATTATAACATAAATTTTTTCTTAAATTTAGACTTAACCAAAAATACAAATATATGAATTTAAATAGATATTAAGATAGAAGATATAATAAGATTAGTAAGAAGGTTTAGTAGAAGAAAAAAGGGACAGAATAGATCAATAGATTCAAAAAGAAGAGTTAATGGTATCCATATCAATTATTTAGTAAAGTGACACATGAGTTCACCTTTGAATCGCAGCGTGGTTTTATTATTCCAAATCGCTGTCGGTAAACAATTCCAAAGACATACCGAGTACACAAGGAATTGACGTTCAGAGGTCAGGCAACTCGATTTCAAAGACGAAATAGGCGGAAACCGGGAAGATCTGGTCCATGACAGTCGTTCCTTCAGATAACTCGGCTCCTTAGTTGTCATGACTTTATGCAATAACGTTAAGCACCTGACTTTGAGTATGTCATCAAAAGTTATAGAAAAGATTTGCAACGCGAATTCAGAAGTGTGGTCATAACGTTTAATACCAAAAATATATCGCGCGATATTATTGTACAGAACATTAAGTTTCCTACTGCATATACTATCACAATTTGCAAACAATTCACAACCATATTATAACGTCGGTAAAATATACGTTTTGGCTAGTAAAAGTCGTATTTTTAACGGCGTAAAGTACTGAATACCCCACAGAGTCCGAAGCATGCCATATACTTTGCCAATAGTGCTAAGAATATGGTTGTTCCACGTCAAAGTTCTATTGAAAACTATTCCTAGGTTTTTTGCTGTGTCCACGTATTTTACAGGCCGTCAAGGTTTAAATATTTCTTATATATCACAATGCACTGGGACTTGCTTGGATTAAGCGCCAAGCCATTGTCAGACGCCCACTGATTCAAGCAATATAAGTCTGTGTTTAGGTTAGTAATAAATGTATTGACAGATACTAGGGGACAAGGAAGATACAGTTGGACGTCATCTGCGTAAACGTGAATATTACTATATTTCAAAACAGTTGGAAGGTCATTAATGTACACCGTGAACAGTAGAGGACCAAGAATTGATCCTTGCGGAACACCTTTCGAAATAGGCTACGGGTAGGACACACTGTCACGTACACTTACGGATTGCGAACGGTGAAAAAGATAAGACTTTACTAGGTTTACTGCCGATGTTGAAAAGTTGAATAGGCTGTCAAGTTTTAAGCGCATTAATTTGTGGTCAACGGTGTCAAAAGCTTTTGAGTGGTCAAGAAGAGTTAAAAATGTTACGTGATTTTTGTCAATATTTAGCCGAATATCGTTTGAGACTTTAATGAGCGCTGTAATACAACTTCTATTTGTAGTAAAGCCTGATTGGTGCGGGGTCATCAAGGAGTTCTTTGATATAAAGTGGTTGATTTGCTTGCTCATAATTTTTTCCAGTACCTTAGATAAATAAGAAAGTATCGCAATGGGCCTATATTCACCATTGGGCTTTTTACCCGGAATGATTTTAACCATTTTCAGGCAGTTTGGAAATGAAGACGTAGTCAGAATAGTATTAAATGCATAGGCGATAAAAGTTAAAATGTTTGGCAGTAAACACTTAACAAATATTGGATGCACATCATCAAGACCAACAGCATTAGATTTAACACTCAGTATAGATTGGACAACATCACATTCATCAATACATTTAAAACAGAAACCAGGCACAGAGACAGTTTTACCAACATTATAACGATCATAACAAATATTATTATTACTACCAGCGGGCACTTGGACAAATTGTTCATTAAGCTCATTCACATTAACGGATTCATTGCCCGGAATGTTTCTATTACCAATGCCGATTTCGCGAATATGATTCCATGTTTGCCTAGAACCTACGGCAGATCTAAATTTTTGTTCATATAATTTAAATTTTTGTATCTTAATGTCCTTGGTAACTTCTCTTCTTAGGATCTTGTAGCCATAATAGTTATTTTCCGACTTGGATTGTTTCCATCTATTATACGCCTTATTTCGCTTGTCAATTGATTTCCTAATGTCATTATTGAACCATGGCTTGCTCCTTACTATGTTTGTTTTAGTAACAAGCGGTACAAACTGATCAAAAAGTGTGCTGATGTTTTTTTGTAGAAAGCATATCTGTTCTTCAGCCGAAAACAAATTTCCAGTCGACAGCGTCCACAGCTAACTCAAGATGATTATAATTAATATGCATGAAGTCGCGATATGTATATTGAAACGTATGATACGTAAAAGTAAAATCGTAAATAAGAAAAATTAAATCATGCTTTGAGAAGTTGGGTACAGATAGTTGGTCATAGAGAAGTACTTTAGTCATATCATTTACAAAGAATACGTCTAATAGGGTGTTGTTAGTTTTCGTAAAATGGGTAGGTATTGTATTGTTCACCGAGTACAGACCGAGATTTTCCATCGAGAGCGAGAATTTGGTTTCCGTTAGTAAGTTACTGTTAAAATCACCAGTTATAATAATGTCACTATAGTTTAAACTCAGATTTTCAACAAAATCAACGAAATTGGAATATGCAATCTGGCGATTAGGTCTATATACACATCCAACTAAAATTGTATTTGTTTTAGATGCCAGCTCGACGAAAATATACTCAACAGTTTCTAATGGTTCAGATTTACATTTAAGTTTATACGAAATGCCAGATTTTCGCTAACGTGGTGGTATGGTATTATTTGCCTCGTTTCTAAAATGGGTTTTATTTCCTGTAGTAAGAGTTTTTCGGATATTTTGGAAAATAGTGAAATTAAACTAATAGGTATATACGAGCTAACCATGAAAGGATCTTTACCAGGTTTAGGGATCATAATGATCTCGGTGAGTTTCCATAAGTTAGGAAAGTACTGCCATCGTAATATGCTGTTGAAAATTTAAAGTAAGTACTTGATTGCAACGGACGGAAGCTCTTTTATCATTTGTCCTGTTATCCTGTCATAACCGGTGCTTTGTTTTTCTGAATATCTTTGGTAATAGTTTCAATAAGAGATTTAATATTTATATTGTTTTCTCCTTTTCTTGCCTGACAGGGTGGAATGTTGATATTGGTTGGAACGATTTTCCGTCATCCCTTGTCAAGTTTGGTTTGGAGACAAACCGGTTTCGGCGTTTTGCCATCTTAAGTGTCAATTTTCGTTCTGTTCAGTTTATGTCTATTGTTCCGTATTCATTAGGTTTTTTTTGGTCAAGCAGCCATTGGTGCGTAATGGTAAATGTTAACAAATGTTAAGTGTCCTGAGTGTAGGTATCTGAAGTCTCAGTAATTTTAGTCAGTTTGGGTATTGCAGGTTTGTTTTGTATGTTGGGATCTGTCGTTTTACCTACGTCTTTGTTTTTTTTGTTTTTGTAAACAGGCCTAAATGGTGCAAATATCGCATCAGAGTTGCTGTTTATTTTTTCGTTTATTATCCTCCCATTAAATGTTTTTTGTTTATATATTTCCATGTTTTCAAGAGCATTTAGGCGCCGTCCGTTTTGTTGTACGTGCAGTACCTTAACGGGTTTCTTTATGTTTGCGGGTGAACATTTTGCGTTTGCAAAATTAGATTCAGGTATTGTCGTGGGTTTTCGTATACTTTTGTTGTAGTCCCTTATGTGTTCACTAAACCTTGTTCTTACTTTACGTCCTGTTTGTACTATATAGCTATATTGACACTCACAGGTCAGTTTATACACGCCTTTTTTGTTCTATTCTTCATTGGTGCTGCTTTTAAGTACCCTTTCCAGGTTGTTTCCAGTTTTGAACGCCGTGTGGGTATTATACATTCTAAAAAAATTTGCAAGTTTGTATGTCATTTTTCCTGTATAAGTCATTACTGTCCAAGTTTTTTCGTCTAGCTCTCTGTCGTTTCTTTTTTGAATTGAATACATTTTTCTGAATTTATCCACGAGCTCCTCTTTATATCCGTTGTTTGTTGCTATGTTGTATATTGGGTTTAGTTCCTTTCCGTATGCCTCTCGCGATAGGGGTATTCGTTCAAGTCTGTTTGTAAGTTGTCTTATAAGGATGATTTGATGTGTTATTTATTATGGTGTCTGTAGCTGTCGGTTTTCTGTAAATTTCGTAATCAAGTTTTTGGGCAATTTTGTCTATCTTAATTGTCAGGTCGTGGTAATTTATTGTTCCCTTCTTTTCCATTTCCATCGCAAACATTATACCTCCATGAAGATGGCCGAGGTATGGTTTCCCATTCCGAGTCCGTTTGTTTGTCGGTATATTTTATTATTAAACTTAAAGTAATTTTGTCGCAGTGTAGTTCGTAATGTGTTTGTGATTTAAATTGTTTTTATCTGGTCCTTCGTTTTTTCGAGTAATGTTTTCCGGACCATATCTATTGTTTCTGTTTGTGGGATTGATGGGTATAAGTCCTTAATATCAAATGATACTAGCCTGCTTTGCTTTGTAATTTTCACGTTTGCTACAATGTGCTCGTTGCGCAGTACCAAGTTATCATATAACAACATTTTTAGATGTTTGGACAGTCTATAAGCAGGAGCCGACTTATAGTTAATTATGGGTCTCATTTGAGTGTCCGGTGCGTCTTCTCTAACATCTCTGCACTTCGTTTCCCCTATTAGTGTTTTAGTTTTTTGTATATATTCCTCTCTCTTCATGAGTACCGTTGTATTGCATTTATCCGCATTTGTCGTTATTATGTTGTTCTTCCTTAATTTCTGTTTGAAATTCTTCATAATGTTTCTTTCGTGGCTACATTATACTTTTTCATTTGTTTTAATTTGGGTTTCTATAATATCTCTGCATGTGTGCCTTGCGTGATCTTGGTCCTCTCTTGGCAGCAAAGATATTCCTCTTTCTGTATCTATAATAGCTTGTTCCGCTGTCCTTAGCCAGTTACTGTCTTTTATATTGTGTTTAAGCCCTTTCTCCAATAGTTTGGTTTCCTCCTCGCTGATGGATATATTTGCAAGATTCACTAGTCTGGTGTGAAAGTCATGACCTAGTGACTTGTCTTCTACTCCATATGGCACCGTTAGTTTTTCCAGTTTTTTCTGTAATTTTTCGTATATCCGCTTTATATACATATGTTCGAATAGGTCGATGAGAATGTCTCGGTATAATGTCCGCCAGTCTTAAGTGAACAGAAAGTAATTCCTCGTTTGACCGATCCTTCTTAGCGTACAAACTTCTTACTTTATTCTTTACAAAGTCCGTTTTTGTTTTTATTATAATTCTTGCAAATTTTGGTGTAACGTTCGATGCTAGACATTGTTTGTTAAACCAAATACTTGCTTTAGTTTTATAAATCTTTTGTAACCGTCGTTGATATATTGTCAGAAGTCCAGTCGTCGTAGAGTTATAAGCCTGACAGGCATTTTATTTATTTTGATTATTAAGGTACATGCACAACAACCAGAGGTTTTAAATTACAGTGCATGTACTCGTAGATACCTAATTATAACATAAATTTTTTCTTAAATTTAGACTTAACAAAAAATACAAATATATGAATTTAAATAGATATTAAGATAGAAGATATAATAAGATTAGTAAGAAGGTTTAGTAGAAGAAAAAAGGGACAGAATAGATCAATAGATTCAAAAAGAAGAGTTAATGGTATCCATATCAATTATTTAGTAAAGTGACACATGAGTTCACCTTTGAATCGCAGCGTGGTTTTATTATTCCAAATCGCTGTCGGTAAACAATTCCAAAGACATACCGAGTACACAAGGAATTGACGTTCAGAGGTCAGGCAACTCGATTTCAAAGACGAAATAGGCGGAAACCGGGAAGATCTGGTCCATGACAGTCGTTCGTTCAGATAACTCGGCTCCTTAGTTGTCATGACTTTATGCAATAACGTTAAGCACCTGACTTTGAGTATGTCATCAAAAGTTATAGAAAAGATTTGCAACGCGAATTCAGAAGTGTGCTCATAACGTTTAATACCAAAAATATATCGCGCGATATTATTGTACAGAACATTAAGTTTCCTACTGCATATACTATCACAATTTGCAAACAATTCACAACCATATTATAACGTCGGTAAAATATACGTTTTGGCTAGTAAAAGTCGTATTTTTAACGGCGTAAAGTACTGAATACCCCACAGAGTCCGAAGCATGCCATATACTTTGCCAATAGTGCTAAGAATATGGTTGTTCCACGTCAAAGTTCTATTGAAAACTATTCCTAGGTTTTTTGCTGTGTCCACGTATTTTACAGGCCGTCAAGGTTTAAATATTTCTTATATATCACAATGCACTGGGACTTGCTTGGATTAAGCGCCAAGCCATTGTCAGACGCCCACTGATTCAAGCAATATAAGTCTGTGTTTAGGTTAGTAATACATGTATTGACAGATACTAGGGGACAAGGAAGATACAGTTGGACGTCATCTGCGGAAACGTGAACACCTTTAGAAATAGGCTACGGGTAGGACACACTGTCACGTACACTTACGGATTGCGAACGGTGAAAAAGATAAGACTTTACTAGGTTTACTGCCGATGTTGAAAAGTTTAAAAAGGCTGTCAAGTTTTAAGCACATTAATTTGTGGTCAACGGTGTCAAAAGCTTTTGAGTGGTCAAGAAGAGTTAAAAATGTTACGTGATTTTTGTCAATATTTAGCCGAATATCGTTTGAGACTTTAATGAGCGCTGTAATACAACTTCTATTTGTAGTAAAGCCTGATTGGTGCGGGGTCATCAAGGAGTTCTTTGATATAAAGTGGTTGATTTGCTTACTCATAATTTTTTCCAGTACCTTAGATAAATAAGAAAGTATCGCAATGGGCCTATATTCACCATTGGGCTTTTTAACCGGAATGATTTTAACCATTTTCAGGCAGTTTGGAAATGAAGACGTAGTCAGAATAGTATTAAATGCATAGGTGATAAAAGTTAAAATGTTTGACAGTAAACACTTAACAAATATTGGATGCACATCATCAAGACCAACAGCATTAGATTTAACACTCAGTATAGATTGGACAACATCACATTCATCAATACATTTAAAACAGAAACCAGGCACAGAGACAGTTTTACCAACATTATAACGATCATAACAAATATTATTATTACTACCAGCGGGCACTTGGACAAATTGTTCATTAAGCTCATTCACATTAACGGATTCATTGCCCGGAATGTTTCTATTACCAATGCCGATTTCGCGAATATGATTCCATGTTTGCCTAGAACCTACGGCAGATCTAAATTTTTGTTCATATAATTTAAATTTTTGTATCTTAATGGCCTTGGTAACTTCTCTTCTTAGGATCTTGTAGCCATAATAGTTATTTTCCGACTTGGATTGTTTCCATCTATTATACGCCTTATTTCGCTTGTCAATTGATTTCCTAATGTCATTATTGAACCATGGCTTGCTCCTTACTATGTTTGTTTTAGTAACAAGCGGTACAAACTGATCAAAAAGTGTGCTGATGTTTTTTTGTAGAAAGCATATCTGTTCTTCAGCCGAAAACAGATTTCCAGTCGACAGCGTCCACAGCTAACTCAAGATGATTATAATTAATATGCATGAAGTCGCGATATGTATATTGAAACGTATGATACGTAAAAGTAAAATCGTAAATAAGAAAAATTAAATCATGCTTTGAGAAGTTGGGTACAGATAGTTGGTCATAGAGAAGTACTTTAGTCATATCATTTACAAAGAATACGTCTAATAGGGTGTTGTTAGTTTTCGTAAAATGGGTAGGTATTGTATTGTTCACCGAGTACAGACCGAGATTTTCCATCGAGAGCGAGAATTTGGTTTCCGTTAGTAAGTTACTGTTAAAATCACCAGTTATAATAATGTCACTATAGTTTAAACTCAGATTTTCAACAAAATCAACGAAATTGGAGTATGCAATCTGGCGATTAGGTCTATATACACATCCAACTAAAATTGTATTTGTTTTAGATGCCAGCTCGACGAAAATATACTCAACAGTTTCTAATGGTTCAGATTTACATTTAAGTTTATACGAAATGCCAGATTTTCGCTAACGCGCGCAGCACTATATGGGGCAGCTCCGAAACAAACGAAAGAGGTGAGTCTCTCCTCCACTTTATACTATATACCAATCTCTGTATTTGTAACAAGGGCAGGAAACCTACCTTAATTTTTCCCAGTTCAGAAAGGTTCTCGGGATGGGAAGAGGTGTTGCATATAACGCTATCGTCAGGTGGTGTTATCGTAGATGACTGGAAGGTGTCAGACAAAGCATCGATGTCAGATCACTGTTTGATACTCTTCAGCATACGCGGTGAATCCTGCACCCCATCTCTATTTCGGAACCCTCGAAGAACGAATTGGGTTAAATTCAATAATATCACGTCGAAAAGTTTAGGAAGCGGTAAAATCAAAAAGATTATAACGGCAAGCGAACTAGACGAAACAGTTGGTAGGATGGAGAAATCTATCGAAAGAGCCTTTAAGAAGTCCACCCCTTTTAGTACCCGTAAGGAAAAATCTCCACCTTGGTGGTCTGGAGAACTTATGGAACTCAGGGCTAAAGTCAGGAAAACATTCAACGATAGCTACAGGTCAAAAGTATGGCAGCCATACAAGGACTCATTGAAACAATACAAGAAGGCAGTAAGGAAAGCCAAGTCAGAATCCTGGCGGTCATTCTGCTCATCTGTAGAAACATGCAGGGAGTCCGCCAGACTGAGCAAAATTCTGTCAAAAGAGCACTTAAATCCAAGCTTTCTCAGGAAGCACGATGGAGTGTGGACAGGTAATGCCAGGGATCATTGGAAGCCCTTACTAACACCCACTTCCCGGGGTGCGGCCAGAGACCAACAATATGGACTCAAACCAATCTTCCGGAACCCTCCGAGGTGGAACTGGAAATTGTTATAGACAGAACTAAAATAAAGTTCGCAATAAACAATTTTCAACCCTACAAATCCCCCGGTCCAGATGGGATCTTACCGATAATGCTGCAAAAGCTTGGGGAACCCATGATCATATGGCTGGATCAGGTCTTTAAAGCCAGCATTCGACTATCACATGTTCCACAAAGCTGGAAAAGAGTCAAAGTTGTTTTCATTCCGAAGACAGGTAGTAGAACCCATGATGAAGCAAGAGACTTTAGGCCAATAAGTCTAACATCTTTTCTGCTTAAAGCACTAGAGAGATATCTGGACATACATATCAGATCCATCATACAAGGATCAAAGCTGTCGACAGCCCAACATGCGTATATTAAGGGCAGGTCAACAGAAACTGCTCTACACATAGTGGTGGGCACCATAGAAAAATCAGTCAACTTCAAAGAATTTACTCTAGCTGCCTTCCTAGATATAGAGGGGCTTTTAACAATATAAAGGTCGAGTCAATCACTCAATCACTACGAATGATGGGGGTAGAGCAGATGATCAGGAACAGACATATTATAGCAACCAGTGGTTCATCAACACTCTCCCGCTATGCGAACAGAGGCACCCCGCAAGGGGGTTTTGTCCCCATTACTTTGGGTAGTGGCTATGAACGATATTCTACTGAAGCTCAAAAGCGATGGAGTAAAAGTAGTTGCATATGCAGACGATGTCGTAGTGGCAGTATCTGGTCTTTTTCCCTCCACGATAAGCGAAATTCTCGAGGCAGCTCTGCGGAGACTCCAAAAATGGGCCTCACAAAGCGGGCTGGGTATCAACGCCGACAAGACAGAGCTAATGCTGTTCACTAAAAGAACTAAAATAGCACGGTTTAAACTTCCTTCTCTTAACGGAACTCCTCTGACTCTATCCTCTGAAGCAAAGTACTTGGGTGTCACATTCGACCCAAAACTTAGCTGGAAGAGAAACGTTGAGAGGCGTGTTGAGAAAGCATATGTACATAGCCTATTACTCCAGCAAACGAATCATTAGTAAAAACTGGGGATTAAATCCAAAGCTTGTCCTGTGGTTGTACACGGCCATCATAAGGCCGATACTTACCTACGGAGTACTGGTGTGGTGGCCAGCACTAGACAGGCAATATAATATCAAGAAGCTAAGCAGCATACAATGTGCAGCTTGCGCGAGTGTAACAGGGGCCATTAGATCATGTCCCAAGTACGCACTTAACGCGATCCTACATCAGCTGCCAATTGAGCTCCAAATAAAAGAAACTGCGGCGAACTCTGCAATCAGACTCCAAGAGTCAGGATGCTGGAGGCCAAAGCAGTACGGTCACAGCAGAGTTCTCGACGGGCTCTTGGGAGCAAACGAACAATCAGATTATCTACCTCCTTCGCTGGACTTCAGGAAAAGCTTCCAGGTAGTATTTCCATCTAGGCGGGACTGGAGCAGGGGCAGACTGCCGGACGAGAACACCACCTCTCTCTACACGGACGGATCAAAAATGAACTGCGGTGTGGGTGCTGGGGTGTTCTCAGAGAAGCTGGATGTGTCGCTCTCGTTCCGTCTACCTAACTTTGCCAGTATCTTCCAGGCAGAAGTGATGGGAATTGAGAGGGCCTGTCAGGTACTGAAAGATAGAAGCGAAGGGGTACGGAAAGCATACATCTTCTCAGATAGTCAAGCAGCTCTCTTGGCACTGGAATCACCGAAAACCAATTCCAGAATAGTCCATGACTGCAAGTGTGTGTTAAGCTCAGCGGCTGAGTCGGTTGACATTTCTCTCGTTTGGGTTCCTGGCCATAGGAACATATACGGTAACGAGAGGGCAGACGGGCTGGCCCGAGTCGGCGCCTTTCTTGAGGAATCCGAGGCGGAAGCAATACGCTGCCCGCTGGGAGTCATCAAGAGAGAACTACATTTGAAGTTTGTGCGAACAGCAGGATTGAGATGGGGTAGGTTAACGACGTGCAAAATCGCGAGAGAAATTTGGCCTACCTATGATCGACCAAAAACGGTAGACCTCCTTAATAGATCAAGGAAAGAAATATTCCGCCTAACAGCTACAATCACGGGCCATTGGCCGCATGGTGAGCATGCGGCCAAGATTGGCCTTCCATTCAATAACTACTGCAGGAGCTGTAAACACGCAGACAGCAGATAAACCATTTTTCACTATCTGTGTGAGTGCCCAGCTCTGGCACGCCTTCGACAAGAAACACTTAGGTTTATCCCAAGAGGGCTAAGGGAGATCTCTAAGTGTAATATAACGTGTTTAAATAGCTTCATCCACAAATCAAAGTGGTTCGAAAATTAAAGACCGTAGGACATACCAGAGGTTCCACGAAAATAGCGTAGCAAAATGGCGCTTCCAGCGCTAATTGGGCCCTTGTCACTAAAGGACTAGGCAACGCTTCAACCAACCAACCTATAAGCAGGAGCCGACTTATAGTTAATTATGGGTCTCATTGGAGTGTCCGGTTTGTGGATTTTTGGAAGCGCTATCAGTGGTGGTGCTGCCAGATTCAGTTGGCTTAAAAAGTGCGCTTTGTGGGGGATTGTTATATTAATCGCTCCTTTTATAGCCCTTTTTATCTCTATTTGGTACCTGTCCGTGGCGTCTTCTCTAATATCTCTGCACTTCGTTTCCCTTATTAGTGTTTTAGTTTTTTGTATATATTCCTCTCTCTTCATAAGTACCGATGTGTTGCCTTTATCCGCCTTTGTCGTTATTATGTTGTTCTTCCTTAATTTCTGTTTGAAATTCTTCATAATGTTTCTTTCGTGGCTACATTCTACGTTTTCATTTGTTTTAATTTGGGTTTCTATAATATCTCTGCATGTGTGCCTTGCGTGATCTTGGTCCTCTCTTGGCAGCAAAGATATTCCTCTTTCCGTATCTATAATAGCTTGTTCCGCTGTCCTTAGCCAGTTAACTGTCTTTTATATTGTGTTTAAGTCCTTTCTCCAATAGTTTGGTTTCTTCCTCGCTGATGGATATATTTGCAAGATTCACTAGTCTGGTGTGAAAGTCATGACCTTGTGACTTGTTTTTTACTCCTTATGGCACCGTTAGTTTTTCCAGTTTTTTCTGTAATTTTTCGTATATCCGCTTCATTACGTGCTCGGCGTTCGTTTTTATATGTTCGAATAGGTCCATGAGAATGTCTATCGGTATAATGTCCGCCAGTCTTAAGTGAATATAAAGTAATTCGTCGTTTGATCGATCCTTCTTAGCGTACAAACTTCTTACTTCATTCTTTACAAAGTCCCTTTCAACTTTCCTGACAGTTTTTCGGCTCGCTTCCGTTTTTGTTTTTATTATAATTCTTGCAAATTTTGGTGTAACGTTCGATGCTTGACATTGATTGTTAAACCAAATGCTTGCTTTAGATTTATAAATCTTTTGTAACCGTCGTTGATATACTGTCAGAAGTCCAGTCGTCGTAGAGTTATAAGCCTGACAGGCATTAACTATATTGTTTTCTTCTTTTTCTTGTCCGACAGGGTGGAATCTTGATATTTGTTGGAACGATTTTCCGTCATCCCTTGTCAAGTTTGGTTTGGGGACAAACTGGTTTCGGCGTGGTGCCATCTTCAGTGTAAATTTTCGTTCTGTTCTGTTTATTGTTCCGTATTTATTTTGTTTTTTTTTGGTCAAGCAGGTATTGGTGCGTAATCGTAAATGTTAACAAATGTTAAGTGTTCTGAGTGTAGATATCTGAAGTCTCAGTAATTTTAGTCAGTTTGGGTATTGCAGGTTTGTATTGTACATTGGTATCTATCCTTTTACCTACGTCTTTGTTTTGTTTTTTTGTAAACAAGCCTTAATGGTGCAAATATCGCATCAGAGTTGCTGTTTGTTTGTTCGTTTATTATCCTCCCATCAAATGTTTTTTGTTTATATATTTCCATGTTTTCAAGAGCATTTAGGCGCCGTCCTTTTTGTTGTACGTGCAGTACCTTAACGGTTTTCTTTATGTTTGCGAGTGATCATTTTGCGTTTACCAAATGGTTTGCAAAATTAGATTCAGGTATTGTCGTCGGTTTTCGTATACTTTTGTTGTAGTCCCTTATGTGTTCACGAAATCTTGTTCTTACTTTACGTTCTGTTTGTCCTATATATCTATATTGACACTCACAGGTCAGTTTATACACGCCTTGTTTGTTCTATGGGTCTTCTTCATTCGTGCTGCTTTTAAGTATCTTTCCCAGGATGTTTTCAGTTTTGAACGCCGTGTGGATATAATACTTTCTAAAAAAATTGCAAGTTTGTATGTCATTTTTCCTGCATAAGTCATTACTGAGCAAGTTTTTTCGTCTAGCTCTCTGTCGTTTCTTTTTTGATTTGAATAAATTTTAATTCTTGCAAATTTTGGTGTAACGATCGATGCTAGACATTGTTTGTTAAACCAAATACTTGCTTTAGTTTTATAAATCTTTTGTAACCGTCGTTGATATACTGTCAGAAGTCCAGTCGTCGTAGAGTTATAAGCCTGACAGGCATTTTACTTATTTTGATTATTAAGGTACATGCACAACAACCAGAGGTTTTAAATTACAGTGCATGTACTCGTAGATACCTAATTATAACATAAAATTTGTCTTAAATTTAGACTTAACAAAAAATACAAATATATGAATTTAAATAGATATTAAGATAGAAGATATAATAAGATTAGTAAGAAGGTTTAGTAGAAGAAAAAACGAACAGAATAGATCAATAGATTCAAAAAGAAGAGTTAATGGTATCCATATCAATTATTTAGTAAAGTGACACATGAGTTCACCTTTGAATCGCAGCGTGGTTTTATTATTCCAAATCGCTGTCGGTAAACAATTCCAAAGACATACCGAGTACACAAGGAATTGACGTTCAGAGGTCAGGCAACTCGATTTCAAAGACGAAATAGGCGGAAACCGGGAAGATCTGGTCCATGACAGTCGTTCGTTCAGATAACTCGGCTCCTTAGTTGTCATGACTTTATGCAATAACGTTAAGCACCTGACTTTGAGTATGTCATCAAAAGTTATAGGAAAGATTTTCAACGCGAATTCAGAAATGTGCTCATATCGTTTAATACCAAAAATATATCGCGCGATATTATTGTACAGAACATTAAGTTTCCTACGACATATACTATCACAATTTGCAAACAATTCACAACCATATAATAACATCGGTAAAATATACGTTTTGGCTAGTAAAAGTCGTATTTTTAACGGCGTTAAGTACTGAACACCCCACAGAGTCCAAAGCTAAGAATATGGTTGTTCCACGTCAAAGTTCTAATGAAATCTATTCCACGTATTTTATCACAGAATTGTTTAGTTTTACCTCGTTATAGCCGTATAGGTTTAAATATTCCTTATATATAAAATGTGGCCGCTGTGGTCGAGTTGATAGCGGTGCGTGCTATAATTCGATACGCCGGTGAGTTCGAGGTTCGAATCTCAGTCAGGGCAAACAAAATCTTAATCATAGAAAAAGTTTTTTCTAATAGCGGTCACCCCTCGGCAGGCAATGGCAAACCTCTGAGGGTATTTCTGCCATGAAAAAGCTTCTCATTAAATACATCTGCCGTTCGGAGTCGGCGCAAAACTGTAGGTCCCTCCATTTGTGGTATTATTATTATAACCCAACGGAAACCCACTTTCCCGCCCAACCGGCACGAGGGGCTCAATCCGCATAACGTACGGATGTTTTTTAAATATACAAATCTTAGGTGCCGAGTCGTGACAGAAGAAAGTTTGTTAAGCGTCGAGATCCCAAGCTGCTCAGCTACAGAATAAGAATTCATCAGCCGAACACAAAGTTAGAGAAATGCCAAGTAAGAAAATTGGATCGTTAGCTGTTATTAAGAGACGATAGAATAGTTCTTTTAATTATAAAAAGTGAGTCCGATACATCAAAGGTGCTGGAATGATTGTTAAAGTCTTGGCATAAACCCCGAAACGGTTCATTCAACTCAAAGTTAGTTCTGCATAGTTTCAAGAAAAGTGGTTTAAAGTTTCTCGTTGCACGGGAGGGTACATTAAAATTAATTTGCTCTAGAAGAAATGGACTTGAGATCCATCCATTGACTAATTTTACCAGAAATATTATACCTAACATTTCTCTGCGACTCGAATGAGTAGGAAGATTAATAAGTTTTAAACGACTAGTGTAAGGGGGAAGATTGTATGGCGAATCCCATCGAAGATTTCTCAAAGCAAAAGGTAAGAATTGTTTTTGTATTGACTCTAGTTGGTCTGAGTGGACCTGATAACGAGGATTCCAAACTATGGAACCATACTCCAGTATTGGTCTTACTAATGAAGTAAAAAGTGTTTTAGTTATATACGGGTCGCGGAATTCCTTTGATCAACGCTTTACAAAAGCCAGTACACCCCTTGCTTTATTAACTGTGGAACTAATATGAAAATTAAAATTGAGTTTACAATCCATACCAACACCCAGGTCAACAAAACTGTTAACATGTTCTAGGACGTAGTTATTTATTTTGTAGGAGGCCGGCTGAATGGTTCGTCGAGAAAAGCACATGAATTTACATTTGTTAAGGTTAAGCGGCATATAATTAATGCTGCACCAATTGACTATGCTGTCCAAATCTTGCTGTAGCAAGGATCTTTCTTCAGCCGAGGCATAAGTCTTAAAAAGTTTAACATCATCCGCGTACATCAATATTTTAGAATACTTTACTACTGTAGAAATGTCGTTTATGAATAGCAGGAACAGAATCGGTCCGAGGTGGCTGCCCTGAGGAACTCCCGAGGAAACATCGATGATCCCAGAATGAAAATTTTTAAAAACTACCTTTTGCGTCCTACCGGAGAGATAAGAAGACATCCAACAGAGGATACTAGGTTGAAAACCAAGCAGATCTAGTTTACGGATGAGTAAAGAGTGACATACTTTGTCAAATGCTTTACTAAAATCGGTAAACATTTGAAACATGGGTGGTAAATTCAAGTAAATTTGTAATGGTTGATTTGCCCTTACAGAAGCCATGTTGGCAATTTGCTATTATTGAGGAAATCGGATAAGTCATTTGATTGGTAACAATAGCTTCAAACAACTTCGGGATAGAAGAGAGTTTAGCTATACCACGATAGTTTTCAATAGAAGACCTGCTTCCAGATTTATGAAGGGGGATTATGTAAGACTGTTTCCATATTGACGGAAAAACTCCTTGCTGGAGGTACAAATTAAACAAGTTCGATAATGGCAGGTACAGGTGCTTTGCACATTTTTTTAGGAAACATGTCGGGATCATATCAGGACCGTACTTGAATGATTCTTTTAAAGATATTAAATAATGAAAAACATCATCTGATGATATGACTGGAATATTAATAGAGTTATTGGGGCTCAGCTTGTATGGATAGGAAATACAGTTATATTTAAATTGAGTGGTGTAGTTAGATTTAAAGAACTGGGCAAATAGATTGGCAATAATCTCGTTATCACATGACACAGTATTTTGATATTTCATTGCGGAAGGGAATGCATTTACTCTGTGCTTAGAATTAACGAAACCATAGAAAGCTTTCGGGTCGTGGATAATGTTCATTTTCATTTTATTCAAGTATTTTTCATAACAGTTTTTATTTAATTCTAGATATTTATGTCGCAAGACTGAATAATTAAGATAATCCACATGACGACCAGTACTTTTATATATTTTAAAAGAACGCGATTTTTTATTTTTTAAAGTTCTCAAGTCTTTAGTGAACCATAAAGGGGCTGATTCATCACGAATACAAGAACCTTTAGGTACATGTTTAAGAAATAAGTTGTATAAAGTATTGTTGAAGTCCAAAACATTACGCTCAATATCGCCATTGTAGTAAGGCCAAGTTATTTTAGATAAGTCACAGTTTAATTTTTTAAAATTAGCTTTTCTAAAATCGAAGAATAGAAATTAGGAATAGAATTAAAAGCTTTCGATCCAGAAACCCGCTCTCCGTCTATGATCTCGTATGACAATTCAATCGCAGGATGATATACATCCTCAGGTAAAACCAATGGATCACATCGATTTAAGGAGGCCCTGTACATGTTGTCAACAAAAACCAAATCCAAGACCCTCCCCAACTTGTTTTGTAGGGTATTAACCTGGTTCAGACAAAGTTCAGTCATCCCCTCCAGAAAGGCGTTGTTAATGGAAGGTACGATATGACCACCAATCATATTCCAAGAAATATTTGGAAGATTAAAATCACCCAACACAATCAATGAGTCGGGAGGCCTAAGCATTGAGTCCACAATCCCAAGTAAAGAAATATGATCACTATATACCGACAAGTCAGACTGAGGAGGTATATAGCAGAGGGCTAAATAAATATAAGACTTGCTTAATTGCACTCGTATTCACTTAAGACTCAATGATAGGGACGTTAACCACTTCAGATGGTAATGAAGAATGGACAGCAAAAGAACACCTCCACCGATCCTGCACTCTCGATCATTTCTGTAAATATGATATTCACTGCAAAGAATTTTCGAATCAAAAACGTGAGGTTTAAGCCAAGTTTCAGTGAAAGCTATAATGTTAAAATTACAGTGATAACTCTTCAAAAGCAAGTCAGTTAGTTTTGTATTCAAGCATTTAACATTTTGGTAATATATATCAAGTTTAGTTTTTATCAGTTTTTTGACTCCGGATTAGGATTAGAAATTTTTGCTAAGTTTTGATTATTTATGTTGGGTTTAAACTCGAATTCGCGAACAAAAGCCCCAGTCGGCCAAAAAGAGCTATTTAAAAGTATATTGAAGTTTTCGGAAGTTACATAATATAAAGACGTACATTACAAATGGTAGGAGAAGCTCGACCAAACACTGAGCTATAGTGTAAGCGCCAAAATTATATATATATAGATAACAATGCACTGGGACTTGCTTGGATTAAGCGCCAAGCCATTGTCAGACGCCCACTGATTCAAGCAATATAAGTCTGTGTTTAGGTTAGTAATATATGCATTGACAGATACTAGGGGACAAGAAAGATACAGTAGGACGTCTTCTGCGTAAACGTAAATATTACAATATTTCAAAACAGTTGGAAGGTCATTAATGTACAACGTGAACAGTAGAGGACCAAGAATTGATCCTTGCGGAACACCTTTAGAAATAGGCTACTGGTAGGACACACTGTCACGTACACTTACGGATTGCGAACGGTGAAAAAGATAAGACTTTACTAGGTTTACTGCCGATGTTGAAAAGTTGAATAGGCTGTCAAGTTTTAAGCGCATTAATTTGTGGTCAACGGTGTCAAAAGCTTTTGAGTGGTCAAGAAGAGTTAAAAATGTTACGTGATTTTTGTCAATATTTAGCCGAATATCGTTTGAGACTTTAATGAGCGCTGTAATACAACTTCTATTTGTAGTAAAGCCTGATTGGTGCGGGGTCATCAAGGAGTTCTTTGATATAAAGTGGTTGATTTGCTTGCTCATAATTTTTTCCAGTACCTTAGATAAATAAGAAAGTATCGCAATGGGCCTATATTCACCATTGGGCTTTTTAACCGGAATGATTTTGGCCGTTTTCCAGCAGTTTGGAAATGAACACGTAGTCAGAATAGTATTAAATGCATTAAATGCATGTATTCATCAATACATTTAAAACAGAAACCAGGCGCAGAGACAGTTTTACCAACATTATAACGATCATAACAAATATTATTATTACTACCAGCGGGCACTTGGACAAATTGTTCATTAAGCTCATTCACATTAACGGAATGTTTCTATTACCAATGCCCATTTCGCGAACATGATTCCTTGTTTGCCTAGAACCTACGACAGAGCTAAATTTTTGTTCATAGAATTTAAATTTTTGTATCTTAATGGCCTTGGTAACTTCTCTTCTTAGGATCTTGTCGCCATAATAGTTATTTTCCGACTTGGATTGTTTCCATCTATTATACGCCTTATTTCGCTTGTCAATTGATTTCCTAATGTCATTATTGAACCATGGCTTGCTCCTTACTATGTGTGTTTCAGTAACAAGCGGTACAAACTGATCAAAAAGTGTGCTGATGTTTTTTTGTAGAAAGCATATCTGTTCTTCAGCCGAAACCAAATTTTGAACAGATTTCCAGTCGACAGCGTCCACAGCTAACTCAAGATGGTTATAATTAATATGCATGAAGTCGCGATATGTATATTGAAACGTATCATACGTAAAAGTAAAATCGTAAATAAGAAAAATTAAATCATGCTTTGAGAAGTTGGGTACAGATAGTTGGTCATAGAGATGTACTTTAGTCATATCATTTACAAAGAATACGTCTAATAGGGTGTTGTTAGTTTGCGTAAAATGGGTAGGTATCGTATTGTTCACCGAGTACAGACCGAGATTTTCCATCGAGAGCGAGAATTTGGTTTCCGTTAGTAAGTTACTGTTAAAATCACCAGTTATAATAATGTCAGTATAGTTTAAACTCAGATTTTCAACAACAACGAATTTGGAATATGCGATCTGGCGATTAGGTCTATATACACATCCAACTAAAATTGTATTTGTTTTAGATGGCAGCTCGACGAAAATATACTCAACACTTTCTAAAGGTTCAGATTTACATTTAAGTTTACACGAAATGCCAGATCTTACATATATAGCGCATCACCACCATTCCCGATTCTGTCTAGACGAAACACTTTATAGCCACTAATACATATTAAGTTATCAATATGACACGAAGAGAACCAAGTCTCAGATACACATACAACATCAACATTGGAGCATTCAAATATGTATCTATACATGTATTCGTTCAAGTCTGTTTGTAAGTTGTTTTATAGCAGCGTATTTGTGTTCTTGAGGATGATTTGATGTGTTATGTATTATGGTGTCTGTAGCTGTCGGTTTTCTGTAAATATCGTAGACAAGTTTTTTGGCAATTTTGTCTATCTTAATCGTCAGATCCAGGTAGTTTAGTGTTCCCTTCTTTTCCATTTCCATCGTAAACATTATACATCCATGTTGTTTGTTCAGGTACTCCAGTATCTGCTCTTCATTGTCCTTGTTGATCACGCAGATAATGTCATCCACGTACCTTGCATAGAATACTACGCCTAACTCGGCTTTTAGTTCTTCCATATACTGTCCCTCCAGTTCTTGCATAAATACCTCCATAAGGATGGCCGAGGCTGGGTTTCCCATTCCGAGTCCGTTTGCTTGTCGGTATATTTTATTATTAAACTTAAAATAATTTTGTCGCAGTGTAGTTTGTAATGTGTTTGTGATTTGGGTTGTTTTTATCTGGTCCTTAGTTTTTTCGAAAAATGTTTTCCGGACCATATCTATTGTTTCTGTTTGTGGGATCGATGTGTATAAGTCCTTAATATCAAATGATACTAGCCTGCTTTGCTTTGTAATTTTCACGTTTGCCAGTTTATGGATGAGTTCCATTTAACAACATTTTTATATGTTTGGACAGTCTATAAGCAGGAGCCGACTTATAGTTAATTATGGGTCTCATTGGAGTGTCCGGTTTGTGGATTTTTGGAAGCGCTCTCAGTGGTGGTGCTGCCGGATTCATTTGGCTTAATATGTGTGCTGTGTGGGGGATTATAATATTGATTATAATATTAATTGCTCCTTTTATAGCCCTTTTTATCTCTATTTGGTACCTGTCCTTGGGGTCTTCTCTAATTGCTCTGCACTTGATTTCCCCTATTAGTATTTTAGTTTTTTGTATATATTCCTCTTTCTTCATGAGTACCGTTGTATTGCCATATCCGCCTTTGTCGTTATTATGTTGTTCTTCCTTAATTTCTGTTTGAAATTCTTCATAATGTTACTTTCGTGGCTACATTCTACGTTTTCATTTGTTTTAATTTGGGTTTCTATAATATCTCTGCATGTGTGCCTTGCGTGATCTTGGTCCTCACTTGGCAGCAAAGATATTCCTCTTTCCGTATCTATAATAGTTTTTTCTGTAATTTTTCGTATATCCGCTTCATTACGTGCTCAGTGTTTGTTCTTATATGTTCGAAAAGGTCCATGAGAATGTCTATCGGTATAATGTCCGCCAGTCTGAAGTGAATAGAAAGTAATTCATCGTTTGATCGATCCTTCTTAGCGTACAAACTTCTTACTTCATTCTTTACAAAGTCCCTTTCAGCTATCCTGATAGTTTTTCGGCTCGCTTCCGTTTTTGTTTTTATTATAATTCTTGCAAATTTGGTGTAACGTTCGATGCCAAACATTTATTGTTAAACCAAATGCTTGCTTTAGATTTATAAATCTTTTGTAACCGTCGTTGATATACTGCAGAAGTCCAGTAGTCGTAGAGTTATAAGCCTGACAGGCATTAACTATATTGTTTTCTTCTTTTTCTTGTCCGACAGGGTGGAATGTTGATATTTGTTGGAACGATTTTCCGTCATCCCTTGTCAAGTTTGGTTTGGAGACAAACCGGTTTCGGCGTGGTGCCATCTTCAGTGTCAATTTTCGTTCTGTTCTGTTTATTGTTCCGTATTTATTTTGTTTTTTTTTGGTCAAGCAGGTATTGGTGCGTAATCGTAAATGTTAACAATTGTTAAGTGTCCTGAGTGTAGGTATCTGAAGTCTCGGTAATTTTAGTCAGTTTGGGTATTGCAGGGTTGTATTGTATATTGGTATCTATCCTTTTACCTACGTCTTTGTTTTGTTTTTTTTTGTAAACAAGCCTTAATGGTGCAAATATCGCATCAGAGTTGCTGTTTATTTGTTCGTTCATTATCCTCCCATCAAATGTTTTTTGTTTATATATTTCCATGTTTTCAAGAGCATTTAGGCGCCGTCCTTTTTGTTGTACGTGCAGTACCTTAACGGTTTTCTTTATGTTTGCGAGTGAACATTTTGCGTTTACCAAATGGTTTGCAAAATTAGATTCAGGTATTGTCGTCGGTTTTCGTATACTTTTGTTGTAGTCCCTTATGTGTTCGCGAAATCTTGTTCTTACTTTACGTCCTGTTTGTCCTATATATCTATATTGACACTCACAGGTCAGTTTATACACGCCTTGTTTGTTCTATGGGTCTTCTTCATTCGTGCTGCTTTTAAGTATCTTTCCCAGGTTGTTTTCAGTTTTGAACGCCGTGTGGATATTATACTTTCTAAAAAAAATTTGCAAGTTTGTATGTAATTTTTCCTGTATAAGTCATTACTGTCCAAGTTTTTTGGTCTAGCTCTATGTCGTTTCTTTTTTGAATTGAATAAATTTTTCTGAATATATCCACGAGCTCCTTTTTATATCCGTTGTTTGTTGCTATGTTGTATATTGTGTTTATTTCCTTTCCGTATGCCTCTCGCAATAGGGGTATTCGTTCAAGTCTGTTTGTAAGTTGTTTTATAGCAGCGTATTTGTGTTCTTGAGGATAATTTGATGTGTTATGTATTCCTATATATATATTCCTCTCTCTTCATGAGTACCGTTGTATTGCCTTTATCCGCCTTTGAAATTATTATGGTGTTCTTCCTTAATTTCTGTTTGAAATTCTTCATAATGTTACTTTCATGGCTACATTCTACGTTTTCATTTGTTTTAATTTGGGTTTCTATAATATCTCTGCATGTGTGCCTTGCGTGATCTTGGTCCTCACTTGGCAGCAAAGATATTCCTCTTTCTGTATCTATAATAGCTTGTTCCGCTGTCCTTTGCCAGTTTATGTCTTTTATATTGTGTTTAAGTCCTTTCTCCAATAGTTTGGTTTCCTCCTCGCTGATGGATATATTTGCAAGATTCACTAGTCTGGTGTGAAAGTCATGACCTTGTGACTTGTCTTTTACTCCTTATGGCACCGTTAGTTTTTCCAGTTTTTTCTGTAATTTTTCGTATATCCGCTTCATTACGTGCTCAGTGTTCGTTTTTATATGTTCGAATAGGTCCATGAGAATGTCTATCGGTATAATGTCCGCCAGTCTTAAGTGAATAGAAAGTAATTCCTCGTTTGATCGATCCTTCTTAGCGTACAAACTTCTTACTTCATTCTTTACAAAGTCCCTTTCAACTTTCCTGATAGTTTTTCGGCTCGCTTCCGTTTTTGTTTTTATTATAATTCTTGCAAATTTTGGTGTAACGATCGATGCTAGACATTGTTTGTTAAACCAAATACTTGCTTTAGTTTTATAAATCTTTTGTAACCGTCGTTGATATACTGTCAGAAGTCCAGTCGTCGTAGAGTTATAAGCCTGACAGGCATTTTACTTATTTTGATTATAAAGGTACATGCACAACAACCAGAGGTTTTAAATTACAGTGCATGTACTCGTAGATACCTAATTATGACATAAAATTTGTCTTAAATTTAGACTTAACAAAAAATACAAATATATGAATTTAAATATATATTAAGATAGAAGATATAAAAAGATTAGTAAGAAGGTTTAGTAGAAGAAAAAAGGGACAGAAGAGATCAATAGATTCAAAAAGAAGAGTTAATTGTATCCATATCAATTATTTAGTAAAGTGACACATGAGTTCATCTTTGAATCGCAGCGTGGTTGTATTATTTCTAATCGCTGGCGGTAAACAATTTCAAAGACGGACCGAGTACACAAGGAATTGACGTTCAGAGGTCAGGCAACTCGATTTCAAAGACGAAATAGGCGGAAACCGGGAAGATCTGGTCCATGACAGTCGTTCCTTCAGATAACTCGGCTCCTTAGTTGTCATGACTTTATGCAATAACGTTAAGCACCTGACTTTGAGTATGTCATCAAAAGTTATAGAAAAGATTTTCAACGCGAATTCAGAAATGTGCTTATAACGTTTAATACCAAAAATATATCGCGCGATATTATTGTACAGAACATTAAGTTTCTAACTACATATACTATCACAATTTGCAAACAATTCACAACCATATAATAACGTCGGTAAAAGATACGTTTTGGCTAGTAAAAGTCGTATTTTTAACGGCGTAAAGTACTGAACACCCCACAGAGTCCAAAGCTAAGAATATGGTTGTTCCACGTCAAAGTTCTAATGAAATCTATTCCTAGGTTTTTTGCTGTGCCCACGTATTTTATCACAGAATTGTTGAGTTTTACCTCGTTATAGCCGTATAGGTTTAAATATTCCTTATATAACAATGCACTGGGACTTGCTTGGATTAAGCGCCAAGCCATTGTCAGACGCCCACTGATTCAAGCAATATAAGACTGTGTTTAGGTTAGTAATACATGCATTGACAGATACTAGGGGACAAGAAAGATACAGTTGGACGTCATCTGCGTAAACGTGAATATTACTATATTTCAAAACAGTTGGAAGGTCATTAATGTATAAAGTGTACAGTAGAGGACCAAGAATTGATCCTTGCGGAACACCTTTAGGAATAGGCAACGGGTTAGACACACTGTCACGTACACTTACGGATTGCGAACGGTGAAAAAGATAAGACTACTAGGTTTACTGCCGATGTTGCAAAGTTGAATAGGCTGTCAAGTTTTAAGCACATTAATTTGTGGTCAACGGTGTCAAAAGCTTTTGAGTGGTCAAGAAGAGTTAAAAATGTTACGTGATTTTTGTCAATATTTAGCCGAATATCGTCCGAGACTTTAATGAGCGCTGTAATACAACTTCTATTTGTAGTAAAGCCTGATTGGTGCGGGGTCATCAAGGAGTTCTTTGATATTCACCATTGAACTTTTTAACCGGAATTATTTTGGCCGTTTTCCAGCAGTTTGGAAATGAAGACGTAGTCAGAATAGTATTAAATGCATAGGTGATAAAAGTTAAAATTTTTGGCAGTAAACACTTAACAAATATTGGATGCACACTCAGTATAGATTGGACAACATCACATTCATCAATACATTTAAAACAGAAACCAGGCACAGAGACAGTTTTACCAACATTATAACGATCATAACAAATATTATTATTACTACCAGCGGGCACTTGGACAAATTGTTCATTAAGCTCATTCACATTAACGGATTCATTGTCCGGAATGTTTCTATTACCAATGCCGATTTCGCGAATATGATTCCATGTTTGCCTAGAACCTACGGCAGAGCTAAATTTTTGTCCATAGAATTTAAATTTTTGTATCTTATTGGCCTTGGTAACTTCTCTTCTTAGGATCTTGTAGCAATAATAGTTATTTTCCGACTTGGATTGTTTCCATCTATTATACGCCTTATTTCGCTTGTCAATTGATTTCCTAATGTCATTATTGAACCATGGCTTGCTCCTTACTATGTGTGTTTCAGTAACAAGCGGTACAAACTGATCAAAAAGTGTGCTGATGTTTTTTTGTAGAAAGCATATCTGTTCTTCAGCCGAAACCAAATTATGAACAGATTTCCAGTCGACAGCGTCCACAGCTAACTCAACATGGTTATAATTAATATGCATGAAGTCGCGATATGTATATTGAAACGTATCATACGTAAAAGTAAAATCGTAAATAAGAAAAATTACATCATGCTTTGAGAAGTTGGGTACAGATAGTTGGTCATAGAGAAGTACTTTAGTCATATCATTTACAAAGAATACGTCTAATAGGGTGTTGTTAGTTTGCGTAAAATGGATAGGTATCGTATTGTTCACCGAGTACAGACCGATATTTTCCATCGAGATACAACATCAACATTGGAGCATTCAAATATGTATCTATACATGTATTCGTTCAAGTCTGTTTGTAAGTTGTTTTATAGCAGCGTATTTGTGTTCTTGAGGATGATTTGATGTGTTATGTATTATGGTGTCTGTAGCTGTCGGTTTTCTGTAAATTTCGTAATCGAGGTTTTGGGCAATTTTGTCTATCTTAATCGTCAGATCCAGGTAGTTTAGTGTTCCCTTCTTTTCCATTTCCATCGTAAACATTATACATCCATGTTGTTTGTTCAGGTACTCCAGTATCTGCTCTTCATTGTCCTTGTTGATCACGCAGATAATGTCATCCACGTACCTTGCATAGAATACTACGCCTAACTCGGCTTTTAGTTCTTCCATATACTGTCCCTCCAGTTCTTGCATAAATACCTCCATAAGGATGGCCGAGGCTGGGTTTCCCATTCCGAGTCCGTTTGCTTGTCGGTATATTTTATTATTAAACTTAAAATAATTTTGTCGCAGTGTAGTTTGTAATGTGTTTGTGATTTGGGTTGTTTTTATCTGGTCCTTAGTTTTTTCGAAAAATGTTTTCCGGACCATATCTATTGTTTCTGTTTGTGGGATCGATGTGTATAAGTCCTTAATATCAAATGATACTAGCCTGCTTTGCTTTGTAATTTTCACGTTTGCCAGTTTATGGATGAGTTCCATTTAACAACATTTTTATATGTTTGGACAGTCTATAAGCAGGAGCCGACTTATAGTTAATTATGGGTCTCATTGGAGTGTCCGGTTTGTGGATTTTTGGAAGCGCTCTCAGTGGTGGTGCTGCCGGATTCATTTGGCTTAATATGTGTGCTGTGTGGGGGATTATAATATTGATTATAATATTAATTGCTCCTTTTATAGCCCTTTTTATCTCTATTTGGTACCTGTCCTTGGGGTCTTCTCTAATTGCTCTGCACTTGATTTCCCCTATTAGTATTTTAGTTTTTTGTATATATTCCTCTTTCTTCATGAATACCGTTGTATTGCCATATCCGCCTTTGTCGTTATTATGTTGTTCTTCCTTAATTTCTGTTTGAAATTCTTCATAATGTTACTTTCGTGGCTACATTCTACGTTTTCATTTGTTTTAATTTGGGTTTCTATAATATCTCTGCATGTGTGCCTTGCGTGATCTTGGTCCTCACTTGGCAGCAAAGATATTCCTCTTTCCGTATCTATAATAGTTTTTTCTGTAATTTTTCGTATATCCGCTTCATTACGTGCTCAGTGTTTGTTCTTATATGTTCGAAAAGGTCCATGAGAATGTCTATCGGTATAATGTCCGCCAGTCTGAAGTGAATAGAAAGTAATTCATCGTTTGATCGATCCTTCTTAGCGTACAAACTTCTTACTTCATTCTTTACAATGTCCCTTTCAGCTATCCTGATAGTTTTTCGGCTTCCGCTTCCGTTTTTGTTTTTATTATAATTCTTGCAAATTTGGTGTAACGTTCGATGCCAAACATTGATTGTTAAACCAAATGCTTGCTTTAGATTTATAAATCTTTTGTAACCGTCGTTGATATACTGCAGAAGTCCAGTAGTCGTAGAGTTATAAGCCTGACAGGCATTAACTATATTGTTTTCTTCTTTTTCTTGTCCGACAGGGTGGAATGTTGATATTTGTTGGAACGATTTTCCGTCATCCCTTGTCAAGTTTGGTTTGGAGACAAACCGGTTTCGGCGTGGTGCCATCTTCAGTGTCAATTTTCGTTCTGTTCTGTTTATTGTTCCGTATTTATTTTGTTTTTTTTTGGTCAAGCAGGTATTGGTGCGTAATCGTAAATGTTAACAATTGTTAAGTGTCCTGAGTGTAGGTATCTGAAGTCTCGGTAATTTTAGTCAGTTTGGGTATTGCAGGGTTGTATTGTATATTGGTATCTATCCTTTTACCTACGTCTTTGTTTTGTTTTTTTTTGTAAACAAGCCTTAATGGTGCAAATATCGCATCAGAGTTGCTGTTTATTTGTTCGTTCATTATCCTCCCATCAAATGTTTTTTGTTTATATATTTCCATGTTTTCAAGAGCATTTAGGCGCCGTCCTTTTTGTTGTACGTGCAGTACCTTAACGGTTTTCTTTATGTTTGCGAGTGAACATTTTGCGTTTACCAAATGGTTTGCAAAATTAGATTCAGGTATTGTCGTCGGTTTTCGTATACTTTTGTTGTAGTCCCTTATGTGTTCGCGAAATCTTGTTCTTACTTTACGTCCTGTTTGTCCTATATATCTATATTGACACTCACAGGTCAGTTTATACACGCCTTGTTTGTTCTATGGGTCTTCTTCATTCGTGCTGCTTTTAAGTATCTTTCCCAGGTTGTTTTCAGTTTTGAACGCCGTGTGGATATTATACTTTCTAAAAAAAATTTGCAAGTTTGTATGTAATTTTTCCTGTATAAGTCATTACTGTCCAAGTTTTTTGGTCTAGCTCTATGTCGTTTCTTTTTTGAATTGAATAAATTTTTCTGAATATATCCACGAGCTCCTTTTTATATCCGTTGTTTGTTGCTATGTTGTATATTGTGTTTATTTCCTTTCCGTATGCCTCTCGCAATAGGGGTATTCGTTCAAGTCTGTTTGTAAGTTGTTTTATAGCAGCGTATTTGTGTTCTTGAGGATAATTTGATGTGTTATGTATTCCTATATATATATTCCTCTCTCTTCATGAGTACCGTTGTATTGCCTTTATCCGCCTTTGAAATTATTATGGTGTTCTTCCTTAATTTCTGTTTGAAATTCTTCATAATGTTACTTTCATGGCTACATTCTACGTTTTCATTTGTTTTAATTTGGGTTTCTATAATATCTCTGCATGTGTGCCTTGCGTGATCTTGGTCCTCACTTGGCAGCAAAGATATTCCTCTTTCTGTATCTATAATAGCTTGTTCCGCTGTCCTTTGCCAGTTTATGTCTTTTATATTGTGTTTAAGTCCTTTCTCCAATAGTTTGGTTTCCTCCTCGCTGATGGATATATTTGCAAGATTCACTAGTCTGGTGTGAAAGTCATGACCTTGTGACTTGTCTTTTACTCCTTATGGCACCGTTAGTTTTTCCAGTTTTTTCTGTAATTTTTCGTATATTCGCTTCATTACGTGCTCAGTGTTCGTTTTTATATGTTCGAATAGGTCCATGAGAATGTCTATCGGTATAATGTCCGCCAGTCTTAAGTGAATAGAAAGTAATTCCTCGTTTGATCGATCCTTCTTAGCGTACAAACTTCTTACTTCATTCTTTACAAAGTCCCTTTCAACTTTCCTGATAGTTTTTCGGCTCGCTTCCGTTTTTGTTTTTATTATAATTCTTGCAAATTTTGGTGTAACGATCGATGCTAGACATTGTTTGTTAAACCAAATAACGGGTGTTTTTTTTAGGGGTATAGAACTTCGAATGGAAATAAAACACAAGAAAATCATTTTAAGGTCCATCAATTTGGCTTTATTGGAAGGATAATTTTATGCCATTAATGTTTAAATATGATTTCGGGCATGTGGCCGCCGCGGTTGGCTCGAATAAAGCCAATTCTACAGGTCCAATTTTCAAACAATTTTTCGAGCATATGGGGCCGTATGTCGGCAATAACGCCACGAATGTTGGCTTCCAATTCCCCTAACGTTTCTGGTTTGTTGGTGTAGACGAGCGACTTCACATATCCCCAAAGAAAATAATCCAAATGCGGCAATTTTGCTTGTTGACGTAGCCATTCAACCAAAAATGAGCCTCATCACTGAACAAAATTTTGCGATGAAAATCAGCATCGAGATCAATCTCATTTTCGGCCCATACACCAAAATCACGACGCAATGCATGGTCTCGCGGCTTTAATTCTTGCACAAGCTGGATCTTGTAAGGTCGCAAGCCAAGATCTTTGCGAAAAATCTTCCATAAAGTTGATGGACAAAGCTCCAATTGCTGTGCACGGTGGCGAATCGATTCATTCGGGTCCTCTTCAACACTTTGCTCTACAGCGGCAATTGTTTCTTCGGTGCGCACTGTTCGACGTCTCTGCGGATGCGTATTATCACATAGAGTAAACGTAGTGCGAAAACGATCCATGGTTAACCGAATTAATTGCTCTGATGGACGATTATGTCGACCATAAAATGGACGGAGCTCACGGTAAACTTCGCGAACTGAACCATTATTTTCGAAATAAATTTGCACGATTTGCAAGCGTTGTTCTTTTGTCAACCTGTTCATGATGAAATGGCAAACCAAACTGAACATAAATGACATTAGAGTTGCCAGATTTGACCACAAAATGCCAGTTTTATCTCTATTCGAAAAACAAACCTGTAAAAAAAACACCCTTTACTTGCTTTAGTTTTATAAATCTTTTGTAACCGTCGTTGATATACTGTCAGAAGTCCAGTCGTCGTAGAGTTATAAGCCTGACAGGCATTTTACTTATTTTGATTATAAAGGTACATGCACAACAACCAGAGGTTTTAAATTACAGTGCATGTACTCGTAGATACCTAATTATGACATAAAATTTGTCTTAAATTTAGACTTAACAAAAAATACAAATATATGAATTTAAATATATATTAAGATAGAAGATATAAAAAGATTAGTAAGAAGGTTTAGTAGAAGAAAAAAGGGACAGAAGAGATCAATAGATTCAAAAAGAAGAGTTAATTGTATCCATATCAATTATTTAGTAAAGTGACACATGAGTTCATCTTTGAATCGCAGCGTGGTTGTATTATTTCTAATCGCTGGCGGTAAACAATTTCAAAGACGGACCGAGTACACAAGGAATTGACGTTCAGAGGTCAGGCAACTCGATTTCAAAGACGAAATAGGCGGAAACCGGGAAGATCTGGTCCATAACAGTCGTTCCTTCAGATAACTCGGCTCCTTAGTTGTCATGACTTTATGCAATAACGTTAAGCACCTGACTTTGAGTATGTCATCAAAAGTTATAGAAAAGATTTTCAACGCGAATTCAGAAATGTGCTTATAACGTTTAATACCAAAAATATATCGCGCGATATTATTGTACAGAACATTAAGTTTCTAACTACATATACTATCACAATTTGCAAACAATTCACAACCATATAATAACGTCGGTAAAAGATACGTTTTGGCTAGTAAAAGTCGTATTTTTAACGGCGTAAAGTACTGAACACCCCACAGAGTCCAAAGCTAAGAATATGGTTGTTCCACGTCAAAGTTCTAATGAAATCTATTCCTAGGTTTTTTGCTGTGCCCACGTATTTTATCACAGAATTGTTGAGTTTTACCTCGTTATAGCCGTATAGGTTTAAATATTCCTTATATAACAATGCACTGGGACTTGCTTGGATTAAGCGCCAAGCCATTGTCAGACGCCCACTGATTCAAGCAATATAAGACTGTGTTTAGGTTAGTAATACATGCATTGACAGATACTAGGGGACAAGAAAGATACAGTTGGACGTCATCTGCGTAAACGTGAATATTACTATATTTCAAAACAGTTGGAAGGTCATTAATGTATAAAGTGTACAGTAGAGGACCAAGAATTGATCCTTGCGGAACACCTTTAGGAATAGGCAACGGGTTAGACACACTGTCACGTACACTTACGGATTACGAACGGTGAAAAAGATAAGACTTTACTAGGTTTACTGCCGATGTTGCAAAGTTGAATAGGCTGTCAAGTTTTAAGCGCATTAATTTGTGGTCAACGGTGTCAAAAGCTTTTGAGTGGTCAAGAAGAGTTAAAAATTTTACGTGATTTTTGTCAATATTTAGCCGAATATCGTCCGAGACTTTAATGAGCGCTGTAATACAACTTCTATTTGTAGTAAAGCCTGATTGGTGCGGGGTCATCAAGGAGTTCTTTGATATTCACCATTGAACTTTTTAACCGGAATTATTTTGGCCATTTTCCAGCAGTTTGGAAATGAAGACGTAGTCAGAATAGTATTAAATGCATAGGTGATAAAAGTTAAAATTTTTGGCAGTAAACACTTAACAAATATTGGATGCACACTCAGTATAGATTGGACAACATCACATTCATCAATACATTTAAAACAGAAACCAGGCACAGAGACAGTTTTACCAACATTATAACGATCATAACAAATATTATTATTACTACCAGCGGGCACTTGGTCAAATTGTTCATTAAGCTCATTCACATTAACGGATTCATTGTCCGGAATGTTTCTATTACCAATGCCGATTTCGCGAATATGATTCCATGTTTGCCTAGAACCTACCTCAGAGCTAAATTTTTGTCCATAGAATTTAAATTTTTGTATCTTATTGGCCTTGGTAACTTCTCTTCTTAGGATCTTGTAGCAATAATAGTTATTTTCCGACTTGGATTGTTTCCATCTATTATACGCCTTATTTCGCTTGTCAATTGATTTCCTAATGTCATTATTGAACCATGGCTTGCTCCTTACTATGTGTGTTTCAGTAACAAGCGGTACAAACTGATCAAAAAGTGTGCTGATGTTTTTTTGTAGAAAGCATATCTGTTCTTCAGCCGAAACCAAATTATGAACAGATTTCCAGTCGATAGCGTCCACAGCTAACTCAACATGGTTATAATTAATATGCATGAAGTCGCGATATGTATATTGAAACGTATCATACGTAAAAGTAAAATCGTAATTAAGAAAAATTACATCATGCTTTGAGAAGTTGGGTACAGATAGTTGGTCATAGAGAAGTACTTTAGTCATATCATTTACAAAGAATACGTCTAATAGGGTGTTGTTAGTTTGCGTAAAATGGATAGGTATCGTATTGTTCACCGAGTACAGACCGATATTTTCCATCGAGAGCGAGAATTTGGTTTCCGTTAGTAAGTTACTGTTAAAATCGCCAGTTATAATAATGTCACTATAGTTTAAACTCAGATTTTCAACAAAATCAAATCGCGATTAGGTCTATATACACATCCAACTAAAATTGTATTTGTTTTAGATGACAGCTCGACGAAAATATACTCAACACTTTCTAAAGGTTCAGATTTACATTTAAGTTTACACGAAATGCCAGATTTTACATATATAGCGCATCACCACCATTCCCGATTAGGTCTAGACGAAACACTTTATAGTAACTTAATACATATTAAGTTATCAATATGACACGAAGAGAACCAAGTCTCAGATACACATACAACATCAACATTGGAACATTCAAATATGTATCTATACATGTATTCGTTCAAGTCTGTTTGTAAGTTGTTTTATAGCAGCGTATTTGTGTTCTTGAGGATGATTTGATGTTTTATGTATTATAGGTTCTGTAGCTGTCGGTTTTCTGTAAATTTCGTAATCAAGGTTTTGGGCAATTTTGTCTATCTTAATCGTCAGATCCAAGCAATTTATTGTTCCCTTCTTTTCCATTTCCATCGTTAACATTATACATCCATGTTGTTTGTTCACGTACTCCAGTATCTGCTCTTCATTGTCCTTGTTGATCACGCAGATAATGTCATCCACGTACCTTGCATAGAATAATACGCCCAACTCGGCTTTTTGGTGCGGGGTCATCAAGGAGTTCTTTGATATAAAGTGGTTGATTTTCTTGCTCATAATTTTTTCCAGTACCTTAGATAAATAAGAAAGTATCGCAATGGGCCTATATTCACCATTGAACTTTTTAACCGGAATTATTTTGGCCATTTTCCAGCAGTTTGGAAATGAAGACGTAGTCAGAATAGTATTAAATGCATAGGTGATAAAAGTTAAAATTTTTGGCAGTAAACACTTAACAAATATTGGATGCACACTCAGTATAGATTGGACAACATCACATTCATCAATACATTTAAAACAGAAACCAGGCACAGAGACAGTTTTACCAACATTATAACGATCATAACAAATATTATTATTACTACCAGCGGGCACTTGGACAAATTGTTCATTAAGCTCATTCACATTAACGGATTCATTGTCCGGAATGTTTCTATTACCAATGCCGATTTCGCGAATATGATTCCATGTTTGCCTAGAACCTACGGCAGAGCTAAATTTTTGTCCATAGAATTTAAATTTTTGTATCTTATTGGCCTTGGTAACTTCTCTTCTTAGGATCTTGTAGCAATAATAGTTATTTTCCGACTTGGATTGTTTCCATCTATTATACGCCTTATTTCGCTTGTCAATTGATTTCCTAATGTCATTATTGAACCATGGCTTGCTCCTTACTATGTGTGTTTCAGTAACAAGCGGTACAAACTGATCAAAAAGTGTGCTGATGTTTTTTTGTAGAAAGCATATCTGTTCTTCAGCCGAAACCAAATTATGAACAGATTTCCAGTCGACAGCGTCCACAGCTAACTCAACATGGTTATAATTAATATGCATGAAGTCGCGATATGTATATTGAAACGTATCATACGTAAAAGTAAAATCGTAAATAAGAAAAATTACATCATGCTTTGAGAAGTTGGGTACAGATAGTTGGTCATAGAGAAGTACTTTAGTCATATCATTTACAAAGAATACGTCTAATAGGGTGTTGTTAGTTTGCGTAAAATGGATAGGTATCGTATTGTTCACCGAGTACAGACCGATATTTTCCATCGAGAGCGAGAATTTGGTTTCCGTTAGTAAGTTACTGTTAAAATCGCCAGTCATAATAATGTCACTATAGTTTAAACTCAGATTTTCAACAAAATCAAATCGCGATTAGGTCTATATACACATCCAACTAAAATTGTATTTCTTTTAGATGACAGCTCGACGAAAATATACTCAACACTTTCTAAAGGTTCAGATTTACATTTAAGTTTACACGAAATGCCAGATCTTACATATATAGCGCATCACCACCATTCCCGATTCTGTCTAGACGAAACACTTTATAGCCACTAATACATACTAAGTTATCAATATGACACGAAGAGAACCAAGTCTCTGATACACATACAACATCAACATTGGAGCATTCAAATATGTATCTATACATGTATTCGTTCAAGTCTGTTTGTAAGTTGTTTTATAGCAGCGTATTTGTGTTCTTGAGGATGATTTGATGTGTTATGTATTATGGTGTCTGTAGCTGTCGGTTTTCTGTAAATTTCGTAATCGAGGTTTTGGGCAATTTTGTCTATCTTAATCGTCAGATCCAGGTAGTTTAGTGTTCCCTTCTTTTCCATTTCCATCGTAAACATTATACATCCATGTTGTTTGTTCAGGTACTCCAGTATCTGCTCTTCATTGTCCTTGTTGATCACGCAGATAATGTCATCCACGTACCTTGCATAGAATACTACGCCTAACTCGGCTTTTAGTTCTTCCATATACTGTCCCTCCAGTTCTTGCATAAATACCTCCATAAGGATGGCCGAGGCTGGGTTTCCCATTCCGAGTCCGTTTGCTTGTCGGTATATTTTATTATTAAACTTAAAATAATTTTGTCGCAGTGTAGTTTGTAATGTGTTTGTGATTTGGGTTGTTTTTATCTGGTCCTTAGTTTTTTCGAAAAATGTTTTCCGGACCATATCTATTGTTTCTGTTTGTGGGATCGATGTGTATAAGTCCTTAATATCAAATGATACTAGCCTGCTTTGCTTTGTAATTTTCACGTTTGCCAGTTTATGGATGAGTTCCATTTAACAACATTTTTATATGTTTGGACAGTCTATAAGCAGGAGCCGACTTATAGTTAATTATGGGTCTCATTGGAGTGTCCGGTTTGTGGATTTTTGGAAGCGCTCTCAGTGGTGGTGCTGCCGGATTCATTTGGCTTAATATGTGTGCTGTGTGGGGGATTATAATATTGATTATAATATTAATTGCTCCTTTTATAGCCCTTTTTATCTCTATTTGGTACCTGTCCTTGGGGTCTTCTCTAATTGCTCTGCACTTGATTTCCCCTATTAGTATTTTAGTTTTTTGTATATATTCCTCTTTCTTCATGAGTACCGTTGTATTGCCATATCCGCCTTTGTCGTTATTATGTTGTTCTTCCTTAATTTCTGTTTGAAATTCTTCATAATGTTACTTTCGTGGCTACATTCTACGTTTTCATTTGTTTTAATTTGGGTTTCTATAATATCTCTGCATGTGTGCCTTGCGTGATCTTGGTCCTCACTTGGCAGCAAAGATATTCCTCTTTCCGTATCTATAATAGTTTTTTCTGTAATTTTTCGTATATCCGCTTCATTACGTGCTCAGTGTTTGTTCTTATATGTTCGAAAAGGTCCATGAGAATGTCTATCGGTATAATGTCCGCCAGTCTGAAGTGAATAGAAAGTAATTCATCGTTTGATCGATCCTTCTTAGCGTACAAACTTCTTACTTCATTCTTTACAATGTCCCTTTCAGCTATCCTGATAGTTTTTCGGCTTCCGCTTCCGTTTTTGTTTTTATTATAATTCTTGCAAATTTGGTGTAACGTTCGATGCCAAACATTGATTGTTAAACCAAATGCTTGCTTTAGATTTATAAATCTTTTGTAACCGTCGTTGATATACTGCAGAAGTCCAGTAGTCGTAGAGTTATAAGCCTGACAGGCATTAACTATATTGTTTTCTTCTTTTTCTTGTCCGACAGGGTGGAATGTTGATATTTGTTGGAACGATTTTCCGTCATCCCTTGTCAAGTTTGGTTTGGAGACAAACCGGTTTCGGCGTGGTGCCATCTTCAGTGTCAATTTTCGTTCTGTTCTGTTTATTGTTCCGTATTTATTTTGTTTTTTTTTGGTCAAGCAGGTATTGGTGCGTAATCGTAAATGTTAACAAATGTTAAGTGTCCTGAGTGTAGGTATCTGAAGTCTCAGTAATTTTAGTCAGTTTGGGTATTGCAGGTTTGTATTGTATATTGGTATCTATCCTTTTACCTACGTCTTTGTTTTGTTTTTTTTGTAAACAAGCCTTAATGGTGCAAATATCGCATCAGAGTTGCTGTTTATTTGTTCGTTTATTATCCTCCCATCAAATGTTTTTTGTTTATATATTTCCATGTTTTCAAGAGCATTTAGGCGCCGTCCTTTTTGTTGTACGTGCAGTACCTTAACGGTTTTCTTTATGTTTGCGAGTGAACATTTTGCGTTTACCAAATGGTTTGCAAAATTAGATTCAGGTATTGTCGTCGGTTTTCGTATACTTTTGTTGTAGTCCCTTATGTGTTCGCGAAATCTTGTTCTTACTTTACGTCCTGTTTGTCCTATATATCTATATTGACACTCACAGGTCAGTTTATACACGCCTTGTTTGTTCTATGGGTCTTCTTCATTCGTGCTGCTTTTAAGTATCTTTCCCAGGTTGTTTTCAGTTTTGAACGCCGTGTGGATATTATACTTTCTAAAAAAAATTTGCAAGTTTGTATGTAATTTTTCCTGTATAAGTCATTACTGTCCAAGTTTTTTGGTCTAGCTCTATGTCGTTTCTTTTTTGAATTGAATAAATTTTTCTGAATATATCCACGAGCTCCTTTTTATATCCGTTGTTTGTTGCTATGTTGTATATTGTGTTTATTTCCTTTCCGTATGCCTCTCGCAATAGGGGTATTCGTTCAAGTCTGTTTGTAAGTTGTTTTATAGCAGCGTATTTGTGTTCTTGAGGATAATTTGATGTGTTATGTATTCCTATATATATATTCCTCTCTCTTCATGAGTACCGTTGTATTGCCTTTATCCGCCTTTGAAATTGTTATGGTGTTCTTTCTTAATTTCTGTTTGAAATTCTTCATAATGTTACTTTCATGGCTACATTCTACGTTTTCATTTGTTTTAATTTGGGTTTCTATAATATCTCTGCATGTGTGCCTTGCGTGATCTTGGTCCTCACTTGGCAGCAAAGATATTCCTCTTTCTGTATCTATAATAGCTTGTTCCGCTGTCCTTTGCCAGTTTATGTCTTTTATATTGTGTTTAAGTCCTTTCTCCAATAGTTTGGTTTCCTCCTCGCTGATGGATATATTTGCAAGATTCACTAGTCTGGTGTGAAAGTCATGACCTTGTGACTTGTCTTTTACTCCTTATGGCACCGTTAGTTTTTCCAGTTTTTTCTGTAATTTTTCGTATATTCGCTTCATTACGTGCTCAGTGTTCGTTTTTATATGTTCGAATAGGTCCATGAGAATGTCTATCGGTATAATGTCCGCCAGTCTTAAGTGAATAGAAAGTAATTCCTCGTTTGATCGATCCTTCTTAGCGTACAAACTTCTTACTTCATTCTTTACAAAGTCCCTTTCAACTTTCCTGATAGTTTTCCGGCTCGCTTCCGTTTTTGTTTTTATTATAATTCTTGCAAATTTTGGTGTAACGATCGATGCTAGACATTGTTTGTTAAACCAAATAACTACTTGCTTTAGTTTTATAAATCTTTTGTAACCGTCGTTGATATACTGTCAGAAGTCCAGTCGTCGTAGAGTTATAAGCCTGACAGGCATTTTACTTATTTTGATTATAAAGGTACATGCACAACAACCAGAGGTTTTAAATTACAGTGCATGTACTCGTAGATACCTAATTATGACATAAAATTTGTCTTAAATTTAGACTTAACAAAAAATACAAATATATGAATTTAAATATATATTAAGATAGAAGATATAAAAAGATTATTAAGAAGGTTTAGTAGAAGAAAAAAGGGACAGAAGAGATCAATAGATTCAAAAAGAAGAGTTAATTGTATCCATATCAATTATTTAGTAAAGTGACACATGAGTTCATCTTTGAATCGCAGCGTGGTTGTATTATTTCTAATCGCTGGCGGTAAACAATTTCAAAGACGGACCGAGTACACAAGGAATTGACGTTCAGAGGTCAGGCAACTCGATTTCAAAGACGAAATAGGCGGAAACCGGGAAGATCTGGTCCATAACAGTCGTTCCTTCAGATAACTCGGCTCCTTAGTTGTCATGACTTTATGCAATAACGTTAAGCACCTGACTTTGAGTATGTCATCAAAAGTTATAGAAAAGATTTTCAACGCGAATTCAGAAATGTGCTTATAACGTTTAATACCAAAAATATATCGCGCGATATTATTGTACAGAACATTAAGTTTCTAACTACATATACTATCACAATTTGCAAACAATTCACAACCATATAATAACGTCGGTAAAAGATACGTTTTGGCTAGTAAAAGTCGTATTTTTAACGGCGTAAAGTACTGAACACCCCACAGAGTCCAAAGCTAAGAATATGGTTGTTCCACGTCAAAGTTCTAATGAAATCTATTCCTAGGTTTTTTGCTGTGCCCACGTATTTTATCACAGAATTGTTGAGTTTTACCTCGTTATAGCCGTATAGGTTTAAATATTCCTTATATAACAATGCACTGGGACTTGCTTGGATTAAGCGCCAAGCCATTGTCAGACGCCCACTGATTCAAGCAATATAAGACTGTGTTTAGGTTAGTAATACATGCATTGACAGATACTAGGGGACAAGAAAGATACAGTTGGACGTCATCTGCGTAAACGTGAATATTACTATATTTCAAAACAGTTGGAAGGTCATTAATGTATAAAGTGTACAGTAGAGGACCAAGAATTGATCCTTGCGGAACACCTTTAGGAATAGGCAACGGGTTAGACACACTGTCACGTACACTTACGGATTGCGAACGGTGAAAAAGATAAGACTTTACTAGGTTTACTGCCGATGTTGCAAAGTTGAATAGGCTGTCAAGTTTTAAGCGCATTAATTTGTGGTCAACGGTGTCAAAAGCTTTTGAGTGGTCAAGAAGAGTTAAAAATTTTACGTGATTTTTGTCAATATTTAGCCGAATATCGTCCGAGACTTTAATGAGCGCTGTAATACAACTTCTATTTGTAGTAAAGCCTGATTGGTGCGGGGTCATCAAGGAGTTCTTTGATATTCACCATTGAACTTTTTAACCGGAATTATTTTGGCCATTTTCCAGCAGTTTGGAAATGAAGACGTAGTCAGAATAGTATTAAATGCATAGGTGATAAAAGTTAAAATTTTTGGCAGTAAACACTTAACAAATATTGGATGCACACTCAGTATAGATTGGACAACATCACATTCATCAATACATTTAAAACAGAAACCAGGCACAGAGACAGTTTTACCAACATTATAACGATCATAACAAATATTATTATTACTACCAGCGGGCACTTGGTCAAATTGTTCATTAAGCTCATTCACATTAACGGATTCATTGTCCGGAATGTTTCTATTACCAATGCCGATTTCGCGAATATGATTCCATGTTTGCCTAGAACCTACCTCAGAGCTAAATTTTTGTCCATAGAATTTAAATTTTTGTATCTTATTGGCCTTGGTAACTTCTCTTCTTAGGATCTTGTAGCAATAATAGTTATTTTCCGACTTGGATTGTTTCCATCTATTATACGCCTTATTTCGCTTGTCAATTGATTTCCTAATGTCATTATTGAACCATGGCTTGCTCCTTACTATGTGTGTTTCAGTAACAAGCGGTACAAACTGATCAAAAAGTGTGCTGATGTTTTTTTGTAGAAAGCATATCTGTTCTTCAGCCGAAACCAAATTATGAACAGATTTCCAGTCGATAGCGTCCACAGCTAACTCAACATGGTTATAATTAATATGCATGAAGTCGCGATATGTATATTGAAACGTATCATACGTAAAAGTAAAATCGTAAATAAGAAAAATTACATCATGCTTTGAGAAGTTGGGTACAGATAGTTGGTCATAGAGAAGTACTTTAGTCATATCATTTACAAAGAATACGTCTAATAGGGTGTTGTTAGTTTGCGTAAAATGGATAGGTATCGTATTGTTCACCGAGTACAGACCGATATTTTCCATCGAGAGCGAGAATTTGGTTTCCGTTAGTAAGTTACTGTTAAAATCGCCAGTTATAATAATGTCACTATAGTTTAAACTCAGATTTTCAACAAAATCAAATCGCGATTAGGTCTATATACACATCCAACTAAAATTGTATTTGTTTTAGATGACAGCTCGACGAAAATATACTCAACACTTTCTAAAGGTTCAGATTTACATTTAAGTTTACACGAAATGCCAGATTTTACATATATAGCGCATCACCACCATTCCCGATTAGGTCTAGACGAAACACTTTATAGTAACTTAATACATATTAAGTTATCAATATGACACGAAGAGAACCAAGTCTCAGATACACATACAACATCAACATTGGAACATTCAAATATGTATCTATACATGTATTCGTTCAAGTCTGTTTGTAAGTTGTTTTATAGCTGCGTATTTGTGTTCTTGAGGATGATTTGATGTTTTATGTATTATAGGTTCTGTAGCTGTCGGTTTTCTGTAAATTTCGTAATCAAGGTTTTGGGCAATTTTGTCTATCTTAATCGTCAGATCCAGGCAATTTATTGTTCCCTTCTTTTCCATTTCCATCGTTAACATTATACATCCATGTTGTTTGTTCACGTACTCCAGTATCTGCTCTTCATTGTCCTTGTTGATCACGCAGATAATGTCATCCACGTACCTTGCATAGAATAATACGCCCAACTCGGCTTTTTGGTGCGGGGTCATCAAGGAGTTCTTTGATAAAAAGTGGTTGATTTTCTTGCTCATAATTTTTTCCAGTACCTTAGATAAATAAGAAAGTATCGCAATGGGCCTATATTCACCATTGGGCTTTTTAACCGGAATGATTTTGGCCATTTTCCAGCAGTTTGGAAATGAAGACGTAGTCAGAATAGTATTAAATGCATAGGTGATAAAAGTTAAAAGGTTTGGCAGTAAACACTTAACAAATATTGGATGCACATCATCAAGACCAACAGCATTAGATTTAACACTCAGTATAGATTGGACAACATCACATTCATCAATACATTTAAAACAGAAACCAGGCGCAGAGACAGTTTTACCAACATTATAACGATCATAAGAAATATTATTATTACTACCAGCGGGCACTTGGACAAATTGTTCATTAAGCTCATTCACATTAACGGAATGTTTCTATTACCAATGCCCATTTCGCGAATATGATTCCTTGTTTGCCTAGAACCTACGACAGAGCTAAATTTTTGTTCATAGAATTTAAATTTGTGTATCTTAATGGCCTTGGTAACTTCTCTTCTTAGGATCTTGTCGCCATAATAGTTATTTTCCGACTTGGATTGTTTCCATCTATTATACGCCTTATTTCGCTTGTCAATTGATTTCCGAATGTCATTATTGAACCATGGCTTGCTCCTTACTATGTTTGTTTAAGTAACAAGCGGTACAAACTGATCAAAAAGTGTGCTGATGTTTTTTTGTAGAAAGCATATCTGTTCTTCAGCCGAAAACAGATTTCCAGTCGACAGCGTCCACAGATAACTCAAGATGGTTATAATTAATATGCATGAAGTCGCGAAATGTATATTGAAACGTATCATACGTAAAAGTAAAATCGTAAATAAGAAAAATTAAATCATGCTTTGAGAAGTTGGGTACAGATAGTTGGTCATAGAGATGTACTTTAGTCATATCATTTACAAAGAATACGTCTAATAGGGTGTTGTTAGTTTGCGTAAAATGGGTAGGTATCGTATTGTTCACCGAGTACAGACCGAGATTTTCCATCGAGAGCGAGAATTTGGTTTCCGTTAGTAAGTTACTGTTAAAATCACCAGTTATAATAATGTCAGTATAGTTTAAACTCAGATTTTCAACAAAATCAACGAATTTAGAATATGCGATCTGGCGATTAGGTCTATATACACATCCAACTAAAATTGTATTTGTTTTAGATGGCAGCTCGACGAAAATATACTCAACACTTTCTAAAGGTTCAGATTTACATTTAAGTTTACACGAAATGCCAGATCTTACATATATAGCGCATCACCACCATTCCCGATTCTGTCTAGACGAAACACTTTATAGCCACTAATACATATTAAGTTATCAATATGACACGAAGAGAACCAAGTCTCAGATACACATACAACATCAACATTGGAGCATTCAAATATGTATCTATACATGTATTCGTTCAAGTCTGTTTGTAAGTTGTTTTATAGCAGCGTATTTGTGTTCTTGAGGATGATTTGATGTGTTATGTATTATGGTGTCTGTAGCTGTCGGTTTTCTGTAAATATCGTAATCGAGGTTTTGGGCAATTTTGTCTATCTTAATCGTCAGATCCAGGTAGTTTAGTGTTCCCTTCTTTTCCATTTCCATCGTAAACATTATACATCCATGTTGTTTGTTCAGGTACTCCAGTATCTGCTCTTCATTGTCCTTGTTGATCACGCAGATAATGTCATCCACGTACCTTGCATAGAATACTACGCCTAACTCGGCTTTTAGTTCTTCCATATACTGTCCCTCCAGTTCTTGCATAAATACCTCCATAAGGATGGCCGAGGCTGGGTTTCCCAATCCGAGTCCGTTTGCTTGTCGGTATATTTTATTATTAAACTTAAAATAATTTTGTCGCAGTGTAGTTTGTAATGTGTTTGTGATTTGGGTTGTTTTTATCTGGTCCTTAGTTTTTTCGAAAAATGTTTTCCGGACCATATCTATTGTTTCTGTTTGTGGGATCGATGTGTATAAGTCCTTAATATCAAATGATACTAGCCTGCTTTGCTTTGTAATTTTCACGTTTGCCAGTTTATGGATGAGTTCCATTTAACAACATTTTTATATGTTTGGACAGTCTATAAGCAGGAGCCGACTTATAGTTAATTATGGGTCTCATTGGAGTGTCCGGTTTGTGGATTTTTGGAAGCGCTCTCAGTGGTGGTGCTGCCGGATTCATTTGGCTTAATATGTGTGCTGTGTGGGGGATTATAATATTGATTATAATAATAATTGCTCCTTTTATAGCCCTTTTTATCTCTATTTAGTACCTGTCCTTGGGGTCTTCTCTAATTGCTCTGCACTTCATTTCCCCTATTAGTATTTTAGTTTTTTGTATATATTCCTCTCTCTTCATGAGTACCGTTGTATTGCCTTTATCCGCCTTTGTCGTTATTATGTTGTTCTTCCTTAATTTCTGTTTGAAATTCTTCATAATGTTACTTTCGTGGCTACATTCAACGTTTTCATTTGTTTTAATTTGGGTTTCTATAATATCTCTGCATGTGTGGCTTGCGTGATCTTGGTCCTCACTTGGCAGCAAAGATATTCCTCTTTCCGTATCTATAATAGTTTTTTCTGTAATTTTTCGTATATCCGCTTCATTACGTGCTCAGTGTTTGTTCTTATATGTTCGAAAAGGTCCATGAGAATGTCTATCGGTATAATGTCCGCCAGTCTGAAGTGAATAGAAAGTAATTCATCGTTTGATCGATCCTTCTTAGCGTACAAACTTCTTACTTCATTCTTTACAAAGTCCCTTTCAGCTATCCTGATAGTTTTTCGGCTCGCTTCCGTTTTTGTTTTTATTATAATTCTTGCAAATTTGGTGTAACGTTCGATGCCAAACATTTATTGTTAAACCAAATGCTTGCTTTAGATTTATAAATCTTTTGTAACCGTCGTTGATATACTGCAGAAGTCCAGTAGTCGTAGAGTTATAAGCCTGACAGGCATTAACTATATTGTTTTCTTCTTTTTCTTGTCCGACAGGGTGGAATGTTGATATTTGTTGGAACGATTTTCCGTCATCCCTTGTCAAGTTTGGTTTGGAGACAAACCGGTTTCGGCGTGGTGCCATCTTCAGTGTCAATTTTCGTTCTGTTCTGTTTATTGTTCCGTATTTATTTTGTTTTTTTTTGGTCAAGCAGGTATTGGTGCGTAATCGTAAATGTTAACAAATGTTAAGTGTCCTGAGTGTAGGTATCTGAAGTCTCAGTAATTTAAGTCAGTTTGGGTATTGCAGGTTTGTATTGTATATTGGTATCTATCCTTTTACCTACGTCTTTGTTTTGTTTTTTTTTGTAAACAAGCCTTAATGGTGCAAATATCGCATCAGAGTTGCTGTTTATTTGTTCGTTTATAATCCTCCCATCAAATGTTTTTTGTTTATATATTTCCATGTTTTCAAGAGCATTTAGGCGCCGTCCTTTTTGTTGTACGTGCAGTACCTTAACGGTTTTCTTTATGTTTGCGAGTGAACATTTTGCGTTTACCAAATGGTTTGCAAAATTAGATTCAGGTATTGTCGTCGGTTTTCGTATACTTTTGTTGTAGTCCCTTATGTGTTCGCGAAATCTTGTTCTTACTTTACGTCCTGTTTGTCCTATATATCTATATTGACACTCACAGGTCAGTTTATACACGCCTTGTTTGTTCTATGGGTCTTCTTCATTCGTGCTGCTTTTAAGTATCTTTCCCAGGTTGTTTTCAGTTTTGAACGCCGTGTGGATATTATACTTTCTAAAAGAAATTGCAAGTTTGTATGTAATTTTTCCTGTATAAGTCATTACTGTCCAAGTTTTTTGGTCTTGCTCTCTGTCGTTTCTTTTTTGAATTGAATAAATTTTTCTGAATATATCCACGAGCTCCTTTTTATATCCGTTGTTTGTTGCTATGTTGTATATTGTGTTTATTTCCTTTCCGTATGCCTCTCGCAATAGGGGTATTCGTTCAAGTCTGTTTGTAAGTTGTTTTATAGCAGCGTATTTGTGTTCTTGAGGATAATTTGATGTGTTATGTATTCCTATATATATATTCCTCTCTCTTCATGAGTACCGTTGTATTGCCTTTATCCGCCTTTGTCGTTATTATGTTGTTCTTCCTTAATTTCTGTTTGAAATTCTTCATAATGTTACTTTCATGGCTACATTCTACGTTTTCATTTGTTTTAATTTGGGTTTCTATAATATCTCTGCATGTGTGCCTTGCGTGATCTTGGTCCTCACTTGGCAGCAAAGATATTCCTCTTTCTGTATCTATAATAGCTTGTTCCGCTGTCCTTTGCCAGTTATTGTCTTTTATGTTGTGTTTAAGTCCTTTCTCCAATAGTTTGGTTTCCTCCTCGCTGATGGATATATTTGCAAGATTCACTAGTCTGGTGTGAAAGTCATGACCTTGTGACTTGTCTTTTACTCCTTATGGCACCGTTAGTTTTTCCAGTTTTTTCTGTAATTTTTCGTATATTCGCTTCATTACGTGCTCAGTGTTCGTTTTTATATGTTCGAATAGGTCCATGAGAATGTCTATCGGTATAATGTCCGCCAGTCTTAAGTGAATAGAAAGTAATTCCTCGTTTGATCGATCCTTCTTAGCGTACAAACTTCTTACTTCATTCTTTACAAAGTCCCTTTCAACTTTCCTGATAGTTTTTCGGCTCGCTTCCGTTTTTGTTTTTATTATAATTCTTGCAAATTTTGGTGTAACGATCGATGCTAGACATTGTTTGTTAAACCAAATACTTGCTTTAGTTTTATAAATCTTTTGTAACCGTCGTTGATATACTGTCAGAAGTCCAGTCGTCGTAGAGTTATAAGCCTGACAGGCATTTTACTTATTTTGATTATTAAGGTACATGCACAACAACCAGAGGTTTTAAATTACAGTGCATGTACTCGTAGATACCTAATTATGACATAAAATTTGTCTTAAATTTAGACTTAACAAAAAATACAAATATATGAATTTAAATATATATTAAGATAGAAGATATAAAAAGATTAGTAAGAAGGTTTAGTAGAAGAAAAAAGGGACAGAAGAGATCAATAGATTCAAAAAGAAGAGTTAATTGTATCCATATCAATTATTTAGTAAAGTGACACATGAGTTCATCTTTGAATCGCAGCGTGGTTGTATTATTTCTAATCGCTGGCGGTAAACAATTTCAAAGACGGACCGAGTACACAAGGAATTGACGTTCAGAGGTCAGGCAACTCGATTTCAAAGACGAAATAGGCGGAAACCGGGAAGATCTGGTCCATAACAGTCGTTCCTTCAGATAACTCGGCTCCTTAATTGTCATGACTTTATGCAATAACGTTAAGCACCTGACTTTGAGTATGTCATCAAAAGTTATAGAAAAGATTTATAACGCGAATTCAGAAATGTGCTTATAACGTTTAATACCAAAAATATATCGCGCTATATTATTGTACAGAACATTAAGTTTCTAACTACATATACTATCACAATTTGCAAACAATTCACAACCATATAATAACGTCGGTAAAAGATACGTTTTGGCTAGTAAAAGTCGTATTTTTAACGGCGTAAAGTACTGAACACCCCACAGAGTCCAAAGCTAAGAATATGGTTGTTCCACGTCAAAGTTCTAATGAAATCTATTCCTAGGTTTTTTGCTGTGCCCACGTATTTTATCACAGAATTGTTGAGTTTTACCTCGTTATAGCCGTATAGGTTTAAATATTCCTTATATAACAATGCACTGTGACTTGCTTGGATTAAGCGCCAAGCCATTGTCAGACGCCCACTGATTCAAGCAATATAAGACTGTGTTTAGGTTAGTAATACATGCATTGACAGATACTAGGGGACAAGAAAGATACAGTTGGACGTCATCTGCGTAAACGTGAATATTACTATATTTCAAAACAGTTGGAAGGTCATTAATGTATAAAGTGTACAGTAGAGGACCAAGAATTTATCCTTGCGGAACACCTTTAGGAATAGGCAACGGGTTAGACACACTGTCACGTACACTTACGGATTGCGAACGGTGAAAAAGATAAGACTTTACTAGGTTTACTGCCGATGTTGCAAAGTTGAATAGGCTGTCAAGTTTTAAGCACATTAATTTGTGGTCAACGGTGTCAAAAGCTTTTGAGTGGTCAAGAAGAGTTAAAAATGTTACGTGATTTTTGTCAATATTTAGCCGAATATCGTCCGAGACTTTAATGAGCGCTGTAATACAACTTCTATTTGTAGTAAAGCCTGATTGGTGCGGGGTCATCAAGGAGTTCTTTGATATTCACCATTGAACTTTTTAACCGGAATTATTTTGGCCATTTTCCAGCAGTTTGGAAATGAAGACGTAGTCAGAATAGTATTAAATGCATAGGTGATAAAAGTTAAAATTTTTGGCAGTAAACACTTAACAAATATTGGATGCACACTCAGTATAGATTGGACAACATCACATTCATCAATACATTTAAAACAGAAACCAGGCACAGAGACAGTTTTACCAACATTATAACGATCATAACAAATATTATTATTACTACCAGCGGGCACTTGGACAAATTGTTCATTAAGCTCATTTACATTAACGGATTCATTGTCCGGAATGTTTCTATTACCAATGCCGATTTCGCGAATATGATTCCATGTTTGCCTAGAACCTACGGCAGAGCTAAATTTTTGTCCATAGAATTTAAATTTTTGTATCTTATTGGCCTTGGTAACTTCTCTTCTTAGGATCTTGTAGCAATAATAGTTATTTTCCGACTTGGATTGTTTCCATCTATTATACGCCTTATTTCGCTTGTCAATTGATTTCCTAATGTCATTATTGAACCATGGCTTGCTCCTTACTATGTGTGTTTCAGTAAGAAGCGGTACAAATTGATCAAAAAGTGTGCTGATGTTTTTTTGTAGAAAGCATATCTGTTCTTCAGCCGAAACCAAATTATGAACAGATTTCCAGTCGACAGCGTCCACAGCTAACTCAACATGGTTATAATTAATATGCATGAAGTCGCGATATGTATATTGAAACGTATCATACGTAAAAGTAAAATCGTAAATAAGAAAAATTACATCATGCTTTGAGAAGTTGGGTACAGATAGTTGGTCATAGAGATGTACTTTAGTCATATCATTTACAAAGAATACGTCTAATAGGGTGTTGTTAGTTTGCGTAAAATGGATAGGTATCGTATTGTTCACCGAGTACAGACCGATATTTTCCATCGAAAGCGAGAATTTGGTTTCCGTTAGTAAGTTACTGTTAAAATCGCCAGTTATAATAATGTCACTATAGTTTAAACTCAGCTTTTCAACAAAATCAAATGGCGATTAGGTCTATATACACATCCAACTAAAATTGTATTTGTTTTAGATGACAGCTCGACGAAAATATACTCAACACTTTCTAAAGGTTCAGATTTACATTTAAGTTTACACGAAATGCCAGATTTTACATATATAGCGCATCACCACCATTCCCGATTAGGTCTAGACGAAACACTTTATAGTAACTTAATACATATTAAGTTATCAATATGACACGAAGAGAACCAAGTCTCAGATACACATACAACATCAACATTGGAGCATTCAAATATGTATCTATACATGTATTCGTTCAAGTCTGTTTGTAAGTTGTTTTATAGCAGCGTATTTGTGTTCTTGAGGATGATTTGATGTTTTATGTATTATAGTGTCTGTAGCTGTCGGTTTTCTGTAAATTTCGTAATCAAGGTTTTGGGCAATTTTGTCTATCTTAATCGTCAGATCCAGGCAATTTATTGTTCCCTTCTTTTCCATTTCCATCGTTAACATTATGCATCCATGTTGTTTGTTCAGGTACTCCAGTATCTGCTCTTCATTGTCCTTGTTGATCACGCAGATAATGTCATCCACGTACCTTGCATAGAATAATACGCCCAACTCGGCTTTTTGGTGCGGGGTCATCAAGGAGTTCTTTGATAAATAAGAAAGTATCGCAATGGGCCTATATTCACCATTGGGCTTTTTAACCGGAATGATTTTGGCCATTTTCCAGCAGTTTGGAAATGAAGACGTAGTCAGAATAGTATTAAATGCATAGGTGATAAAAGTTAAAAGGTTTGGCAGTAAACACTTAACAAATATTGGATGCACATCATCAAGACCAACAGCATTAGATTTAACACTCAGTATAGATTGGACAACATCACATTCATCAATACATTTAAAACAGAAACCAGGCGCAGAGACAGTTTTACCAACATTATAACGATCATAACAAATATTATTATTACTACCAGCGGCACTTGGACAAATTGTTCATTAAGCTCATTCACATTAACGGAATGTTTCTATTACCGATGCCCATTTCGCGAATATGATTCCTTGTTTGCCTAGAACCTACGACAGAGCTAAATTTTTGTTCATAGAATTTAAATTTGTGTATCTTAATGGCCTTGGTAACTTCTCTTCTTAGGATCTTGTCGCCATAATAGTTATTTTCCGACTTGGATTGTTTCCATCTATTATACGCCTTATTTCGCTTGTCAATTGATTTCCTAATGTCATTATTGAACCATGGCTTGCTCCTTACTATGTTTGTTTAAGTAACAAGCGGTACAAACTGATCAAAAAGTGTGCTGATGTTTTTTTGTAGAAAGCATATCTGTTCTTCAGCCGAAAACAGATTTCCAGTCGACAGCGTCCACAGCTAACTCAAGATGGTTATAATTAATATGCATGAAGTCGCGAAATGTATATTGAAACGTATCATACGTAAAAGTAAAATCGTAAATAAGAAAAATTAAATCATGCTTTGAGAAGTTGGGTACAGATAGTTGGTCATAGAGATGTACTTTAGTCATATCATTTACAAAGAATACGTCTAATAGGGTGTTGTTAGTTTGCGTAAAATGGGTAGGTATCGTATTGTTCACCGAGTACAGACCGAGATTTTCCATCGAGAGCGAGAATTTGGTTTCCGTTAGTAAGTTACTGTTAAAATCGCCAGTTATAATAATGTCACTATAGTTTAAACTCAGATTTTTAACAAAATCAAATGGCGATTAGGTCTATATACACATCCAACTAAAATTGTATTTGTTTTAGATGACAGCTCGACGAAAATATACTCAACACTTTCTAAAGGTTCAGATTTACATTTAAGTTTACACGAAATGCCAGATTTTACATATATAGCGCATCACCACCATTCCCGATTAGGTCTAGACGAAACACTTTATAGTAACTTAATACATATTAAGTTATCAATATGACACGAAGAGAACCAAGTCTCAGATACACATACAACATCAACATTGGAGCATTCAAATATGTATCTATACATGTATTCGTTCAAGTCTGTTTGTAAGTTGTTTTATAGCAGCGTATTTGTGTTCTTGAGGATGATTTGATGTTTTATGTATTATAGTGTCTGTAGCTGTCGGTTTTCTGTAAATTTCGTAATCAAGGTTTTGGGCAATTTTGTCTATCTTAATCGTCAGATCCAGGCAATTTATTGTTCCCTTCTTTTCCATTTCCTTCGTTAACATTATACATTCATGTTGTTTGTTCAGGTACTCCAGTATCTGCTCTTCATTGTGCTTGTTGATCACGCAGATAATGTCATCCACGTACCTTGCATAGAATACTACGCCTAACTCGGCTTTTAGTTCTTCCATATACTGTCCCTCCAGTTCTTGCATAAATACCTCCATAAGGATGGCCGAGGCTGGGTTTCCCAATCCGAGTCCGTTTGCTTGTCGGTATATTTTATTATTAAACTTAAAATAATTCTGTCGCAGTGTAGTTTGTAATGTGTTTGTGATTTGGGTTGTTTTTATCTGGTCCTTAGTTTTTTCGAAAAATGTTTTCATTTGGCTTAATATGTGTGCTGTGTGGGGGATTATAATATTGATTATAATATTAATTGCTCCTTTTATAGCCCTTTTTATCTCTATTTGGTACCTGTCCTTGGGGTCTTCTCTAATTGCTCTGCACTTGATTTCCCCTATTAGTATTTTAGTTTTTTGTATATATTCCTCTTTCTTCATGAGTACCGTTGTATTGCCATATCCGCCTTTGTCGTTATTATGTTGTTCTTCCTTAATTTCTGTTTGAAATTCTTCATAATGTTACTTTCGTGGCTACATTCTACGTTTTCATTTGTTTTAATTTGGGTTTCTATAATATCTCTGCATGTGTGCCTTGCGTGATCTTGGTCCTCACTTGGCAGCAAAGATATTCCTCTTTCCGTATCTATAATAGTTTTTTCTGTAATTTTTCGTATATCCGCTTCATTACGTGCTCAGTGTTTGTTCTTATATGTTCGAAAAGGTCCATGAGAATGTCTATCGGTATAATGTCCGCCAGTCTGAAGTGAATAGAAAGTAATTCATCGTTTGACCGATCCTTCTTAGCGTACAAACTTCTTACTTCATTCTTTACAAAGTCCCTTTCAGCTATCCTGATAGTTTTTCGGCTCGCTTCCGTTTTTGTTTTTATTATAATTCTTGCAAATTTGGTGTAACGTTCGATGCCAAACATTGATTGTTAAACCAAATGCTTGCTTTAGATTTATAAATCTTTTGTAACCGTCGTTGATATACTGCAGAAGTCCAGTAGTCGTAGAGTTATAAGCCTGACAGGCATTAACTATATTGTTTTCTTCTTTTTCTTGTCCGACAGGGTGGAATGTTGATATTTGTTGGAACGATTTTCCGTCATCCCTTGTCAAGTTTGGTTTGGAGACAAACCGGTTTCGGCGTGGTGCCATCTTCAGTGTCAATTTTCGTTCTGTTCTGTTTATTGTTCCGTATTTATTTTGGTTTTTTTGGTCAAGCAGGTATTGGTGCGTAATCGTAAATGTTAACAAATGTTAAGTGTCCTGAGTGTAGGTATCTGAAGTCTCAGTAATTTTAGTCAGTTTGGGTATTGCAGGTTTGTATTGTATATTGGTATCTATCCTTTTACCTACGTCTTTGTTTTGTTTTTTTTTGTAAACAAGCCTTAATGGTGCAAATATCGCATCAGAGTTGCTGTTTATTTGTTCGTTTATAATCCTCCCATCAAATGTTTTTTGTTTATATATTTCCATGTTTTCAAGAGCATTTAGGCGCCGTCCTTTTTGTTGTACGTGCAGTACCTTAACGGTTTTCTTTATGTTTGCGAGTGAACATTTTGCGTTTACCAAATGGTTTGCAAAATTAGATTCAGGTATTGTCGTCGGTTTTCGTATACTTTTGTTGTAGTCCCTTATGTGTTCGCGAAAACTTGTTCTTACTTTACGTCCTGTTTGTCCTATATATCTATATTGACACTCACAGGTCAGTTTATACACGCCTTGTTTGTTCTATGGGTCTTCTTCATTCGTGCTGCTTTTAAGTATCTTTCCCAGGTTGTTTTCAGTTTTGAACGCCGTGTGGATATTATACTTTCTAAAAAAAATTCCAAGTTTGTATGTAATTTTTCCTGTATAAGTCATTACTGTCCAAGTTTTTTCGTCTTGCTCTCTGTCGTTTCTTTTTTGAATTGAATAAATTTTTCTGAATATATCCACGAGCTCCTTTTTATATCCGTTGTTTGTTGCTATGTTGTATATTGTGTTTATTTCCTTTCCGTATGCCTCTCGCAATAGGGGTATTCGTTCAAGTCTGTTTGTAAGTTGTTTTATAGCAGCGTATTTGTGTTCTTGAGGATAATTTGATGTGTTATGTATTCCTATATATATATTCCTCTCTCTTCATGAGTACCGTTGTATTGCCTTTATCCGCCTTTGAAATTATTATGGTGTTCTTCCTTAATTTCTGTTTGAAATTCTTCATAATGTTACTTTCATGGCTACATTCTACGTTTTCATTTGTTTTAATTTGGGTTTCTATAATATCTCTGCATGTGTGCCTTGCGTGATCTTGGTCCTCTCTTGACAGCAAAGATATTCCTCTTTCTGTATCTATAATAGCTTGTTCCGCTGTCCTTTGCCAGTTATTGTCTTTTATATTGTGTTTAAGTCCTTTCTCCAATAGTTTGGTTTCCTCCTCGCTGATGGATATATTTGCAAGATTCACTAGTCTGGTGTGAAAGTCATGACCTTGTGACTTGTCTTTTACTCCTTATGGCACCGTTAGTTTTTCCAGTTTTTTCTGTAATTTTTCGTATATGCGCTTCATTACGTGCTCAGTGTTCGTTTTTATATGTTCGAATAGGTCCATGAGAATGTCTATCGGTATAATGTCCGCCAGTCTTAAGTGAATAGAAAGTAATTCCTCGTTTGATCGATCCTTCTTAGCGTACAAACTTCTTACTTCATTCTTTACAAAGTCCCTTTCAACTTTCCTGATAGTTTTTCGGCTCGCTTTCGTTTTTGTTTTTATTATAATTCTTGCAAATTTTGGTGTAACGATCGATGCTAGACATTGTTTGTTAAACCAAATACTAGCTTTAGTTTTATAAATCTTTTGTAACCGTCGTTGATATACTGTCAGAAGTCCAGTCGTCGTAGAGTTATAAGCCTGACAGGCATTTTACTTATTTTGATTATTAAGGTACATGCACAACAACCAGAGGTTTTAAATTACAGTGCATGTACTCGTAGATACCTAATTATGACATAAAATTTGTCTTAAATTTAGACTTAACAAAAAATACAAATATATGAATTTAAATATATATTAAGATAGAAGATATAAAAAGATTAGTAAGAAGGTTTAGTAGAAGAAAAAAGGGACATAAGAGATCAATAGATTCAAAAAGAAGAGTTAATTGTATCCATATCAATTATTTAGTAAAGTGACACATGAGTTCATCTTTGAATCGCAGCGTGGTTGTATTATTTCTAATCGCTGGCGGTAAACAATTTCAAAGACGGACCGAGTACACAAGGAATTGACGTTCAGAGGTCAGGCAACTCGATTTCAAAGATGAAATAGGCGGAAACCGGGAAGATCTGGTCCATGACAGTCGTTCCTTCAGATAACTCGGCTCCTTAGTTGTCATGACTTTATGCAATAACGTTAAGCACCTGACTTTGAGTATGTCATCAAAAGTTATAGAAAAGATTTTCAACGCGAATTCAGAAATGTGCTTATAACGTTTAATACCAAAAATATATCGCGCGATATTATTGTACAGAACATTAAGTTTCTAACTACATATACTATCACAATTTGCAAACAATTCACAACCATATAATAACGTCGGTAAAAGATACGTTTTGGCTAGTAAAAGTCGTATTTTTAACGGCGTAAAGTACTGAACACCCCACAGAGTCCAAAGCTAAGAATATGGTTGTTCCACGTCAAAGTTCTAATGAAATCTATTCCTAGGTTTTTTGCTGTGCCCACGTATTTTATCACAGAATTGTTGAGTTTTACCTCGTTATAGCCGTATAGGTTTAAATATTCCTTATATAACAATGCACTGGGACTTGCTTGGATTAAGCGCCAAGCCATTGTCAGACGCCCACTGATTCAAGCAATATAAGACTGTGTTTAGGTTAGTAATACATGCATTGACAGATACTAGGGGACAAGAAAGATACAGTTGGACGTCATCTGCGTAAACGTGAATATTACTATATTTCAAAACAGTTGGAAGGTCATTAATGTATAAAGTGTACAGTAGAGGACCAAGAATTGATCCTTGCGGAACACCTTTAGGAATAGGCAACGGGTTAGACACACTGTCACGTACACTTACGGATTGCGAACGGTGAAAAAGATAAGACTTTACTAGGTTTACTGCCGATGTTGCAAAGTTGAATAGGCTGTCAAGTTTTAAGCGCAGTAATTTGTGGTCAACTGTGTCAAAAGCTTTTGAGTGGTCAAGAAGAGTTAAAAATGTTACGTGATTTTTGTCAATATTTAGCCGAATATCGTCCGAGACTTTAATGAGCGCTGTAATACAACTTCTATTTGTAGTAAAGCCTGATTGGTGCGGGGTCATCAAGGAGTTCTTTGATATTCACCATTGAACTTTTTAACCGGAATTATTTTGGCCATTTTCCAGCAGTTTGGAAATGAAGACGTAGTCAGAATAGTATTAAATGCATAGGTGATAAAAGTTAAAATTTTTGGCAGTAAACACTTAACAAATATTGGATGCACACTCAGTATAGATTGGACAACATCACATTCATCAATACATTTAAAACAGAAACCAGGCACAGAGACAGTTTTACCAACATTATAACGATCATAACAAATATTATTATTAGTACCAGCGGCACTTGGACAAATTGTTCATTAAGCTCATTCACATTAACGGATTCATTGTCCGGAATGTTTCTATTACCAATGCCGATTTCGCGAATATGATTCCATGTTTGCCTAGAACCTACGGCAGAGCTAAATTTTTGTCCATAGAATTTAAATTTTTGTATCTTATTGGCCTTGGTAACTTCTCTTCTTAGGATCTTGTAGCAATAATAGTTATTTTCCGACTTGGATTGTTTCCATCTATTATACGCCTTATTTCGCTTGTCAATTGATTTCCTAATGTCATTATTGAACCATGGCTTGCTCCTTACTATGTGTGTTTCAGTAACAAGCGGTACAAACTGATCAAAAAGTGTGCTGATGTTTTTTTGTAGAAAGCATATCTGTTCTTCAGCCGAAACCAAATTTTGAACAGATTTCCAGTCGACAGCGTCCACAGCTAACTCAACATGGTTATAATTAATATGCATGAAGTCGCGATATGTATACTGAAACGTATCATACGTAAAAGTAAAATCGTAAATAAGAAAAATTACATCATGCTTTGAGAAGTTGGGTACAGATAGTTGGTCATAGAGAAGTACTTTAGTCATATAATTTACAAAGAATACGTCTAATAGGGTGTTGTTAGTTTGCGTAAAATGGATAGGTATCGTATTGTTCACCGAGTACAGACCGATATTTTCCATCGAGAGCGAGAATTTGGTTTCCGTTAGTAAGTTACTGTTAAAATCGCCAGTTATAATAATGTCACTATAGTTTAAACTCAGATTTTCAACAAAATCAAATGGCGATTAGGTCTATATACACATCCAACTAAAATTGTATTTGTTTTAGATGACAGCTCGACGAAAATATACTCAACACTTTCTAAAGGTTCAGATTTACATTTAAGTTTACACGAACTGCCAGATTTTACATATATAGCGCATCACCACCATTCCCGATTAGGTCTAGACGAAACACTTTATAGTAACTTAATACATATTAAGTTATCAATATGACACGAAGAGAACCAAGTCTCAGATACACATACAACATCAACATTGGATCATTCAAATATGTATCTATACATGTATTCGTTCAAGTCTGTTTGTAAGTTGTTTTATAGCAGCGTATTTGTGTTCTTGAGGATGATTTGATGTTTTATGTATTATGGTGTCTGTAGCTGTCGGTTTTCTGTAAATTTCGTAATCAAGGTTTTGGGCAATTTTGTCTATCTTAATCGTCAGATCCAGGCAATTTATTGTTCCCTTCTTTTCCATTTCCATCGTTAACATGAGTACCGTTGTATTGCCTTTATCCGCCTGTTTGAAATTCTTCATAATGTTACTTTCGTGGCTACATTCTACTTTTTCATTTGTTTTAATTTGGGTTTCTATAATATCTCTGAATGTGTGCCTTGCGTGATCTTGGTCCTCACTTGGCAGCAAAGATATTCCTCTTTCCGTATCTATAATAGTTTTTTCTGTAATTTTTCGTATATCCGCTTCATTACGTGCTCTTCTTCTTCTTTTATGGCGCTACAACCGTTTGTCGGTTTGGGCCGAGATCAAAAAGCTTCGCCAGTTCCCTCTCTCCTTCGCGAGGTTACGCCAATTACTCATACCAAGCGTGGACAGGTCCTTCTGCACTTGGTCCTTCCAGTGTGTTCTTGGGCGTCCTTGCCGTCGTTGCCCACCCATGGGTGCCGTTTCGAAGGACTTTTTCACTGGAGCATCATCATCCATGCGAACGACATGGCCAAGCCATCGCAATCGTTGAATTTTTATGCGCTTGACTATGTCCACATCATTATACAGCTCATACAGTTCGTTATTCCATCTTCTTCGGTACCCGTCGCTTTCGCGAACAGGGCCATAAATCTTGCGAAGAACTTTTCTCTCGAAAGCCCCCAAGGCTTGCTCATCGCTGGTCAACATCGTCCATGTTTCTGCGCCATATGCAAGGACGGGCACGATGAGAGATTTGTAGAGCGAGATTTTCGTTCGTCGAGAAAGGGCTCTGCTTTTCAACTGCCTACCGAGCCCAAAGTAGCATCTGTTGGCAAGTGTTATTCTTCGTTTGATTTCAAGGCTGACATTATTGGTGGTGTTTATGCTGGATTCAAGGTATACAAAATCCTTGACTACTTCAAAATTGTAGCTGCCAACAGTGACGTGGGTCCCAATACGCGAGGATTTTTTGTTTGTTGCCACAAGGTACTTTGTTTTGTCCTCATTCACTACTAGACCAACCTCCTTTGCTTCCTTCTCTAGACTGGAAAATGCTGCACTGACGGCCCTGTTGTTAAGGCCAACGATGTCAATATCATCCGCATATGCAAGCAGCATCGTACTTTTGTTATATATAGTACCACTGCGATTCAGATTGGCAGCTCTTATTACAGTTTCCAGCATTAGGTTGAAGAAATTGCACGAAAGTGAGTCACCTTGTCTAAAACCTCGTTTGGTCTCAAACGGCTCGGAGAGGTTCTTCCCAACTTTGACGGAGCTAAATGTTGTGCTCAACGTCACTCTACATAGCCGTATTAGTTTTGCGGGGATCCCAAATTTAGACATGGCGTCGTACAGGCAGCTTCTATTCGTGCTATCAAAAGCGGCTTTGAAGTCGACAAAAAGGTGGTGTGTGTCGATTTGCTTATCTAAGGTCTTTTCCAGGATTTGACGTGCTGTGAATATCTGGTCGATGGTGGATTTACCAGGTCTAAAACCACACTGATAAGGTCCAATCAGCTGGTTCATATATGGCTTCAGTCTTTCACACAGTATCGTCGATAGAACCTTATATGCGATATTTAGAAGGCTTATCCCACGGTAGTTGGCGCAAACAGCAGGATCACCCTTCTTATGGATTAGGCAAAGAACACTAAGGTTCCAATCTTCTGGCATGTACTCGTCAGACCAAATTGTGCTTAACAGCTGGTACATGCTTCCTACCAGCTCTTCGCCGCCGGCTTTGAAAAGCTCAGCCGGTATACCGTCTGCCCCAGGCGCTTTGTTATTCTTTAGCCGCCTAAGTGCTGTTCTCACCTCGCCTTGGTCGAGTGGAGGGATTTGTTGTTCATCCCTAAAGATTGTTCTGGGCTCCTCTTCTTCAAACTCCTCACCAGAGTTCGCATTCAGTAGCGTTGAGAAGTGGTCCCTCCATACCTCAAGTGTGCTCTGTACGTCCGTCACCAGATTTCCATACTCGTCTTTGCAGGAACCATTCATTACGTGCTCAGTGTTCGTTTTTATATGTTCGAATAGGTCCATGAGAATGTCTATCGGTATAATGTCCGCCAGTCTTAAGTGAACAGAAAGTAATTCATCGTTTGATCGATCCTTCTTAACGTACAAACTTCTTACTTCATTCTTTACAAATCCCTTTCAGATTTGCTGATAGTTTTTCGGCTCGCTTCCGTTTTTGTTTTTATTATATTTCTTGCAAATTTGGTGTAACGTTCGATGCTAGACATTGATTGTTAAACCAAATGCTTGCTTTAGATTTATAAATCTTTTGTAACCGTCGTTGATATACTGCAGAAGTCCAGTAGTCGTAGAGTTATAAGCCTGACAGGCATTAACTATATTGTTTTCTTCTTTTTCTTGTCCGACAGGGTGGAATGTTGATATTTGTTGGAACGATTTTCCGTCATCCATTGTCAAGTTTGGTTTGGAGACAAACCGGTTTCGGCTTTGTGCCATATTCAGTGTCAATTTTGGTCAAGCAGGTATTGGTGCGTAATCGTAAATGTTAACAAATGTTAAGTGTCCTGAGTGTAGGTATCTGAAGTCTCAGTAATTTAAGTCAGTTTGGGTATTGCAGGTTTGTATTGTATATTGGTATCTATCCTTTTACCTACGTCTTTGTTTTGTTTTTTGTAAACAAGCCTTAATGGTGCAAATATCGCATCAGAGTTGCTGTTTGTTTGTTCGTTTATTATCCTCCCATCAAATGTTTTTTGTTTATATATTTCCATGTTTTCAAGAGCATTTAGGCGCCGTCCTTTTTGTTGTACGTGCAGTACCTTAACGGTTTTCTTTATGTTTGCGGTTGAACATTTTGCGTTTACCAAATGGTTTGAAAAATTAGATTCAGGTATTGTCGTCGGTTTTCGTATACTTTTGTTGTAGTCCCTTATGTGTTCACGAAATCTTGTTCTTACTTTACGTCCTGTTTGTCCTATATATCTATATTGACACTCACAGGTCAGTTTATACACTCCTGTTTGTTCTATAGGTCTTCTTCATTCGTGCTGCTTTTAAGTATCTTTCCCAGGTTGTTTTCAGTTTTGAACGCCGTGTGGATATTATACTTTCTAAAAAAAATTGCAAGTTTGTATGTAATTTTTCCTGTATAAGTCATTACTGTCCAAGTTTTTTCGTCTAGCTCTCTGTCGTTTCTTTTTTGAATTGAATACATTTTTCTGAATTTATCCACGAGCTCCTTTTTATATCCGTTGTTTGTTGCTATGTTGTATATTGTGTTTAGTTCCTTTCCGTATGCCTCTCGCGATAGGGGTATTCGTTCAAGTCTGTTTGTAAGATGTCTTATAGCAGCGTATTTGTGTTCTTGAGGATGATTTGATGTGTTATGTATTATGGTGTTTGTAGCTGTCGGTTTTCTGTAAATTTCGTAATCAAGGTTTTGGGCAATTTTGTCTATCTTAATCGTCAGATCCAGGTAATTTATTGTTCCCTTCTTTTCCATTTCCATCGTTAACATTATACATCCATGTTGTTTGTTCAAGTACTCCAGTATCTGCTCTTCATTGTCCTTGTTGATCACGCAGATAATGTCATCCACGTAACTAACTCGGCTTTTAGTTCTTCCATATACTGTCATTCTAGTTCTTGCATAAATACCTCCATGAGGATGGCCGAGGTTGGGTTTCCCATTCCAAGTCCGTTTGTTTGTCGGTATATTTTATTATTAAACTTAAAGTAATATTGTCGCAGTGTAGTTCGTAATGTGTTTGTGATTTGGGTTGTTTTTATCTGGTCTTTCGTTTTTTCGAGTAATGTTTTCCGGACCATATCTATTGTTTCTGTTTGTGGGATCGATGGGTATATGTCCTTAATATCAAATGATACTAGCCCCTTTGCTTTGTAATTTTCACGTTTGCTACAATGTGCTCGTTGCGCAGTACCAAGTTATCATTTAACAACATTTTTAGATGTTTGGACAGTCTATAAGCAGGAGCCGACTTATAGTTAATTATGGGTCTCATTGGAGTGTCCGGTTTGTGGATTTTTGGAAGCGCTATCAGTCGTGGTGCTGCCGGATTCATTTGGCTTAAAAAGTGTGCTGTGTGGGGGATTATAATATTGCTCGCTCCTTTTATAGTCCTTTTTATCTCTATTTAGTACCTGTCCGTGGCGTCTTCGTTTCCACTATTAGTGTTTTAGTTTTTTGTATATATTCCTCTCTCTTCATGAGTACCGTTGTATTGCATTTATCCGCATTTGTCGTTATTATGTTGTTCTTCCTTAATTTCTGTTTGAAATTCTTCATAATGTTTCTTTCGTGGCTACATTCTACGTTTTCATTTGTTTTAATTTGGGTTTCTATGATATCTCTGCATGTGTGCCTTGCGTGATCTTGGTCCTCTCTTGGCAGCAAAGATATTCCTCTTTCCGTATCTATAATAGCTTGTTCCGCTGTCCTTAGCCAGTTACTGTCTTTTATATTGTGTTTAAGTCCTTTCTCCAATAGTTTGGTTTCCTCCTCGCTGATGGATATATTTGCAAGATTCACTAGTCTGGTGTGAAAGTCATGACCTTGTGACTTGTCTTTTACTCCTTATGGCACCGTTAGTTTTTCCAGTTTTTTCTGTAATTTTTCGTATATCCGCTTCATTACGTGCTAAGTGTTCGTTTTTATATGTTCGAATAGGTCCATGAGAACGTCTATCGGTATAATGTCCGCCAGTCTTAAGTGAATAGAAAGTAATTCCTCGTTTGATCGATCCTTCTTAGCGTACAAACTTCTTACTTCATTCTTTACAAAGTCCCTTTCAACTTTCCTGATAGTTTTTCGGCTCGCTTCCGTTTTTGTTTTTATTATAATTCTTGCAAATTTTGGTGTAACGATCGATGCTAGACATTGTTTGTTAAACCAAATACTTGCTTTAGTTTTATAAATCTTTTGTAACCGTCGTTGATATACTGTCAGAAGTCCAGTCGTCGTAGAGTTATAAGCCTGACAGGCATTTTACTTATTTTGATTATTAAGGTACATGTACAACAACCAGAGGTTTTAAATAACAGTGCATGTACTCGTAGATACCTAATTATAACATAAAATTTGTCTTAAATTTAGACTTAACAAAAAATACAAATATATGAATTTAAATATATATTAAGATAGAAGATATAAAAAGATTAGTAAGAAGGTTTAGTAGAAGAAAAAAGGGACAGAAGAGATCAATAGATTCAAAAAGAAGAGTTAATTGTATCCATATCAATTATTTAGTAAAGTGACACATGAGTTCATCTTTGAATCGCAGCGTGGTTGTATTATTTCTAATCGCTGGTGGTAAACAATTTCAAAGACGGACCGAGTACACAAGGAATTGACGTTCAGAGGTCAGGCAACTCGATTTCAAAGACGAAATAGGCGGAAACCGGGAAGATCTGGTCCATGACAGTCGTTCCTTCAGATAACTCGGCTCCTTAGTTGTCATGACTTTATGCAATAACGTTAAGCACCTGACTTTGAGTATGTCATCAAAAGTTATAGAAAAGATTTTCAACGCGAATTCAGAAATGTGCTTATAACGTTTAATACCAAAAATATATCGCGCGATATTATTGTACAGAACATTAAGTTTCTAACTACATATACTATCACAATTTGCAAACAATTCACAACCATATATTAACGTCGGTAAAATATACGTTTTGGCTAGTAAAAGTCGTATTTTTAACGGCGTAAAGTACTGAACACCCCACAGAGTCCAAAGCTAAGAATATGGTTGTTCCACGTCAAAGTTCTAATGAAATCTATTCCTAGGTTTTTTGCTGTGCCCACGTATTTTATCACAGAATTGTTGAGTTTTACCTCGTTATAGCCGTATAGGTTTAAATATTCCTTATATAACAATGCACTGGGACTTGCTTGCATTAAGCGCCAAGCCATTGTCAGACGCCCACTGATTCAAGCAATATAAGACTGTGTTTAGGTTAGTAATACATGCATTGACAGATACCAGGGGACAAGAAAGATACAGTTGGACGTCATCTGCGTAAACGTGAATATTACTTTATTTCAAAACAGTTGGAAGGTCATTAATGTATAAAGTGTACAGTAGAGGACCAAGAATTGATCCTTGCGGAACACCTTTAGGAATAGGCAACGGGTTAGACACACTGTCACGTACACTTACGGATTGCGAACGGTGAAAAAGATAAGACTTTACTAGGTTTACTGCCGATGTTGCAAAGTTGAATAGGCTGTCAAGTTTTAAGCACATTAATTTGTGGTCAACTGTGTCAAAAGCTTTTGAGTGGTCAAGAAGAGTTAAAAATGTTAAGAGATTTTTGTCAATATTTAGCCGAATATCGTCCGAGACTTTAATGAGCGCTGTAATACAACTTCTATTTGTAGTAAAGCCTGATTGGTGCGGGGTCATCAAGGAGTTCTTTGATATTCACCATTGAACTTTTTAACCGGAATTATTTTGGCCATTTTCCAGCAGTTTGGAAATGAAGACGTAGTCAGAATAGTATTAAATGCATAGGTGATATAAGTTAAAATTTTTGGCAGTAAACACTTAACAAATATTGGATGCACACTCAGTATAGATTGGACAACATCACATTCATCAATACATTTAAAACAGAAACCAGGCACAGAGACAGTTTTACCAACATTATAACGATCATAACAAATATTATTATTAGTACCAGCGGCACTTGGACAAATTGTTCATTAAGCTCATTCACATTAACGGATTCATTGTCCGGAATGTTTCTATTACCAATGCCGATTTCGCGAATATGATTCCATGTTTGCCTAGAACCTACGGCAGAGCTAAATTTTTGTCCATATAATTTAAATTTTTGTATCTTATTGGCCTTGGTAACTTCTCTTCTTAGGATCTTGTAGCAATAATAGTTATTTTCCGACTTGGATTGTTTACATCTATTATACGCCTTATTTCGCTTGTCAATTGATTTCCTAATGTCATTATTGAACCATGGCTTGCTCCTTGCTATGTTTGTTTTAGTAACAAGCGGTACAAACTGATACATAAGTGTGCTGATGTTTTTTTGTAGAAAGCATATCTGTTCTTCAGCCGAAACCAAATTTTGAACAGATTTCCAGTCGACAGCGTCCACAGCTAACTCAACATGGTTATAATTAATATGCATGAAGTCGCGATATGTATATTGAAACGTATCATACGTAAAAGTAAAATCGTAAATAAGAAAAATTACATCATGCTTTGAGAAGTTGGGTACAGATAGTTGGTCATAGAGAAGTACTTTAGTCATATCATTTACAAAGAATACGTCTAATAGGGTGTTGTTAGTTTGCGTAAAATGGATAGGTATCGTATTGTTCACCGAGTACAGACCGATATTTTCCATCGAGAGCAAGAATTTGGTTTCCGTTAGTAAGTTACTGTTAAAATCGCCAGTTATAATAATGTCACTATAGTTTAAACTCAGATTTTCAACAAAATCAAATGGCGATTAGGTCTATATACACATCCAACTAAAATTGTATATGTTTTAGATGACAGCTCGACGAAAATATACTCAACACTTTCTAAAGGTTCAGATTTACATTTAAGTTTACACGAAATGCCAGATTTTACATATATAGCGCATCACCACCATTCCCGATTAGGTCTAGACGAAACACTTTATAGCCACTAATACATATTAAGTTATCAATATGACACGAAGAGAACCAAGTCTCAGATACACATACAACATCAACATTGGAGCATTCAAATATGTATCTATACATGTATTCGTTCAAGTCTGTTTGTAAGTTGTTTTATAGCAGCGTATTTGTGTTCTTGAGGATGATTTGATGTTTTATGTATTATGGTGTCTGTAGCTGTCGGTTTTCTGTAAATTTCGTAATCAAGGTTTTGGGCAATTTTGTCTATCTTAATCGTCAGATCCAGGTAATTTATTGTTCCCTTATTTTCCATTTCCATCGTTAACATTATACATCCATGTTGTTTGTTCAAGTACTCCAGTATCTGCTCTTCATTGTCCTTGTTGATCACGCAGATAATGTCATCCACGTACCTTGCATAGAATAATAGGCCCAACTCGGCTTTAAGTTCTTCCATATACTGTCCCTCCAGTTCTTGCATAAATACCTCCACTAGGATGGCCGAGGTTGGGTTTCCCATTCCGAGTCCGTTTGCTTGTCGGTATATTTTATTATTAAACTTATAATAATTTTGTCGCAGTGTAGTTTGTAATGTGTTTGTGATTTGGGTTGTTTTTATCTGGTCCTTAGTTTTTTCGAGAAATGTTTTCCGGACCATATCTATTGTTTCTGTTTGTGGGATCGATGGGTATAAGCCCTTAGTATCAAATGAGACTAGCCTGCTTTGCTGTGTAATTTTCACGTTTGCCGGTTTATGGATGAGTTCCATCGTGTTTGCTACAATGTGCTCGTTGCGTAGTTCCAAGTTATCATTTAACAACATTTTTATATGTTTGGACAGTCTATAAGCAGGAGCCGACTTATATTTAATTATGGGTCTCATTGGAGTGTCCGGTTTGCCCTTTTTATCTCTATTTGGTACCTGTCCTTGGGGTCTTCTCTAATTGCTCTGCACTTCATTTCCCCTATTAGTGTTTTAGTTTTTTGTATATATTCCTCTCTCTTCATGAGTACCGTTGTATTGCCTTTATTTCTGTTTGAAATTCTTCATAATGTTACTTTCGTGGCTACATTCTACGTTTTCATTTGTTTTAATTTGGGTTTCTATAATATCTCTGCATGTGTGCCTTGCGTGATCTTGGTCCTCACTTGGCAGCAAAGATATTCCTCTTTCCGTATTTATAATAGTTTTTTCTGTAGTTTTTCGTATATCCGCTTCATTACGTGCTCAGTGTTCGTTTTTATATGTTCGAATAGGTCCATGAGAATGTCTATCGGTATAATGTCCGCCAGTCTTAAGTGAACAGAAAGTAATTCATCGTTTGATCGATCCTTCTTAACGTACAAACTTCTTACTTCATTCTTTACAAATCCCTTTCAGCTTTGCTGATAGTTTTTCGGCTCGCTTCCGTTTTTGTTTTTATTATAATTCTTGCAAATTTGGTGTAACGTTCGATGCTAGACATTGATTGTTAAACCAAATGCTTGCTTTAGATTTATAAATCTTTTGTAACCGTCGTTGATATACTGCAGAAGTCCAGTAGTCGTAGAGTTATAAGCCTGACAGGCATTAACTATATTGTTTTCTTCTTTTTCTTGTCCGACAGGGTGGAATGTTGATATTTGTTGGAACGATTTTCCGTCATCCATTGTCAAGTTTGGTTTGGAGACAAACCGGTTTCGGCTTGTGCCATATTCAGTGTCAATTTTCGTTCTGTTCAGTTTATGTCTATTGTTCCGTATTTATTTCGTTTTTTTGGTCAAGCAGGTATTGGTGCGTAATCGTAAATGTTAACACATGTTAATTGTCCTGAGTGTAGGTATCTGAAGTCTCAGTAATTTTAGTCAGTTTGGGTATTGCAGGTTTGTATTGTATATTGGTATCTATCCTTTTACCTACGTCTTTGTTTTGTTTTTTGTAAACAAGCCTTAATGGTGCAAATATCGCATCAGAGTTGCTGTTTATTTGTTCGTTTATTATCCTCCCATCAATTGTTTTTTGTTTATATATTTCCATGTTTTCAAGAGCATTTAGGCGCCGTCCTTTTTGTTGTACGTGCAGTACCTTAACGGTTTTCTTTATGTTTGCGGTTGAACATTTTGCGTTTACCAAATGGTTTGAAAAATTAGATTCAGGTATTGTCGTCGGTTTTCGTATACTTTTGTTGTAGTCCCTTATGTGTTCACGAAATCTTGTTCTTACTTTACGTCCTGTTTGTCCTATATATCTATATTGACACTCACAGGTCAGTATATACATACACTCCTGTTTGTTCTATAGGTCTTCTTCATTCGTGCTGCTTTTAAGTATCTTTCCCAGGTTGTTTTCAGTTTTGAACGCCGTGTGGATATTATACTTTCTAAAAAAATTGCAAGTTTGTATGCAATTTTTCCTGTATAAGTCATTACTGTCCAAGTTTTTTCGTCTAGCTCTCTGTCGTTTTTTTTTTGAATTGAATACATTTTTCTGAATTTATCCACGAGCTCCTTTTTATATCCGTTGTTTGTTGCTATGTTGTATATTGTGTTTAGTTCCTTTCCGTATGCCTCTCGCGATAGGGGTATTCGTTCAAGTCTGTTTGTAAGATGTCTTATAGCAGCGTATTTGTGTTCTTGAGGATGATTTGATGTGTTATGTATTATGGTGTCTGTAGCTGTCGGTTTTCTGTAAATTTCGTAATCAAGGTTTTGGGCAATTTTGTCTATCTTAATCGTCAGATCCAGGTAATTTATTGTTCCCTTCTTTTCCATTTCCATCGTTAACATTATACATCCATGTTGTTTGTTCAAGTACTCTAGTATCTGCTCTTCATTGTCCTTGTTGATCACGCAGATAATGTCATCCACGTACCTTGCATAGAATAATACGCCTAACTCGGCTTTTAGTTCTTCCATATACTGTCCCTCCAGTTCTTGCATAAATACCTCCACTAGGATGGCCGAGGTTGGGTTTCCCATTCCGAGTCCGTTTGCTTGTCGGTATATTTTATTATTAAACTTATAATAATTTTGTCGCAGTGTAGTTTGTAATGTGTTTGTGATTTGGGTTGTTTTTATCTGGTCCTTAGTTTTTCCGAAAAATGTTTTCCGGACCATATCTATTGTTTCTGTTTGTGGGATCGATGTGTATAAGTCCTTAATATCAAATGATACTAGCCTGCTTTGCTTTGTAATTTTCACGTTTGCCAGTTTATGGATGAGTTCCATCGTGTTTGCTACAATGTGCTCGTTGCGTAGTTCCAAGTTATCATTTAACAACATTTTAATATGTTTGGACAGTCTATAAGCAGGAGCCGACTTATAGTTAATTATGGGTCTCATTGGAGTGTCCGGATTGTGGATTTTTGGAAGCGCTCTCAGTGGTGGTGCTGCCGGATTCATTTGGCTTAATATGTGTGCTGTGTGGGGGATTATAATATTGATTATAATATTAATTGCTCCTTTTATAGCCCTTTTTATCTCTATTTGGTACCTGTCCTTGGGGTCTTCTCTAATTGCTCTGCACTTCATTTCCCCTATTAGTGTTTTAGTTTTTTGTATATATTCCTCCCTCTTCATGAGTACCGTTGTATTGCCTTTATCCGCCTTTGTCGTTATTATGTTGTTCTTCCTTAATTTCTGTTTGAAATTCTTCATAATGTTACTTTCGTGGCTACATTCTACGTTTTCATTTGTTTTATTTTGGGTTTCTATAATATCTCTGCATGTGTGCCTTGCGTGATCTTGGTCCTCACTTGGCAGCAAAGATATTCCTCTTTCCGTATCTATAATAGTTTTTTCTGTAATTTTTCGTATATCCGCTTCATTACGTGCTCAGTGTTCGTTTTTATATGTTCGAATAGGTCCATGAGAATGTCTATCGGTATAATGTCCGCCAGTCTTAAGTGAATAGAAAGTAATTCCTCGTTTGATCGATCCTTCTTAGCGTATAAACTTCTTACTTCATTCTTTACAAAGTCCCTTTCAACTTTCCTGATAGTTTTTCGGCTCGCTTCCGTTTTTGTTTTTATTATACATAATTCTTGCAAATTTTGGTGTAACGATCGATGCTAGACATTGTTTGTTAAACCAAATACTTGCTTTAGTTTTATAAATCTTTTGTAACCGTCGTTGATATAGGCTGACTTCGTAAATGCATATTGCAAAGCATTAACTGCGATTTATTGCGCAACTAATGCAAAACCCAAATGTATGGCATTACTGCTTTATAAACCTATGCAATAAATATTACAGATGTTTATGAACGCAGCTATGCAAAGCATCGGTAATCTTAAAAAATTTGTTAATAAACGCAATAGAATTGGCTGAACCAACATCTAGCAATTATTATTTTATCTTTGGTAAAAGGAAACGTTGCCTCTACGTCTTTGATTTCTTTGAGAATTTGCTCCCAAATGGAATTTTTCTTTCTTTTATTTGATATGAAATCTCCTTCATGCTGCAACCTAGTTGTAATAAGGAGCATTTTGTAGAAAATTCTGGGTTTTTATTTAATTTTACTTACTTTGGTGATAATGCCGCCATTTCCAACATAAATGCATGAATAAAATTTGTCATGCGTAAAATTGACAACTAATGCGCATGAAAAAGAGTTGCCATTAGCAAATGAACACACTGCATTGTCAGAAAATAAAGCAGTGTTATAAATGAACATTATGCTTTATCATTATGCTTTGCAATATGCATTTACGAAGTCAGCCATACTGTCAGAAGTCCAGTCGGCGTAGAGTTATAAGCCTGACAGGCATTTTACTTATTTTGATTATTAAGGTACATGTACAACCCCCAGAGGATTTAAATTACAGTGCATGTACTCGTAGATACCTAATTATAAACATAAAATTTTTCTTAAATTTAGACTTAACAAAAAATACAAATATATGAATTTAAATATATATTAAGATAGAAGATATAAAAAGATTAGTAAGAAGGTTTAGTAGAAGAAAAAAGGGACAGAAAAGATCAATAGATTCAAAAAGAAGAGTTAATTGTATCCATATCAATTATTTAGTAAAGTGACACATGAGTTCAACTTTGAATCGCAGCGTGGTTGTATTATTATTAATCGCTGGCGGTAAACAATTCCAAAGACGGACCGAGTACACAAGGAATTGACGTTCAGGGGTCAGGCAACTCGATTTCAAAGACGAAATAGGCGGAAACCGGGAAGATCTGGTCCATGACAGTCGTTCCTTCAGATAACTCGGCTCCTTAGTTGTCATGACTTTATGCAATAACGTTAAGCACCTCACTTTGAGTATGTCATCAAAAGTTATAGGAAAGATTTTCAACGCGAATTCAGAAATGTGCTCATATCGTTTAATACCAAAAATATATCGCGCGATATTATTGTACAGAACATTAAGTTTCCTACGACATATATGTACTATCACAATTTGCAAACAATTCACAACCATATAATAACATCGGTAAAATATACGTTTTGGCTAGTAAAAGTCGTATTTTTAACGGCGTAAAGTACTGAACACCCCACAGAGTCCAAAGCTAAGAATATGGTTGTTCCACGTCAAAGTTCTAATGAAATCTATTCCTAGGTTTTTTGCTGTGTCCACGTATTTTATCACAGAATTGTTTAGTTTTACCTCGTTATAGCCGTATAGGTTTAAATATTCCTTATATAACAATGCACTGGGACTTGCTTGGATTAAGCGCCAAGCCATTGTCAGACGCCCACTGATTCAAGAAATATAAGTCTGTGTTTAGGTTAGTAATATATGCATTGACAGATACTAGGGGACAAGAAAGATACAGTTGGACGTCATCTGCGTAAACGTGAATATTACTATATTTCAAAACAGTTGGAAGGTCATTAATGTATAAAGTGTACAGTAGAGGACCAAGAATTGATCCTTGCGGAACACCTTTAGGAATAGGCAACGGGTTAGACACACTGTCACGTACACTTACGGATTGCGAACGGTGAAAAAGATAAGACTTTACTAGGTTTACTGCCGATCTTGCAAAGTTGAATAGGCTGTCAAGTTTTAAGCGCATTAATTTGTGGTCAACTGTGTCAAAAGCTTTTGAGTGGTCAAGAAGAGTTAAAAATGTTACGTGATTTTTGTCAATATTTAGCCGAATATCGTCCGAGACTTTAATGAGCGCTGTAATACAACTTCTATTTGTAGTAAAGCCTGATTGGTGCGGGGTCATCAAGGAGTTCTTTGATATTCACCATTGAACTTTTTAACCGGAATTATTTTGGCCATTTTCCAGCAGTTTGGAAATGAAGACGTAGTCAGAATAGTATTAAATGCATAGGTGATAAAAGTTAAAATTTTTGGCAGTAAACACTTAACAAATATTGGATGCACACTCAGTATAGATTGGACAACATCACATTCATCAATACATTTAAAACAGAAACCAGGCACAGAGACAGTTTTACCAACATTATAACGATCATAACAAATATTATTATTAGTACCAGCGGCACTTGGACAAATTGTTCATTAAGCTCATTCACATTAACGGATTCATTGTCCGGAATGTTTCTATTACCAATGCCGATTTCGCGAATATGATTCCATGTTTGCCTAGAACCTACGGCAGAGCTAAATTTTTGTCCATAGAATTTAAATTTTTGTATCTTATTGGCCTTGGTAACTTCTCTTCTTAGGATCTTGTAGCAATAATAGTTATTTTCCGACTTGGATTGTTTCCATCTATTATACGCCTTATTTCGCTTGTCAATTGATTTCCTAATGTCATTATTGAACCATGGCTTGCTCCTTACTATGTGTGTTTCAGTAACAAGCGGTACAAACTGATCAAAAAGTGTGCTGATGTTTTTTTGTAGAAAGCATATCTGTTCTTCAGCCGAAACCAAATTTTGAACAGATTTCCAGTCGACAGCGTCCACAGCTAACTCAACATGGTTATAATTAATATGCATGAAGTCGCGATATGTATACTGAAACGTATCATACGTAAAAGTAAAATCGTAAATAAGAAAAATTACATCATGCTTTGAGAAGTTGGGTACAGATAGTTGGTCATAGAGAAGTACTTTAGTCATATCATTTACAAAGAATACGTCTAATAGGGTGTTGTTAGTTTGCGTAAAATGGATAGGTATCGTATTGTTCACCGAGTACAGACCGATATTTTCCATCGAGAGCGAGAATTTGGTTTCCGTTAGTAAGTTACTGTTAAAATCGCCAGTTATAATAATGTCACTATAGTTTAAACTCAGATTTTCAACAAAATCAAATGGCGATTAGGTCTATATACACATCCAACTAAAATTGTATTTGTTTTAGATGACAGCTCGACGAAAATATACTCAACACTTTCTAAAGGTTCAGATTTACATTTAAGTTTACACGAACTGCCAGATTTTACATATATAGCGCATCACCACCATTCCCGATTAGGTCTAGACGAAACACTTTATAGTAACTTAATACATATTAAGTTATCAATATGACACGAAGAGAACCAAGTCTCAGATACACATACAACATCAACATTGGATCATTCAAATATGTATCTATACATGTATTCGTTCAAGTCTGTTTGTAAGTTGTTTTATAGCAGCGTATTTGTGTTCTTGAGGATGATTTGATGTTTTATGTATTATGGTGTCTGTAGCTGTCGGTTTTCTGTAAATTTCGTAATCAAGGTTTTGGGCAATTTTGTCTATCTTAATCGTCAGATCCAGGCAATTTATTGTTCCCTTCTTTTCCATTTCCATCGTTAACATGAGTACCGTTGTATTGCCTTTATCCGCCTTTGTCGTTATTATGTTGTTCTTCCTTAATTTCTGTTTGAAATTCTTCATAATGTTACTTTCGTGGCTACATTCTACGTTTTCATTTGTTTTAATTTGGGTTTCTATAATATCTCTGAATGTGTGCCTTGCGTGATCTTGGTCCTCACTTGGCAGCAAAGATATTCCTCTTTCCGTATCTATAATAGTTTTTTCTGTAATTTTTCGTATATCCGCTTCATTACGTGCTCTTCTTCTTCTTTTATGGCGCTACAACCGTTTGTCGGTTTGGGCCGAGATCAAAAAGCTTCGCCAGTTCCCTCTCTCCTTCGCGAGGTTACGCCAATTACTCATACCAAGCGTGGACAGGTCCTTCTGCACTTGGTCCTTCCAGTGTGTTCTTGGGCGTCCTTGCCGTCGTTGCCCACCCATGGGTGCCGTTTCGAAGGACTTTTTCACTGGAGCATCATCATCCATGCGAACGACATGGCCAAGCCATCGCAATCGTTGAATTTTTATGCGCTTGACTATGTCCACATCATTATACAGCTCATACAGTTCGTTATTCCATCTTCTTCGGTACCCGTCGCTTTCGCGAACAGGGCCATAAATCTTGCGAAGAACTTTTCTCTCGAAAGCCCCCAAGGCTTGCTCATCGCTGGTCAACATCGTCCATGTTTCTGCGCCATATGCAAGGACGGGCACGATGAGAGATTTGTAGAGCGAGATTTTCGTTCGTCGAGAAAGGGCTCTGCTTTTCAACTGCCTACCGAGCCCAAAGTAGCATCTGTTGGCAAGTGTTATTCTTCGTTTGATTTCAAGGCTGACATTATTGGTGGTGTTTATGCTGGATTCAAGGTATACAAAATCCTTGACTACTTCAAAATTGTAGCTGCCAACAGTGACGTGGGTCCCAATACGCGAGGATTTTTTGTTTGTTGCCACAAGGTACTTTGTTTTGTCCTCATTCACTACTAGACCAACCTCCTTTGCTTCCTTCTCTAGACTGGAAAATGCTGCACTGACGGCCCTGTTGTTAAGGCCAACGATGTCAATATCATCCGCATATGCAAGCAGCATCGTACTTTTGTTATATATAGTACCACTGCGATTCAGATTGGCAGCTCTTATTACAGTTTCCAGCATTAGGTTGAAGAAATTGCACGAAAGTGAGTCACCTTGTCTAAAACCTCGTTTGGTCTCAAACGGCTCGGAGAGGTTCTTCCCAACTTTGACGGAGCTAAATGTTGTGCTCAACGTCACTCTACATAGCCGTATTAGTTTTGCGGGGATCCCAAATTTAGACATGGCGTCGTACAGGCAGCTTCTATTCGTGCTATCAAAAGCGGCTTTGAAGTCGACAAAAAGGTGGTGTGTGTCGATTTGCTTATCTAAGGTCTTTTCCAGGATTTGACGTGCTGTGAATATCTGGTCGATGGTGGATTTACCAGGTCTAAAACCACACTGATAAGGTCCAATCAGCTGGTTCATATATGGCTTCAGTCTTTCACACAGTATCGTCGATAGAACCTTATATGCGATATTTAGAAGGCTTATCCCACGGTAGTTGGCGCAAACAGCAGGATCACCCTTCTTATGGATTAGGCAAAGAACACTAAGGTTCCAATCTTCTGGCATGTACTCGTCAGACCAAATTGTGCTTAACAGCTGGTACATGCTTCCTACCAGCTCTTCGCCGCCGGCTTTGAAAAGCTCAGCCGGTATACCGTCTGCCCCAGGCGCTTTGTTATTCTTTAGCCGCCTAAGTGCTGTTCTCACCTCGCCTTGGTCGAGTGGAGGGATTTGTTGTTCATCCCTAAAGATTGTTCTGGGCTCCTCTTCTTCAAACTCCTCACCAGAGTTCGCATTCAGTAGCGTTGAGAAGTGGTCCCTCCATACCTCAAGTGTGCTCTGTACGTCCGTCACCAGATTTCCATACTCGTCTTTGCAGGAACCATTCATTACGTGCTCAGTGTTCGTTTTTATATGTTCGAATAGGTCCATGAGAATGTCTATCGGTATAATGTCCGCCAGTCTTAAGTGAACAGAAAGTAATTCATCGTTTGATCGATCCTTCTTAACGTACAAACTTCTTACTTCATTCTTTACAAATCCCTTTCAGATTTGCTGATAGTTTTTCGGCTCGCTTCCGTTTTTGTTTTTATTATATTTCTTGCAAATTTGGTGTAACGTTCGATGCTAGACATTGATTGTTAAACCAAATGCTTGCTTTAGATTTATAAATCTTTTGTAACCGTCGTTGATATACTGCAGAAGTCCAGTAGTCGTAGAGTTATAAGCCTGACAGGCATTAACTATATTGTTTTCTTCTTTTTCTTGTCCGACAGGGTGGAATGTTGATATTTGTTGGAACGATTTTCCGTCATCCATTGTCAAGTTTGGTTTGGAGACAAACCGGTTTCGGCTTTGTGCCATATTCAGTGTCAATTTTGGTCAAGCAGGTATTGGTGCGTAATCGTAAATGTTAACAAATGTTAAGTGTCCTGAGTGTAGGTATCTGAAGTCTCAGTAATTTAAGTCAGTTTGGGTATTGCAGGTTTGTATTGTATATTGGTATCTATCCTTTTACCTACGTCTTTGTTTTGTTTTTTGTAAACAAGCCTTAATGGTGCAAATATCGCATCAGAGTTGCTGTTTGTTTGTTCGTTTATTATCCTCCCATCAAATGTTTTTTGTTTATATATTTCCATGTTTTCAAGAGCATTTAGGCGCCGTCCTTTTTGTTGTACGTGCAGTACCTTAACGGTTTTCTTTATGTTTGCGGTTGAACATTTTGCGTTTACCAAATGGTTTGAAAAATTAGATTCAGGTATTGTCGTCGGTTTTCGTATACTTTTGTTGTAGTCCCTTATGTGTTCACGAAATCTTGTTCTTACTTTACGTCCTGTTTGTCCTATATATCTATATTGACACTCACAGGTCAGTTTATACACTCCTGTTTGTTCTATAGGTCTTCTTCATTCGTGCTGCTTTTAAGTATCTTTCCCAGGTTGTTTTCAGTTTTGAACGCCGTGTGGATATTATACTTTCTAAAAAAAATTGCAAGTTTGTATGTAATTTTTCCTGTATAAGTCATTACTGTCCAAGTTTTTTCGTCTAGCTCTCTGTCGTTTCTTTTTTGAATTGAATACATTTTTCTGAATTTATCCACGAGCTCCTTTTTATATCCGTTGTTTGTTGCTATGTTGTATATTGTGTTTAGTTCCTTTCCGTATGCCTCTCGCGATAGGGGTATTCGTTCAAGTCTGTTTGTAAGATGTCTTATAGCAGCGTATTTGTGTTCTTGAGGATGATTTGATGTGTTATGTATTATGGTGTTTGTAGCTGTCGGTTTTCTGTAAATTTCGTAATCAAAGTTTTGGGCAATTTTGTCTATCTTAATCGTCAGATCCAGGTAATTTATTGTTCCCTTCTTTTCCATTTCCATCGTTCACATTATACATCCATGTTGTTTGTTCAAGTACTCCAGTATCTGCTCTTCATTGTCCTTGTTGATCACGCAGATAATGTCATCCACGTAACTAACTCGGCTTTTAGTTCTTCCATATACTGTCATTCTAGTTCTTGCATAAATACCTCCATGAGGATGGCCGAGGTTGGGTTTCCCATTCCAAGTCCGTTTGTTTGTCGGTATATTTTATTATTAAACTTAAAGTAATATTGTCGCAGTGTAGTTCGTAATGTGTTTGTGATTTGGGTTGTTTTTATCTGGTCTTTCGTTTTTTCGAGTAATGTTTTCCGGACCATATCTATTGTTTCTGTTTGTGGGATCGATGGGTATATGTCCTTAATATCAAATGATACTAGCCCCTTTGCTTTGTAATTTTCACGTTTGCTACAATGTGCTCGTTGCGCAGTACCAAGTTATCATTTAACAACATTTTTAGATGTTTGGACAGTCTATAAGCAGGAGCCGACTTATAGTTAATTATGGGTCTCATTGGAGTGTCCGGTTTGTGGATTTTTGGAAGCGCTATCAGTCGTGGTGCTGCCGGATTCATTTGGCTTAAAAAGTGTGCTGTGTGGGGGATTATAATATTGCTCGCTCCTTTTATAGTCCTTTTTATCTCTATTTAGTACCTGTCCGTGGCGTCTTCGTTTCCACTATTAGTGTTTTAGTTTTTTGTATATATTCCTCTCTCTTCATGAGTACCGTTGTATTGCATTTATCCGCATGTGTCGTTATTATGTTGTTCTTCCTTAATTTCTGTTTGAAATTCTTCATAATGTTTCTTTCGTGGCTACATTCTACGTTTTCATTTGTTTTAATTTGGGTTTCTATGATATCTCTGCATGTGTGCCTTGCGTGATCTTGGTCCTCTCTTGGCAGCAAAGATATTCCTCTTTCCGTATCTATAATAGCTTGTTCCGCTGTCCTTAGCCAGTTACTGTCTTTTATATTGTGTTTAAGTCCTTTCTCCAATAGTTTGGTTTCCTCCTCGCTGATGGATATATTTGCAAGATTCACTAGTCTGGTGTGAAAGTCATGACCTTGTGACTTGTCTTTTACTCCTTATGGCACCGTTAGTTTTTCCAGTTTTTTCTGTAATTTTTCGTATATCCGCTTCATTACGTGCTAAGTGTTCGTTTTTATATGTTCGAATAGGTCCATGAGAACGTCTATCGGTATAATGTCCGCCAGTCTTAAGTGAATAGAAAGTAATTCCTCGTTTGATCGATCCTTCTTAGCGTACAAACTTCTTACTTCATTCTTTACAAAGTCCCTTTCAACTTTCCTGATAGTTTTTCGGCTCGCTTCCGTTTTTGTTTTTATTATAATTCTTGCAAATTTTGGTGTAACGATCGATGCTAGACATTGTTTGTTAAACCAAATACTTGCTTTAGTTTTATAAATCTTTTGTAACCGTCGTTGATATACTGTCAGAAGTCCAGTCGTCGTAGAGTTATAAGCCTGACAGGCATTTTACTTATTTTGATTATTAAGGTACATGCACAACAACCAGAGGTTTTAAATAACAGTGCATGTACTCGTAGATACCTAATTATAACATAAAATTTGTCTTAAATTTAGACTTAACAAAAAATACAAATATATGAATTTAAATATATATTAAGATAGAAGATATAAAAAGATTAGTAAGAAGGTTTAGTAGAAGAAAAAAGGGACAGAAGAGATCAATAGATTCAAAAAGAAGAGTTAATTGTATCCATATCAATTATTTAGTAAAGTGACACATGAGTTCATCTTTGAATCGCAGCGTGGTTGTATTATTTCTAATCGCTGGTGGTAAACAATTTCAAAGACGGACCGAGTACACAAGGAATTGACGTTCAGAGGTCAGGCAACTCGATTTCAAAGACGAAATAGGCGGAAACCGGGAAGATCTGGTCCATGACAGTCGTTCCTTCAGATAACTCGGCTCCTTAGTTGTCATGACTTTATGCAATAACGTTAAGCACCTGACTTTGAGTATGTCATCAAAAGTTATAGAAAAGATTTTCAACGCGAATTCAGAAATGTGCTTATAACGTTTAATACCAAAAATATATCGCGCGATATTATTGTACAGAACATTAAGTTTCTAACTACATATACTATCACAATTTGCAAACAATTCACAACCATATATTAACGTCGGTAAAATATACGTTTTGGCTAGTAAAAGTCGTATTTTTAACGGCGTAAAGTACTGAACACCCCACAGAGTCCAAAGCTAAGAATATGGTTGTTCCACGTCAAAGTTCTAATGAAATCTATTCCTAGGTTTTTTGCTGTGCCCACGTATTTTATCACAGAATTGTTGAGTTTTACCTCGTTATAGCCGTATAGGTTTAAATATTCCTTATATAACAATGCACTGGGACTTGCTTGCATTAAGCGCCAAGCCATTGTCAGACGCCCACTGATTCAAGCAATATAAGACTGTGTTTAGGTTAGTAATACATGCATTGACAGATACCAGGGGACAAGAAAGATACAGTTGGACGTCATCTGCGTAAACGTGAATATTACTATATTTCAAAACAGTTGGAAGGTCATTAATGTATAAAGTGTACAGTAGAGGACCAAGAATTGATCCTTGCGGAACACCTTTAGGAATAGGCAACGGGTTAGACACACTGTCACGTACACTTACGGATTGCGAACGGTGAAAAAGATAAGACTTTACTAGGTTTACTGCCGATGTTGCAAAGTTGAATAGGCTGTCAAGTTTTAAGCACATTAATTTGTGGTCAACTGTGTCAAAAGCTTTTGAGTGGTCAAGAAGAGTTAAAAATGTTAAGTGATTTTTGTCAATATTTAGCCGAATATCGTCCGAGACTTTAATGAGCGCTGTAATACAACTTCTATTTGTAGTAAAGCCTGATTGGTGCGGGGTCATCAAGGAGTTCTTTGATATTCACCATTGAACTTTTTAACCGGAATTATTTTGGCCATTTTCCAGCAGTTTGGAAATGAAGACGTAGTCAGAATAGTATTAAATGCATAGGTGATATAAGTTAAAATTTTTGGCAGTAAACACTTAACAAATATTGGATGCACACTCAGTATAGATTGGACAACATCACATTCATCAATACATTTAAAACAGAAACCAGGCACAGAGACAGTTTTACCAACATTATAACGATCATAACAAATATTATTATTACTAACAGCGGGCACTTGGACAAATTGTTCATTAAGCTCATTCACATTAACGGATTCATTGTCCGGAATGTTTCTATTACCAATGCCGATTTCGCGAATATGATTCCATGTTTGCCTAGAACCTACGGCAGAGCTAAATTTTTGTCCATATAATTTAAATTTTTGTATCTTATTGGCCTTGGTAACTTCTCTTCTTAGGATCTTGTAGCAATAATAGTTATTTTCCGACTTGGATTGTTTCCATCTATTATACGCCTTATTTCGCTTGTCAATTGATTTCCTAATGTCATTATTGAACCATGGCTTGCTCCTTGCTATGTTTGTTTTAGTAACAAGCGGTACAAACTGATCAAAAAGTGTGCTGATGTTTTTTTGTAGAAAGCATATCTGTTCTTCAGCCGAAACCAAATTTTGAACAGATTTCCAGTCGACAGCGTCCACAGCTAACTCAACATGGTTATAATTAATATGCATGAAGTCGCGATATGTATATTGAAACGTATCATACGTAAAAGTAAAATCGTAAATAAGAAAAATTACATCATGCTTTGAGAAGTTGGGTACAGATAGTTGGTCATAGAGAAGTACTTTAGTCATATCATTTACAAAGAATACGTCTAATAGGGTGTTGTTAGTTTGCGTAAAATGGATAGGTATCGTATTGTTCACCGAGTACAGACCGATATTTTCCATCGAGAGCGAGAATTTGGTTTCCGTTAGTAAGTTACTGTTAAAATCGCCAGTTATAATAATGTCACTATAGTTTAAACTCAGATTTTCAACAAAATCAAATGGCGATTAGGTCTATATACACATCCAACTAAAATTGTATATGTTTTAGATGACAGCTCGACGAAAATATACTCAACACTTTCTAAAGGTTCAGATTTACATTTAAGTTTACACGAAATGCCAGATTTTACATATATAGCGCATCACCACCATTCCCGATTAGGTCTAGACGAAACACTTTATAGCCACTAATACATATTAAGTTATCAATATGACACGAAGAGAACCAAGTCTCAGATACACATACAACATCAACATTGGAGCATTCAAATATGTATCTATACATGTATTCGTTCAAGTCTGTTTGTAAGTTGTTTTATAGCAGCGTATTTGTGTTCTTGAGGATGATTTGATGTTTTATGTATTATGGTGTCTGTAGCTGTCGGTTTTCTGTAAATTTCGTAATCAAGGTTTTGGGCAATTTTGTCTATCTTAATCGTCAGATCCAGGTAATTTATTGTTCCCTTCTTTTCCATTTCCATCGTTAACATTATACATCCATGTTGTTTGTTCAGGTACTCCAGTATCTGCTCTTCATTGTCCTTGTTGATCACGCAGATAATGTCATCCACGTACCTTGCATAGAATAATAGGCCCAACTCGGCTTTAAGTTCTTCCATATACTGTCCCTCCAGTTCTTGCATAAATACCTCCACTAGGATGGCCGAGGTTGGGTTTCCCATTCCGAGTCCGTTTGCTTGTCGGTATATTTTATTATTAAACTTATAATAATTTTGTCGCAGTGTAGTTTGTAATGTGTTTGTGATTTGGGTTGTTTTTATCTGGTCCTTAGTTTTTTCGAGAAATGTTTTCCGGACCATATCTATTGTTTCTGTTTGTGGGATCGATGGGTATAAGCCCTTAGTATCAAATGAGACTAGCCTGCTTTGCTGTGTAATTTTCACGTTTGCCGGTTTATGGATGAGTTCCATCGTGTTTGCTACAATGTGCTCGTTGCGTAGTTCCAAGTTATCATTTAACAACATTTTTATATGTTTGGACAGTCTATAAGCAGGAGCCGACTTATATTTAATTATGGGTCTCATTGGAGTGTCCGGTTTGCCCTTTTTATCTCTATTTGGTACCTGTCCTTGGGGTCTTCTCTAATTGCTCTGCACTTCATTTCCCCTATTAGTGTTTTAGTTTTTTGTATATATTCCTCTCTCTTCATGAGTACCGTTGTATTGCCTTTATTTCTGTTTGAAATTCTTCATAATGTTACTTTCGTGGCTACATTCTACGTTTTCATTTGTTTTAATTTGGGTTTCTATAATATCTCTGCATGTGTGCCTTGCGTGATCTTGGTCCTCACTTGGCAGCAAAGATATTCCTCTTTCCGTATCTATAATAGTTTTTTCTGTAGTTTTTCGTATATCCGCTTCATTACGTGCTCAGTGTTCGTTTTTATATGTTCGAATAGGTCCATGAGAATGTCTATCGGTATAATGTCCGCCAGTCTTAAGTGAACAGAAAGTAATTCATCGTTTGATCGATCCTTCTTAACGTACAAACTTCTTACTTCATTCTTTACAAATCCCTTTCAGCTTTGCTGATAGTTTTTCGGCTCGCTTCCGTTTTTGTTTTTATTATAATTCTTGCAAATTTGGTGTAACGTTCGATGCTAGACATTGATTGTTAAACCAAATGCTTGCTTTAGATTTATAAATCTTTTGTAACCGTCGTTGATATACTGCAGAAGTCCAGTAGTCGTAGAGTTATAAGCCTGACAGGCATTAACTATATTGTTTTCTTCTTTTTCTTGTCCGACAGGGTGGAATGTTGATATTTGTTGGAACGATTTTCCGTCATCCATTGTCAAGTTTGGTTTGGAGACAAACCGGTTTCGGCTTGTGCCATATTCAGTGTCAATTTTCGTTCTGTTCAGTTTATGTCTATTGTTCCGTATTTATTTCGTTTTTTTGGTCAAGCAGGTATTGGTGCGTAATCGTAAATGTTAACACATGTTAATTGTCCTGAGTGTAGGTATCTGAAGTCTCAGTAATTTTAGTCAGTTTGGGTATTGCAGGTTTGTATTGTATATTGGTATCTATCCTTTTACCTACGTCTTTGTTTTGTTTTTTGTAAACAAGCCTTAATGGTGCAAATATCGCATCAGAGTTGCTGTTTATTTGTTCGTTTATTATCCTCCCATCAATTGTTTTTTGTTTATATATTTCCATGTTTTCAAGAGCATTTAGGCGCCGTCCTTTTTGTTGTACGTGCAGTACCTTAACGGTTTTCTTTATGTTTGCGGTTGAACATTTTGCGTTTACCAAATGGTTTGAAAAATTAGATTCAGGTATTCTTTACAAAGTCCCTTTCAACTTTCCTGATAGTTTTTCGGCTCGCTTCCGTTTTTGTTTTTATTATACATAATTCTTGCAAATTTTGGTGTAACGATCGATGCTAGACATTGTTTGTTAAACCAAATACTTGCTTTAGTTTTATAAATCTTTTGTAACCGTCGTTGATATAGGCTGACTTCGTAAATGCATATTGCAAAGCATTAACTGCGATTTATTGCGCAACTAATGCAAAACCCAAATGTATGGCATTACTGCTTTATAAACCTATGCAATAAATATTACAGATGTTTATGAACGCAGCTATGCAAAGCATCGGTAATCTTAAAAAATTTGTTAATAAACGCAATAGAATTGGCTGAACCAACATCTAGCAATTATTATTTTATCTTTGGTAAAAGGAAACGTTGCCTCTACGTCTTTGATTTCTTTGAGAATTTGCTCCCAAATGGAATTTTTCTTTCTTTTATTTGATATGAAATCTCCTTCATGCTGCAACCTAGTTGTAATAAGGAGCATTTTGTAGAAAATTCTGGGTTTTTATTTAATTTTACTTACTTTGGTGATAATGCCGCCATTTCCAACATAAATGCATGAATAAAATTTGTCATGCGTAAAATTGACAACTAATGCGCATGAAAAAGAGTTGCCATTAGCAAATGAACACACTGCATTGTCAGAAAATAAAGCAGTGTTATAAATGAACATTATGCTTTATCATTATGCTTTGCAATATGCATTTACGAAGTCAGCCATACTGTCAGAAGTCCAGTCGGCGTAGAGTTATAAGCCTGACAGGCATTTTACTTATTTTGATTATTAAGGTACATGTACAACCCCCAGAGGATTTAAATTACAGTGCATGTACTCGTAGATACCTAATTATAACATAAAATTTTTCTTAAATTTAGACTTAACAAAAAATACAAATATATGAATTTAAATATATATTAAGATAGAAGATATAAAAAGATTAGTAAGAAGGTTTAGTAGAAGAAAAAAGGGACAGAAAAGATCAATAGATTCAAAAAGAAGAGTTAATTGTATCCATATCAATTATTTAGTAAAGTGACACATGAGTTCAACTTTGAATCGCAGCGTGGTTGTATTATTCCTAATCGCTGGCGGTAAACAATTCCAAAGACGGACCGAGTACACAAGGAATTGACGTTCAGGGGTCAGGCAACTCGATTTCAAAGACGAAATAGGCGGAAACCGGGAAGATCTGGTCCATGACAGTCGTTCCTTCAGATAACTCGGCTCCTTAGTTGTCATGACTTTATGCAATAACGTTAAGCACCTGACTTTGAGTATGTCATCAAAAGTTATAGAAAAGATTTTCAACGCGAATTCAGAAATGTGCTTATAACGTTTAATACCAAAAATATATCGCGCGATATTATTGTACAGAACATTAAGTTTCCTACGACATATACTATCACAATTTGCAAACAATTCACAACCATATAATAACATCGGTAAAATATACGTTTTGGCTAGTAAAAGTCGTATTTTTAACGGCGTAAAGTACTGAACACCCCACAGAGTCCAAAGCTAAGAATATGGTTGTTCCACGTCAAAGTTCTAATGAAATCTATTCCTAGGTTTTTTGCTGTGTCCACGTATTTTATCACAGAATTGTTTAGTTTTACCTCGTTATAGCCGTATAGGTTTAAATATTCCTTATATAACAATGCACTGGGACTTGCTTGGATTAAGCGCCAAGCCATTGTCAGACGCCCACTGATTCAAGCAATATAAGTCTGTGTTTAGGTTAGTAATATATGCATTGACAGATACTAGGGGACAAGAAAGATACAGTTGGACGTCATCTGCGTAAACGTGAATATTACTATATTTTAAAACAGTTGGAAGGTCATTAATGTACAACGTGAACAGTAGAGGACCAAGAATTGATCCTTGCGGAACACCTTTAGGAATAGGCAACGGGTTAGACACACTGTCACGTACACTTACGGATTGCGAACGGTGAAAAAGATAAGACTTTACTAGGTTTACTGCCGATGTTGAAAAGTTGAATAGGCTGTCAAGTTTTAAGCACATTAATTTGTGGTCAACGGTGTCAAAAGCTTTTGAGTGGTCAAGAAGAGTTAAAAATTTTACGTGATTTTTGTCAATATTTAGCCGAATATCGTCCGAGACTTTAATGAGCGCTGCAATACAACTTCTATTTGCAGTAAAGCCTGATTGGTGCGGGGTCATCAAGGAGTTCTTTGATATTCACCATTGAACTTTTTAACCGAAATTATTTTGGCCATTTTCCAGCAGTTTGGAAATGAAGACGTAGTCAGAATAGTATTAAATGCATAGGTGATAAAAGTTAAAATTTTTGGCAGTAAACACTTAACAAATATTGGATGCACACTCAGTATAGATTGGACAACATCACATTCATCAATACATTTAAAACAGAAACCAGGCACAGAGACAGTTTTACCAACATTATAACGATCATAACAAATATTATTATTACTACCAGCGGGCACTTGGACAAATTGTTCATTAAGCTCATTCACATTAACGGATTCATTGTCCGGAATGTTTCTATTACCAATGCCGATTTCGCGAATATGATTCCATGTTTGCCTAGAACCTACGGCAGAGCTAAATTTTTGTCCATAGAATTTAAATTTTTGTATCTTAATGGCCTTGGTAACTTCTCTTCTTAGGATCTTGTAGCAATAATAGTTATTTTCCGACTTGGATTGTTTCCATCTATTATACGCCTTATTTCGCTTGTCAATTGATTTCCTAATGTCATTATTGAACCATGGCTTGCTCCTTACTATGTTTGTTTTAGTAACAAGCGGTACAAACTGATCAAAAAGTGTGCTGATGTTTTTTTGTAGAAAGCATATCTGTTCTTCAGCCGAAACCAAATTTTGAACAGATTTCCAGTCGACAGCGTCCACAGCTAACTCAACATGGTTATAATTAATATGCATGAAGTCGCGATATGTATGTTGAAACGTATCATACGTAAAAGTAAAATCGTAAATAAGAAAAATTACACCATGCTTTGAGAAGTTGGGTACAGATAGTTGGTCATAGAGAAGTACTTTAGTCATATCATTTACAAAGAATACGTCTAATAGGGTGTTGTTAGTTTGCGTAAAATGGATAGGTATCGTATTGTTCACCGAGTACAGACCGATATTTTCCATCGAGAGCGAGAATTTGGTTTCCGTTAGTAAGTTACTGTTAAAATCGCCAGTTATAATAATGTCACTATAGTTTAAACTCAGATTTTCAACAAAATCAAATGGCGATTAGGTCTATATACACATCCAACTAAAATTGTATTTGTTTTAGATGACAGCTCGACGAAAATATACTCAACACTTTCTAAAGGTTCAGATTTACATTTAAGTTTACACGAAATGCCAGATTTTACATATATAGCGCGTCACCACCATTCCCGATTAGGTCTAGACGAAACACTTTATAGCCACTAATACATATTAAGTTATCAATATGACACGAAGAGAACCAAGTCTCAGATACACATACAACATCAACATTGGAGCATTCAAATATGTATCTATACATGTATTCGTTCAAGTCTGTTTGTAAGTTGTTTTATAGCAGCGTATTTGTGTTCTTGAGGATGATTTGATGTTTTATGTATTATGGTGTCTGTAGCTGACGGTTTTCTGTAAATTTCGTAATCAAGGTTATGGGCAATTTTGTCTATCTTAATCGTCAGATCCAGGTAATTTATTGTTCCCTTCTTTTCCATTTCCATTGTTAACATTATACATCCATGTTGTTTGTTCAGGTACTCCAGTATCTGCTCTTCATTGTCCTTGTTGATCACGCAGATAATGTCATCCACGTACCTTGCATAGAATAATACGCCCAACTCGGCTTTTAGTTCTTCCATATACTGTCCCTCCAGTTCTTGCATAAATACCTCCACTAGGATGGCCGAGGTTGGGTTTCCCATTCCGAGTCCGTTTGCTTGTCGGTATATTTTATTATTAAACTTATAATAATTTTGTCGCAGTGTAGTTTGTAATGTGTTTGTGATTTGGGTTGTTTTTATCTGGTCCTTAGTTTTTTCGAGAAATGTTTTCCGGACCATAACTATTGTTTCTGTTTGTGGGATCGATGGGTATAAGCCCTTAATATCAAATGATACTAGCCTGCTTTGCTTTGTAATTTTCACGTTTGCCAGTTTATGGATGAGTTCCATCGTGTTTGCTACAATGTGCTCGTTGCGTAGTTCCAAGTTATCATTTAACAACATTTTTATATGTCTGGACAGTCTATAAGCAGGAGCCGACTTATATTTAATTATGGGTCTCATTGGAGTGTCCGGTTTGCCCTTTTTATCTCTATTTGGTACCTGTCCTTGGGGTCTTCTCTAATTGCTCTGCACTTCATTTCCCCTATTAGTGTTTTAGTTTTTTGTATATATTCCTCTCTCTTCATGAGTACCGTTGTATTGCCTTTATCCGCCTTTGTCGTTATTATGTTGTTCTTCCTTAATTTCTGTTTGAAATTCTTCATAATGTTACTTTCGGGGCTACATTCTACGTTTTCATTTGTTTTAATTTGGGTTTCTATAATATCTTTGCATGTGTGCCTTGCGTGATCTTGGTCCTCACTTGGCAGCAAAGATATTCCTCTTTCCGTATCTATAATAGTTTTTTCTGTAATTTTTCGTATATCCGCTTCATTACGTGCTCTTCTTCTTCTTTTATGGCGCTACAACCGTTTGTCGGTTTGGGCCGAGATCAAAAAGCTTCGCCAGTTCCCTCTCTCCTTCGCGAGGTTACGCCAATTACTCATACCAAGCGTGGACAGGTCCTTCTGCACTTGGTCCTTCCAGTGTGTTCCTGGGCGTCCTTGCCGTCGTTGCCCACCCATGGGTGCCGTTTCGAAGGACTTTTTCACTGGAGCATCATCATCCATGCGAACGACATGGCCAAGCCATCGCAATCGTTGAATTTTTATGCGCTTGACTATGTCCACATCATTATACAGGTCATACAGCTCGTCATTCCATCTTCTTCGGTACCCGTCGCTTTCGCGAACAGGGCCATAAATCTTGCGAAGAACTTTTCTCTCGAAAGCCCCCAAGGCTTGCTCATCGCTGGTCAACATCGTCCATGTTTCTGCGCCATATGCAAGGACGGGCACGATGAGAGATTTGTAGAGCGAGATTTTCGTTCGTCGAGAAAGGGCTCTGCTTTTCAACTGCCTACCGAGCCCAAAGTAGCATCTGTTGGCAAGTGTTATTCTTCGTTTGATTTCAAGGCTGACATTATTGGTGGTGTTTATGCTGGATCCAAGGTATACAAAATCCTTGACTACTTCAAAATTGTAGCTGCCAACAGTGACGTGGGTCCCAATACGCGAGGATTTTTTGTTTGTTGCCACAAGGTACTTTGTTTTGTCCTCATTCACTACTAGACCAACCTCCTTTGCTTCCTTCTCTAGACTGGAAAATGCTGCACTGACGGCCCTGTTGTTAAGGCCAACGATGTCAATATCATCCGCATATGCAAGCAGCATCGTACTTTTGTTATATATAGTACCACTGCGATTCAGATTGGCAGCTCTTATTACAGTTTCCAGCATTAGGTTGAAGAAATTGCACGAAAGTGAGTCACCTTGTCTAAAACCTCGTTTGGTCTCAAACGGCTCGGAGAGGTTCTTCCCAACTTTGACGGAGCTAAATGTTGTGCTCAACGTCACTCTACATAGCCGTATTAGTTTTGCGAGGATCCCAAATTTAGACATGGCGTCGTACAGGCAGCTTCTATTCGTGCTATCAAAAGCGGCTTTGAAGTCGACAAAAAGGTGGTGTGTGTCGATTTGCTTATCTAAGGTCTTTTCCAGGATTTGACGTGCTGTGAATATCTGGTCGATGGTGGATTTACCAGGTCTAAAACCACACTGATAAGGTCCAATCAGCTGGTTCATATATGGCTTCAGTCTTTCACACAGTATCGTCGATAGAACCTTATATGCGATATTTAGAAGGCTTATCCCACGGTAGTTGGCGCAAACAGCAGGATCACCCTTCTTATGGATTAGGCAAAGAACACTAAGGTTCCAATCTTCTGGCATGTACTCGTCAGACCAAATTGTGCTTAACAGCTGGTACATGCTTCCTACCAGCTCTTCGCCGCCGGCTTTGAAAAGCTCAGCCGGTATACCGTCTGCCCCAGGCGCTTTGTTATTCTTTAGCCGCCTAAGTGCTGTTCTCACCTCGCCTTGGTCGAGTGGAGGGATTTGTTGTTCATCCCTAAAGATTGTTCTGGGCTCCTCTTCTTCAAACTCCTCACCAGAGTTCGCATTCAGTAGCGTTGAGAAGTGGTCCCTCCATACCTCAAGTGTGCTCTGTACGTCCGTCACCAGATTTCCATACTCGTCTTTGCAGGAACCATTCATTACGTGCTCAGTGTTCGTTTTTATATGTTCGAATAGGTCCATGAGAATGTCTATCGGTATAATGTCCGCCAGTCTTAAGTGAACAGAAAGTAATTCATCGTTTGATCGATCCTTCTTAACGTACAAACTTCTTACTTCATTCTTTACAAATCCCTTTCAGCTTTGCTGATAGTTTTTCGGCTCGCTTCCGTTTTTGTTTTTATTATATTTCTTGCAAATTTGGTGTAACGTTCGATGCTAGACATTGATTGTTAAACCAAATGCTTGCTTTAGATTTATAAATATTTTGTAACCGTCGTTGATATACTGCAGAAGTCCAGTAGTCGTAGAGTTATAAGCTTGACAGGCATTAACTATATTGTTTTCTTCTTTTTCTTGTCCGACAGGGTGGAATGTTGATATTTGTTGGAACGATTTTCCGTCATCCATTGTCAAGTTTGGTTTGGAGACAAACTGGTTTCGGCTTTGTGCCATATTCAGTGTCAATTTTCGTTCTGTTCAGTTTATGTCTATTGTTCCGTATTTATTTCGTTTTTTTTGGTCAAGCAGGTATTGGTGCGTAATCGTAAATGTTAACAAATGTTAAGTGTCCTGAGTGTAGGTATCTGAAGTCTCAGTAATTTTAGTCAGTTTGGGTATTGCAGGTTTGTATTGTATATTGGTATCTATCCTTTTACCTACGTGTTTGTTTTGTTTTTTGTAAACAAGCCTTAATGGTGCAAATATCGCATCAGAGTTGCTGTTTATTTGTTCGTTTATTATCCTCCCATCAAATGTTTTTTGTTTATATATTTCCATGTTTTCAAGAGCATTTAGGCGCCGTCCTTTTTGTTGTACGTGCAGTACCTTAACGGTTTTCTTTATGTTTGCGAGTGAACATTTTGCGTTTACCAAATGGTTTGAAAAATTAGATTCAGGTATTGTCGTCGGTTTTCGTATACTTTTGTTGTAGTCCCTTATGTGTTCACGAAATCTTGTTCTTACTTTACGTTCTGTTTGTCCTATATAACATAAAAATAAACGAAACGTTAAAATGAAACGACACGTTTTATTATCAGCACTATGTGCTTGCTTCTTGAGCTTTATTTCAAACTGACCACTTAATTCTATTGTTAGTTATTATAAAGTTAAACTCAAGCCTGATAAATGCCTAGTCATCGAATTTGGGGTTGCGCGTGTTTCGCTCACCATTCTAATACCTGAGAGAGCGGATGCGCGTGTAGCGCATTCCATTAAGCCAACGTGTAATAGGAGTCTTAACTCAAGGTAAGTGCACGTAAAATGCAGTTGGACGTAAGTCGAAATAAATGGTAAGTTGACTCCTAGTTATGCAGACATTGTTGTCAGCGAAATAGTGTGGGAATGGAATTTATGTTGTGTTAACTCCTCCCTCCGAAATTCCAATCGTCCTCGATTGGTCTTTAAAAGTATGGTATGTCGTTAAGACTTTGGTGACTTACAACTTTTCTTGTCGGCATATGGATAGGTTCCGCGTTTTGAATAGTGATTCTGGCCGTTTTTCGTGACCGAATTTTAAGAGCTATAATTATGATTATAACAAAGACTAAAATACCAAAATGAGTTAGCATACTAGACTTGACTAGTAAATTTAGAGAGCTAATTTTTTTTATATTTTTAATATTAAGTTCTTTCATAAATTTTAGAGATAGTACTTCTTCGTACTCCGATCGAGAATTTGAATGTTGGACTAATGCTGGCAATGGTCTCAGGCTATGAGCTTCTAAGGAAGTGAAGTTCATATTGTTAATTTTTATTGTTTCATTAAAGAATTTCAGTTGAAATGATCCATTTATATTTCTCGTTACATTATTTCTTACAGTTAAATTTCCTTGGAAGTTATTTAATATAATTAATCCAGATTTTAGTTCTTCAATGTTTCTAACATGCTCAGTATTTGTAATAATACAATCATAAGGTTTGTTTCCTATCTTCATTTTCTTCGTTGTATTCGGGTTGGTAGTTCTGTGCAGGCTCATAGTACTCTTCAGGATATTCTGCTATTTCGTTATTGTATTCGACCGGTTCAGTTTCTACAGCTTCGGTATTGTAAATCCGTGGTATTTTATTAGGGGTCTGTGCTATTTGTGACGGTGGTCTCTTGTTATCTGGCTTATTACCATTATCTGCCTGTGGTCTATTGCCGAATGCTTGTTGCCTGTTATTGAATGTTTGGGTTTGTTGGTACTGAGGCCTATTCTGATAGTTTACCTGCCTGGTTTGCAGAGAACGATCAACTTCCATTGGTGTGGGGGGTTTCGGAGGAAGAGATGGTCTAAAGTTTGGTTGCGATGTGACGTAGTGGCGGTTTTGTCCGTACTGTTGGTATGAAGTTGGTCTAGGATATTGGTTGTGAACATTTGTAAGTTCTGGGTAAAAAGGTCTAGGAGATCGGTTGTGAACATTTGTAAGTTCTGGGTAAAAAGGTCTAGCTTGCGGTTTAGATTGGTTACTAAGTTTAGTATTAGTCGGCAATCGACTGATACTATTTGCGTGGTTAGCCCTGTAATTCATGTTACCTAATTTGAGACACATGTGGAGAGCCTGTGGTAAGCTGGTTGGTTCGCGTACACTTAACAGACTTGGTAAGGTACCGTTTAGACCTCTAATGAATGTGTCGAGTGCCTTTTCTCTGTATGTTGTTGTCATGGCAAACAGAGCTTCTTCACCCAACTCGAGGCAATCGATTTTGTCCAAAATAAGCGAGAGGTGTTGGTAGACTTGTTGGTAAAATTCCTCAACAGTACTACCCCGTTGAGCAAGTGTTGTCATTTGATATTCTAAGGTACTAACGTCCCTCTTGTCTGAGTAATGTAACATCAGACATTTTTTTATTTTACCCCAATTTAATGGGGTGCGGTAAGATTCGAGGGCCGTGTCAGCTTCGCCGACTATCTTGTGTCTAATTGTATGTAGGATAGCAAAATATTTTGGGGTATTCTTATTCTGTCCATACATTAATAATATTCTGTCTACCGATTTTCGCCATGAACTGAATTCTCCGTTTTTTCCCGAAAATTCTCTTAAGCATTTTACTACATCCGGAACTCTTTCAGATGCGTCGACATTTGTACTAAAATCTACAGGATGTTCCTCTTCTTCTTCAGTTCGAGGGTGTAGTATGGCCGAAACTGTTTCTGATATTAATGATGCAATTTCTCTTTTTTGATTAGTAGTGAAAGTGGAGGGGGTGTTAGGAGAGAAAGTGTTGGTGCTGGAGGGATGCAGACTCAATTTCGACAATGTCGCTGCTATTTGTTCTTCCTGACTCATTTTTAATTCACTAACTTTCTTTTACGTTTGAGATATAAAATATGAACTCTATTTTATTATTTATTAATATTATTTCTTCTTAAGTCTATTACTTGTTTACGAATTAGATAGGACTTATCATATAATATTATTATATTATTATTTTTTTTCTCTATTTAGTAACAATTTTTTTTTTTTTATTGACTAACGACTTACATTAATCCTAGCTGCTGCATTGTGTCATAAAATTGCTGATGTTGATTGCTAGTTTATAACGCTGTTGAGGCTGCTGACTAGTAAATTTGTTGTCGTCACAGGGTTGATGATGTTGATTGGTGTTAATAGCACTGCCGGTGCTGATAATTAGTAACTGGATTGATGATGTTTTGTTCATTCGTTGTGTTTGAGTATTTTCCCGAATTTATTTGCTTATTTTGTCCTCTTTTTTTTTTTTTTTTTTTTTTTTTTTTTTTTTTTTTTTTTTTTGCCTTTGTTGATTTCTGTAGCACTTATTTAAAGTTTAGTGCGTTATTCGTAGTATTAGAATACACTATTTTAAAGTCAATATAGATAGTTGCTATTTTAAAGTCAATATAGTGATTACTATTTTAAACTCAATAAATTTTTCTTGTTGCTTTGTAATTTAGATTTTCTTTTAATAGTTTTAATGTTCACTTTAATTATAATTTCATTTTTAGGTTTTCCTTAACACGATGTTTGGGTACTTGTTACTTCAAAATTTCGTTTACCTCCTTTTAATTGTAATTTCTTCTGTTCATTTAAGTGTTCACTTTAATTGTAATTTCTTTTGTTGCATTTATATTTTTTTTCCCACTCACTTTCGATGTAAAATTTACTGTTTTAGTTCTTGTTGTCTTGCACTTAAAAATTGTTTATTTCTTATTTAAATTCTTATTGATACTGTTAATATTCTGGCTGGCGAGTCCGTACAGACCGTCCTTTTCATTAACAAAAGTTATTACTAAGGAGCCAACTACCAGAAGTCTTTTAATATTAGCCGCGTATCCTTTAGTTAATTCGCACTGTTCACAAGTTTACACTTCGCGATGTTAACTAATTTTCGCGGCCCCACGTTGGGCGCCACATAAAAATAAACGAAACGTTAAAATGAAACGACACGTTTTATTATCAGCACTATGTGCTTGCTTCTTGAGCTTTATTTCAAACTGACCACTTAATTCTATTGTTAGTTATTATAAAGTTAAACTCAAGCCTGATAAATGCCTAGTCATCGAATTTGGGGTTGCGCGTGTTTCGCTCACCATTCTAATACCTGAGAGAGCGGATGCGCGTGTAGCGCATTCCATTAAGCCAACGTGTAATAGGAGTCTTAACTCAAGGTAAGTGCACGTAAAATGCAGTTGGACGTAAGTCGAAATAAATGGTAAGTTGACTCCTAGTTATGCAGACATTGTTGTCAGCGAAATAGTGTGGGAATGGAATTTATGTTGTGTTAACTTATATCTATATTGACACTCACAGGTCAGTTTATACACTCCTGTTTGTTCTATAGGTCTTCTTCATTCGTGCTGCTTTTAAGTATCTTTCCCAGGTTGTTTTCAGTTTTGAACGCCGTGTGGATATTATACTTTCTAAAAAAAATTGCAAGTTTGTATGTAATTTTTCCTGTATAAGTCATTACTGTCCAAGTTTTTTCGTCTAGCTCTCTGTCGTTTCTTTTTTGAATTGAATACATTTTTCTGAATTTATCCACGAGCTCCTTTTTATATCCGTTGTTTGTTGCTATGTTGTATATTGTGTTTAGTTCCTTTCCGTATGCCTCTCGCGATAGGGGTATTCGTTCAAGTCTGTTTGTAAGATGTCTTATAGCAGCGTATTTGTGTTCTTGAGGATGATTTGATGTGTTATGTATTATGGTGTCTGTAGCTGTCGGTTTTCTGTAAATTTCGTAATCAAGGTTTTGGGCAAATTTGTCTATCTTAATCGTCAGATCCAGGTAATTTATTGTTCCCTTCTTTTCCATTTCCATCGTTAACATTATACATCCATGTTGGTTGTTCAAGTACTCCAGTATCTGCTCTTCATTGTCCTTGTTGATCACGCAGATAATGTCATCCACGTAACTAACTCGGCTTTTAGTTCTTCCATTACAGTGCATGTACTCGTAGATACCTAATTATGTATAACATAAAATTTGTCTCAAATTTAGACTTAACAAAAAATACAAATATATGAATTTAAATATATATTAAGATAGAAGATATAAAAAGATTAGTAAGAAGGTTTAGTAGAAGAAAAAAGGGACAGAAGAGATCAATAGATTCAAAAAGAAGAGTTAATTGTATCCATATCAATTATTTAGTAAAGTGACACATGAGTTCATCTTTGAATCGCAGCGTGGTTGTATTATTTCTAATCGCTGGCGGTAAACAATTTCAAAGACGGACCGAGTACACAAGGAATTGACGTTCAGAGGTCAGGCAACTCGATTTCAAAGACGAAATAGGCGGAAACCGGGAAGATCTGGTCCATGACAGTCGTTCCTTCAGATAACTCGGCTCCTTAGTTGTCATGACTTTATGCAATAACGTTAAGCACCTGACTTTGAGTATGTCATCAAAAGTTATAGAAAAGATTTTCAACGCGAATTCAGAAATGTGCTTATAACGTTTAATACCAAAAATATATCGCGCGATATTATTGTACAGAACATTAAGTTTCTAACTACATATACTATCACAATTTGCAAACAATTCACAACCATATAATAACGTCGGTAAAAGATACGTTTTGGCTAGTAAAAGTCGTATTTTTAACGGCGTAAAGTACTGAACACCCCACAGAGTCCAAAGCTAAGAATATGGTTGTTCCACGTCAAAGTTCTAATGAAATCTATTCCTAGGTTTTTTGCTGTGTCCACGTATTTTACCTCGATATAGCCGTATAGGTTTAAATATTCCTTATATAACAATGCACTGGGACTTGCTTGGATTAAGCGCCAAGCCATTGTCAGACGCCCACTGATTCAAGCAATATAAGACTGTGTTTAGGTTAGTAATACATGCATTGACAGATACTAGGGGACAAGAAAGATACAGTTGGACGTCGTCTGCGTAAACGTGAATATTACTATATTTCAAAACAGTTGGAAGGTCATTAATGTATAAAGTGTACATTAGAGGACCAAGAATTGATCCTTGCGGAACACCTTTATGAATAGGCAACGGGTTAGATACACTGTCACGTACACTTACGGATTGCGAACGGTGAAAAAGATAAGACTTTACTAGGTTTACTGCCGATGTTGAAAAGTTGAATAGGCTGTCAAGTTTTAAGCACATTAATTTGTGGTCAACGGTGTCAAAAGCTTTTGAGTGGTCAAGAAGAGTTAAAAATGTTACGTGATTTTTGTCAATATTTAGCCGAATATCGTCCGAGACTTTAATGAGCGCTGTAATACAACTTCTATTTGTAGTAAAGCCTGATTGGTGCGGGGTCATCAAGGAGTTCTTTGATATTCACCATTGAACTTTTTAACCGGAATTATTTTGGCCATTTTCCAGCAGTTTGGAAATGAAGACGTAGTCAGAATAGTATTAAATGCATAGGTGATAAAAGTTAAAATTTTTGGCGGTAAACACTTAACAAATATTGGATGCACACTCAGTATAGATTGGACAACATCACATTCATCAATACATTTAAAACAGAAACCAGGCACAGAGACAGTTTTACCAACATTATAACGATCATAACAAATATTATTATTACTACCAGCGGGCACTTGGACAAATTGTTCATTAAGCTCATTCACATTAACGGATTCATTGTCCGGAATGTTTCTATTACCAATGCCGATTTCGCGAATATGATTCCATGTTTGCCTAGAACCTACGGCAGAGCTAAATTTTTGTCCATAGAATTTAAATTTTTGTATCTTATTGGCCTTGGTAACTTCTCTTCTTAGGATCTTGTAGCAATAATAGTTATTTTCCGACTTGGATTGTTTCCATCTATTATACGCCTTATTTCGCTTGTCAATTGATTTCCTAATGTCATTATTGAACCATGTCTTGCTCCTTACTATGTTTGTTTTAGTAACAAGCGGTACAAACTGATCAAAAAGTGTGCTGATGTTTTTTTGTAGAAAGCATATCTGTTCTTCAGCCGAAACCAAATTTTGAACAGATTTCCAGTCGACAGCGTCCACAGCTAACTCAACATGGTTATAATTAATATGCATGAAGTCGCGATATGTATATTGAAACGTATCATACGTAAAAGTAAAATCGTAAATAAGAAAAATTACATCATGCTTTGAGAAGTTGGGTACAGATAGTTAGTCATAGAGAAGTACTTTAGTCATATCATTTACAAAGAATACGTCTAATAGGGTGTTGTTAGTTTGCGTAAAATGGATAGGTATCGTATTGTTCACCGAGTACAGACCGATATTTTCCATCGAGAGCGAGAATTTGGTTTCCGTTAGTAAGTTACTGTTAAAATCGCCAGTTATAATAATGTCACTATAGTTTAAACTCAGATTTTCAACAAAATCAAATGGCGATTAGGTCTATATACACATCCAACTAAAATTGTATTTGTTTTAGATGACAGCTCGACGAAAATATACTCAACACTTTCTAAAGGTTCAGATTTACATTTAAGTTTACACGAAATGCCAGATTTTACATATATAGCGCATCACCACCATTCCCGATTAGGTCTAGACGAAACACTTTATAGCCACTAATACATATTAAGTTATCAATATGACACGAAGAGAACCAAGTCTCAGATACACATACAACATCAACATTGGAGCATTCAAATATGTATCTATACATGTATTCGTTCAAGTCTGTTTGTAAGTTGTTTTATAGCAGCGTATTTGTGTTCTTGAGGATGATTTGATGTTTTATGTATTATGGTGTCTGTAGCTGTCGGTTTTCTGTAAATTTCGTAATCAAGGTTTTGGGCAATTTTGTCTATCTTAATCGTCAGATCCAGGTAATTTATTGTTCCCTTCTTTTCCATTTCCATCGTTAACATTATACATCCATGTTGTTTGTTCAAGTACTCTAGTATCTGCTCTTCATTGTCCTTGTTGATCACGCAGATAATGTCATCCACGTACCTTGCATAGAATAATACGCCCAACTCGGCTTTTAGTTCTTCCATATACTGTCCCTCCAGTTCTTGCATAAATACCTCCACTAGGATGGCCGAGGTTGGGTTTCCCATTCCGAGTCCGTTTGCTTGTCGGTATATTTTATTATTAAACTTATAATAATTTTGTCGCAGTGTAGTTTGTAATGTGTTTGTGATTTGGGTTGTTTTTATCTGGTCCCTAGGTTTTTCGAGAAATGTTTTCCGGACCATATCTATTGATTCTGTTTGTGGGATCGATGGGTATAAGCCCTTAATATCAAATGATACTAGCCTGCTTTGCTGTGTAATTTTCACGTTTGCCAGTTTATGGATGAGTTCCATCGTGTTTGCTACAATGTGCTCGTTGCGTAGTTCCAAGTTATCATTTAACAACATTTTTATATGTTTGGACAGTCTATAAGCAGGAGCCGACTTATATTTAATTATGGGTCTCATTGGAGTGTCCGGTTTGCCCTTTTTATCTCTGTTTGGTACCTGTCCTTGGGGTCTTCTCTAATTGCTCTGCACTTCATTTCCCCTATTAGTGTTTTAGTTTTTTGTATATATTCCTCTCTCTTCATGAGTACCGTTGTATTGCCTTTATCCGCCTTTGTCGTTATTATGTTGTTCTTCCTTAATTTCTGTTTGAAATTCTTCATAATGTTACTTTCGTGGCTACATTCTACGTTTTCATTTGTTTTAATTTGGGTTTCTATAATATCTCTGCATGTGTGCCTTGCGTGATCTTGGTCCTCACTTGGCAGCAAATATATTCCTCTTTCCGTATCTATAATAGTTTTTTCTGTAATTTTTCGTATATCCGCTTCATTACGTGCTCAGTGTTCGTTTTTATATGTTCGAATAGGTCCATGAGAATGTCTATCGGTATAATGTCCGCCAGTCTTAAGTGAACAGAAAGTAATTCATCGTTTGATCGATCCTTCTTAACGTACAAACTTCTTACTTCATTCTTTACAAATCCCTTTCAGCTTTGCTGATAGTTTTTCCGTTTTTGTTTTTATTATAATTCTTGCAAATTTGGTGTAACGATCGATGCTAGACATTGATTGTTAAACCAAATGCTTGCTTTAGATTTATAAATCTTTTGTAACCGTCGTTGATATACTGCAGAAGTCCAGTAGTCGTAGAGTTATAAGCCTGACAGGCATTAACTATATTTGTAGGATTACAAAGCCTTTTTTGTAACCGCGCAAATGGTCAAAAACGCAAACTATCCAAATTGACGAAATGGATATCAACTTATGTTTCGGGGCAGATTTAAACGCTTGGTGGTCAGCTGTAAGACTAACTTTATTTCACAATTCTTCTCCTTAAATACATAATTTACCGATTCATTTCTTTATACATAAGTAAATTGTACTATGTGTTTGCTAATACATAATTCATGTTCTCTAACTCTTCACATACTTAACGCTATTTGTTATATCTTACATACATACGAAAGTAGAATAGGAAAAATGGGAATGCAGCAAATCTGCAGGTATGCTTATATGTTAAATCAGTAGGCCTATGATAGACTACGTTAGCGAGAGCGTGCCGACAAACATACATACGTATAACAAGCAGGAGCATATGCCGGCAAACAATGTTAGTATAGCGGGTAAGTGCATGTAAATACATATGTAAGTATGTGCATATTAGCATACGTAGGCAAACACAATAGTTTCAAATCCAGGCCAAAGTGTTACCCGCTTTGGGGTGAATGGCATACGCATACCTGACCTTGAATATTTAAGGCAGATAATAAAATAGGTGACAATTCCATATGATTGACGAATGCAGTGGTTCCCTATCGGTGACCTAACATCCCGGCCCCGTTGAAAGGCATTTTCAAACTGGTAACGCTGCTAGCTTATGGATGGGGCGCCGAATGATTCCCTTCGATGTGCGAACATCAACCACACGAACTCTTGAATCCTTTCCTGGAATGCAGTCGACGATTCTTCCCATAAGCCATTTCTGGGGTGGCAGGTTATCTTCATGGATGATGACCAATGTGCCTTTTTCGATGTTTGGCTGGCCTTTAAACCATTTGGAACGTACTTGCAACTCGTTTATATAATCATGGGACCACTGCTTCCAAAATGCTTGCTTGATGCCTGTAATTTGTTCCCATTTTTGCAAATTGCTTAGATTCGCTGAAATGTTTCGTTCCGGAAGTGCTTGCAGAGCACCTCCAATGATGAGATGGCTCGGAGTTAATGCCTCGTAGTCGTTCGGATAGGAGGATAATGGTGATATTGGCCGGGAGTTCATTACCGCTTCTATTTCTACCAAGGCTGTTGATAGTTCTTCATACGTGAGTCGTGAGTTTACAATGCTGCGGTTTAGGTGGCCCTTTGCTGATTTCACGGCCGCTTCCCAAATACCGCCGAAATGAGGTGATCTGGGGGGAATAAAATTGAAATTTACGAATTCGTTAGCACAGTACGTCATGATGGTATCTTGGGTTTCTCTATTGAACAAAAATGACTTCAGTTCAGCCAGTTTATTACAAGCGCCAACGAAATTGGTCGCATTGTCACAAAATATGTCTGAGGGAAGGCCTCTCCTTCCGATCATTCGTTTCAATGCTGCCAAGAACGCGTCTGTAGACAGATTTGAAACGATTTCAATGTGTACAGCCTTTGAGGTTAAACAAACGAATATTGCGATATACGCCTTGTAGGGCGTCTTGCCTCTGAGTCGTAGGTACACATCAACTGGTCCGCAAAAGTCAACGCCACAACGGGCGAAGGGGCGTGATGGAGTCAATCGTTCAACAGGTAAGTGTCCCATGACTTGCTGCATCAATTTCGGTTTATAGCGTACACAATGTATACACGATCTGACCACTCGCCTTGCCACGTCACGTGCGTTGACGATCCAAAATTTTAGTCTTGTAAATGCCACTAACGCTTTAGGTCCTGCATGGTAATGCTTTCGATGAAGATGACGCACGTAGCTCATGACGAACTCACACTTGCTTGGCAATAGCAATGGATGTTTCCTCTCTTCTGGGATGTCCGCCAGATACAACCGTCCACCAACTTTTAGTAACTGAAATCCTTCGACCGAGTCAAGAAAAGGGTTCAGATAACACAATTGTCCGTTTGTAGTTAAGTCCTTCTGTAAAAACTGAATATCATTAGAAAAATAATTTTGTTGGACATTCCAAATTATGCAAAGCAGAGCGTGTTGCAGCTCTTGTGGTGAAAGTGGTCCTGATTCGTAAGGTTTATCTTGCCGCAATTTTTTCACAAATCGAAACATCCAGGCGATTAATCGAATGGCCTCAGTGTACGAACTCCGTTGGTTGACGACGTCCAAAATGTGGTTGCTGTTTACAATTGCTGCAAAGGCCGACCTTTGCTTTTCGCTTTCTATAACTTCTTTATCAACGTTATTACTTTCGGTTTTAGGCCAATCTTTCATAGGTTCGTGTAGGAATGAAGGACCAGTGTACCAAATGGATTGGTTCAGCTCTTCCACTGTACATCCTCTGGAAACTATGTCTGCAGGATTGCTGTGTGTGGGCACATGCCTCCAATGCGCTTCCGCAGTTAGGTCTTGGATTTCCGATACCCGATTTCCAACGAACGTTGACAGCGTTATTGAGTGCATCTTCAGCCAGTGCAAGACCACTTGGGAATCTGTCCAGAGAAAAACGTTGAAAGACTTATTAGAAAAAATTGGTTTAACTTTTGCATAAAGACGGGCCAATAGAAGCGCTCCACAAAGTTCCAGCTTTGGTAACGACTGTTTTTTAATGGGGGCTACTCTGGATTTTGCCGTGAGTATGCGAACGATAGTGCTACCAGATTTGGTAACTATATGCGTATATATTACACATCCGTATGCTCGGATAGAAGCATCGCAGAAGCCATGTAATTGAAACGACTGGATATCTGTTGAAAGGCAATATCTTTGCACCTTGAGTGATGAGAGATCTGAGACGTTGTTAAGAAAGCTCTTCCAGGCGGAATTAATATTTTGAGGCACGGATTCGTCCCAATCCAATTTAAGAAGCCATAATTCCTGTAACAAAATTTTAGATGTGATAATAATGGGAGCCAACAAACCAAGAGGATCGAACAGGGATGATGCAATTGAAAGGATGGAGCGCTTTGTTATACGGCTCGCAGATCCTTTCCTTGGTTCAAAGGAAAACAAAAGTGTGTCGTGTGATTGGTCCCATAGCATTCCCAATCCACTTGTAATAGATTCGTCTAAATTGAGATTTGTCGTAGCATTATCTTCTCTCAGTCGATGTTGATTAGAATGCGATTTGGAAAGCTCAAACCCACCTAAAGCTAACAATTCGGTTACCTCTTGCTTTATACGTTGAAGATCAGCCATAGTGTCTGCTCCACACAACAAGTCATCGACGTAAAAGGATGATTTAACGATACTCGACCCCACCTCAAACTGGTCCTGATGTTGATCCGCCAAATACAATAGGCTTTGTATAGCCAAATATGGAGCAGAAGCCATTCCGTAGGTTACCGTATTCAGTTGATACGTGCGAATTTCCTCAGTTGGAGAGCTTCTCCACAAAATATATTGAAATTTTTTATCGCTTTCGTGCATTAGTACTTGCCTGTACATTTTGACTATATCGGCAGTCAATGCAAACCTGTGTAAGCGGAAACGAAGAAGTAAAATAATTAGTTCGCTTTGAATCGTGGGGCCAACCAGTTGAATATCATTAAGAGATTTTTGTGTTGTAGTTCGGCAAGAAGCATCAAAGACGACACGAAGTTTTGTTGTTGCGCTTGAAGGTTTCAACACACAGTGGTGGGGAATGTAGTAATGCGGTTCATTTAAGTTCGGATTCGACACGACGCTCATGTGTCCCAGACGCTCATATTCATTCATAAAGCTGACGTACTGTTCCCTCAAGGGCGATGATCTTCCTAACCGAACTTCTATTGAGTTAAGTCGTCTCAGTGCTGTGATATACGAGTCGCCTAAGCAAGAGGGATCATCCTTGAATGGCAGCTTCACAACAATTCTGCCAGCCGGATTTCTTGAAACTGTATCCTTGTACAACCGTTCACAAATATTTTGTTCACGAGTCCAAGGATCTGCATTGACCGCAACTTCTTCAAGTTTCCACATCTTCTCCAGTTTGGCATCAAGCGATTTATTGGCTGTGAATAAAGACGAACACTCAGAAAATTTGTTGTTTGATTGGTAACGTCCCGATACAACCCACCCTAACAGCGTTTTTTGCAAAATTGGAAGGTTTGTTCCAAGCTTGATTTGACCGACTGCTAGAAGGCTGAAAAAAGTTTCAGTGCCCAACAACAAATATATTTTCTTTGATAAATAAAATGCTTCGTCGGCAAGGGCAATGTTATTTGGAATATTCCAAGAAGAAACGTCGATTTCTGGGTCAGGCTGATAGGCAATATGAGGAGTGATGCAAAATGTTAGCGGAAGCTCGAATTCGTTTAGTTGTGATTTGATGTTGGTGGAGGTTTTGTATTTTATATTCGTTGACGACTTACCGATGCCTTGGATTGCGATATTTTCTTTGATTTTAGGTAGCGATAGATTTTGCGAAAAGTCTTCTGTAATGAAGTTCACCTGAGAACAGGAGTCTAGTAGGGCTTTGCCTAATTTGTAACCTCCCAACGAATCACGAACTAAAACGTTTGCTGTTGCCAAGAGTACGTTGTCGGATAACGAATTGAGCATGTGTGTATGTACTGCGACCTCGCGTATTGAGGATGCGGGGTTTATTGTAGGTTGGCTTGGCGTAGATCCGCGGTGAAGCAAGCTGTGGTGCTGTTTTGAGCAAACCTTGCATCTGTTTGAGGAGGCACATTGAGCCATTTGATGCCCCTTTGAAAGGCAGTTGATGCAAAGGCCAATTTTCTTTACATGGTCGAAACGCTGTTGGATACTAAAAGATTTAAAACGATCGCAACCAGAAATTTTATGACTTGTGTTTGAACAAACAGAACACGGCGTGCTAGCACAAGCGAATGTGTATCCTTTGGGCTGATTTTTCGTCTTGCTTGTGACAGCCTTACTATTGCCTTGAACAGCATGTCTACTGTCCATAGATTCCAAATATTGGCAATGTCTATCCAAGACTTTCGTACAATCGTCCCACGTCGGTAATGTCGCAAAATCCAACGATTCCTTCCACTTCTTGTTTGTTTCCTCGTCTGATTTCTGCAACACCAAATAAATTAGCATAGTTTGTGAAATTTGTTTATCAGTGCCCAATGATAGAAGTGACCCGTAAATGGCTGAAGCCTTGTCGACTAGACTTCTTAATTGCAACGAGTTGGGTTTGGAAACTGTCGGTAATTCAAATAGCGACGAAATATTTTCCAAAAAAATTAAGGTTTTGTTATCATACCTTGCCCTAAGCCGTTCCAATGCTTTAGGGTAATTTTCGTTGGTCACTTGGAATGCATCTACTGTTTCCAAAGCCTGACCTTGAAGAGAATTTCGTAAATGATTAAACTTTTCAATATTTGATAGGCTAAATTCTTTATCAACTATTTGTTTAAACGATGTTATAAAATTTTGGTATTCAGAATACTTGCCGCTAAATATTGGGAGTTTAAGGTGTGGTAATTTAGTGCTGTGCTGCACAATGCAGTTTGTTTCCGAAAGGGAAAGATTATGTTCATCTACTAATTGGGTTTGTATCGATATTTTTGTGGTGACGTACAGGTCTTCGAGATCCACGCGTGCTGCATCATCGGTATCTAGTTTTTCAATGTCCGTTTGAATAGACAGTATTTGCTTGAAGTAGGATTCCAGAATGCCCAAACGACACTTGTACTCGGCAACTGAAAGGGATTCTCCTTCTGGCCGCAAACTAGCCTCAACGATATTTTTGATGCGCGTGATGTTTTTTTTCGTGTTTGCGCGTTGTTGCTTTAATTCGACTAACGACATTTCCACGGTAATTTAGAATCCAGCAGTTAGCACAGCAAACGCAAATGATGAATTGTGACGTGTATCGATAGCTGTTACTTACGTGTAAACGATAGACGGCAATGGTAATGGCAAGCTAGCAAAGGAGTGGTCAGGGGAAATGTGCATACATACATACGTGTTTGGCGGTTTGTGCGTTTTCTAATACAGTGCAAGCAGTTGCAGCGGTGATGATGGAAGCGAGGGTGACTATGACTGGTAAGCAGTAATGTCTGATAGCGATGCGTGTACTTAGCTGGAGCAACGGCAGTAGGCGGTGGCAGCAAGTGATGAAGAGACAACAGCGGAGCTTAGCTGGAGCGACGGAAGTAGGCGATGGCAGCGAATGACGAAGAATCAAAGCGACGAGGTAATAGAAGCGACGATATATCCAGTATCGGATACGTTGAAGCTAAGCGTAGAGAATGAGTTTGCAGAGGAGACACCGATGATTATTGTGTCCGTGGCAAGTTGCTTAAAAATAGTGACGGAGTCGGGATGAAGTTGACGATGTCAAGCAGTAGTACAACGATGACGATGAAGGGTCTCACGCTGACCACCAGATGTTCAACGGCGAACGATACGCTGGTTCGTGCCCCACGTTGGGCGCCAAAAAATGTAGGATTACAAAGCCTTTTTTGTAACCGCGCAAATGGTCAAAAACGCAAACTATCCAAATTGACGAAATGGATATCAACTTATGTTTCGGGGCAGATTTAAACGCTTGGTGGTCAGCTGTAAGACTAACTTTATTTCACAATTCTTCTCCTTAAATACATAATTTACCGATTCATTTCTTTATCCATAAGTAAATTGTACTATGTATTTGCTAATACATAATTCATGTTCTCTAACTCTTCACATACTTAACGCTATTTGTTATATCTTACATACATACGAAAGTAGAATAGGAAAAATGGGAATGCAGCAAATCTGCAGGTATGCTTATATGTTAAATCAGTAGGCCCATGATAGACTACGTTAGCGAGAGCGTGCCGACAAACATACATACGTATAACAAGCAGGAGCATATGCCGGCAAACAATGTTAGTATAGCGGGTAAGTGCATGTAAATACATATGTAAGTATGTGCATATTAGCATACGTAGGCAAACACAATAGTTTCAAATCCAGGCCAAAGTGTTACCCGCTTTGGGGTGAATGGCATACGCATACCTGACCTTGAATATTTAAGGCAGATAATAAAATAGGTGACAATTCCATATGATTGACGAATGCAGTGGTTCCCTATCGGTGACCTAACAATATTGTTTTCTTCTTTTTCTTGTCCGACAGGGTGGAATGTTGATATTTGTTGGAACGATTTTCCGTCATCCATTGTCAAGTTTGGTTTGGAGACAAACCGGTTTCGGCTTGTGCCATATTCAGTGTCAATTTTCGTTCTGTTCAGTTTATGTCTATTGTTCCGTATTTATTTCGTTTTTTTGGTCAAGCAGGTATTGGTGCGTAATCGTAAATGTTAACAAATGTTAAGTGTCCTGAGTGTAGGTATCTGAAGTCTCAGTAATTTTAGTCAGTTTGGGTATTGCAGGTTTGTATTGTATATTGGTATCTATCCTTTTACCTACGTCTTTGTTTTGTTTTTTGTAAACAAGCCTTAATGGTGCAAATATCGCATCAGAGTTGCTGTTTGTTTGTTCGTTTATTATCCTCCCATCAAATGTTTTTTGTTTATATATTTCCATGTTTTCAAGAGCATTTAGGCGCCGTCCTTTTTGTTGTACGTGCAGTACCTTAACGGTTTTCTTTATGTTTGCGGTTGAACATTTTGCGTTTACCAAATGGTTTGAAAAATTTGATTCAGGTATTGTCGTCGGTTTTCGTATACTTTTGTTGTAGTCCCTTATGTGTTCACGAAATCTTGTTCTTACTTTACGTCCTGTTTGTCCTATATATCTATATTGACACTCACAGGTCAGTTTATACACTCCTGTTTGTTCTATAGGTCTTCTTCATTCGTGCTGCTTTCAAGTATCTTTCCCAGGTTGTTTTCAGTTTTGAACGCCGTGTGGATATTATACTTTCTAAAAAAAATTGCAAGTTTGTATGTAATTTTTCCTGTATAAGTCATTACTGTCCAAGTTTTTTCGTCTAGCTCTCTGTCGTTTCTTTTTTGAATTGAATACATTTTTCTGAATTTATCCACGTCGTTGATATACTGTCAGAAGTCCAGTCGTCGTAGAGTTATAAGCCTGACAGGAATTTTACTTATTTTGATTATTAAGGTACATGCACAACACCCAGAGGATTTAAATTACAGTGCATGTACTCGTAGATACCTAATTATAACATAAAATTTTTCTTAAATTTAGACTTAACAAATATATGAATTTAAATATATATTAAGATAGAAGATATAAAAAGATTAGTAAGAAGGTTTAGTAGAAGGAAAAAGGGACAGAAGAGATCAATAGATTCAAAAAGAAGAGTTAATTGTATCCATATCAATTATTTAGTAAAGTGACACATGAGTTCACCTTTGAATCGCAGCGTGGTTGTATTATTCCTAATCGCTGGCGGTAAACAATTCCAAAGACGGACCGAGTACACAAGGAATTGACGTTCAGGGGTCAGGCAACTCGATTTCAAAGACGAAATAGGCGGAAACCGGGAAGATCTGGTCCATGACAGTCGTTCCTTCAGATAACTCGGCTCCTTAGTTGTCATGACTTTATGCAATAACGTTAAGCACCTGACTTTGAGTATGTCATCAAAAGTTATAGGAAAGATTTTCAACGCGAATTCAGAAATGTGCTCATATCGTTTAATACCAAAAATATATCGCGCGATATTATTGTACAGAACATTAAGTTTCCTACGACATATATATACTATCACAATTTGCAAACAATTCACAACCATATAATAACATCGGTAAAATATACGTTTTGGCTAGTAAAAGTCGTATTTTTAACGGCGTAAAGTACTGAACACCCCACAGAGTGCAAAGCTAAGAATATGGTTGTTCCACGTCAAAGTTCTAATGAAATCTATTCCTAGGTTTTTTGCTGTGTCCACGTATTTTATCACAGAATTGTTTAGTTTTACCTCGTTATAGCCGTATAGGTTTAAATATTCCTTATATAACAATGCACTGGGACTTGCTTGGATTAAGCGCCAAGCCATTGTCAGACGCCCACTGATTCAAGCAATATAAGTCTGTGTTTAGGTTAGTAATATATGCATTGACAGATACTAGGGGACAAGAAAGATACAGTTGGACGTCATCTGCGTAAACGTGAATATTACTATATTTCAAAACAGTTGGAAGGTCATTAATGTACAACGTGAACAGTAGAGGACCAAGAATTGATCCTTGCGGAACACCTTTAGGAATAGGCAACGGGTTAGACACACTGTCACGTACACTTATGGATTGCGAACGGTGAAAAAGATAAGACTTTACTAGGTTTACTGCCGATGTTGAAAAGTTGAATAGGCTGTCAAGTTTTAAGCACATTAATTTGTGGTCAACGGTGTCAAAAGCTTTTGAGTGGTCAAGAAGAGTTAAAAATGTTACGTGATTTTTGTCAATATTTAGCCGAATATCGTCCGAGACTTTAATGAGCGCTGCAATACAACTTCTATTTGTAGTAAAGCCTGATTGGTGCGGGGTCATCAAGGAGTTCTTTGATATTCACCATTGAACTTTTTAACCGAAATTATTTTGGCCATTTTCCAGCAGTTTGGAAATGAAGACGTAGTCAGAATAGTATTAAATGCATAGGTGATAAAAGTTAAAATTTTTGGCAGTAAACACTTAACAAATATTGGATACACACTCAGTATAGATTGGACAACATCACATTCATCAATACATTTAAAACAGAAACCAGGCACAGAGACAGTTTTACCAACATTATAACGATCATAACAAATATTATTATTACTACCAGCGGGCACTTGGACAAATTGTTCATTAAGCTCATTCACATTAACGGATTCATTGTCCGGAATGTTTCTATTACCAATGCCGATTTCGCGAATATGATTCCTTGTTTGCCTAGAACCTACGACAGAGCTAAATTTTTGTTCATAGAATTTAAATTTGTGTATCTTAATGGCCTTGGTAACTTCTCTTCTTAGGATCTTGTCGCCATAATAGTTATTTTCCGACTTGGATTGTTTCCATCTATTATACGCCTTATTTCGCTTGTCAATTTAATTATTGAACCATGGCTTGCTCCTTACTATGTTTGTTTTAGTAACAAGCGGTACAAACTGATCAAAAAGTGTGCTGATGTTTTTTTGTAGAAAGCATATCTGTTCTTCAGCCGAAACCAAATTTTGAACAGATTTCCAGTCGACAGCGTCCACAGCTAACTCAAGATGGTTATAATTAATATGCATGAAGTCGCGATATGTATATTGAAACGTATCATACGTAAAAGTAAAATCGTAAATAAGAAAAATTACATCATGCTTTGAGAAGTTGGGTACAGATAGTTGGTCATAGAGAAGTACTTTAGTCATATCATTTACAAAGAATACGTCTAATAGGGTGTTGTTAGTTTGCGTAAAATGGATAGGTATCGTATTGTTCACCGAGTACAGACCGATATTTTCCATCGAGAGCGAGAATTTGGTTTCCGTTAGTAAGTTACTGTTAAAATCGCCAGTTATAATAATGTCACTATAGTTTAAACTCAGATTTTCAACAAAATCAAATGGCGATAAGGTCTATATACACATCCAACTAAAATTGTATTTGTTTTAGATGACAGCTCGACGAAAATATACTCAACACTTTCTAAAGGTTCAGATTTACATTTAAGTTTACACGAAATGCCAGATTTTACATATATAGCGCATCACCACCATTCCCGATTAGGTCTAGACGAAACACTTTATAGCCACTAATACATATTAAGTTATCAATATGACACGAAGAGAACCAAGTCTCAGATACACATACAACATCAACATTGGAGCATTCAAATATGTATCTATACATGTATTCGTTCAAGTCTGTTTGTAAGTTGTTTTATAGCAGCGTATTTGTGTTCTTGAGGATGATTTGATGTTTTATGTATTATGGTGTCTGTAGCTGACGGTTTTCTGTAAATTTCGTAATCAAGGTTATGGACAATTTTGTCTATCTTAATCGTCAGATCCAGGTAATTTATTGTTCCCTTCTTTTCCATTTCCATTGTTAACATTATACATCCATGTTGTTTGTTCAGGTACTCCAGTATCTGCTCTTCATTGTCCTTGTTGATCACGCAGATAATGTCATCCACGTACCTTGCATAGAATAATACGCCCAACTCGGCTTTTAGTTCTTCCATATACTGTCCCTCCAGTTCTTGCATAAATACCTCCACTAGGATGGCCGAGGTTGGGTTTCCCATTCCGAGTCCGTTTGCTTGTCGGTATATTTTATTATTAAACTTATAATAATTTTGTCGCAGTGTAGTTTGTAATGTGTTTGTGATTTGGGTTGTTTTTATCTGGTCCTTAGGTTTTTCGAGAAATGTTTTCCGGACTATATCTATTGTTTCTGTTTGTGGGATCGATGGGTATAAGCCCTTAATATCAAATGATACTAGCCTGCTTTGCTGTGTAATTTTCACGTTTGCCAGTTTATGGATGAGTTCCATCGTGTTTGCTACAATGTGCTCGTTGCGTAGTTCCAAGTTATCATTTAACAACATTTTTATATGTTTGGACAGTCTATAAGCAGGAGCCGACTTATATTTAATTATGGGTCTCATTGGAGTGTCCGGTTTGCCCTTTTTATCTCTATTTGGTACCTGTCCTTGGGGTCTTCTCTAATTGCTCTGCACTTCATTTCCCCTATTAGTGTTTTAGTTTTTTGTATATATTCCTCTCTCTTCATGAGTACCGTTGTATTGCCTTTATTTCTGTTTGAAATTCTTCATAATGTTACTTTCGTGGCTACATTCTACGTTTTCATTTGTTTTAATTTGGGTTTCTATAATATCTCTGCATGTGTGCCTTGCGTGATCTTGGTCCTCACTTGGCAGCAAAGATATTCCTCTTTCCGTATCTATAATAGTTTTTTCTGTAGTTTTTCGTATATCCGCTTCATTACGTGCTCAGTGTTCGTTTTTATATGTTCGAATAGGTCCATGAGAATGTCTATCGGTATAATGTCCGCCAGTCTTAAGTGAACAGAAAGTAATTCATCGTTTGATCGATCCTTCTTAACGTACAAACTTCTTACTTCATTCTTTACAAATCCCTTTCAGCTTTGCTGATAGTTTTTCGGCTCGCTTCCGTTTTTGTTTTTATTATAATTCTTGCAAATTTGGTGTAACGTTCGATGCTAGACATTGATTGTTAAACCAAATGCTTGCTTTAGATTTATAAATCTTTTGTAACCGTCGTTGATATACTGCAGAAGTCCAGTAGTCGTAGAGTTATAAGCCTGACAGGCATTAACTATATTGTTTTCTTCTTTTTCTTGTCCGACAGGGTGGAATGTTGATATTTGTTGGAACGATTTTCCGTCATCCATTGTCAAGTTTGGTTTGGAGACAAACCGGTTTCGGCTTGTGCCATATTCAGTGTCAATTTTCGTTCTGTTCAGTTTATGTCTATTGTTCCGTATTTATTTCGTTTTTTTGGTCAAGCAGGTATTGGTGCGTAATCGTAAATGTTAACACATGTTAATTGTCCTGAGTGTAGGTATCTGAAGTCTCAGTAATTTTAGTCAGTTTGGGTATTGCAGGTTTGTATTGTATATTGGTATCTATCCTTTTACCTACGTCTTTGTTTTGTTTTTTGTAAACAAGCCTTAATGGTGCAAATATCGCATCAGAGTTGCTGTTTGTTTGTTCGTTTATTATCCTCCCATCAAATGTTTTTTGTTTATATATTTCCATGTTTTCAAGAGCATTTAGGCGCCGTCCTTTTTGTTGTACGTGCAGTACCTTAATGGTTTACTTTATGTTTGGGGTTGAACATTTTGCGTTTACCAAATGGTTTGAAAAATTTGATTCAGGTATTGCCGTCGGTTTTCGTATACTTTTGTTGTAGTCCCTTATGTGTTCACGAAATCTTGTTCTTACTTTACGTCCTGTTTGTCCTATATATCTATATTGACACTCACAGGTCAGTTTATACACTCCTGTTTGTTCTATAGGTCTTCTTCATTCGTGCTGCTTTCAAGTATCTTTCCCAGGTTGTTTTCAGTTTTGAACGCCGTGTGGATATTATACTTTCTAAAAAAAATTGCAAGTTTGTATGTAATTTTTCCTGTATAAGTCATTACTGTCCAAGTTTTTTCGTCTAGCTCTCTGTCGTTTCTTTTTTGAATTGAATACATTTTTCTGAATTTATCCACGTCGTTGATATACTGTCAGAAGTCCAGTCGTCGTAGAGTTATAAGCCTGACAGGAATTTTACTTATTTTGATTATTAAGGTACATGCACAACACCCAGAGGATTTAAATTACAGTGCATGTACTCGTAGATACCTAATTATAACATAAAATTTTTCTTAAATTTAGACTTAACAAAAAATACAAATATATGAATTTAAATATATATTAAGATAGAAGATATAAAAAGATTAGTAAGAAGGTTTAGTAGAAGGAAAAAGGGACAGAAGAGATCAATAGATTCAAAAAGAAGAGTTAATTGTATCCATATCAATTATTTAGTAAAGTGACACATGAGTTCACCTTTGAATCGCAGCGTGGTTGTATTATTCCTAATCGCTGGCGGTAAACAATTCCAAAGACGGACCGAGTACACAAGGAATTGACGTTCAGGGGTCAGGCAACTCGATTTCAAAGACGAAATAGGCGGAAACCGGGAAGATCTGGTCCATGACAGTCGTTCCTTCAGATAACTCGGCTCCTTAGTTGTCATGACTTTATGCAATAACGTTAAGCACCTGACTTTGAGTATGTCATCAAAAGTTATAGGAAAGATTTTCAACGCGAATTCAGAAATGTGCTCATATCGTTTAATACCAAAAATATATCGCGCGATATTATTGTACAGAACATTAAGTTTCCTACGACATATACTATCACAATTTGCAAACAATTCACAACCATATAATAACATCGGTAAAATATACGTTTTGGCTAGTAAAAGTCGTATTTTTAACGGCGTAAAGTACTGAACACCCCACAGAGTCCAAAGCTAAGAATATGGTTGTTCCACGTCAAAGTTCTAATGAAATCTATTCCTAGGTTTTTTGCTGTGTCCACGTATTTTATCACAGAATTGTTTAGTTTTACCTCGTTATAGCCGTATAGGTTTAAATATTCCTTATATAACAATGCACTGGGACTTGCTTGGATTAAGCGCCAAGCCATTGTCAGACGCCCACTGATTCAAGCAATATAAGTCTGTGTTTAGGTTAGTAATATATGCATTGACAGATACTAGGGGACAAGAAAGATACAGTTGGACGTCATCTGCGTAAACGTGAATATTACTATATTTCAAAACAGTTGGAAGGTCATTAATGTACAACGTGAACAGTAGAGGACCAAGAATTGATCCTTGCGGAACACCTTTAGGAATAGGCAACGGGTTAGACACACTGTCACGTACACTTATGGATTGCGAACGGTGAAAAAGATAAGACTTTACTAGGTTTACTGCCGATGTTGAAAAGTTGAATAGGCTGTCAAGTTTTAAGCACATTAATTTGTGGTCAACGGTGTCAAAAGCTTTTGAGTGGTCAAGAAGAGTTAAAAATGTTACGTGATTTTTGTCAATATTTAGCCGAATATCGTCCGAGACTTTAATGAGCGCTGCAATACAACTTCTATTTGTAGTAAAGCCTGATTGGTGCGGGGTCATCAAGGAGTTCTTTGATATTCACCATTGAACTTTTTAACCGAAATTATTTTGGCCATTTTCCAGCAGTTTGGAAATGAAGACGTAGTCAGAATAGTATTAAATGCATAGGTGATAAAAGTTAAAATTTTTGGCAGTAAACACTTAACAAATATTGGATGCACACTCAGTATAGATTGGACAACATCACATTCATCAATACATTTAAAACAGAAACCAGGCACAGAGACAGTTTTACCAACATTATAACGATCATAACAAATATTATTATTACTACCAGCGGGCACTTGGACAAATTGTTCATTAAGCTCATTCACATTAACGGATTCATTGTCCGGAATGTTTCTATTACCAATGCCGATTTCGCGAATATGATTCGATGTTTGCCTAGAACCTACGGCAGATCTAAATTTTTGTTCATAGAATTTAAATTTTTGTATCTTAATGGCCTTGGTAACTTCTCTTCTTAGGATCTTGTAGCCATAATAGTTATTTTTCGACTTGGATTGTTTCCATCTATTATACGCCTTATTTCGCTTGTCAATTGATTTCCTAATGTCATTATTGAACCATGGCTTGCTCCTTACTATGTTTGTTTTAGTAACAAGCGGTACAAACTGATCAAAAAGTGTGCTGATGTTTTTTTGTAGAAAGCATATCTGTTCTTCAGCCGAAACCAAATTTTGAACAGATTTCCAGTCGACAGCGTCCACAGCTAACTCAAGATGGTTATAATTAATATGCATGAAGTCGCGATATGTATATTGAAACGTATCATACGTAAAAGTAAAATCGTAAATAAGAAAAATTACATCATGCTTTGAGAAGTTGGGTACAGATAGTTGGTCATAGAGAAGTACTTTAGTCATATCATTTACAAAGAATACGTCTAATAGGGTGTTGTTAGTTTGCGTAAAATGGATAGGTATCGTATTGTTCACCGAGTACAGACCGATATTTTCCATCGAGAGCGAGAATTTGGTTTCCGTTAGTAAGTTACTGTTAAAATCGCCAGTTATAATAATGTCACTATAGTTTAAACTCAGATTTTCAACAAAATCAAATGGCGATAAGGTCTATATACACATCCAACTAAAATTGTATTTGTTTTAGATGACAGCTCGACGAAAATATACTCAACACTTTCTAAAGGTTCAGATTTACATTTAAGTTTACACGAAATGCCAGATTTTACATATATAGCGCATCACCACCATTCCCGATTAGGTCTAGACGAAACACTTTATAGCCACTAATACATATTAAGTTATCAATATGACACGAAGAGAACCAAGTCTCAGATACACATACAACATCAACATTGGAGCATTCAAATATGTATCTATACATGTATTCGTTCAAGTATGTTTGTAAGTTGTTTTATAGCAGCGTATTTGTGTTCTTGAGGATGATTTGATGTTTTATGTATTATGGTGTCTGTAGCTGACGGTTTTCTGTAAATTTCGTAATCAAGGTTATGGGCAATTTTGTCTATCTTAATCGTCAGATCCAGGTAATTTATTGTTCCCTTCTTTTCCATTTCCATTGTTAACATTATACATCCATGTTGTTTGTTCAGGTACTCCAGTATCTGCTCTTCATTGTCCTTGTTTATCACGCAGATAATGTCATCCACGTACCTTGCATAGAATAATACGCCCAACTCGGCTTTAAGTTCTTCCATATACTGTCCCTCCAGTTCTTGCATAAATACCTCCACTAGGATGGCCGAGGTTGGGTTTCCCATTCCGAGTCCGTTTGCTTGTCGGTATATTTTATTATTAAACTTATAATAATTTTGTCGCAGTGTAGTTTGTAATGTGTTTGTGATTTGGGTTGTTTTTATCTGGTCCTTAGTTTTTTCGAGAAATGTTTTCCGGACCATATATATTGTTTCTGTTTGTGGGATCGATGGGTATAAGCCCTTAATATCAAATGATACTAGCCTGCTTTGCTGTGTAATTTTCACGTTTGCCAGTTTATGGATGAGTTCCATCGTGTTTGCTACAATGTGCTCGTTGCGTAGTTCCAAGTTATCATTTAACAACATTTTTATATGTTTGGACAGTCTATAAGCAGGAGCCGACTTATATTTAATTATGGGTCTCATTGGAGTGTCCGGTTTGCCCTTTTTATCTCTATTTGGTACCTGTCCTTGGGGTCTTCTCTAATTGCTCTGCACTTCATTTCCCCTATTAGTGTTTAAGTTTTTTGTATATATTCCTCTCTCTTCATGAGTACCGTTGTATTGCCTTTATCCGCCTTTGTCGTTATTATGTTGTTCTTCCTTAATTTCTGTTTGAAATTCTTCATAATGTTACTTTCGTGGCTACATTCTACGTTTTCATTTGTTTTAATTTGGGTTTCTATAATATCTCTGCATGTGTGCCTTGCGTGATCTTGGTCCTCACTTGGCAGCAAAGATATTCCTCTTTCCGTATCTATAATAGTTTTTTCTGTAATTTTTCGTATATCCGCTTCATTACGTGCTCAGTGTTCGTTTTTATATGTTCGAATAGGTCCATGAGAATGTCTATCGGTATAATGTCCGCCAGTCTTAAGTGAACAGAAAGTAATTCATCGTTTGATCGATCCTTCTTAACGTACAAACTTCTTACTTCATTCTTTACAAATCCCTTTCAGCTTTGCTGATAGTTTTTCCGTTTTTGTTTTTATTATAATTCTTGCAAATTTGGTGTAACGATCGATGCTAGACATTGATTGTTAAACCAAATGCTTGCTTTAGATTTATAAATCTTTTGTAACCGTCGTTGATATACTGCAGAAGTCCAGTAGTCGTAGAGTTATAAGCCTGACAGGCATTAACTATATTGTTTTCTTCTTTTTCTTGTCCGACAGGGTGGAATGTTGATATTTGTTGGAACGATTTTCCGTCATCCATTGTCAAGTTTGGTTTGGAGACAAACCGGTTTCGGCTTGTGCCATATTCAGTGTCAATTTTCGTTCTGTTCAGTTTATGTCTATTGTTCCGTATTTATTTCGTTTTTTTGGTCAAGCAGGTATTGGTGCGTAATCGTAAATGTTAACAAATGTTAAGTGTCCTGAGTGTAGGTATCTGAAGTGGTATCAAAGCATAAAAAATATTTTATAATAAAGATCAGTAGAAGCTCTAAATGTTCGCTTACGGCTGCTTTGTTTGCGCTTTTGTACAGAACCCTAGCGCCTTAACAAATTGTTTATGCAAGGGAGAAAATATCTTTTGAAACCAGAAATTTTATAAAGTATTGTCGCTGAATGATTGAACTTCCGCTAGGTTAATACATACATGATGCCAAAAATAATATATTTATAGAAACTTACCGGTAAGACTTAAAATGTACATACGAAAGTATTGCTATTAAAACTACACGTGGGAAAAACGTGGTACTGCTGGCGAACACACCCAAGTGAAAGGAATCGAGTTTCTTAGGGTGTACAACCAACAATGAAAACTATAGTTTATTAAAATGATGTTTGCTTGTATGTATAACAAAGTTAAAGGTAAAAGTAAAAAGTCTTAAGTGTATATACATTTGCGTTACGACGATGTTACTGCGGCGGCGGCTATTTTACGACTTCATCTACTGAGATGATCGTTAGTAGTTCGTTTGTATAAATGATGGTGCTAGTCAGATAGACTATTGCGTTTACATCGAATGGCTATCCTGTCAATGTATAGCGCCCTCGCTGTACTCGTTGTTTTCGTCGTCGAAATCATCGCTGCTCTCAAAATTTGGAGGAAGTTGACACCATAATTTCAACTTATCAGATGAATAAACTGAAGTATAGTGACGTGATGTTCGTTCGGTGCTTGGCAAATCTTCTACTACGTAACGGTCTTTACCAAGTGCTTGTTTTATTAAGAAGGTACCCTAGAAACGAGGTTCTAATTTTCTCGACGTACCAGTGCTAGAGGGTTCATTTTCTACTAACACCAAGTCATCGATTTTGAATTCTGTTGGTTTTGCATGTCGTTCATCGTATCGCTGTTTTGCTTGTTGTCTTTGCTGGTTTACTTTTTCAGCTGCTCGTATACGTATTTTCTGCATATTTTCTTCGTTGGTTAGATGATTTTTGTGTAATGCCAATAAAACTTTAATTTGAAGTATATCTCTCGGCGAAAAACTAAATAAAATTTCATAGGGACTTCTCATAGTAGTTTTGTTTTTCATTGTGTTTATTGCCCATTGAATATTAAATAAATTAGCGTCACATCTTTTATCCACAGTTGTGCTAGGAAGCAACATAGATAAAAGTGTACGATTGGCTCGCTCTGCGTGATCGTTCGCTCGGGGAGTACGTACCGCATTTAATATATGTTTGATGTCGTTGTTAGCACAATAATTTTTAAAATCTTTTGACGTAAAGGAAGTACCTCTATCAGTGATAATACGTTCAGGTACACCAAAATAACTTGTGACTTCGTGTAACGTTGCTAACACATGTTTCGTCGCTGTACTCTTTACTGCTTTGATAATAGTATACATCGAAAATGCATCGACTAAAATAAGGATATGTTCGTTTCCTCTTGTACTTTTGATAAATGGCCCCAAATGGTCCATATGTACCGTCTTGAAAGGTGTAGGATCGTTGTTATCAAAATGATACTGCCCTTCTGTCCGTCCGTAGATACGTTCTCATCTTGCTGATGGTCTTTTCTAAACCCAAATGACCATTTTTATCGTGACACTCTTCAACCATTTTGTGTCGCACCCATTTGGAACTACCCATAATTTATTCGTGTTTTCGATTTTAAACAATCTACCTTTCTTAACACAAAATTCTTTCGAAGTCTGCTTATCTTTATTCTTGACCTTCCCGATTGTCTGCTTTATGTTGTCGTCTTGTATCTGCATATTATGTGTGATTGCTACTTTATCTACTTTTAATGTTGCAACATCAGTTTCGGTAGCATCTTCGTTAGGAGATCTGCTTAATGCATCGACGTGTTCCATACGCCTACCGTGGCGATGTTCAATATCGATATCAAAATCTTGCACTCTTAACCACCATCGAGCAATTCGTGGTATGAGTTCTCGTTTACTCATAGCAGTTTTAACAGCGCTACAGTCTGTTACAATTTTCACTGTTTTGCCATCAATATAGTACTTAAATCGCTCTAACGATTCGACTACAGCTAAAGTCTCAAGTTCGTAGCTGTGAAAATTTCTTTCAGTGTCGCTCGTTGATCTACTATAATATGCAACTGGCTTCAACCCGTCACATTTCATCTGCAACAACACACCCGCTAAACCTACTGAACTAGCGTCAGAGTGAATTTCATGATTCGCATCTACTCGATATTCAACCAGTAGAGGTTCAGATGTCAGTTTCTGTTTCAACTTATTAAATGCTTCGTCTTGTTCAAAACTCCAAATAAACATCTCATCTTTACGCATTAATTTTCGAAGAGGTTCAGATATGATAGCGTAGGCAGGAATAAACTTACGAAAATACCCGCTTAATCCTAAGAATCTTCGGATTTCAGTTACATTCATTGGTCGTTCATAATTTCGTATAGCTGTTGTTTTCGCTAAACTGGGAGTTAATCCATTCGGTGTTATACGATGCCCAAGAAAATCGATTGTAGTTTGCAAAAAGTTGCATTTTGAAATGTTCAACGTCATATTAGCTTCTTTTAAAATTTTCAAAACTGCCTTTAGGTTTTGAAACATTTCGTTGACCGTATTACTACAGAATGTCGTCCATGTAATGAAGCATGTTCTCTTTCGTTGCTCGTTCTTGAATTTTGGACATTAAACGTTGGAATACTATTGGCGCATTTTTAAGCCCAAAAGGCATTCTTTTAAATTCATATAAACCATCAGTAGTTACAAAAGCAGTGTACTTACGACTTTCTGGTTCAATTTCGATTTGGTAGTATCCACTATTCAAATCTAGCGTAGTGAAATATTTATATCGCGCCGCTTCCTGAAGACACTCTTCAATATTTGGAAGTGGAAATATTTCTTTCGTCATTAGCTGATTTAATCGCCGATAGTCTATGCACAACCTATTCTGCCATTCTTTTTCTTGACAAGCACAACCGGACTCGCATATACTGACTCAGATCGTTGAATTATATCGTTTTGCAGTAATGTATTTACCATTTCTGCGACAATTTGTTTTTTTGGTTCTGGCACACGATACGGAGACTGAGATACAACGTCATTTGATTTAAATTCAATTTTCATTTTTACTATATCTGTTTTACCAAGTTCATTTAAATTCATTTTATTTATTTATTTATTTATTTATGTTATAGTAGTACAAAGTAAGACTTAGGCCTTTTAATAGTACTTCAACTATCATGTAGTGTACGTGGAAGATATATTGCTAATAACTTAAATCTAACATATACATATATTACATTTTTTTTTTTTAAATAAACCTTAAAGATTAATGTGAATGAAAAACAGGAAAGAGAAGAAAATGAAGAAATAGAATAGTTAAAAAGTTAAGTTTTAGATTAATGTCCCGCTTCAATGCAATCAGACAGATTTAAAATAGTCATACATTTGTGTCTTGTAGCTGAATCTGCTTAGTCCAGCCCTGACGGTTTGAGGTATCGAATTCCAGATTCTAACCGCGTTAATGAAAAATAGCCTTGATGATGTTAAGTATTTAAACTTTGGAACAATAAGTCCGTGGTGTCTCCGCGACCTTACTGGTATCAGCTTTTCAAACAGCTAAGATGGCGTCTTCCATATAGAGAGTTTGTACATAAATATGCAATTTCTTGCGGACAGGTAGTTATCCAGGCTACAACCCAGGATCTTTGTACGCCAATCAGAAATGTGATCATATATATCGATCCCATACACATAACGTGTAGCATTATTGAATGCTACATTGATTTTATGAGAAGATATTGAGTCTAACTTACTGTACACTATCTCAGAGTATGTGATTAGTGGCATAATTAACTGTAGTACCAATTTACGCCGGGTTTCAATAGGCGTAAATGCAGCTGAGACCGTCAGTTTGCGAAGTATATCATATACATTACCCACAACCCTGTTGATATGATCCGTACTCGAAAGTTTTGAATTAAGTATAAAACCTAAATTTTTTACCTTATCTGTAAAACTGAGGGAGCTAGCGCCTATCCACAACTTTGGAATATTATCTACATATAAAACACTGTTACATATAGGCAAGACGTATGACTTTGACGCATTTAGACACAAAGCATTTTCACTAGCCCAGAGAGATATAGCAGACAAGTCACTATTTATTTTGAAACATAAATCCTCAATTAAACCAATACGACTGGACAAGTACAATTGTATATCATCAGCATATGCATGAACATTCACATACTGACACACAGAAAAAACATCATTGACAAAAAGACTAAATAAAAGCGGACCAAGGACAGATCCCTGCGGTACACCAGATCTAGGCTGAGATATCGAATTTATTGACTTGACCTTCTGCGTTCTGCCTTCAAGGTAGCCGGCCATAAGTTTAACTGAATTATCACTGAAGCCAAAGTAATATTTCAGCTTAAGACACAGTAAATTATGATCCACTGTGTCAAACGCCTTCGAAAAGTCAAGTAAGCAAAGAAGAGTCAAGTCATCATTGTCAAAGTTAGATCTAATGTCGTCCAGTATTTTCACCATAGCTGTCGAACAGCTATGCTTTTGTCGAAAGCCAGATTGTAGTGGCGAAAGAAGATTATTGTTATGTACAAATGCAGAAATTTGCGAAGCCATCAAGTTTTCGCAGGCTTTGGAAAAGGCAGGCAATATGCTTATTGGCCTATAGTCCCCAGCACAACTAGCGCCCACTTTCTTTGCTATTGGCAGTATGAGAGCTTTTTTCCAAACTGATGGAATGATGGCATGTACGATTTAAAATCACGATAGAAAAAAGAACTTGCGCGGGACGGACGATTTAATACAACATCAAGAGTACAAAATATTAGATCATGGTCGGAAATAAAGTCAACTTGGTCAAATTTAAGGATATGCTGAGGGTCACACGTTATAAAGAAGTCAAGAAGACTGGGTGGAGAATTATTTGCATATCTCGTTGGTATAGATCTATTAACAACACAAAGTCCTGCTGTTGCCAGTTGGTCCATTAATTTGTCACTGCATGTGTCTTTTGTTAGTAAGTTTACATTGAAATCACCACATATTAAAATACGCTCATAATCTAACACATACTTATTAAGATCAACAAAAAATGAATCAAGGACAACACTTTTATTAGGATTATAAACACATGAGATAAAAATTTTGTTTTCGCCGTCAGATACTTCAGTAAACATGTATTCAGTTTCACAATTACTTGATTTTGTTAGCAGTCTGAATTTGAGATTCTTTTTACAGTACACGGCAACTCCTCCCCCTTTTCTATGCTTGCGATCATTTCGCAGTAAATTGTATCCAGTTAAAGAAAGGTTGAAATCAGGAAGGTCGCTGTGAAACCAGGTCTCGGAAACGCAAATTACATCCACTGCAGAGTCATCAAACACATATCTAGCAAAATCAAGTTTTTGATGCCTTAGGCTACGTGCATTAAAGTGTACAACATTAAAATGATTATTTTGTTTACATAGAATGTCAATAAGAGCTTTTTTATTTTCACTAACGCGATAGTCTGACTTATCGAACGGACCTATATTCGCAATACTGAACCAAAACAGACACAACTAATATCAAGCATGTACAGTATGTATGTATGTAAGTATATATGTTTGCATGGGAGCAGGGCAATAACAAAAAGAAAACAAGATATAGAAAGACTGTAGTTAAGAGACAAATTAAGAATATACGACAACAGATGATAGAACAAGAGTATAAAAATGAGCACATATGATTTAAACAAATGGTAAACATAACAACTAAGTATACTTAAACATACTTCATCAGGTGCCTGCATTAACAACAGCGTTAATGTTTTCAATGTTGAGTACCTTCACTGCTTTGCATTTAGATCTGACGCGAACATACACATACCCTCGAATTGAGAAAGCAGCCACAAGTTTTCTTTCTCTTCTAAGCTGCATTGCGACACGCATTAGCTCCCGATTATTTTTCGTAAGGCACTCATGTATGTATGTGTATTTTGCCATTAGAGTTGAGTCCAACATCACGAAGCGATAGTGGCCGCTCTTTTTCTTTGCTAAAGCTAGCTTACGATTTAAAAAGGAGAGAGCGATCAGCAGAAGATGCAGTTGTAGAGTCTGACACAGGCTGCCAAAAGTCTCTTCAATGTTCTCGCCATCCATGTAAGGGAGACCATTGATAATAAGATCGGTGGACACGCTTTGGTTTTGGCATTCATTTAGCTCCGATTTAAGCAGCACAATTTCCTTATGTAATTGTTCACTTTGCTTAATTTGGACTTCTGCTTTTTTCACTCGTTCATCTATGTTTTTTATTGCCTTTCTAACATTCGCCAACTCCGCAGTCAGCTCGCCAAATCGTTGCATCACGCGCTCTTCTGACGCTTTCACTCGTTCAGCTATCTCTTCGACAATGCTCTTTCTCTGCAATTCCAGTTGCTCCTCAATCCGCTCAATCCAAGAAGAAGGTGGTGAGCTCATCTTTTTCTCTGCTTTACCAAGAGAGTTGTTTTGCGGAGAAGGTACCGCTTGGCGCACAACTTTGGCTCTTGTTGTCATATTTGCAAATTTTTGTTTACGATTAGATTTAAATTTAAATTTTTACACGCGAAATCAAGGCAACAGAACTTCTCAATATAAAGTGTAGAGAAAGTTTAATTAGACACGTAATTATATACTTATAACTCAAATAAATTGACGAAAACTCAATATAAATAAACAATTACTGCAGCGCACCAAAAAAACACGTCTACTCTGTTTGTTACATTTGCTATATTATTCGCAAATACATCACAATTGTGCTTTATGATTTTTATTAAGTCTAGTTTTACCGATTTGTCGTTTATTTCACAGTTTATTTGATCTTCACTAATGTTACACTATTTCTTTATTGTCAAAGTCTTGTCCGCGTTCTTGTTGTATTCTAATCTTTCCGTTTTGAAGAGTTAAGCATAACTTACTGTTTGAAAAACTATCTTGCCCCAATAAGATTTCACTAGGCAACAATTCGTCATCAACGATATACATAGCAACCGGTATATTAATGCCATCTACTACTAAAATTGTACGCACTAACTCTTTAGCATGTCGAACACCACCACATAGTCCAGTGATTTGTATGTTACGCTTTTCATATTTACCGTCAATTTTATCACTCAAAGATTTTCTAATCATGCTACACTGTGCACCTGTGTCAATAAATGCTTTAATTGTTTTTCCATTTATTAACGCGTCAACTTTAAAATGTTCATCATTCACACAAAACGCGTTTCGTACTTTTGCTACAGGTTTACATTGAAAATCACCTTTTGAATGCACTTTATTACATTTTTCACATCTTTGTTTTCGTTGAGGCTTTTGACAATTTATGGCTATGTGCCCGAATTCATCACAATTGTAGCACTTCACAGTTTTTGTCTCAGTTTGCTTATTAGAATTATAATTTTTGTTTACATTATTATTTTCTTGTAATTTTACTTCACTTTTCGTTACATTTCGCATCGAACTTCTTGGTACATTCTTTTCATACTCTATCAATGTTTCTCTTAATTCTCTCATAGTATTTATTCTTTGTGCAGCTATTGCTACTTGAAGTTCACGCTTTCACAGTCATTCTCTCGCGTATTTCACCATGGCTGTTTCACTCAACTTATACCGTCGCCCGAGCGCACAAACACGAAAACAATAATCGGCTACTTTTTCGTTTTGTTTACGCACAGCACTTTGCATTTGAAAATGTATGTCCGCTTCATCAGGGGAATTACCGAATTCATATTTTAAGTCTTTTGCGAAATCATTCCAATTGGAATGTAGCTTCTCTGTCGCGTCGAGCCACAAGCGCGCTGTTTTTTTTGTTGCCACAACTACATAAATTAATGTTCGTATGTATGCATACACACACGCACGATAGCTGTTGATTTGAATTTTGTTCTAGATGCTACGCCGCAAATTAGAACGTACATGTAAGTTAAAGGACTATGAGTCCTTTGCACTAAAAAAATTAAGGGCCAACTCGCCCAAAGAAACAATACAAGATTTCACAGTGGCTAACAAGCTTATTGACACAATTTAATTTACTAGGTAAGCACTAAATACGGTAAGCTACGTTCACGGCATTGGCCTTGACTTCCCGCGGGTAGCATATTTCGGTGCATTGCGAAATGCATAGATTTCGCAACCATGTGAAATGCAATTATGCTGACGCTGCGACACGTGTAGCTGCCAGCCGTGGGAACAGCGGAAGTGGGCAGTAGCCGGCCGCGTTAACTCCTCCCCCTCTAAAGATCTGCGTCCCGCATATTAGGTGCTCGAGGAGTATCCCTGCGTTGTTGGCCACGGAGGCGTCTGTTCAGCAATGATATTTTAAGCTCAGGGATTTGCATGCGTGCTGTCATCTTGTTCCAAATAATCCACACAACCATTGCCAAAAGGACAAATCCCATGACTTCAGAGACTATGGACCAATCCGTTTTTTTCTTAAGGAATGTTAAGAGTTTAATATTGCCTGACGTCATTTCGTGGATAAGGTTAAGATTAACTGCCAGGGATTTATTCCTCACATTGGTCAAAACGAGTGGTAGCAACTGCACCTCGGAGCTACTGGTACTCCAGTAAGTATGATTGTTGATGCTTACCGACTCGTTGTTCATCTGAAGGATAAAGGAGCCAAAAAAATGGTTAGTGGTTTTACCTGACCCAATGCTGCCGTTGAAGTTGTTTAGGTAGATGGTATCCTCCTTGATCATTTCAATAGTAGACTCATTAAAGGAGAAATTTCGACAGCTTGTTTCTCCTCCTTCGATAAGACGAGGCAAACATCCTTCTTCTGCTAGTAGATCGAGTGATTCTTGTCCGCAAACCATAGCTGCCGTAAGGTGCAGGCAATTATCCTTAATGCCGTAGGTCTGATTCTTGTTCGCCAGCATAGTTGTGTAGTTTAATTCCACTTGATGTCCATCCTGTTGAACAGCTCGAGCAATCAGGTGGTTGTCTTTGGTTTGCATCACCTTGGGCATGGACAGGACGTAGAGAAGAAGGGATCCATTCGTGTAGATCGATGGTCTGCTGTCCTCTATGGCTTCGATGACATTGCTGTATGGTAGTACTTCTATCTCGCTGATAAGCCGATTAATTTCTTCCTTGCTCAGGAGATTACTGTTCACGACGCCAGCCTTAGCCATTTGACATGCTCGAACTAGCTCATAGACGTCTTCCTTGATGATGGTTATTTTATTCTGGATTTCCTGCGAAATTTGCTCTAGACGGCTGCGATCTTGGACATCGTTTGTGATGGCAACAATTCCGTTGATCACCTGCAACAGTTCATGAGTTGTTTTGAATATTTCTGAGTTTACCTGATACTGTTGGTCGTCATTGTTTATAAGGACATCCTGCCTTTGAAGAAGGTCGTCCCAGTCTGTCGCATCGGGAGTGCCAGCAATCCATTTCCAGGCGGAGCCAATCCAATTAATTGCACGTTTTGTTCTTATTGCTTCTGGGCCTTTCGCAGGTGAGATCTTATTTTCTCTATCTGGTAGTTGAGGACGTCAATGGTTGTATCGGATCTGCTGAAGCTAAGGTTGCTGACAGCTTCATCTAGTCTGTTCACGATTTCGTCGAAGCTCGCCAAGTCTATGGTATGGATCAGCTTAAAGTGTCCATCGATGACCCAGCCATATCCGTCACGGATGGTCACAAGAGGTGAGTCAATTTTGAATAGATCATAAGTTTGCGCGGCTGCGCAGAGGCTGATGCTGTGGGTGTTAAATTCATTGTTGATTTTCTTAATTCTATGTATTACCCCCAGATATAAAATAATTTTATGATAAGTATATATTGTATGTACTAAATATTTAATTCACCTAAGCTTAACTTGAGATTAAAATTTTATTCTATTATATGTAGGTATGAATTGCAATTGGTCCAAAGGACACTGTCTTAACTAGTTTTATGTTAAATTGCTTTATTTTACAATTGTGCGCAATTATGCAATTATTATTTTCATTGATGTGAGTAGTGGCTTGCTTAGAAGGTATGAATTTCTTATGACTCTAAATTACTCTATATTATTAACCTAATTGAGTTGGTTGGGGCGTTACAAGAAATAGTGGAAAATTAAGGAAAGGATTCATTGGGATCCAGCAGTGGAAGTGTTGATTGGGAAAGGTTATTGGTTTGTTGATTAGTAATCATCATAACATTAGTAAGGGGGTTTTTTTTTTTGTTGGTAGTAATTTGTTAAGTGGTTAGTATGTATTAGTAATTATGTTAATTGCTGTTAGTAATTTCTTCTTTTTCCTTGGGAATGATATCCCTTTTTTTTTGTGGCTTTTTTTTTTATAAAATGATTGTTGTTTTCAGAGTATTTATTTGAAATTATTTATTTGAAGTTATTTATTTGCAATTAATTATTTAAAATGAATTATTTATTCGAAATTATTTATTTCAAATTATTTATTTGAATTTGAAATTAATTATTTAAAATATTCGTTTGTGTTTAGGCTAACAGCCTAATTTTATATATATTTGACAATACATGTCACCCTGTCATTTGTTCCAACGCGGTTGTGAGATTTTCAGCACATAACGGGTCTTATTCGAGCTTTCCAACCAACTGTTTTTTTCTTTAAAACTAGCGAGTTAGAGAAAACCGGTGGGTTGGGCTTTTTTCCAAAAAACGGCATTCCCTTTTTACTATCAGAGGACTCAGGAGCTGACACAGCGTTTTCGCCAAATCCATACGTAAGTTCCATATTGTTCAATTTACATACATACATATGTTCAATTTCCTGAAGGATTAAAATATATACAGACATTATAATACAAGCTGATAATCCTAATCTTTTCTTTTTTTAATTTTCCTCATAAACACAACTGACCCCGAGACCAACTACATTTGCGTCAGCTTGTGTCCATGGTCCTTCGTCGCCGTTAATAAAGCGAGCCATCAGAAAATTGAGTCTCAACAAACACTTCAACCATTTCCATAATTTAACAGCAAAACATCGAGCACTTCCACATCAACAATACGCCACACCTTATAATTCTGGATATTTGCACATCATATTAACATACAACAGGATTTAGAACACAATCTACATACATCAATTTCCCAGCACACAATTACAAGAGCACATAATACATTTACATACAACATAAACAAAACACCGAGGAAATTATAAGGTACGTGGTTTAAGTTAAAGTTTGCACATAAATACATACATACGTACTGAAAAATAAATACAAATTAAAAAACTGAAGAGGTATATGTACATTTTCCAATTAATCCAATGATTGAATGCGCGGGTGATTTTGTGCAGTAGTGATTCAAAGTGCAGGGTTTTCTATTGCAAAATCGAAATTAATAGTGAGCGGAAATAAAGCTGCAACTGGTACCTTCTGGCCGCGCGGGTGTTTCATTGTTGGTCATAACCTCAAATTTCATTTTCCTTTCTCATGAGATGTTCGTAAAATTGTAAAACAACTTTCAAGATAATTTTTAACGTAAACTATTAATCTAGATTCCGAGTTGCGTGCTTTGTGTTGAATTGGGCACCTCTCAACCACCTTCTGCAAGAATAAAATTGCAAACATACATATGTATGTCCACACACCAACAGCAATATCCGTTTTTGCGGCACATGAAGTATTCCAACACTAAATGGGATTTGCACATTAAGATTTTAATTGAGTTATCTTACACAAAATCACCTTTCGCAATATTTCCGAAAAATAACAATATAAAAAGTGATAGTGATTTAACGTTCGCATAATAGTGCACAAAATTAAGAATAATCGCTTATAAAACGGACGATCAAAACAAACCAAAAGATAACCAAGTGCGGCGAATTCAGAACGGTTGCATGTACCAGTGTTGGGTGGCGAGCAATTAATTAAATCCGAAAAATTCCTAAAGTACAAATAATATACAAATGAAATACAATAGTATTAAATAGGAATAAGAACTTATAAAAAATAAATTTACATTGTACATATTATTTCAAAATTTTCAGTATTTTGTTGTAATTATTGGCTGGTGTATTGGAAGGAGTTATTCTTTGACGGTGTTTTTCGCTTTCACAAACTTAACGATTAGTTTTGTGTTATTTTCTCGAATTATTTTAATTTTTTTTGGTAGCTTTACAATAATTTTCGTACTACGTACAACATTTCCCCTACTCATCAATTCTCTTTGTTCAAGATTCGGTGTTTTTCCTTCTATTAAACAATTTCAAATAATATATTCAAGAAATGGCAAGTTTTCTACAGCTAGCGGATGTACTCATTGAATTCGAAACTGACTTTCGAGAGTCTGCTTTAACGGAGCAAAGCCAAACCGTGTTAGATATTCAGAAGGAAGAGGTACAAGAGTTGTGGAGTAGGGTAAAGCGATCCTATTTAGAATTCTTAGGTACCGATGCCGCAGGCATTAGCAAAGAAGCTACTGCAGCAAAGAAAAAGCACAAGCAAGCCTATGCTGCTTACGTAAAGTGCATGGAAGTGATCGGTGGCCTATCCTCAAAAATCACAGAAAAAAGGGAAAAAGAAAAATCTGAGGAACATTCAAATACGGATCACAATATTCGGCTGCCGCCGTGTGATACCGAAGTCTTTAAAGGAGACTATATGTCATGGCCAACATTTCGTGACATGTTCACGGCCATCTATATTCTAAATAAACGGCTCAGTCCAGTAGAAAAGCTATTCCACCTTATTCAAAAAACTCAGGGTGAAGCGAAAGAGATCGTTCGTAAGTGTCCACTTACGAATGAAGGTTTTTCTACAGCGTGGAAAAATCTCACAGACCGTTATGAGAACAAGAGGATTTTAGTAAATAGCCAATTGAAGATCCTTTTCAGCCTGTCCCCGGTAGGAAGTGAATCTGGAAGCGCAATTAAGGAACTCCAGCGCGAAATAAATAATTGCATATCCGCACTCCAGATTCATAATATTGACATATCGAATTGGGACGCGATAATTACTTACCTGTGCTCTACAAAGTTACCTGAGACTACGCTGTCGATGTGGGAACAATCCGTGCAGGATAAAACCGAAATCCCAAAATGGGGGGATATGGACAGATTTCTCACAAGTCGATTTCAGACTTTAGAAACTGTCTTCGATATTAGAGGGCCTAGTACTTCACGGCCACAATCTTCTAAATTCAGCTCCGAAAATCCTCAAAGAAAATTTAAAACTTTTCAAGCAAATGTAGCAAGGAAAAGTTGTAAGCTGTGCAATAGCGATGCACACAGCATACGGTCCTGTTCGCAATTTCAAAAAATGCCTCCTTCCGAAAGGAGCATTTATGCAAAAAGGAATCACCTATGTCTGAACTGTTTGTCCTCCGGACATGGTGTCGCAAAGTGCACGAGCGCGTTCAATTGTTCAATTTGCCACTCGCGACATCATTCAATGCTTCATTTGAATGCAGTTCAGCAAGTTCCAACAAAAAATGTTGGAAATTCAAACTGGTCCCATACCAGTTCCAATTGGACCAATTCTGGTACTAGTCGCTCTGACTATACAAATGGCTCCCATACAAATCTGGTCACTTCCAGCACTAGTCGTCAAGTACTTCAAAACTGGTCGCATACCAGTTCAAATCGGATCACTTCTGACACTAGTAGTACGGAACCCGCATATGGCCCTCAAAGTCAAGTCCAGTCATGTTTCGCGAATATGAAAAAGGGAATTCTACTGGGGACTGCTCAAATTAATATATTATACAGCAGTTCCACCTTTTCGGCAAGAGCATTGATTGATTCAGGATCCGAATGCTCTTTTATTACTGACCGGCTCAGGCGTCTTATCGGCCTCCCGGTCAAACGGGTGAATGCAACAGTTTCCGGGATCAGCAATTCTGTTTCGGCAAAGGCAAGCCAAGCGTGCTCCATCAGAATCGGTTCACTCATCGATTCAACAGCTGCAGTGTCAACGATGGCGTTAGTTCTACCCCAACTGACGGGGAATCTTCCCACGTGCGAAATTAATCCAGCGATACGCCAAGTTTTTCCAGACCTGATTTTGGCGGATAAGCGGTTCTTCGCCAACGAACCAGTCGACGTTGTACTCGGAGGAGACGTCTATCCTCAAATTATACTAAATGGCTTGCGTAAGGACACCTTGGGTTCATTGCTAGCTCAGGAAACAATCTTCGGTTGGATCCTGACTGGACGGACTAATGAGGAGAAATCAACCACTTCGTGCGTCTCCTTTTTCAATGAAGTCGCGTTGGATAAACAGCTCAGTGCATTCTGGGAACTGGAGGACATTCCACGGAGTAGAACTCACACAACTGAGGAGCATTTCTGCGAAAAAGTATTCAAAAATACCACTGCGCGAGTAGAGGGGGGTAGATACATGGTCTCTCTCCCTTTTCGTCTTGACTTTCCGCAAGAAATTTCGCTAGGGTGTTCCAGGAGAACCGCGTTTTCTCAATTTTTTCGCGGTGAAGGTAGGCTAGCAAAAAACTCCTCTTTACGAGAGGAGTATTCCAGAGTGCTTGGAGAATACAAGCAATTAGGGCACATGACCGAGGTTAGGCCTTCTCCTACAGAAGTTCCGAGCGAGTACTTTTACTTACCACATCATGCGGTTAGTAAACCCGAAAGTACTTCCACAAAAGTTCGGATCGTGTTTAATGCATCCTGTCCGTCCGATAACGGTGTCAGCTTGAATGACGTGCTTTACCCCGGCCCAATACTTCAAAGCGATCTGACGATTCTTATCCTTCGTTGGAGACTTTTCCAATATGTTTTCAGTAGCGATATTGAAAAAATTTATCGTCAGATCTTAATTCATCCTCAACAGAGGAAATTTCAAAGAGTCGAACCAATACGTCAGTTTCAATTAAATACTGTGACCTTCGGAGTAAATTGCGCTCCTTACCTTGCTATAAGGACGCTCCTCCAATTAGCAGATGATGTTCAGGAGTCACATCCTGTCGCTGCTCGCATTCTTCAGCGACATATGTATGTCGACGATGTTCTAGCTGGAGGACACGACATGGAATCCACAATTCAAGCCAGAAATCAGATTTCCCAGGCTTTAGGTTCAGCCGGTTTCCCACTCAGAAAGTGGACCGCTAATTGCAGACAAGTCTTGAGCGGTATCCCTCCATCTCATCTGCTAAGCCCAGACTTTCTAGATTTTCAAGACACAAGCAGTATTAAAACTCTCGGTATTAAATGGAATGCATCTACAGATCAGTTCTATTTCACTGCGAAAGAGCTAGATCATATTCAAATTGTGACAAAACGCAAGATTTTGTCAGCCATCGCGAAACTTTTTGATCCTTTAGGATGGTTAGCGCCAATAATAATCACTGCGAAGATTTTAATGCAAAATATTTGGTTAGAAGGGACCAATTGGGATGACCAAGTTTCCACAACAACATTAAATCGATGGAACGCGTTTGCGAACACATATTCGTCTATAGACAAAATCAAAATACCTCGATGGGTTCATTTTTCACCTAAGGAAAATGTTGAAATCCATGGATTCTGCGATGCATGGGAGAAGGCGTATGCGGCGGCCATCTATATGCGCGTTGAAAAAGAGCCCGGCATCTTCGTAAACTTGTTACTGGCGAAAACAAGAGTGGCACCAGTTAAAACCATATCGCTTCCCCGTCTGGAATTATGCGGCGCAGTGCTTTTAGCAGAGATCGTGGAATCGGTCATACACAATTTGGATCTCCGATCTTTGCGTTACTACCTGTGGACTGATTCCACGATCGTATTAGCGTGGCTCAGGAAACCACCGTGCTCCTGGTCGACATTTGTTTCACACAGAGTGACAAAAATAATTGAAAGGGTTGGACAGCACCATTGGTACCACGTAGATTCGTCCTCAAATCCCGCAGATTTAGGTAGTCGTGGAGTAACAGCCTCGGACTTGGTAGAAAGTTCGTTGTGGTGGCAGGGCCCTTCTTGGCTTCAGGAGGGCAAATCTGAATGGCCTTCGCAGGAGTTGGTTTTTCGAACCGATGAAGAGGAAAAACGCGTACAAGTTCACGCAACAATCACTGTGGAGGTTTTGGATATACTCCATAGATTTTCCTCACTCCCAAAAGCTTTGCGAGTGTTATCGTATGTCTTGCGATTCTTGCAAAGCACGCATCCCATCAGAAAATTCGAATTTACCGCGACGTCTACCTTGATTTCGGCAGAGGAAATCAAGGCTACGACACGGCGTGTAATCGCACTTTGCCAACATCAACATTTCCCTAGCGAGCTTTCAAGTTTAAGCTCGAAAAAAGTGAAAAACCCTAAAAGTGAAATTCTAACATTGAATCCCTTTATCGATTCTAGCGGAATATTGAGAGCAGGAGGACGTCTTGGTGCGTCGCAAGATCTCAGTTACAATGAGCGGCATCCAATCCTGCTTCCATACAATTGTCATCTCTCGCGACTTGTTACCGCATTTATTCATGAGATTTCCCTGCACGGAGAAAATCAGCTAATGTTGCGCCTGATTCGAACGCAATACTGGATACCACGGGTCAAAATAATGATAAGAGCCATTATATACAACTGTAAGGTGTGTACAATTCACAAAAGGCGAGTTCAAAACCAAATTATGGCCTCACTCCCATCCGAACGCACTACGTTCTCAAGAGCGTTCACCAATACAGGTGTTGACTTCGCAGGACCCTTCGACATCAAAAACTATAGAGGCAGAGGTTGTGTCGTCACAAAGGGTTATGTCTGTTTGTTCGTTTGCTTCGCAACCAAAGCGATTCATTTGGAAGCAACAAATGATTTGAGCACTCCCACTTTCCTGGCAGCATTGTCGAGATTTATAGCACGTCGGGGGTGTCCAAAAAACATATACTCCGACAATGGTACTAATTTCGTAGGAGCCTCAAGAGCTTTAAAAACTGAATTTAAAGCGTTTCTGTCTAACACTCGTGAAGCAGCTATTTCCAAATATTTTTACCAACAAATCTCATGGCATTTCATTCCAGCAGCTGCCCCACACATGGGTGGGTTATGGGAGGCAGGGGTAAAAAGTTTTAAGTCCCACTTTCGAAAAGTAGCCTCAGAAATTAAATACACCTTTGAAGAATTCACCACTTTACTTTGTCGAATAGAAGCATGTCTTAATTCTAGACCACTTAGTCCTGCGTCTAATGATCCGTCGAGTTTAGAACCACTAACTCCGGGACACTTTCTTGTAGGTAGCCATATTTTTGCTCCACCTGAGATTGAAATCACAGAGAATCCAGCTTCCGTGGTCAACCGATGGCAGAAGATGAAGGCGCTCCATCACTCATTCTGTCAACGATGGAAGAAAGAGTATCTTAACGAACTTCAAAAACGAACCAAATGGAAGCGACAGCAACCAGACATGGCGGTGGATGACTTGGTTCTCATACGGGAAGACAACCTGCCTCCAAACCAATGGCGACTAGGACGAGTCGTCAACGTACACCGCGGAAACGACACTCACATCCGGGTAGTGGATATCCGCACAGAAAAGGGAGTGATCACCAGACCGATAGTAAAACTTGTTCGGCTACCAATGGACAATATACACAGTTCCGCAACATCCTCCCCCACCAGCTCGCCACCCAACCATTAGATACTCCTCCTTACTAAGAGGTATATTTTGTTTTCCTTTCCAGTAAAAATGACCCCCTTCACAATGGCCCGCAAGAAGTCCGAGCAGCGCACGGGGGAATTTTTGATCCCCTGCCAACTGTGCAGAAAAAACCACGGCATACGGCTCTGCCCTCTGTACCGCGCAAAGCCTGTCGAGGAAAGGTTACGGGCCGTATTAATTCACCGGTATTGCCCAAACTGCTTATCGCCATTCCATAGGTTGGAAATTTGTGGCAGTAAAGACCGATGCCACCGATGCCACGAGAAGCATCACACATCTCTACATCTGGAAGCGGAGAGCGACAAAAGGCAACCAGATAGGTCAGACCCACAGATGTTAGAGGAAGGCGAAGTCTCCGATGGTGAACTGTCAATTCACGTCAACGACCGGACTAAATCCTGGGCCGAACAAGTAGAAGAAGCGGAATTGGCTGAAAGTGCAATCGAGGTCCAAAGGTCTACTGCCGCGACAAGTGACGGCTCGGAAACTCGTCCTTTCCGACCGCTCCTCCAGCACGAAAGACATGGGCACGGCTCGGAGACAGGTCCTCTCCGACCGGCCAAGCAGCGCGGCTCGGTAACGCGTTCTTACAGACCGCCTGCTCAGTCAACTTTTCATGTTGCGCAAGGCTCGGGATCACGTCCTTCCCGACCGGCCCAACACAGAAATCAAAGAAAGGGTGGCTCGGGAACACGTTCTTTTCGACCGCCCCTAAGAGTTTCGACAGGCTCGGCTCCTTATCTACGCCACTCTCCACCGCGTGAAATCGCGATGCTTCGCAAACTGCCATCGGGGTTCAGAGCGGGCCGACTAACACACGATACCACAGCAGCACCAATTATGAGGGCATTCGAACCACTTGCGCCCACGGCAATCGTGAAGATTGAGACTGGCGGGCGCCTACATTTAGTCCGCGCCATCATCGACCCCTGTTCGCCAAACACGATCATCGACGGAGATCTCATGAGGGACTTACATTTAGAACGTATGGGCACGGGAAGATACAACAAATGTTCCCTCATTCTCCGTGGAAAGCATGGAGTTATGGAACGGGTCACAACGCAGGCGGTAGTGGTAAAGAGTCTTCTCCGCATGACTCCTGCCAGTCAGATCGACCCCAAAGTTGCAGCTCCATTCCAATTCATGAAGCTAGCTGACCCACAGTTCTATAAACCATCGCCAGTTCGGTTGACATTGGGGGCAGATCTTTACGCCCAAGTGATGCAAAGCGGCACTCCACCATCATATCTTTGCGGCCTGCTAATGCAAGGAACAATGTTTGGGCTAGTAATATCCGGTGCCGTCCAACAATAGTCGGAGGGTCAGAAACCACTCTAAAAAATCAAACAAAAACAAAATATACATACAAAAAAATTACAAATAAACATGTGCAAATTTTACTTAAACTAACGGCCTTTCATTTCAGCTGACTTCCCAATATTATCTCTTCCAAATAGTTTAGGAAACCACCACACAGGACGAGCCAGCTCTCTCCAGATGTTCAACTAGCGATCCGCGCCATAAGCGTCGAGCACGACATGGACTTAGTCTAAGACTATTAAGCGTACCAATTGATTAAATTGTTAAAATTACACGTAATAACATGCAATGTTTTTTCTTATGTTTCAGGCAAACGTTGTGTCAGCTAACGCGGGTTTTTTGAAATGATCCTTTGCCGCAGCAAGGGGGCCGGTATGTTTAGGCTAACAGCCTAATTTTATATATATTTGACAATACATGTCACCCTGTCATTTGTTCCAACGCGGTTGTGAGATTTTCAGCACATAACGGGTCGATATTCGAGCTTTCCAACCAACTGTTTTTTTCTTTAAAACTAGCGCGTTAGAGAAAACCGGTGGGTTGGGATTTTGTCCAAAAAACGGCATTCCCTTTTTACTATCAGAGGACTCAGGAGCTGACACAGCGTTTTCGCCAAATCCATACGTAAGTTCCATATTGTTCAATTTACATACATACATATGTTAAATTTCCTGAAGGATTAAAATATATACAGACATTATAATACAAGCTGATAATCCTAATCTTTTCTTTTTTTAATTTTCCTCATAAACACAACTGACCCGAGACCAACTACATTTGCGATAGCTTGTGTCCAGTTTGAAATCAATTATTTAGAATTATTTATTTGAAATTATTTATTTGAAGTTATTTATTTGCAATTAATTATTTAAAATGAATTATTTATTCGAAATTATTTATTTCAAATTATTTATTTCAAATTATTATTTGAAATTAATTATTTAAAATATTCGTTTGAAATCAATCATTTAGAATTATTTATTTAAAATTATTTGCTGTGCATTCTTCCTGCATTTGCATTATGCAGTTTTCTGAGCCTTGCTGTTTTGCTTTGCATCGGAATATATGTAGGCATTATCTCAGATGACATTGGAAGGCTCGCGTTATTCCCTTTTAGTCATAAGCGTTAATAGTTGAAAATGGCCTACTCATGGCACGAGATACTTCACGTCAATTAAAGCCATAGTCCTTTGGTGGGGTTGAACCACTTTGACTGTCGTCACTCGAACCATCGAGTAAGTTGGAATTGAACCAACATGACTTGATCAAATACAAAAACTTGTACCCAGACCGCTGGGGCTTAAGGATCTATGCATGAGTTTACCTTCTATTTCTATTAGTGTAGAGCAGAGATGGGCAATGTGACTGTATGCACGTTCTGCCGCAGTTTGCGCGTGTGTTGAAGCAGCGAAAAACGATGTGTTGTTCAAGAAAAAATACACTTGCACACTGAACAAGTAAATGTTGCTTCATTTTATTTTTTATGATTATTACAATTTTATTGTATTATATCATCAATATTTACTTCAAGTTTACATTCCTTAATTCTTAAAAGATCAGCAATGTGTCCATCAGATATTCTATTTCACTGTTTACTTAAAATTATTTTTAACGAGGAAAAGGCCACTTCGCAGTTATAAGTTGTCCCAAACATTGCGTAAAGTTGGAAAATTTTGTGTTTTAAATTAGTATACTTACTTTCATTGATTTGTTTCCAAAAGTTTTCACCAGTTTGTAGCGGTATTTCAAAATCTTCGCGCAACAAACGTAACTCCTGCTGTTACTGAATTTCTTGTTCTTCAAAAAAATTTCTCTTGGTGAACTCTGTTGAAAATCGCTAGTTATCCAACGATAGTTGTTCGCCAACTGAAGCAAGAAAAACTTTTGTGTGTCGCTTTGCTACGCCCGAACTTGCAATACAAAGCGTACGATCGATTGTCGGGTTTTTCTGCTTGCTTCTCGTACACTATACGTGTGTCGACTGCGCTGAGGCAGCATTTTGCTCTGCTATCACAAGTGATAGGGCTTGCCCATCTCTGCTGTAGAGTGCACACACTCAACTTGGCCGTTGGCCTCACTACGCTGAGTAGGAGTCTGGTAAATTTCTATGCCTAGTGAACGGATATAATTCAAGACTAATGGTGTTAAAAACCCTCTCTCATTGTCCATTACTAGTATCTTAGGCACGGAAAAATAGTGTAAGAGACTTGTTAGCTTCTTACGTAAATGAATCGATGATTTATTTTTGATTGAAAATAATTTTGCGAATTTCGAGAACTTGTCGAGTGCACTGAGGTATTTTTGCTTGTCAATCTCGAAAATATCGATATGCAATATTTCGCAGGGATAGCTTGGAATTGGGGTTGGCTGGAGGAAGGGTTTAGATGGGTGCCTATCGTACTTATTTAATTTGCAGGTGTTACAATTTTTAACGTAGTCCCTTATTTGCCTAGCCATTGCGGGGAAATAATATTTCTCGAGTATCTGCAGCCTGTTTTCACGAGGGTTCCTATGAGCTCTTTTGTGCTCGTTCTCGATAATAACAAATACTCTATTCGTGACAGTTACATCCTCCACAATTCTTTGCGCTATTCTTATCCGATATCTTTGAAAGTTTTCTATATAAACATCCTGTAGGAGAGTAAGAAATCTTTCTGGTATTTTCATGCCATTAATAACGTTTGGGTTTAGGCATTCTTTCAGAATTGTGGTCAATGCGCCACGGTCATGTTCTGGTAATGAGATATAAAACCTGCGGTAGCCTTGATGTGGCTCCTCAAGACATTGAGGGCTATCCCCTTCTTTGAATATCAATTGGTTCCTAAAGACATTGATTGGGGCTTCCACATGTGGTATGAGGTCAGAATTATCCTGCTGGGCTGAATGCATGGTGCATTCAGTGGCAATGTCAGTTTCCGATCTCACTTCATCCACAGAGGTCCCCGTATGATTATTCCCCAGTACCGATGGTGGATTGGCTACAATGGAGTCAGTGAGTGCGTTAACTTCCGTTTTTAAGCGGGAAAGTGCATCGGCGACCACATTTATTTTACCTGGTTTATAAATAATTTCGCAGTTGTATTCCTCGACCCTGGCCTTCCAGCGCTTGAGTTTAGCATTGTAATTTCTGCAACTTAAGGAAAACGTTAAAGGTTGGTGGTCAGTATATATTTTTATCTTCCTTGCTCCATACAAATATGACCTGAGGTTATCCAATGCCCATACTATCGCCAACATTTCTTTTTCGTTCGTGGCATAATTTTCCTCTGCCTTATTCAGGGAACGAGAGATATATGCGATAGGTTTATCTTTCCCTATTTCCCCTTGAGACAGAACTGCACCGATCGCGAAATTTGAAGCATCGGTTGTTAAATTAAATGGTTTATCAAAATCTGGGAATGCAAGGACGTCTGCAGAAATAAGTAATTGTTTTAGTTCGTTAAATGCCTGTGATGCCTCAGCATCAAGTCGAATGCTGACTTTCTTTGACACATTGGCTTTAACTTGGGCGTTTTCGCCCCGCGTCAAATTTGTAAGAGGCTTTGCTACTTTAGCATAGTCACGAATAAATTTCCTATAGTAAGAGGTCATACCTAGGAAGCTCTTTAAGTCCTTTAAATTTTCAGGCGCAGAAATAAGTTTTATAGCCTCTACCTTCTTAGGATCCGCCCGCGCTCCATCCGGTGTAATGATGTACCCGAGAAATTCTACCTCCGTTTCGAGGAAGCAAGTTTTTTCCAAATTTACTTTTAGATTTGCTTCAAGCAATCTTGCAAAAAATTTTTCAACATTTCTTAGATGGTCCTCTTCGTCCCTACCGAAAACAATAATGTCGTCGATATAAACGTAGCAAATCTTGCCAATGTACTGCTTTAGTACGTCGTCGATCATTCGCTGGAAGATTGCGGGCGCATTCTTAAGACCAAATGGTAACGGCAAAAACTCGTATTTGCCATTCATGGTCGAGAAGGCAGTCTTGGTTATGTCAGAGGGTTTCATTGGTATTTGGTGGAATCCTGACGTTAAGTCAATTGTCGTGAAGTAATTGGCTTTTCCCAAACTACTAAGAGTTGCATTTATGTCTGGTATCGGATAAGTGTCGGCTATTGTTACGGCGTTCAACCTTTTGTAGTCAATAACCATACGATACTGTTTTTCGCCGTTTGGCTTTGGTTTTTTCGGGACCACCCATATAGGAGAGTTATAAGGACTCTTAGATGGCCTAATTATACCCTCGTCAAGAAGTTCCTGGACTTGTCTATCTACTTCATCCCTCATGCAGCCTGGATAAGGGTAACTTTTACTATAGATAGGATCAGAAGTAGAGGTTCGTATTTCCGCTCGAACGCTAGTATCGATCAATTCACTACCACTAAGTGGCACGAATAGATCAGCGTATTTTTGCAGTATATTCCCTCTGAGTGCACTGTAAATACTTCCGCTACAGGAGCACTTCCTGTTGCGACCGCTTCACTAATAAAATTCTTATTTGCCCCCGTATCTATAAGGAATTTGAGGGTGCGGCCATTCGGGAGTGTATAGCTTAGGTACGCTAGATGACCCCCGGAGAGAAAATCCCCCTCTTCGTTGTTGTTTACCTCCTCCTCATTTGTGCCAGTGGATGAGTAGAATAGTTTCTGATGTTTCCGTGAAAGATTATCCGACTTTGCTCGGGATTCGGTCTGTTTACATAGTTGACAGCGCGTGTTTGCACCGATCCATCCACGTCCATTTTCTCCACAGGTGAATTTTTCGGCTGTGCAAATGATTGAGAGGAAGGCTGGACACGGACATGTCCGGAGGATCGCTCCCGAGATGGAAATTGTTGACGGCGATCCTGTTGTCGCCAGGTAGGTCTTGGAGGTACTGGTGGCGACCTTTCGCCATATGTAAAATTTGGCCTTGGGACATTGTTGATGGGGACAACCACTTGGTTGGTTACCTGAGAGCTGTGAAGAGAAAAGTTACGGAAATTCACATGCAGAATATGCTTCTGGAAGGGTTTTAGGCTTCTGAATCAATAGCATTTTCGACAATTCGCCGTTAAATCCACGTATAAATACGTCGAGAGCCCTATTCCGATATGTGTCTACGAGGGCTCTTACCGTTTCATCCGAGTAGGATTCTGTCTTGATTTTATTAATAATCAAGGAAAATTGGTGGTTGACGGCGGCATAGAATTCGTCAATTCTGGACCCCCTTTGTTGCAATTGATGCAACTGGTGTTCCAGCGTCCGAATATCGCGTTTGTCAGCATAGTGCAGCGAAAGACACTCTTTTATCTTGGTCCAGTTATTATCAAAAATATTATATGAGACCAGTGCCGCATCTGCAGTGCCACGAACTTTTTGTCGGACGTGTTGCATTATGGCCCTAAACATTGGTTTCCCCTCAACCACCTTGAAATCTGACAAAATGGCCTCCACAGCATGTATCCAGGATACATACTCAACGGGATTGCCACCGAAAATCCTAAGCTCCTTCACACAGTCAGGGAGCCGACTAATCTCTTTAAGTTCTAGCTCAGTGGCCGGAGCCCGAAGAGGTATCTCTTCTACACTATGTATCCCCACTGGCCTAGCAGCCGACCCGGCTGATGCGCTTGAGTCTAATTGACTCACTCGCCTTTCGAGCGTGGTCATCTTCTCCAGGATCGCTTTGACAGCACCTGTCAGACTGGTGACAGTCGTCCTTAATTCCTCCATCTTAAGGTATTTTTCTGAAATAGGAAAGGTTATTTTGCGAATAATATACTCACAGCACCAATAATTGCATATGTTGTCCTTTTTTATTTTCGTATTATCTTATGAACTCGCTTTCTTTGGAAATTTTTTCCAGGTTCACTGCACAGGCTTCGTAGCCTTTTCCGATTTTCACAACGCAAGAGGTTTATGCTCTTTTAATTGTGGCTCTTAGCCTTTTTTATGCTTTTCCACCTTAATTTTAGCCTTTCATTGGTTTTTTTTTTATTATTTCCAAACACTTTCACTGCTGGTCCCTGCTCGGGCGCCAGTTAAAGGACTATGAGTCCTTTGCACTAAAAAAATTAAGGGCCAACTCGCCCAAAGAAACAATACAAGATTTCACAGTGGTTAACAAGTTTATTGACACAATTTAATTTACTAGGTAAGCACTAAATACGGTAAGCTACGTTCATGCCCCAACAGCAACTGCCCCAACTCCAGGTTCTGCTCCCTCTTATAATGTAAGGGCGCGCTCACCGTCTGGGTGCGAGCGGCATTGGCCTTGACTTCCCGCGGGTAGCATATTTCGGTGCATTGCGAAATGCATAGATTTCGCAACCGTGTGAAATGCAATTATGCTGACGCTGCGACACGTGTAGCTGCCAGCCGTGGGCCAACTCGCCCAAAGAAACAATACAAGATTTCACAGTGGTTAACAAGTTTATTGACACAATTTAATTTACTAGGTAAGCACTAAATACGGTAAGCTACGTTCATGCCCCAACAGCAACTGCCCCAACTCCAGGTTCTGCTCCCTCTTATAATGTAAGGGCGCGCTCACCGTCTGGGTGCGAGCGGCATTGGCCTTGACTTCCCGCGGGTAGCATATTTCGGTGCATTGCGAAATGCATAGATTTCGCAACCGTGTGAAATGCAATTATGCTGACGCTGCGACACGTGTAGCTGCCAGCCGTGGGAACAGCGGAAGTGGGCAGTAGCCGGCCGCTTTAACTTGTATGAACATGCAACATTAGGGTGACAATTAAATGTATGGAGTATTTTTTTTTTCTTTATTGTTTTGGTCTCAGTATTTTTTTGTGTGTAGTTTTATTTAAAAAAAATTCTAGTAAAATTTCAAGGTCGTAGGAAGAGGATTAGGGGGCGCGTCGGCCCCCCAAAGTTACACAAAAAACGTTTTTTCACGCAAATTCTTACTTTGACTGCTTGTAACTTTCTTTGTGTTTTTTTTTTTTAAACATTACTGGCGAAAGATGTTCATTAATATGTCTACAATAACATCTGTCAATAACATTTTTGTCTAATGTTAATATTTAATGAAAAAAACTTAAATATAGGAGAAAAAGTACGCCTCAATGTCGATTTATTATACTTAAATAAAACTACTTATGTATATGATTTCTCTTTTTATTAATATTGTTTAAAGCACTTGAGACAATGTCTTTTTATTACAGTCCGGAAACCGATGGCGGTAATCGCTAACAATTTTTAAAACAAATTGTTTTTGGCGTTCATTTTTGGTAAATAGTTTATTATACTCTTCCATCAATTTAACCCCCCTTTCGGCAGTGTCATTTGTAACATTTAATTTTTTCATCAGTTCAGCCGCTTTACAATAAGATTGGTCCTGCTCCCATTTGTCTGGGTTTAATTTAAAAAAATCGGTATTTATTTGAAATCTTTCAAATAATGCTTTTGTTTCGGCAGAGACGAACTGTTCAATTCCGTCATGGAATATTTCAACGATTTCTCTATCATTTATTGTAGCTCGCTTTGTGTTTTGCTCTTGTTCAAAATCATTTTCCAAAGCCGCCACCATTTTTTGTTTTGAAAAAAGGGATACGTTGCTGTCAAAAAATGCAAGACCAACCGCCTCAGGGCTTAAATACCACAAGTGGTTCCTGAACTTTTTAAGAGCAACATAAGATATAGCAGCATCAATTTTTTTGAAGTTTTCAAGTTTTTGTAAAAATAAAAAATCTTGATATGGCGCTTTAATGGCCAAAGGAGCAGAAAACCACGCTTCGACATAGACTTCAGCAATAAAAACACAAATTTGACGAAGCCCATTTAATTCAGTTGCTGAAAGCTGGAACTCGTTACGGAATAAAAATATTTTTAGACAGTAAATCGCTTTTGCCATCCACCTTGGTGAACAGCTCCTGGCGATCGAAACATTAGGCTGTTTGGATGTGTCTTTTCTGGTTTTTGACCCAGGAAGAGCAAAGTGAGTTCCAAGAATTCTTTATAGTCTTCCCTGGGTTGTTTTTCTACCAAGATATTATTTACTGCACCGATAATGCGAACAGCAGACTCTTTCATGTACGTCTTGACAGTTGGATCGTTGATGCCATACTCATAGTTTTTAGCATCAATCTTAGCCCAAGCATTTTTAAATTTCTCAAACATTTTAACGTTTGGACTTCCATAACAGCTTATTTTTTCTTCGAAAACGCATCTTAAAACAATCTCGTATATATGATGACGGCATGGTAACCATAAAAGTTGTCTTTGTAAATTATTTTCAATTAACGTACAGGTACCATTGAAACGCCCAGTATTGACCGCTGTTGTATCAAACACTAAAGCTTTGATGTGATTTTGCAGACCATATTCATAAATAGCATCGCATACAGCGGATGCCTGTTCTTTTCCAGTACCGGAATCAAGTGCAGGTATTTCAAGAAGCTGTTCAACTTTACCGCTCGATATTATTATAGGCAACCTATCAACTTTATCATTTCCCGTCAGCGCCGGCAAAAGTTTACCATCCCAATGAAGGCAGATAGCGTCGAGCTCATTTAATTTTAATTTATTTTTTAATGCTTAAATTCTTTCTTCACGGATTTGTTCCCTTTCCTGGTGTACAGACGTTCGGTTTAAAATATAATCTTCAACATTATTACCCAGAGCTTTAACGACTGCGCTTATTAGATGAACCGCATGTCTGTAACTGATTTTACAGACATCGAGTGCGGCCGCCAGTTTTGGTGTTAGTATTTTATTTGTTCCCCTACATTTTTTGGCTGGAGGTTGACTACAACGTGGGTCACATTCCATATCTGGAAAACTGTTATCATTCTCTGAAGATTCAGATGACAGCAACTCTGCAGTTTCATCTAATAAAAACGACTTAATTTAAAGAAAATAAAAAATAAACAATAACATACAACGAACCAATTAATGCAATTTCACGATTATTCCGCTCCACTTGTTGTAATAAATTGTTGTTGCGTTCTTCAAGTCGGCACTCTCGGCGTCCTTCTTCGTAATCGATACCATACATAAAGCCTGGGCGCCCCGTTTTTCGTTGACTTATCAAGAAATCAATATCTTCTTGATTCGACATTATTTTTAATGCAGTTGCATGCGCCACGTCAAAAAGCATATCCAATTTTTCTTTCCACGTGTTTACTTTGCTTTTATGGAAATTAGAAGTCTTCTTTGAATCTTTTTGAAAGCTTTGCCATTCTTTATACAATTTCTCTACATTTGTAATGCAGTGTTGTTTATCCTTGACCGGAATGCGGGCTTTTTCCCAGAACACGAATAGTTCTTTTACAACTAAATCTGAACTTTCCCGTAAATTTTTTTTTACTACACGTAAATTGAAAAACAAACCTTTCAACACTTCTATATTGGAGGGTAGTTTACTTCCCGTTAATGAGTTGGTACAATAACCAATTAAATATATGCGTTCACGTAAATTTCTAGCAGACATTTTCGACTTTTCACATTCAAATATTCACTTCGAATGATTTTTTTGCAAATTTAATGCTATTAAAAAATGTTTGCGGCTGCTGCATATAACTGTAAAATAAGAATCTGATTTTATGTCGGTAGCTTACGCAAGCATTGAGAATAATATTGTTGAGGTTGTAACGGGAATATTCTCGGTCACAATTGTCAATATTATAGATCGCTTCAGCATACAGGCAAAAAAAATTTGAAGCAAACTTTTAAAGACAATTCTTACACTTGAAAACAAAAGTAAACAAAAAAAGTCTGAAGTTCGGACTAGCGAGGTCTTACTGTATATAATTGTTGAAGCTACTCTTACGTAAATCATAAGGAATTTTCTATATGAATCTTTAATTAAATAAATCTGAACAAAATCCAAAATTTGAATCATATAAGTAATTTTATTTAAGTATAATAAATCGACATTGAGGCGTACTTTTTCTCCTATATTTAAGTTTTTTTCATTAAATATTAACATTAGACAAAAATGTTATTGACAGATGTTATTGTAGACATATTAATGAACATCTTTCGCCAGTAATGTTTAAAAAAAAAAACACAGAGAAAGTTACAAGCAGTCAAAGTAAGAATTTGCGTGAAAAAACGTCGACGCGCCCCCTAATCCTCTTCCTACGACCTTGAAATTTTACTAGAATTTTTTTTAAATAAAACTACACACAAAAAAATACTGAGACCAAAGAAAATATCACTTTCGAAATTAACTGTCACCCTAATGCAACATACTTTACAACTATTACTTTGCGTTTACGTCTTTTTTTTCTTTTACTGAAACTTGCAAATTTAGCAGAATTTCACCACATTTGCATTATAATATAAGTTAACACAGGTAACCAAACATCCGGCCAAAATATCGCTTGAACCGAATTCGCTGACGGCGCGTCTGCAGCTTTACACGTTAATAAGAACTCAATACCGCATTAATTATGCATCCAGCCATTATGCTGATCGAACACAACAAAATAAACGCAAGACAGCAAAGAATTGGGTAAACAGTTGCTGTTGTAAGCATCTAAGAAGTCACGCAGCCAATAACGTGCAGCGACTAAAGTTAGGGCAAAGTAGTGTAGGTATTTAGCTAGCGTCGCTCTTATGTCCTCAGTTATTTCAACTCTTCCGCTGAGACCGGCTGTCCTTGTAAATTACAAGGGAAATACAATTTTTTAAACAAATTCTAAAGGAATTGTTTTACTGGCGCCCAACGTGGGGCCAAAACAAAAAATCCTTATAAAAGGACACGCGAGTTTGGCCGTGGGTTCGGACCCACCTCCTTATTATTTTAAAATAAACTATCAGCGCCACCATAGAATTGCCATCAAGTAGTATTTTAAAACCATCAGTGCCATCATAGAAGTGCCACCAAATATTATGAACTAAAAATTTTAAACCATCAGTGCCACCATAGAAGTGCCACCAAGTATTATTTTAAAACCATCAGTGCCATCATAGAAGTGCCACCAAATATTATGAACTAAAAATTTTAAGTAAAACCATCAGTGTCGTCATAGAAGTGCCACCAAATATTATGAACTAAAAATTTTAAATAAAACCATCAGTGCCACCATAAAAGTACTACAGTAAAAACTGCCAAACATTGCAAAAAATTGTTTGGCGAAACCTGTAGATAAGAACATTAAGCACCACAATAAAATCATCAATAAATCATCAAGCCACGCAGAGGCGTTACCTTCGAGGGTCAATAATCAGCCATCAGTCATCCACTGGAGACCGAGATCAACTTAACATGGGAATATTTATGATAACCCTACTCTTGGCAATGAACCACTGGACTACCGCGAGGATATTCAACTATACCACCTCTCACTACATTCCGTTAACAACAGGAAAAGTAATCCTCCATGAACATTACGAGTTTTTTACTACACAAGACAAACTTATCAAAATTCGAGACGATAGCCGAAGAGACGGACACAATATTAGAGCAACTTCCACATTCCCACGCCAGGCAACTACTTCGAAACGACGCTAACGAAATATTAAAACTACTAGACGCGGTCAGGGTACATCACCGACATGCGCGAGGCATCAATATCCTAGGGACTGCATTAAAGTACCTAACCGGCACCCCGGACTTTGATGACTTTCAAATAATTGAGACCAGAGCCGAAGCCCTAATAGAAGCAAACGAACAGCAGGCAACAATTAATTTAGTTACACAGAAACAAATAAACGAATTGACGGTGACAGTTAATAAAATTTTAGCACAGGCAAAACGGACACAGATCGACACGGGAAATCTCTTTTCTTTAGTCAGTGCTAGAAATAGAGCGGTGATAATGGAATTAGAAACCATTATAACGTCAGTAGCTCTAGGGAAAGTAAATGTTATTAACCCCATTCTACTTAATGGCATGGAAATAAACAATATATTAGCTGCTGAGCTCTCTACAAATACCAGTATAACTGACATACTTTCTGTTTCTAAACATAAGATATTTCAGAATACACAGTTTATTTATTTCATTATGAAATGCCCAAAAATAGCTAGAATTTGTAATAATGTAAAGTTGCTGCCCGTAATCCAGGAAGGAAAGATTATTTCCTTAGAAACAAATCTTATGGCCGAATGCAACAGAGAATACATCCCACTTTATAATTGCAAGGAAGCCATAATAGCAAACTTCTGCCAACCCTTGAAAGGAAGTCCCTGTGTACGACAACTATTGAACCAGCACTTCGCAGAATGCAAATCCAAATCCGCTGATCACGTTCCGGCTCTTGAGGAGATCGATAACGGCGTAATTATAATTAATGATCAACCCGCTGTAATAAAAAATGAAAATTTGACAAGATTAGCTAGAGGAACCTTTTTGATAACGTTCAAAGGCGAAATTACGATAAACTCCACCGTTTATAGCAATTGGAATGAGGTAATACTTTCGCATCCTGAAGCAGTACCCGCGCAGCACGTTAACTTTACAGAACATATCGAGTTGTTATCACTCCCACACCTACAAAGAGTTAATATAAAAAACCTCAGGCACATAGCGCACCTGCAGAATCTTATTGAAACCCGCTCCATACAATCGAGAACCGCCTTGCTCCTAATCCTAATTGCCACAGCTGTGAGCATAGCAATATTTCTGCGAAAACGACAGAGAAATATGGTAGTACTGAAGAACATCATAAAGGAAACCGGGGACGCTTTCACTTCAAGAGGGGGAGTAGTTAACACAGGTAACCAAACATCCGGCCAAAATATCGCTTGCACCGAATTCGCTGACGGCGCGTTTGCAGCTTTACACGTTAATAAGAACTCAATACCGCATTAATTATGCATCCAGCCATTATGCTGATCGAACACAACAAAATAAACGCAAGACAGCAAAGAATTGGGTAAACAGTTGCTGGTGTAAGCAACTAAGAAGTCACGCGGCCAATAACGTGCAGCGACTAAAGTTAGGGCAAAGTAGTGTAGGTATTTAGACGCTAGCGTCGCTCTTATGTCTTCAGTTATTTCAACTCTTCCGCTGAGACCGGCTGTCCTTGTAAATTACAAGGGAAATAACATTTTTTAAACAAATTCTAAAGGAATTGTTTTACTTATATGCCAACATTTTCCACAATTTAATGTTCTGCGTTTATACGTTTTGGAAACTTTTTTTCCGTTTGCTGTCGAACCAATTTTCTTTTAAAATGCACTGGTAAACGCTTAGTACACTTTTCGTTAATCAATTCCGACGCAACTATTCAATCGCGCAACTTTATTCAGAAAAAATGCACTGGTAAACTTATTAGTACAAATTTCAACGTCTTGTACGCGTGAACTGTCTCACTTCTGAATTGAAAGGAACCGAGTGTACAACCAACAATGAAAAGTATAGTTTATTAAAATGATCTTTGCTTATATGTATTAAAAAGTTAAAGGTAAAAGTAAAAAGTCTTAAGTGTATATATATTTGCCTTACGACGATGTTACTGCGGCGGCGGCTATCTTACGACTTCTTCTACTGAGATGATCGTTAGTAGTTCGTTTGTATAAATGATGCTGCCACTTAGATGGACTATTGCGTTTACATCGAATGGTTACCTTACACAAGGAAACAGTACACATAAACTGCCTGGCATTTGTCTGTGGACTACGTTCAGAAATGAAGTTGAAAGTTTTTATGGTAAAGCAATTTGCACCTTTTCCAAGTGGTTTCAAAGATTCCAGACGGGAAATTTTTCTGTAGAGGCGAAGTCCCGAGAAGGTCGATCAAAATCTATCGCTGATGACGCCACTGTGGCTCTAGTGAAGTCCAAAGTTGACGAAGATTAACGATTAACGATTAACTACAAATGATTTCTGATGAATTGGGCTGGAATGCCATGCTGTATCGCGAAAATTAAGTAATCATCTGGGATACACCAAGAAATCTGCTCGATGGGTCTCACGAACTTTAAATAAGGCCAATAATAAGCAATCTCGCAACTTTAGTAACGTCGTTGCTGGTGACGAATTTTGGCGAATTTTTACCGTTAACGACAGCGTTTCGTTTCGGTTAATAACGAAATGAAGTTTATTATGATAATTGCTTTAACAATAATATTTTGAATTGTTTAACCAGAACAATTGAAAACACTTTGTTAACGTGAAATTTAACGTTACAATGTATGCTTGCTGCATAAGCGTTTGCAACTTAAGGGGGTATTCTACCTCAGACGGTGAAAAAATTTGATATTTTTGTTTTATGTTTTCGTCATTCATTATATGTAAAATTTGTCTGCAAAATATTATAACTCGCTCTTAAATACTTTTTAAGATACAAAGCCATAAATCTAATTATGCACGGTGTACGGTGGTGTTTTCATTAATCTTCCAACGCGTTTTTCTCATAACCATTATTTTCAAAACGGTCGCCACAATAACTAAAAAAAATACTAGTTCGATTGCGTTGAAATTTTTACAGTTTACTCAGCAATCTCATTTTGTTTAAATATTTAACGTAGTGTAAAATAGCCAATTTAACTTTATCGACTATATTCAGGTTCCGGATATAATCACAAGTCTACTGAATACGAAGAAGGTTGAAGTTTCTGTTTCAGATGATTTATACGAGAAAAATTGTGGCAACATCGAAGCAACGTATTTAACAAAGTAAAACCGTCAATTTTTTGATTATATTCCTTAGTTTAACTTGCGAAAAGTCGCGTTAAAAATATTTAATTTTAGCTTCGAACTCATTCAAGCTTTTTAAAGTTGACACCCCCTTATGTGAATTAAAAAAAAAAATGTATGTCGTTCGTTTGTCCACCTATAGTCCACCTATAGTCTAAAAGTTATTTAAAAAAAAGATGTGAGTGTTTGAACTCAAGGTAGATGTGTAAACTGTTAAATTTGCAGTATTTAGAAATATTAACCCCTATATAATACTTTACAATCTCGTTAATAATGGTTGTATCTTTAAAGGTATCATGGGCATTCAAGGGTTAAGTCAATCATACATATTTATCTTGTTTAATTTTTAAAATTTAATTTATTTTATTATTTATGTTGCAATAGTTAAAATAGGCTTATGATAGCTAAAATAAGAAACGTACACCTTTGATTCAATACTGGTAAGTAGTCTGGAAAAAACAGCCAGCAGGCATAGCTTTAAGGTCGTTTTTAAACCACAATCTATCACACACAGCGCATGCGTATCCAAAGTCGTTGTCGATCATTTTTAATTTAAATTGTTTATGGGCATTAACATGGTTAAGATAATGCTCATATTGCAATTCAATGTTTTGGTAATTTGGTTGTTGTTGCTGTTGTAAATGTTGTTGTTGCTGTTGTTGTTGCTGCTGTAAATGTCCACGTATGTAGCCTATTAATTTCTTTTTGGCGTTGACGTTCTCGGTAGGCACGTTGATATCCAGCGTTTCTGGATCTTCTTAATGATTGCGATGTTCTCTACAATAATAATTAATATTAGTATTTGACCTGTAATTTATTTAGAAACATGAATATTACATGTTATATACCTCCAGTTTAAACGTTTAATTTATTGTTTTAAAGAACACCAATCAGCTGAGTTGTAGAAACACAAAGCGATCAGCTGTTCAAAAGTAGTACCAACGCAAAGCGAATAAGGGAATTTCAATCAAAATTTAGAGAACACGCTGTGCTCTAATTCTCTCAGCCAAGAACGTAGATAATGTACGTTCTTTGCACACAGTTTGTAAAAATTTGCGCCTAATTGCATGCAACTCAAAGGTACAGGGTGCTCCCGATTAAATATAATTAATTTTGCTTTTTGTGTCAATACCAAAGAACGTAGCTAATACCCAAGACAGACATGGGAGCTTATCTGCATTAACAGCCTTTATTGGCATTAACTCGTGCATTATTCTCTTCACTGCATTTCTATCTGGCAAAGCTGTCAAGTGGACAGGTGTATGTTCGGACAAATCAAACAGGTTTTTTGTTCCATCAAACCAAGAATGATAGAATACAAGATTGCGCAATCCCGTTGCGGATGAAATATCTTGAGTAATAATAAACAAAGAATAGGGAGAGAATAGTGGGAAGAGAATAATGAGCAATTTGCAATTTTTCAAGGAGAAATTAATTTTTTTGGTGCTTAAGTATAAAACTATGAATAATAGAAAGAATGCATCAAACAAAAATTTATTGAGTGGTACCGCTTCTGTTTCCGCGAAATTAAAATTAAAATCTCCACCCAAGATAAGTGAATGCCACTGAAAATTGTTTCCTAATTCCCGTGCACCAGCAAACCGATTAAACTGTGTCAATCTAAATTTAGAGAACACATAGTTTATAAAAATTATGCGCCTAATTGCATGCAACACAAAGATAATTGATTTTGCTTTCTGGGTCAATATAATACTAACACATACGTCAGACGGCACACGCATTTTCACACAGAGTCGTTCTTGACCAATCAAAAACGTCTTACTTTTTTTTATATGGAGTTTTTATGGTAGTATTAGCGTAAGATATTTGCCCTACCGCGGCTATAGATGTTTACATATAAAAAAAAATTGTTTAGTTGACAAACATGAACGATACCTATTTTTGAACCCGGGAGCTCAGAGTTGCAGAGCCAATACGCTACATATTTTACCAAAATTTAAGGAAGATGAAATAAACACAACAGCCAAACTCGGCACAATATGTAGCGTATTGGCTCTGCAACTCCGAGCTCCCGGGTTCAAAAAATAGGTATCGTTCATGTTTGTCAACCAAAAAATTTTTTTAAAAATAACTTTTAGACTATAGGAGTATTTAAAGAAAAAAATATTATAAAAGAATAACTGTACAGATTCGCTACTATATCTAAGATCTTTTACCGCTGGTGGGGGGAAATATAAGATATTATAATATCATATATTTTGTAGCGCTGTACACTTGAGAATGTATTTTCATTCTCTAATGTAAAATAAAATGTTCAGATATACTACTTTATCGAATATCTATCGCTGGTGGGGGGAAATACAAGATAATCAAAAGTAGCTCTGCACAAGTAAGAATTTATTTGCATTCTCTAATGTAAAATAAAATGTACAGATCTACTACTTTATCGAATATCCAATACTGCTGGTGGATGGAAATACCAGATAATCAAAAGTAGCTCTGCACAAGTGAGAATTTATTTTCATTCTAATTTATTCTTCCTTCGACAGCCTTTTATATACAAATTTTCATAGTCTATTCTAATCTTACAACGCTGCTCAAGCGCAAATAGACTAACGCGGCTCAAGCGCATTTGGTTATTCTTATATTTTATTTACTAATAGACTAAAGCTGCTCAAGTGCATTGTGTGTTGATCTTATCTTATTTTAGGCAGTGCATAAATGCATTTCGGCATTTCTATTTTGTTTGTGCGTGTGTGTTTTATATCTTATGTGTATGTACATAAGTATGTCGGTATGTATGTATATCAGCATGTATAAATACATATATTTAACCAAATAGTCAAATTATTATAATTAACCTATATTTAGAATCGGCTTAAACTTGACTTTGACTAAGCCACATTAAAAAACTGTCGAAATAACATATTTTGTGGTTGCAATATTTACTCATTTATATACTTACTAGCACATATCCGTGGCGTTGCCCATGTATTTTTTTTTGCGAATGCTATCTATACAACTGCTTGGTTCTCCTTTGATATAAAAGTGATTTATTAAAATTATTTAAATGTAATAAAGTTGAATTCGAATACCAAAAAATTAAGAGTAAAAAACCAGAAACAAAAATTTCAAAGTAAGAGAGATGGTAAATTTTTAGTTATTGTAAACTTCTCTTAACACAACATTCCGCGTTTCGTTTCCATTTTCTGGAATTAGTAATGTTTGATTTTGTGGGGCACCAATTCGCGACAGCGTGATTGATATATAGCTGACAGTGAGAAAACGTGAAGATCAATTCATTTAATAAAGTATTATCGCTTAATGGTAGAACTTCCACTAGGTTAATACATACATGATTCCAAAAACAATATATTTAAAGAAACTTACCGGTAAGACTTAAAATGTACATACGAAAGTATTGATATTAAAAATACTCGTGGGAAAAAACGTGGTACTGCTGGCGAACACACCCAAGGAAACAGTACACATCAACTTCCTGGCATTTGTCTGTGGAATGCGTTCAGAAATGAAGTTGGAAGTTTTTATGGTAAAGCAATTTGCACCTTTTCCAAGTGGTTTCAAAGATTCCAGACGGGAAATTTTTCTGTAGAGGAAAAGTCCCGAGAAGGTCGATTAAAACCTATCGCTGATGACGCCACTTTGGCTCTGGTGAAGTCCAAAGTTGACGAAGATTAACGATTGACACTACAAATGATTTCTCATAAATTGGGCTAGAATGCCATGCTGTATCGCGAAAATTAAGTTATCATCTTGGATACACCAAGAAATCTGCTCGATGGGTCTCACGAACTTTAAATAAGGCTAACAATGAGAAATCTCGCAACTTTAGTAACGTCGTTGCTGGTGACGAATTTTGGCTGTATTAGAAACACCCGGGAACCAAACAACAATCGCAACTTTAGTAACGTCGTTGCTGGTGACGAATTTTGGCTCTATAAGAACCACCCGAAAACCACCCAGTTTACTTCACCCGATCAAAAGTCAAGCTGCTATTCCTTCAGGAAAGGGTCCGACGGTAACTTTGAAATAGTATACCGAAGACTGCTTATCAAAAGTTTTAAAAAATTTGTTGGAAACCAGAAAAGGAAGATAGAAGATTTGCGGCGCGGCTTTTAACATCATGACAACGAGCCACCTCGACCCAGCCAATGAATAACGATTATGTAGAGAGATACAAAATTACAAAGATTAAGAATAAATGTGGGGTGGCAATCCAAAGCCTAATATAAAGCAGTTTAAAATGAAGAAAGAAGAAAGCCAATGAATAACGATTATGTAGAGAGATAAAAAATTACAAAGATTAAGAATAAATGTGGGGTGGCAATCCAAAGCCTAATATAAAGCAGTTTAAAATGAAGAAAGATGGCAACTACTGGTTGAACAACGAAAAGTAAAGAGAGGAATAACAAGAACGACGAGATAGTTATAACGAAGACGGTTCACTTCAGAAGACGTATTTGTAACAAAGCTGAATTTTAACTTTATTTTAATTTCATTTAGTTCTATTAAAAATAAATCATTCACGTGTACTATTATCAAACTTTAAAAACATAACTACCATAAACATTGGGGTACTCAACCAATGCCTTAAAGTGTGGGGGTGCAATTTATTAAATACTCTAAATTCGCATTTGTATGAACTGGCTTGAAGCAAACAAATAATAACAATTATGTTGCTGAATTAATGTGAATAATGGCCGCTGTGGTTGAGTTGGTAGCGGTGCGTGCTATAACTTGATATGCCGGTGAGTTCGAGGTTCGAATCTCAGTCAGGGCAAGCAAATTCTTAATAATAGAAAAAAGTTTTTTCTAATAGCGGTCACCCCTCGGCAGGCAATGGCAAACCTCCGATGGTATTTCTGCTATGAAAAAAGCTTCTCATTAAATACATCTGCCGTTCGGAGTCGGCACAAAACTGTAGGTCCCTCCATTTGTGGTATAATATAAAGACGCACACCACAAATGGTAGGAGAAGCTCGGCCAAACACTGAGCTATGTGAGTGTAAGCGCCAAAATTATATTATTATATAAATAAATTAAATTTGCGTTTCACAATGTCGCGTTTGTTTGATTTCGAGAATGTTCGAAGAAATTTGCGTAGCTTTACATAAGTATGTATTTGAGAGAGAAGGCGACAGAGACAACAAAAAACGTTTAAGAGAGTTCGCTGGTTTTGATTTCAATGAGAACGACGAAAAATATGTAAAAAAAATGCGTGTATATTAAACAAAACTTTAAGCAGTGCGATTTAATTTCAATTTGTAATTTGCTTACAATTAATTATGATGCGCATGATATGACATTGCATATTTTCCACAATTTGCAAAAGGGACATTTGTTAAATGAAGTTTGTGGTGATGAAGATAGTAAAGCAGAGAACGAAGAGGATGAAGTAGAAAGCGAAGAGAATATCAGCAAAAACAAAGCGACTGGCTATGCCGGCGCTAATGCGAGCAACGAGTATAAGAAAGCTACAAAAATGCAAAACGAATAAGGCAATGCATGGCGAAAGCGTCGGCAAAGTGAAATGAGCAACGATTGTTTTGTGTCGGTAGAAAATGAAGAGAACAGTGTAAACAAAAATATAACAAAAATGCAATTACCAAAATTCGTAATGAACTTTCGCGATATCGAGGACTCTATTCGTAGTTTGGTGGCACTGAAAAAATGCCGAAAATGCAGCGATGATGGGGTGGGATGATTTTCAAAAATTCGTATTCGCAAAAAAATCACTAAAAGGCATAGCAAAATTGTTTGTATCTAGCGAGAGGGGTATAATTTAAGACAACAACAAATAGCGCAACGCTTCACAAACAACTGTGTGAAAGGAATATAAAGAGTGATGAGTCTATCCAAGAATATTTTTTTACAATGCGTGAATTATCATCAAGGGGAAATATTGATGACAAAGCGTTGATGCAATATGTCATTGAGCGCATACGCGATTTGAGTGTTAATAAATCTATTTTATATAATGCCGCAAATATACAAGATTTTAAAAGTAAATTAAAATGCTACGAAAAAATGTGTGTGCAAAATAATGAGTGAGGTGAGGTGAGGGACAATAAGTCAGTAATAATAAAAGAAATAGAGACATTATTTGTTTTAACTGTGGTGGTGTAACCAAGCAATTGCGAAAACAAAGCGTTAGGGCGAAAATGCTTTAAATGTAATAAATTCGGGCACATTGCCAATGACTGTGGTGTTAAAAAAGACGGAAAAAGCAATACAGAAGTTAGATACATGAGTGCAGAAGACGATTCATTAAACAAAAGTATGGAAATGTGTGGGAATAAATTCATCGCATTACACTGTGGAACATTTTTGGGATTATTGTCTGGGGGGTGAGAAATTCCAAGTCAGGGTGATGGTACTAGGTCAGTATAGTAAAACCCTCAAAGGGTTTGGCGTTCGTATATGTCAGTTTTTTTTTATGACCTTTTAAATGTTTTCCTTATCTTGATGTTTTTTCGCTTAGTTGTAACATTTTGGCAAAAACGTAGTTTAACATAACTCGAGAACCTCTTGTCCGATTTTGATGAAACAAATTTAGAAAAATTAAGAATTACAATTTCTATTTGTTTTTATTTGTTTTTATTCAAAAAAGTGTCATTTATCGCCTTTTTTATAAATTTTCCCCAATAACTCCAGACTTCTGGCCATAAACTACTAAAAAAATAAAGTAAACATTTTTATAATTTTTTATTTTTATTTTATTTATTTATTTTTATTTATTTTAATAAATATTGCCTAGACTTTTTCGATGGTGGTTGTTCGGGACTAGTGGCATCGCATTCATCGCTATCATCAGTTTCTGAACCACACATAATGTCAATGTGTGACTCCACTGTTGGCCCTTCTGCATCTCCTGAAAATTCTTTATCATCAAGAGCATCCCTGTCTTGCCACACAAGCTTACTCCACCAGCAAATTTCCGCAATTATTGCACTCGGCAACTTTTTGCCTCTATATCTGTAAGTTTTTGTTTTATTAAAATGAGTTTGAAAAAATAAAAAATCAGTATTACCTCATTTCAAATGGCATAGCAACTTGATGATAGCGTTCACCTTGTTCTTCAGATTCGGTAGCCAATTGTTTGCTGAAGTAGTCCAGATGATGATGTTAATAATGGATTTTCAAGGACATGTCGACACCAATTTCCGAGAATGCTCTTAACATCCTTGCGACAGAAACATTGTAGTTGTTAGAACGATGCTTTCCCAACAAGCCTTCTATTATTTCTTTGATTGCCTGCCATGCATTCAATTCAGCGTCAATCAAAATATTGTTGAATGCGTCACTTTTAATCAGCTTTCGTATATCTGGACCATTTAGTACGCCTGTTTGGAAAAAATTAATTTGTTAAGATGGAAAACCATGGGAAATGAATGTGATATTATAACTTTCCTTCTTTAATTTTACTTTCGCTGAGTCTCAGGTAAATTAGTTTCAAAAACAAGAAAACTTCATCTCTTTTGGCGACAGTTTTGATAAAATTCTTAACAATTCCAAGTTTAATATGCAGTGGAGGCAGCAATATCTTCTCCTTCGGCACTAGAGGCTCACGAATAATATTGGCCGTTTGTAACCTGCTGTGCTCTCTGAGTTTCCATCCGTGGCATGCATATTGGTCACCGGAAAATCGTGTGTCCCAATCGCACAAAAAGCACATATATTTTATATAGCCGCTTTGAAGACCGCAAAGTTTTTTCATCATTCACAAGGAATACACTTTGGAGTGTTGCCTGACGACTTCGATAAGCTGTGACTTTCACACCGGGTGCCAACAAATTGTTTGATTTCAAAATGGAAGCCAGCTCTTTCGATTTATGCTGTGTTAATTCCAACTTGGCAACAATTGAATCAAGCTTATTTTGATTTATTAAAATTGGCTCATTGGATACTGATGGCTCATATGGGGGATCATCACGTGCATGATATGTCGGAGCAGTCGTAAAAGAGAAAATATCTGGGCTAGAAGCTTTTTGCACAGGAAAGTGGTCCGAATGAGGCAATGGTGTTGCGGCACTTGCAACACCAACGTAATTATACGATTTTCTTATCCTTTTTGCGGCTCCTTTATTCGCAAATGCATAGCAATTCAATGGATTGTGACCTTCGCCAGGATTAGTCCAAGTCATTGGGATACCATTAGACGGTTGTAGCAGCTTTTACACACTATATTTGGTACCAAATTTTCGTTCACTATAACATTTTGGTTGAAGTAGGTACATCTCGTATGTTTCAACAAAATCAGTACTGAAATTCCCCCTTTTTTTATGTGTTGAGACATATTGACCACAGCAGTAGCAAAAGCTATTTATATCTGGCTTGCACAGTTCCATATTTTGTTCTCTTTTGTTCACTTTTAAAAAATTTGAGAAAAATTACTTTTACTGTTCGCGTTCGTCGGCACTTGTTGAATGAAAAAAATCACAGAACCAGTGTGAGAAAGAGAAGAAGTATAATGACAATGCATGTTTTATGTGAACATTACAGAACCAGTGTTGCTGGATTTTTTATGAATTTAAAAAAAAAAAATTTAAATTTTTAGGAAAAAAATACTTTTTTCCCTTCATACATTCATTTTTAACTTCGAAAGTGTTGCACATATAGGAAAACGGTATAGAAACAGATTAGAAAAACTGTAATTCTTAATTTTTCTAAATTTGTTTCATCAAAATCGGACAAGTGGTTCTCGAGTTATGTTAAACTACGTTTTTGCCAAAATGTTACAACTAAGCGAAAAAACATCAAGATAAGGAAAAAATTTAAAAGGTCATAAAAAATAACTGACACATACGAACGCCAAACCCTTTGAGGGTTTTACTATACTGACCTAGTACCATCACCCTGACTTGGAATTTCTCACCCCCCCGATTAGCTGTTGTACTGTGTTATTAGACACTGGAAGCAAATTTAATTTGGTTACAGAAAACGTATTTGAACGTTTGAATAAGCCATATTTAGTGGGTGTTGGTAAAAAGCGTAATGAATGTAAAATCAAACCTATTGGAAGTTTCAAGGAAACTGTTAAAATTGATGACGATTATTTTGAAATGAACTTTTTGGTAATTCCGTCAAAGTGCATAGATATCGAAGTTGTTATTGGTCGCGAAATATTACAAGAAGCCTTGATAAATTTAAAAGGCGGCAGCGTTTTAGTTAAAAAATTAAATTCAGATAAAGACTTTCCATTTTTAAAAATAGACGTTGTAGATGACAATACAAGTCTGAACATTGACAAATCAGCAATTGTAAATGCAAAAAATAAAGTGTGTGAAATTATCAATAACTTCAAGCCAAATAGACAAAAGTGCACAAATGTTGCTATGGACATTATTTTAACAGACGAACTCCGATATGTTCAAGACCGCGAAGGTTATCATTCACCGAAAGATGTATCGTCGACAATAAAATTGATGAATGGCTGAAAGACGGTATTTTTTAACCAAGTGAGTCAGAATTTTCTAGCCCAATAGTACTTGTAAGAAAATGCGATGGTTCGCCTAGACTCTGTATCGATTACAGGCGAATCAATAAAGTAATAATCAAAGCCAATTTTCCGTTGCCTCTTATCGAAGAACAACTAAAGAGATTACAAGACGCAACCGTATTTAGCATAATTGACTTGGAAAATGAGATCTTCCATGTTCCCGTGGCCCAGGCTAGCCGAAAGTATACATCATTTGTGACACACAATGGGCAGTTCCAGTTTTGTAAAGTTCCTTTCGGACTGACCAACTAACCAGCGGTTTTTCAGCGACACATTAACGCAGTATTTCGAGAACTTACACGCAAAGGCATAGCACTGCCATACGTTGATGATATAATTATTCCAGGTAAAGACGAAAACGAAGCATTAAATAATTTCAAAGAAGTTATTTAAAAAAAATGTCACTTTCTGAAAAGGAAAATCGAGTTTTTGGGGCATATAATTGAAAATAAACAAGTGTCTCTATTAGCAAGCAAAACTGAAGCAATTTCGAAGTACAGAATGCCACAAAATGTAAAACAACTGCAAAGTTTTCTAGGTTTAGCAAAATAGTTTCGTAAATTAATTAAAAACTTTGCTGTAATAACCAAACCTTTGACAGACTTAATGAAGAAAGACGTACAATTTGAGATTGGCCCAAACCAGATAAAAGCTTTTATTGTTATAAAACAAATTGACTGAAAAACCTGTACTTAAAATTTTTATTCAAAAGTACGAAACGGAAATCCATACAGATGCCTCCATCGATGGTTATGGAGCTATACTATTGCAAAAATGTCCAGAAGACGGCCAACTTCATCCCGTGTTATATATGAGTAGAAAAACGTCGGATGCTGAGCGGAAATTTTCCAGTTATGAATTGGAAATACTTGCTGTCATATCAGCGTTGAAAAAAATTCGGGTATATATCTTAGGCAAGCATTTAAAATTGGTTACAGATTGTAACGCTTTTGCAAAAACTCTCGAGAAGAAAGACTTATGTACACGAGTTGCCAGATGGGTACTATTTTTACAGGAGTATGACTACAATGTAGAACATTGTGCGGGAGATCGTATGGAACATGTAGATGCACTCAGCCGCTATTCAATCTACATTATTCAAAATTATAATATTTTCACAAAAATAAAAATAGCACAAAACCAAGATGAAGACTGAAAGGCAGCAATCAACATCGTTCAGGAGAAATCCACATTTAACTCAAAGGCGATTTACTATATAAAATTGTTAACAATTCTGAACTGTTGGTAATCCCTCGAGCGTTACAGCGAGAAATAATCAGGAGCGCACATGATAGAGGTAATTTTGCTTTAAAAAAGACTTAAGATCTCATTGCAAAAGAATATTTCATTCCGAATTTAGAAGAGAAACTAAAACGACACATATCTTGCTGTATAATATGCATTATATCTAATCGTAAACAAGGCAAAACAGAAGGGGAGTTACATCCTATCCAAAAAGACGATATTCCATTGTATACGCATCACATTGATTTTGTGGGTCCACTGGAAACGACGTACACACAATATAAGCATATACTGGTTGTGGTAGATGTGTTCATCAAATTTTGTTGGTTATATCCCACAAAGTCAACGTCTACCGACGAAGTTATTAAAAGATTGCAAAATCAAAGCGTTTTTTTTGGAAATCCTTATCAAATTATATCTGATCGCGGATCTGCTTTTACATCAGATGTATTTAAACAATATTGCGAGGCAGTAAATATCATTCATCGAAAAATAACCACTGGTCTTCCACGCGCAAACGGACAGGTGGAACGAATTAACAACTTTGTGAGCTCAGTTTTAACTAAACTTAGTACAGATGACCCGACGAAATGGTATAAGTACATTGAAAAAGTTCAGCAGGTTCTTAATTCAACATTCTCCAGAAGTAATGATATGACGCTGTTTGAACTGCTCGTAGGTGTCCAAATGAGAACAAAGGAAGATGTCAGACTTTAAGAATTAATTGAGAAGCAAGTTGTTGAATCATTTAGCGAAGAACGAGTTGAAATACGTAAGCATGCAAAATCTCAAATACTAAAGACGCAAGCTGAAAACAAAAGAAGTTATAATCTACCACGAAAACCACTGACAACATACAAAATCAACGACTTAGTGGCGATAAAGAGGACGCAGTTTGGTGGGGACCCAACCCTTATATAAAGCTGTTTAAAATGAAGAAAGATGGCAACTACTGGTTGAACAACGAAATGTAAAGATAGGAATAACAAGAACGACGAGATAGTTATAACGAAGACGGCAAAAAAGACGGTTCACTTCAAAAGACGTATTTGTAACGTAACAAAGCTGAATTTTAACTTTAATTAAATTTCATTTAGTTTTATTAAAAAGAAATCATTCACGTGTATATTTACTATTATTAAACGTTAAATAATAACTGCCATATAAATACGAAATGATTATTTGTTTTTTTCTGGTCTACTAAGGGAATGTAATACTTAATGTATTTATGAAAATTGCTAGTACAATAAGATGGTAATGTGCTTAGAATACTAATTTAAAAGTCAAAGCATTACAGTAGAGGTTCAAGCAAATATTGCTTAAAAACATTCTATAAAACGATTATGCAAATAATCTCATTTCATTTTTTAAAAACCGAATAGGTGATAATGATTTTAATTAAACTGGTTTATTTAAAGAGACGCCTTATTATCTGAAAATTATGACAAACAATTTAAATGACATTAATGCCCCTTTTATATATTCCGACTAATGTATAGTTGCCGGACTACCAGCCATGGCTTCTAAAACCGTTCTTTGTATTAAAACAACGCTGATTTTACTATTTTGACTAATACATTTTGAAGAAGTAGTGAAAAAATATAAATATCGTTTTAAAACAGAAACATTTACATACTCTCAGTAGGCGATAGCCAGTAACGGATTGCACCGCTGAACCCATTGCAGCTTTGGTGTGAATATGTCTGCTTCTAAAAGTTTTGTCAACTGTTTGAACAGGGCTCTTTCAAACTAGCGTCCCTAATTGGTGCTGAAAAATTTCGGACCGCCAAACCTACTGAACGTTGAACATGTTCCAGTGTGTCCAATCGCTGAACAAATTCCAAAATAGGTGTTGTGATAGTCACTTGGTACGGATAAATTATTACTTTATTCACAAGCTATAGCAACAGAGACTCTTAATTATTTAGTATTTTGTCTTTTATTGATTAATTTCCATTTCATAAAATTGACTGACTAAAGTGTTCTGAAAGAGATTACGATTTGTTATATAACGCTATTTTCTTTAGGAAGCGAATTAGAGCTTCTTAATACGAGAAACAGTTAACGTTTTGAAGCATTTGCAAAATAACAAACATTTACGAAGAAAAACGATAGCTGTCATATATTGATAACTAATCAGCTCATTCGCTCAGTAAGAAACCGTTATGTACTCAAGGTTGTTCTCAGCTAATGAGATATATCATTGAATGGAACATATAAAAGTCTTTTAGCAAATATGTATGTAGGCGTATATTAGGCATGATTAAATGTATTGATTTTATTGCAATAGTAAAGTTTTAGGTGGAAAAATATTAAACGACGATTTTCACACAGTCTATAGATTTTTATTATTTGTAACTATATTAAATTATATAGTTCAAACAGGTTATGAGAAAATTAAGTATTAGTACCTTCTTAAGGAAAAGAGAAAGTATTTGAAACAGTCCACTACATCCAGTGTCCGAAAATTTAATTGGGTCGCGACATTTAGTCAAGTTTCTACTAATTTTCTTTTGTTCGCTTAATGTTTATACATTTTTTTATAAGAGTAAAGCTCAACAATATACAAGAACCATATAGATCCAGATTCCAAACTTTGTGTAAAAATTATGAAACTGCAAAGTTACAGCATATTTTCAAATTTTGTATTCATAATATTACTGCAACACATTCAACACAAATAATGTGTGATGTATTTGGCCTATAAGCTGACCGCTTGAAAATTAAACGCACTTTCAATTAATCGTTTCAACGTTAACGAAAGCGTTTTGTTTCGGTTAAAAACGAAATGAAGTTCATTATGATAATTGCTTTAACAATAACATTTTGAATTGTTTTAACCAGAACAATTGAAAACACTTCGTTAACGTGAAATTTAACGTTACAATGTATGCAGCAAGATAAGTGTTTGCAACTTAAGGAAGTATTCTACTTTAGACGGTTCAAAAATAATTTTTATTTTTATTTTATGTTATCGTAGTCATCAGAATTATGTAAATCGCATTTGTTTAAATATATTACGTAGAATAAAATTGTCAATTTTAACTTTGTCGACTATATTCTGGTTCCGGATATATCCCCAAGTCTACTGAATACAAAGAAAGTTTAATTTTCTATTTCGGATTATTTAAACGAGAAAAATCGTGGCAACATCGAATCAACGTATTTGACAAAGTAAAACCGTCAATTTATTGATTATATCCGATAGTTTTTTTTTTCTTTTTTTTAACTGTTACTTTTATTTATTGAATCTGCTCAACTAAGGAGCCTAACAACAAGTTTGCAAATCTTATTCTAATCACATAATTTACATCCCATAGTCGGGATGAGTATTTTTATTAACTGGTCCTAATAAATATTACGACTGGGCTGGAAAGTCATTCCTACGTAATCTTGAGTTCCTGTTTACATGCAATATATTTCTTGCTAATTGATTAGGGTGCGCTAAAAGCTTCGATGCATATTTCGCCTTCCGCTGCTCTATTTCAGTTCGTACTTCCGGGATTCTCAAGTCGTGGTAAATATTCTCGTTTCGGATATACCATGGTGCTCCGGTTATTGTTCGAAGGATTTTTGATCGCGCACGACGAAGGATTTCGATGTTGCTGCTGCTCGCGTTGCCCCATAACTCACATCCATAGGTCGAAATAGGTTTTAGTCACTTTATACTCTAGACTCAGGGGTGAGCGAGAGTTAATAAGCCAATGTAGAGAACTGGTCTTCAACTTAAGATGAGTCCGTTTAGCCTTCATGTGGTTGCGCCAAGTAAGTCGCCTATCCATGTGGACCCCTAGGTATGTGACGTTATTGCTTTGTGGTATTTGAACGTTGTTCAAAGTCAATGGCGGACAATTTTTCTTATTTAGTGTAAATGTAACTTGTTTAGATTTTTGTTCGTTAACCTTTATACGCCAGTTTGCAAGCCAATTGGCCACAGCTTCCATATGATTACCTAAGAGCGCAGATGCTTGCAGGGGACACTTGGAGCGGCTGATTCTCGCAGTGTCGTCAGCAAAAGAGGACATTGTCAGGCGGCCGTTTTTTGGAATATCCAAAGTGTATAAGACGTAGAGCATCGGGCCGAGAACACTGTCTTATGGTACACTATCTTCTATTAGATGAGCTTCAGTGATAGCAGTGTTACATCGAACTGTGAACTTTCGATCATACAGATAGGACTTAAGTAGTTTGTGGGTGCTCTGAGGGAGTAACATTTGTATTTTATACATTAGACCGTCTAGCCATACTCGATAAAATGCCTGGGCGACGTCAAGAAATATTGCAGCACAATATTCCCTCTTTTAAAACGATGTTCGGATTTCAGATGTAATGCGATTTACTTGTTCGATCGTACCATGTTTCTCCCTGAAGCCAAATTGGTGGGATGGTATTATGCTGTGGGCTTGAAGATGTGGGTAAATGCGCAGTATAAGAAGTCTTTCGAATAATTTCGATATGCACGGTAGCAGGCTGATAGGTCTATAGGAGGATGGTTATGTTTTGTCTTTTCCGGGCTTTGGTATCATTACAATAGTTGACTTTTTCTATTGTTAAGGGAAATAGCAATGTTTAGTAATTGCATTAAATAACATACAGATGCAAAGTACAGCACAATTTGGTAGCTCAATAACCATTTTTGGAGTAATCAAGTCGTGCCCAGGGGCCTTATTTGGTTTCAATTGTTCCTTAATTACTATTGAAATTTCTTCAGGTGCAAATTTCAGTGGCTCAGATTCCGACACTTTGGGTACGGGTGGTAGTGTAAACCCATTTGTTTGGTCTGAAAACATTTAGTAGATGAGCAGCAAAGGTGTTTGCTTTTTCCGCGTCACTCCGAGCCCAATTACCATTCTTGTCCCGTACTGGCATTTCAGTCTCCATTGGGCCACTTAAGTTTTTATGTGCTTTCCACCGCGGGTACTTTGTGGTAGTCGGAGGAAGCTTTTGAATGTACCGGTACTGTGCGTGCTGTTCCTCGCTCTCGAGGGCTCTCGTTAGCGCATATGTAGCCGCCTTCAGCAGTTGTTTAGAAGCAGGTGACCTATGAGTCTGCCATATCCGTCGTAGGCGTCGCTTTTCTAATAGCAGCATTTCAAGTTTTCTATTGGTCGGATAATTTTTTTGTTTCCCATATAACCTTACTTTGGTGTGGAAATGCTAGCGGCAGCTCTGATTGTAGATTCAAAAGTTGTTACGGAGTTTTCAATGTCGTCAGGTGTATCTAAATTTGGGTGGGGTTCTATATAGTTTGTAGCCTTTGTCGTGAGCATGTAGAGTGACTCTTTTTCGTGCGGCTGATGCCACAAAGTGAAGAGTACAGGTGAGTGGTCTGAAGAGAGGTCTGCACTTGATTCTGTACTAATAAGACTACGAGGAATTTTTCTTGTCACCGCGAAGTCAATCAAATCTGGCAGCTTTTGCGGATCTGAAGGCCAATATGTGGGCTTTCCAGGATAAGCGTAATCAAGTTTGTTTCTTTTACATATAAGCGCGTTATATAATTGCTTGCCTTTAGGGTTGGACAAGCGTGAGCCCCAGTGAGGGTGCTTCGCATTATAATCGCCTGCAGCAATGAAGCGCTCTCCCAGCAAACTGAAGAAATCCATAAATTGTTTTTCTGTTATCGTGAAACGTGGGGGTAATAAACCGCGGACAGTGTAATATCTCCTTGCTTTGTTTGTAGGCATATTAATGTTGCTTGCAGATAATTCTTGGCAATTCCAATCGAGGGATGGTGGTTAATGCGATTTCGGACTAAAATACCAGTTCCGCCATGCGCCTTTCCATCTGGATGATTCGTGCAGTAAAAAGTATATCTCGAAATATTGCTATCATGGCTTCGATACTGGTTTGTCTACCGTATTGGGCGTAGGGCTCCTGTTCTTGTGGCGCAACTTGAGGTGCAGTTATTGTATGTGCAGGATTTACTAGGCCTGACTTTACGGCACTTGCAAATGAGACATCATTGACGGTGTTTGATAAAGCCATTGGTGGCGTGGTTCTTTTGGCAAAGAAAACGCAAGGATTTGTCTGGGAGGGTACAAAGGCATTCAATACGTTCAGAGGCCACACGTTGGTTGATCCGGTTTTTAACTCCTTATAGACGGGACAACCCCTATAGTTTGCTGTGTGGTTTTCCACCGCAGTTGCCATACTTTTTTGCATTTGGGTCTTCTTTATTTGACGTGCATGTGGCAGAGTCGTGTAGCTCTCCACAAGCTACGCACACTGAGCGAAGAGTGCAGTAAGACCTGGTGTGACCATACTCCTGGCAGTTAGTGCATTGTACAGGGCCATTTCTCTTGTGTGGTTGGATGCACAGCGTTTTTCCCCAGTGGTTTGTTTTCAGGCTCAAGCTCAACTTTAAACATGGGCTGCGGAATTTTGTTTCTATTAAAAATATTAACTTAAACTTTTGGGTTAAAACCCTGTTCTTTAAGCGCTTTTAAAACTTCCATAGCTTCAACAATTGGCTCGATACCTGTGCTGAATTGTACGTTGTTGGCAGAGCTGTTTAACCTACTCCTTACCACGGGTGGGGGGTAATAGGAAAACACAATGCTCACTGAATATATCTGAAAACTACTTATTATTTCTTATTCTATACTCCTTACCACGGGTGGGGGGAAGTAAAGAAAATAATAATAAGGCAAGGATTAAAAAATCTTCAATGTTTAGGTTTGAGAATCTTTACAATTCTGATTTATTCAAACAATTTCTGCTCCTTATATACAATTTCTTAAGACTATTTTCCTTAACTAATTATGTATGTATGTGTGTGTGTGTCTATGCACGTAAAATACTAACGCATGCATTGACTCTTAATCTAAGCAATGTACAAATGCGACTTGTTTATATTCTATAAACGTGGATTGTTTGTATGTATGTGTATTGCATGTATGTTTAGCTGATAAAAGACCAACCTAAACAATGTACAAATGCAATGTATTTATATTCTACAAACGTGGATTGTTTGTATGTATGTGCATGGGTATTGCATTGCGTTGAAGGCATACGCACTTAACATATTTCGTCTAGCGATTATGTTTATTGCTTTCTTTTACTCACAATGCATAACGCCTATGAATGTTTGTATGTATGTGTTTTTCTTAGAATAAACAACGATATTAAGAGAATAATTTATTGGCTGTTGATGTACATGCATTTCAATGCTTATTGAACTATTTTAATTCTACATGTTCAAAGATATTTGAACATTCTGCCGAGGGCGAAAAATATCAATGTCTTTCATTATGTGCATATGTATTTATTCGTATGTAAGTTCAATTAACGTTAAGTGGACTGTATTTTTTATAATGTGTATCTTAATTTTTGACCATTCTGCCAACGGTTTGGAATATTGATAGTTATTCTTTCTTTCGATTTACATTTATTGCGTAAATACAATATTGCTAAACCCACAATGATAAATATCACTAATATTAAAGACAAATGACCGCTATGATTTTTAAAATTAATCTTACTTAAGTTTAGTTCGCTATTGTTAATTCTGTCAATATCTTGGCGAAGTTGTTTCAACTCAATGCTGTTGTTGATGGTGCTGATGTGCAATGGATCTATTTGGTCTTCGCTAATCCCTCTAATATTGGTCACTATTGGGTCCTGTGCTGGCAATATCAGCTCTGTGTTTTAAATGATTGTATGCCAGAAATTGTGATGCCTTCGTATCTTGCAGTGCAGCCAGCCTTGATGGAAAATATGCCTTGTGATGGAATGTCTAATAATTCAGTTTTGCCATTTTGGCAATCCACATGGATTGTTGATTCTTTGAAGACCTTGAAGATCCACTTATTTTCTTCGGACAATTCGGCCCAAAAGGTGTTTTCTTGGATTCCTCATACTGACAATCAGCATGACTACTTTAAGTAAGTGCAGAGAGTTCGCAAGATTGATCTAACGCAGGTTGCCATGGTGAATTTCCTTTGCAGATGAGATGATTATTAAGATCTTTTGCACATCTGTTCAGTTGTGGTTGTGAAATCAAAAAATAGGAGTTAAGTCCGAAGTTGTATAATAAAAATTCACCTCTTAGTTTAGCCTTTACGTTTCTTCCATTATGTTCATGCGGGATAACTATTAGTTTAAATATTTCCGATGAATCGCTCAGTATTAGTGGTAACTCAGCCTTGATTACCAGTTTGCTGTCAATGATTAATCCGTGTGCTTCCATTAAGTTGTATGCATCACGTAATTGGCTATTCGATATCTGGCCAGGTATTTGAAGTTTCGCTGTAAGCTTGTCTTTAATCAACATCAATTCCTTATGTAGTTGAGTTGGAGTTAAAAGTGCAGGGTTAATTCTTCCATGATTCAAATCTATTAATAATTCAATAATAGATTTTTTAATTTTTTCACATTCGCTCATTAAGATTGTTATTTGCTTTAACAACATTTGAAACTGGATTGCCATTTTGTCTCTATTGATATCTTTAATAATTTCGGAATGATATCTGTTAATTTGTTTTTCAATTTTGAAGAACTGTGCGTTCACTTCTTTTACATTTTTATTTATTATATTTGCTGTAGAATTGATAAGTGAGACTTGAGCTTTTAATCTATTCTTTATCTGATATTGATTGTTGAGTAGCGTCTTGAAGTTATCTTCTATCGATTCATGATCCTCAGCATCCATTAAACCGAACAGCATGCTATAAATAGAGCCAACCCACTCTAATGGTGCTCTTTTTTGTTTTTTAATATCGATAATCAACTTGTGACTATGAATTATATCTTCATTAGTACGACTAGGATTAAACGTCGGAGGCCAGCTAGATTCCTTGCTATGTAAAAACAAGGGTCCATAAAACCATAACATCGATTCTTTCAGTGTCCTTGGAGACATTCCTCGAGACAGAATATCAGCTGGATTTTCTTTTGAGCTGACGTGACGCCATTGTTCTCCTCGTGTTGTTTCTCTAATGATTGAAATACGGTTTTCTACGAAGGTAGTATGTGCTGATGTCGAGACTGATTTCTGAATCTGTCCAAAACCACATTGGGTTGGTAAATTGAAGGTCTGCTGCGATTCTATCTGCTAATTGTGCACCTAATGCTGCTGCACACAACTCGAGACGTGGTATTGTTTGTTTCTTGAGAGGCGCTACACGAGATTTGGCACATAGTAATCGTGAAATAGTTGTACCGGTTTTGAATGTTTAGCGAATATAGGCTGCGGCTCCATGCGCTTTTTTCGAGGCGTCGGTGAATATATGCAATTGTACGGTTTCAGGATGTCCTCCATTAAACATATGGCGTGATATTTGTAGCGTCCCCAATTCTTCCAGATTCGATCGAAATGTGAGCCATCTTGTATGTAATTCTTCGGGTAGTGCCTGATCCCAATCTAGCTTTAATTCCCACAGCTCTTGGATGAACATTTTTGCCGCGACAACAATCGGGGACAGGATTCCTAGTGGATCGAAGAGCCTTGCCAGATCAGATGTTACGGTGCGTTTAGTGATTCTTTTCGCTTCTTCGATGTTTACCTTTACTGACAGCTTGTCTGGTTTACGCAAATTAAATCCACTTTCTTTCATGATTTTAGCGAGTTGCTCCTGCATCTGTACGGCAGTCATTAGACTATCTGCTCCGCCTAGGCCATCATCGGCTCTCTTGTAGAAATTGAGCGGCCAATGGGTAGCGGGTAGCATTTTCCACAGCAATTTGTTTTAAGCATTTGGTGCCCAGGTACGGAGCCGCTCTTGTTCCATGTGTTATAGTGTTTAGTTGATAATATGTTAGAGGTTTTGTGGTATCCGTTCTCCAAATGATGAGTTGGAACTTGCGACCTTCTGCTGATATTAAGATTTGTCGGTACATCTTTTCAACGTCAGTGGTGAAGACAAATCTGGCAATCGAAATCGTAATAGTATTGAGAAAAGCTCGCTTTGCACTGTTGGTCCTGCATACATGAGATCATTCAGTGATTGTCCTGTAGATGTCTTCGCTGAAGCGTCAAATACTACGCGCAGCTTGGTAGTTGAGCTTTCAGGCCTTAATACACAACGATGTGGAATAAAGTAGTTGGTGTGAGAATTGCGTCTGCTGAAATTTTTGTCATATGTCCCGTTGCCTCGTATTCTTCCATGAATTTGATGTACTCCGCTCTTAGTTGTGGATTTTTCTCCAAACGACGTTCAAGCGACAGGAATCTATTAAAAGCAACTCCATCACCCAACGCGTCAAGACATTGATGGAATGGTATTTTAACAACAAACCGATTGTCGTGGTTTTTTGAAGTGTGGAAATGGTATTTTGGCACTAAGTTTTTGGGGGCGACCATTCATTTGTGTTAATAAATTGAGGTTTGCATCGAAATGCCAAGTCGCTTTACCAGGCGTTCAGTGATGAAATTTACTTGTGATCCGGAATCTAGCAGAGCACGGCATTCGATATCTGTGTCATCAGTTTTAATGCTTACTACCGCTGTACTGAGTAGAACATATGAGGTAGATTGTTGTGTGCTCGAGGGGCGAGTGAGGCAGCCTTTGGTTTAAGGATTGTAGGTACTTCAGTTGTAACGGATGATGCCACCTTGCTTGTGTAGGCATTTTCATCATTTGAGACTCGGTTAGTTGCAATTTCAAGATGAAGCAGGGACTTATGTTTTTTATTACACTTAAGGCATGACCTTGACCTGCAGAACTTGGATGAGTGGCCTGCCTTTAAACAGTTCACGCAAATTTTGTGCCCTTGTGCGTGATTTAAGCGCCCGTTTGGAGTCATTTTTCGAAAACCTTCGCGTCGAAACAATGTATGACTTCCATTTTTGCATAGTGTACATGCATTTTCATTTTGTTTGAATGAAGCAGGTGTGTGCTTCGACCTTTGCAGAGGTTTTTTCTTTGTGGCCCATTGCTTCCATTGATTGAAAGTGAGTTTCGAGAAAGGTCAAACAATTTTTAACCTGCTGAAGATCCTTGGGATTTATGATTGATCTCTCATAGAGAATATGGGTACCACGGTTTAGTTTTTTAACTAGCAGGTGCAGCACGATGGGGTCTCATGAAGTAGTGTTGACCCCAATGTTTTGCAATGCATGTAAGCATTCTTGTGTAACATCGTGTACCTGCTTTATTTGTATAGGTGAGGATAAACCGGATGGTTGTTCCAGTCATTTGTTAATCAGTGATGAGACAAGAACTCTTTTATTATTACGCAGTTTCATAATTTTCTGCTGTGGCTGCCAGATGATTTATGAGCATTCCAGCTTCTCCTGAGACATTGGCCTTTTGGTACAACATTTTCTGAATTGTCGTAATTTGCTGTCTGTCCACAAGGTGCGAAAACAGATCGAAAAAGGAGGTCCACTTTGAATAGTCGCCGCTGAATTTCGGGATCGTTATTTTTGCCAGTGACAACGCCTTGTTTCTCTAATGATTGAAATACGGTTTTCTACGAAGGTAGTATGTGCTGATGTCGAGACTGATTTCTGAATCTGTCCAAAACCACATTGGGTTGGTAAATTGAAGGTCTGCTGCGATTCTATCTGCTAATTGTGCACCTAATGCTGCTGCACACAACTCGAGACGTGGTATTGTTTGTTTCTTGAGAGGCGCTACACGAGATTTGGCACATAGTAATCGTGAAATAGTTGTACCGGTTTTGAATGTTTAGCGAATATAGGCTGCGGCTCCATGCGCTTTTTTCGAGGCGTCGGTGAATATATGCAATTGTACGGTTTCAGGATGTCCTCCATTAAACATATGGCGTGATATTTGTAGCGTCCCCAATTCTTCCAGATTCGATCGAAATGTGAGCCATCTTGTATGTAATTCTTCGGGTAGTGCCTGATCCCAATCTAGCTTTAATTCCCACAGCTCTTGGATGAACATTTTTGCCGCGACAACAATCGGGGACAGGATTCCTAGTGGATCGAAGAGCCTTGCCAGATCAGATGTTACGGTGCGTTTAGTGATTCTTTTCGCTTCTTCGATGTTTACCTTTACTGACAGCTTGTCTGGTTTACGCAAATTAAATCCACTTTCTTTCATGATTTTAGCGAGTTGCTCCTGCATCTGTACGGCAGTCATTAGACTATCTGCTCCGCCTAGGCCATCATCGGCTCTCTTGTAGAAATTGAGCGGCCAATGGGTAGCGGGTAGCATTTTCCACAGCAATTTGTTTTAAGCATTTGGTGCCCAGGTACGGAGCCGCTCTTGTTCCATGTGTTATAGTGTTTAGTTGATAATATGTTAGAGGTTTTGTGGTATCCGTTCTCCAAATGATGAGTTGGAACTTGCGACCTTCTGCTGATATTAAGATTTGTCGGTACATCTTTTCAACGTCAGTGGTGAAGACAAATCTGGCAATCGAAATCGTAATAGTATTGAGAAAAGCTCGCTTTGCACTGTTGGTCCTGCATACATGAGATCATTCAGTGATTGTCCTGTAGATGTCTTCGCTGAAGCGTCAAATACTACGCGCAGCTTGGTAGTTGAGCTTTCAGGCCTTAATACACAACGATGTGGAATAAAGTAGTTGGTGTGAGAATTGCGTCTGCTGAAATTTTTGTCATATGTCCCGTTGCCTCGTATTCTTCCATGAATTTGATGTACTCCGCTCTTAGTTGTGGATTTTTCTCCAAACGACGTTCAAGCGACAGGAATCTATTAAAAGCAACTCCATCACCCAACGCGTCAAGACATTGATGGAATGGTATTTTAACAACAAACCGATTGTCGTGGTTTTTTGAAGTGTGGAAATGGTATTTTGGCACTAAGTTTTTGGGGGCGACCATTCATTTGTGTTAATAAATTGAGGTTTGCATCGAAATGCCAAGTCGCTTTACCAGGCGTTCAGTGATGAAATTTACTTGTGATCCGGAATCTAGCAGAGCACGGCATTCGATATCTGTGTCATCAGTTTTAATGCTTACTACCGCTGTACTGAGTAGAACATATGAGGTAGATTGTTGTGTGCTCGAGGGGCGAGTGAGGCAGCCTTTGGTTTAAGGATTGTAGGTACTTCAGTTGTAACGGATGATGCCACCTTGCTTGTGTAGGCATTTTCATCATTTGAGACTCGGTTAGTTGCAATTTCAAGATGAAGCAGGGACTTATGTTTTTTATTACACTTAAGGCATGACCTTGACCTGCAGAACTTGGATGAGTGGCCTGCCTTTAAACAGTTCACGCAAATTTTGTGCCCTTGTGCGTGATTTAAGCGCCCGTTTGGAGTCATTTTTCGAAAACCTTCGCGTCGAAACAATGTATGACTTCCATTTTTGCATAGTGTACATGCATTTTCATTTTGTTTGAATGAAGCAGGTGTGTGCTTCGACCTTTGCAGAGGTTTTTTCTTTGTGGCCCATTGCTTCCATTGATTGAAAGTGAGTTTCGAGAAAGGTCAAACAATTTTTAACCTGCTGAAGATCCTTGGGATTTATGATTGATCTCTCATAGAGAATATGGGTACCACGGTTTAGTTTTTTAACTAGCAGGTGCAGCACGATGGGGTCTCATGAAGTAGTGTTGACCCCAATGTTTTTCAATGCATGTAAGCATTCTTGTGTAACATCGTGTACCTGCTTTATTTGTATAGGTGAGGATAAACCGGATGGTTGTTCCAGTCATTTGTTAATCAGTGATGAGACAAGAACTCTTTTATTATTACGCAGTTTCATAATTTTCTGCTGTGGCTGCCAGATGATTTATGAGCATTCCAGCTTCTCCTGAGACATTGGCCTTTTGGTACAACATTTTCTGAATTGTCGTAATTTGCTGTCTGTCCACAAGGTGCGAAAACAGATCGAAAAAGGAGGTCCACTTTGAATAGTCGCCGCTGAATTTCGGGATCGTTATTTTTGCCAGTGACAACGCCTTGTTTTTCACGGTTTCGGCATATTGGTCTGGTGAACGTGAAGACATCTTGAAGTTTTCAACGACTTGTCTTTCGAGGTTGGTATAGCCGTTCATGTCATATCCTTCGCTTGTTGGATCCTGACTGCGTTCCCAGATTAAAATCTAATTCTTGTATTTGCTCACATAGTTTCTCCTTGAGCTTCATATTTGCTGCAGTTGGGTCCATGGCGAGTTGCCGCTTTAGGGATGACATCATAACATTTTGTCGTCTGATTGTCGAATTCGTGGTAGTTAGTGGTGCAGAAGTGTTGTGGTTGGTTATGGAGGTAACAGCAAGTCCCTTTGGATTCTCAACAGGAACACGTTGATTAGGACCCTCTGTCTTCGCGGTATCTGTTAACGCTGATTCAAATATGTCTTTGTATTTGAAGGTTAATTCCGATATTTGGTTTAGTTGTCGTCTGTGAAGTATTTGTGGTCGAGTTGGGCCCGGTGGTCTCAAATTCAGCCCATGCCACATCCAGTCGTCTGAGCCTTTCTTCAAAGTACTCGACTGATTTTCTTGCAACCGGGTCCTTTTTATAATTCCGAATGACAGTCTTAAGCAGGTCCTCTGTTGTCCTTTGAGACGCCGTCAGCTGGTTCATTGTAGAGATACTTGTTTCTTCTTATCACTGTGGATCACGTCGGGGTCACCAAAATGTTAGTTATCAGCTACTTTGCTGAACCGATTCTGTTGTTCAGATTATCAAGGTGATTCACCAAGATAACATGTGGTTGATTTGTGTGAAGGCTATTCGCCAGTCACTCGCTAATGATGGATTGTCCAGGCAGTAGCACCAAAACAAGTTGATGATATGCAACTCAAGCACTTGAACTTGGTTGCAATTAGTAAATTAATTGTTTATTATATTGTCAACGCAGTTCACCAGGACAAGTTTATAGATTGTAACACAAGCACTTGGAACTTGGTTACACCGGAGAGCGATAAGGAGCAAACTTCACAGTTGTTTAGTTTTACAATTCCTCACAACTTTATTGAAGATTCTTTGACTTAAATACAAAATTATTGCTGATTATAGATTTTAGCCTTATTGAATATTATTAATGCAATTCAACAAGTTGCAGAATATAATTGCTGACAATTGTTTTAGCAATGTTCAATAACATAAGTGCAATTAATCACTATGACTTACATAATAACAAAATAAAAGAGCTGATTTGCACTTTACGTTCAGTGCTAACAAGCCAATTTTGCTTTCATATTAAATATACATACGTTCATAGGTGCGATAAACTTAAAATTACATTAAAGGTAGTGTAAGGTAATTGAACGCTATCTTTTGCATATTTGAATTTCATACAAACATATGTGCGTGCATGTGTACATATGCACATATGGACAGAAATTCTTGGTGAAGTATGAACAGGCAATATAAACATAACAAAATTAAATTTTCTTATTTTAGTTGTATTTTAAGCTGTTCCGAAGAAGTTATTATACAAATATATTTTTAATACACGAATGCTTATCATTTTTATTACATTTTATGTTCTGAAATAACTTTTTAACACGTTTGCAACAAAAAATGTGTTGTCTCTAAAATCAACCCGAGGTAGATGAAAACTTAAACGGAAAATAATGTAAATACGTTTTTACAGAAAAAAAATTGGTTTCAGTTTTATTGTGTGCGCTTTATTTAACATTTATTACTTAGCAAATATTTTAAATGAACTTCTCGACAAGTCACTTTTGATCCACAGTATATACATATTCGGGAATCTTCACCATGAACATTGAGCTACACATAATTCAATGTAAATTCTTCTGTCTTGACCTATCAAAAGTCTTTCGCAGCAGCTTGATTGGCGCTCAAATCATAAAAATCAATTTTTTTGAGGTTTCGAATGAAGATAAGTCACAAAAACTATTCAAGGAAGACTTAGCTTCAATTTAAATATATACATAGTTTCGCTTGCGCTCCTTGCCGGACAGTCATTTCCTTCTAAAAAATGTCAAAACGCTTCATTTATAAGTAAGTTCATATATTTATTTGCGAAATAACATGCTTTTGTTTACAAATTTAACCGAAACGAATAAATAAATGAAGAAGCTTACTCACCACTAAGAAGTTTACTACTCAGGCTTGCTTTTTTCTATGTACACGTTGTCTGTAGGAAAATTGAGGTGAGACGTTAAATAATCGTTCTAATAAGCAAATAACAACAGTCGTCCCATACTTTCGTCATAAAATTTTGGTTTTAACAAATATATAGCATGTCTGTAATGTTTAGTGCAAATATTTCACATCCCAAAAAATTTATTTTCATAGTTTATTAAGAAATATCAAACAATGCCACTCTGCTATAGCGTAGTGCACACTACCTTTCATTATCAACCTTGAAAAATCTTACCCCTGAGAAGGACTTCACCTCACCTGGATATACTGTGACATCGACGTACAACAAGCGCAGATTCAACGACTCACCCCACGCATCTTTAACGTTTTAGTTTAATTTTAATTTAAATACTCTTAACTTTTCTATCTTTTAACTTGATTTCAATACACAAATACCAAAATTAAGACGGTGCATATGTACATATTTATCCATGACTTCCTGACACGTGGGACAAGTTTCTTGTTAGAAGGGATATCATGCTTAGATACCGCCCACAAGATATTATTTTGCACATGGCCAGGAGCTTTAAGCACACAAATTTTTTCATCAGAAAAAATAGTATTGTGGTGACTATCAAGTTGCCGAAGCAAATCTATTAAATGTTGAGAAATTTATTTCATAAGTGTGCACCACTACAGTGTTTACTTTCAAAGTTATCGGTAAGATAATGAAACGATAGCCATGTTATGCGAACACTAAAAAACCGGAAAAACCGTGAATCACGTGTTTCACTATTTGAATTACAAATGGCCAATTCACCCCGTTTACACGACACATTCGTAATTCGTTTGGCATATCTGTTGCTGTTGTTATACTTACATACAAATCTTTGCGTATTCATTCACTCTAGGTTTGCCCAACAACATTTTTCTCATGATTATTTCCTTCACAAACTCAACGTTTATAACCATTTAAGCATTTAATTGTTCCTTGTTTGTTTAATTTTTGTGTTGTTTTGATATTCATATGTACTTTACCAGCTATTTTCGATAAATTTCCGAATGATCTACAAATGAGATGATTCGCTCACAAAAATGTGTATGGGAATCAAATGGATTCGGTTCGTGATTGGGCTGGCAATTACGAATGGGCGAGCGAATCATGTGCCGGGGAAACATAGTATTACAATGTCAATATTCTGTCTTTCATTTTTCTGACGAAGTTTTCCTGCGACAACACGTGTTCATATAGAATCTTACTTATTAATCAAGAAACTATTTGTAGAATTATTGAATTGAACTAGTTTTTCATTATTGGGTATAAAGCATCACCGGCAAGACCCCACAACTGGTGACCCCGACATGATGCCCAACCAGGAAGGCCACACGACCGCTTCCGTAGTTGGAGCAACCGCAGCCGAAGCAGATAGTGCAAGAACTGTAATTTATAAAGTGTCGGTGAAAGTTTCACCATTTTGGCCGTAGCACCCGGAAATTTGGTTTGCGCAGGTCGAAGAGCAATTCAGTGTTTCTGGCGTGTGCACTGACTTTTCAAAATTCAACATTGTTGTTGCCGCTATAGAGTCGAATGTTTTCGCACAAATTTCCGACGCAATTTTAAACCCTCCCGAGAGTGGCAGATACATAAACAGAACAGAAGAAAACGCAAAAGCTGCTTTCGGAAATAGATTTAGGAGATAAGCGACTAACTCAACTTTTCAACGAATTAAGCGGCCTTGCAAAAGACCAAGTCTCTAGTGAATTTCTAAAATCACTCTGGATACAGAGATTGGCGGCACAGTCTAGATCCATTTTGCGAGCATCTGTTACCGAACTGCTAGAGCTAGCGAAACTAGCTGATACAATTTTAGAAGTGGGTGATTTTCAGCAAATGGCGGTTGTTGTAACAGGCAACACGGGAGATGCAGGTTTTTCCGAAAAAGGCAAGCGAATCGAACGCCTAGAAATGAAGTTCGAAAAGTTGGTCCAGAATGGTAACGCCGTGACCGCACAAATACACTGGTATCATCAGCAGCAAAGTGTCAAAAAACTTGCGTCAATTTGGGATAAATAGGGCAGATCCGAAAATAGTCAACGCATTGCCCGCATACTTGTTCACGACGTCAACACGTAAAAGGAAATTTTTAAGCGACACCGGCGCCGATGTGTCCGTATTGCCCGCGCGTACGACAAAGTCACACAAGACAATTGGTACAACAATCCTTAATGCTGCTGTAGCGTTCATCTTAAGAGGTATATGTCCACTCATTCAGCGTAACATACGTTCACCGGTACATAATAAACATATGTACTTCGATATTAACACACATAAGTACATCAGTATTATTTACCATACATAATTACGTAGGCATTTGTCTATTTAGGTATTCAATTCCGTTTGATAAAATTACCGTATAATGTTGTGTCGCGAAGGAATTAGTATTTAAGCATAAGACATAGTGAAATAAAAGAACAGTTCATCTCCAACATCGCCTGATTTGTCATTTAGTCGTGGAGACGGGTAAGGTGGCCGTTGTAGTTGGCGTAGATTTTGCTGGTTTCTCGGGCTGCGTCAGGTCTTTATACTTTTTGAGAAGTGTCTTCGTTAATGCGGCTGTACTCGGTGAAAACGTAAAACCTTTTCTATGTAGTCGTTGCATTTCATGCCGCTTATCTCCAATATCGTTTTTCCATCAAAAAGTTTCTGTTTGCGCACGTTGACTACTTCATATTCAAACAGAAAGTCCGCCCGTAATATTGACTTATTCACATCAGCTACGATAAACTCTCAATCCATCTGTCTGCGGCATCCCAAGTCGATTGGCAGGATTTTCGTACCAGATACGTTAATCGGTGAACCATTTGCAGCAAATAAGGTAGTTGTTTTTGGCGAGGACCGATAAGTGGGTGGAATGACTGAGAAGTCGGCTCCAGTGTCTACGAGATATTGGATTTTTGTCTTGCGGTCGGTAACGTTTAAACGACGCACTGTGTTGCGGCTAGTGGAAAAGTAACTTTTTTCCGATTATTTTTTTCAGTGTTTTTAATAATGCAATTTTGTCACAGACATTCCAAGTAAACAAAAAACACATAAAGCTTATTTTTATGTTGGCCCGTTGATTTTAAATTGATTTTAGAAGTCAAATATACAAAATTTTCACGAAAAGAGGGGATTTCAGGGCTGTATTCAAAATGATCTCATTTGATTTTGGTGACAGATATTTTGATTCGGAAAAAAAATCTGCCTTCGGACAAGTATCTTCTGTAAAAAAAAGGAATGTTGTTTGAGACATTTTCATATGCACCTTTTTTAGAGCGAAAACCCGACTAAAGGTGGCTGTAAACGGTGAGAGTAATTCTTATGAGAATGTATAATTTGCCTCATCCTCATCGTGTACACAGTGTTGGGAACGCATTCTCATTCTCAACATAGACGCATTCTCATTCTCAATGAGACCAATTACGTCGGTCGTGTAAATAGAGTGGGTGAGAATATGCAAACACTCTCACGACTCGATTTTATTCTCATTTGCAGCCAGTGTGAATATTTGTTCTCACCGCGTGCTTTTTTGATATTTCATTTGTATTTCTTCATTATTGATGTGATAATAGCGTGTGCAATGGATTGGTGTGAGTATTATTATAGAAATTTTTTATTTTCTTTGTCTAGTTTGTATTTATCATTGCTTTTGTATATATTTTGTTTATAGAAATTTTTTGTAAAATTCATCACCTTCTGCTTCCAATTTCTTTTTTAAATTTTCGTACATATTTTCACGGTCACGATCTAAATAAATTTCGCGACTCCAAATTCTTGTTTTTTCCTATTTTCCTCCTCTTTTATTTCGTTTAGATATTTATTGAAACTTAAAAAACCCAAAAGCAATTTACGTCTTTTCGACATGTTCACTTGGCACACAAAACCACAGAGCTCGACAATATCACTCTTCTACAATAAGCATTGCCATATGAATTCTCATGAGCTTTATCATCATCATGTAACTACATGTGAGAATGGGCGACAATACTCTCACTCAAATGACTCTCATTCTCCGTCTTTTCGTTCTCAGAGTGAGTGAGAATATCTGTTCGTGTATATAGGCTTGAGAATTCTCACACCAATCTAATCGCATTCTCATAAGAATTACTCTCACCGTTTACAGCCACCTTAAAGGTCCATTTTTCCTTTAAATTTGGGTTAGGTAAGCAATATCTAAAAAGTCCCAGAGAGTCCCAGTTCGAAACCACTACAGAAATGTTACATAATTTGTTTTCAACGAACTGTGAAAAAATCAGCTGCCCATACCTGCCCTCCTGGGAGTTATAGCGATTTTAGTATATCACTCTCAGTATTTATTGCATGGCAACAAACTCGAATCAGTTCGCGAAAAAGATTTATTACATTTACCGCAAAAACTGTCCATTATGATCAAATAGAAATTAAATCAGAGAGCAAAACACAAGCACGTCCGCACACGTTGACGTCCGTCTATTTTAGTTCTTTCATGCAATAAAGAACAAGTATGGGAGAATCCAACACCATCATCAACCAGATATTGCAGACCAATCAAGTTTGAATATGCTAAGGAGACTGCAGAGTATACAAAGCAACAGGACGATCTCATGAAAGAACAAATAAATAGTACATATACACGAAACGATTATCAACATAAGCGTATTACAATTTAAAGTAGAACATAAATTGGAGGAAACAATGGTTGATGGAAAAGTCTGTAACTCTTTATCAGATAACAAGTCTGCAGCAACGTGTTACATTTGCCACGCAAAGCCCAGTGAAATGAATCAGTTGGACAAAATTGTTAAAAGGACACCCAATCAGGAAGCTTATAGATTTGGATTATCAACATTACATTGTAGAATAAGATTTATGGAAACCCTACTGAACTTTGCTTATCAAATCACTGTGCGCAAGGCAGGGGAAACAAAGAGAACTAAGCTCAGTGAAGATGAGAAGATTATTAGAGATCAAAGAAAAAAGGAAGTTCAACAAAATCTGAAAGATCAGCTCCAAATAACTGTTGATGTTGTGAAACAAGGAAGTGGAACAACTAATGACGGTAACACAGCAAGGAAATTCTTTAGTGATCCTGAGGAAACCGCTCTGGCCACAGGAGTAGATACCGAACTTATAAGAAGGTTTTCTAGTATTCTTCAAGCTATAACTTCTGGATATAAGATAGACTGCGATAAGTTCTCTAAGTACGGAAAAGAAACTGCTGGTCTCTATGTAAAGAAATATTCGTGGCATTATATGCCACCAACTGTCCACAAGGTTCTTATTCATGGAGCTGAAATAATTCGTTCATTTTTGGTCCCCATTGGCCAACTATCAGAAGAAGCATTGGAAGCAGGAAACAAGGACTTCAGAAACACAAGGCTTTACCATGCGAGGAAAACATCAAGAAAAGACAATTGTGAAGACATATTACATTATCAGCTCGCCAATTCTGATCCCGCAATCAAAAGTAGGAGAATACTGAAGGAGAAGAAACACCTGGAATTATCAGAGGAAGCAATGAACTTATTGGTAGATGACTGATAATTTGTAATTTTTCTGTAGAATGCAATAAAATATGCCTGTGTTATAAAATAGGATCTTCAAATTTTTTTTTTTTATTCTATTCATCTATTCTAGCACTCCACAAAAATGAGCATAAATCTCTTAAAACTGAAGCTATTGACTTCAAACCGGTATCCAATTAAAGCTTTTATTGCCACCTTTCAAATAAGAAATGAAATAGATTTTGGTTTTATATAAAATTTCAGAGTTTTTCAACAAATATCGAAAAATCATGAAAATTTGACGTTTATAATTCTTGTTCGGACCACCCTATACTTTATTTAAAAAACTAATCATAGGGTATTTATCAGAAATAAAAGAAGAATTAAAATAATTTTTTTTTGTAAATTTTTCGAACAACTTTTTTTTTTTTTGACTTTTGTTGAAAATTTTACCCAACAATTTTTTTCGGTGTAAATTTTTTTTTCACTCATTCTGTTTGGGATTTCATTCTGACCAATCTGTAGAAGTTTCTCATCGATACAATTAAAATTACAGTTTAGGCAATATGATTTCCAAAAAATTCCGGTTTCGCAACACTGTGCGACGGCTTCTTGTTGCGTCCGCTCTGCGCGTCGTTTGAGACAGAACGGCATTTAGTTTTCCGTGGAGGATGGCGAGAGCTTTTTAAACTGACACGGTTCGATGCATTTTTTGGCTTTGTCACCGAACCTATAATGGTATCGACAGAAGGGAAAACAAGTTTTACCCTGGCTGCGAATTCGGCTTCGATCGCGACTACGTCGATGGTTGGGTCTGCTAACCTTTTATCTCGGCTATATCCTTCCGTAGGGCTTCAATTTCTGCGGAAAACGATGGTGTGTTGCGATCATACGGCCCGCTTGTAAAGCCATTTGTGTTGAATCGCCATCAGCGATAGTGATGACGGAGCGAATAGAGTTGGGAAGACGTTCAATCCAGAGTGATTTTAATACTTCGTCATTTATTTTGCCGTTCGCCAGCTCTTTCATGCGCTTTAAAAGCTGAGACGGTTTAAGGTCACCTAATTCGATTTATTTTACAAGTTTTCGTAGCTTTTTTTGATCCGAGTCGGTGAATTCCGAAATTAATGCCGCTCTTCGTATCTGCCTGACTCTGGACGATTGCGGACGATGTCGCCCACTACAATTAGGTACTTGACATCGGGCGATGAAATAACGTGGTCGGTAGAGATTCCTGCTACCGCGAATTGCGATTCCATTTATATAAAATAGAGGTCTGGTTGTTCCTTGCAGAATACGGGGGGTTTGATACCGATACGGAATATTTCGCCGGGAAACTGTTGTGAATCAGTAATATGTTGCCTCCCTGGCATTTCGCGTTGCTGTATTTCAGTTTTAGTTGACTGGCTATCAGATGCAGTTTCGTCGTCCTTGTATACAAATTAGCTACTTAACCCGGGGTCACCTCTTTTACTCTGGGACGGGTATCACTTCGGGCCCACCGCTCTATTCAAAAGCATGCAGACTCAACGCAGAAAAATACGCCATAGCAAAAAGAGAGTTCCAATACATGCTAAAGCAAGGCATCTGTAATCCAAGTAGCAGCCAGTGGGCTCATCCGTTACACATGGCCCCAAAGAAACTAGCAGGTGAGTGGCGTCCCTACGACGATTATCGTCGCTTAAATGCCGTATTCAAGCCGGACCGTTACCCTATCCCACATATTCAAGATTTCTCGCAAAGAATGTGTGGAAAAACGATATTTTCTTTAGTCGACTTAGAAAGGGCCTACCACAGGATTCCAATCGCGAAAATACAGCCATCATCACGCCATTCGATTTGGAGTGCGTTATCGTGTATATCGACCACATTTGAATAGCCTCAGCGACAATGGAGGAGCATAAGGCTCATTTAGAAATCGTCTTACAACGTTTGCGTAAACTCGGTCTGAAAATAAACGCTTCTAAGTGCGTTTTCGCGCAAACCGAAATTACATTCTTGGGGCACTGCATAACCAGAGATGGTGTCGCCCCGACTGAGAAAAAGGTAAACGGCATAGTAAATTTTCGAAAGCCTACGGTCGCACACGAGCTACGCAGGTTTATGGCAATGCTAATTTTCTATCGACGAATGCTCATCGACGCCGCACACACTCACGGTAAAATACAAAGGCTAATAAAGGAGAATAAGAAAAATTATTTCACAATAATCAGTTGGGACGCCGAAGATGACGAAGCTTTCGAAAAGTGTAAAGAAAAACTTGGCCGAAGCAACAATGTTGACACATCCTTCAGCAAATGCTCATCTAGTACTCAACGTCGACGCATGTAATCATTGCATGGGGCAGTCATGTATGAACCTGTCGACGAAAAGCTAAAGCCACTAGGATTTTTTTCAAAGAGGTTGTCTGACTCCCAAAAGAAACAAAGCACATACAACCGAGAGCTATTAGGAATGTACCTGTCGGCAAAACAATTTCGCTATCTAATAGAGGGGAGGAAATGCACAATCCTGACAGACCATAAGCCATTGACCTTCGCCTTCGACCAGAACCCAAAGAAAACAGGTGACTTTCAAAGACAAGTTTTTAAATCTTTGCACAATTTATCCCATCCAGGAATCCGGTCTACCGTGCGAATAGAAAAACCTAAAAAAGGATGCCGCCAGAATGGTAAAGCATTGCATCAGTTGTCAGAAGTCCAAGATTGGTAGACACAATCGTGCAGCAACCGACAGCTTTAAGATACCTGACACACGATTCAAACACGTTAACATCGACTTTATGGGACCACTATCGCTGTGTAGCGGCTATAAATACTGCTTGACATGTGTCGACCGATTTACACGGTGGTCCGCAGCGATACCCGTACCAGACATAGCAGCCGACACAGTCGCTCAAGCCTTCTTGTCTGGTTGAATCGCGAAATATGGAGTACCTCGAGCCATTACAACCGACCAGGGTAGACAGTTCGAGTCCAAACTTTTCAAGGAACTCTCCCAACTGACCGGATCTAAGCATCTGCGTATTACCGCATACCATCCGCCGAATGAACCGAACAAACGTCAATATTATTTACCACACATAATTACGTAGGTATTTGTCCATTTAGGCATTCAATTCCGTTTGATAAAATTACCGTATAATGTTGTGTCGCGTAAGAATTAGTATTTAAACATAAGCCATAGTGAAATAAAAGAACAGTTCATCTCCAACATCGCCTGATTTATCATTTAGTCGTGGAGACGGGAAAGGTGACCAAACATTTGACGTTTATTTAGCGGACGTCAACGCTCCCATAATAGGTTCCGATTTTTTAAAACACTATGACATGCTTGTTGACAGTAAAAGGAGTGTTGTCTCGCAAGCCGACGTAGCGAAGATTTTCGTATACAACGTACAGATACGCGTACAGAAGGAGTACAAAGACATCGCCACGATCAACGTTAACAAGATTCCGTGACGCACCACATGACACCCCTGTGTTCGCGGGGCCACGAAGGTTAGCATCAGACAAGCTGAGCGAGGCGAAGAGGGAGTTTCAATACTTACTACAAAAGGGTATTTTTCGTCCGTCCAAGAGTAATTGGGCCAGCCCCCTAAACCTCGTTACAAAGCGAGACGGTACTTGGAGCCCTTGTGGGGACTACCGTGCACTAAATGCAATCACGGTCCCGGATAGGTACCCCATCCCGTTTCTTCACGACATAACAAGCATCTTACATAACAAGAAGTTTTTATCGTTCATCGATCTTCAGAAAGCGTATCACCAAATATCAATAGGACCGTGGGACATCTCCAAGACTGCCATATCTACGTTATTTGGTCTGTTTGAGTTCCTTTTTATGACCGACGGTCTAAAGAACGCAGCTCAGACTTTCCAGCGCCATATTCATAAGTACTTAAAGGGCTCGATTTTACTTTTGGATATGGTTATACGATTTTGGTGGCTTCAGAATCGGATGAGGAGCACGAGAAGCATCTACGAATAGTGTTCGAATGTCTCCGGCAGAGCAACCTGGCGATCACCATCGGAAAATGCCATTTCGGAAAGAAAGAGCTTACGTTTTTGGGGCATACAATAAATGCACAAGGTATACGACCACCCAAGGTTAAGGTTGAAGCTGTACGCTATTTAAAATGCCAACTGTAGCTAAGGACTTAAAAACCATTTATTCCACACGCAACAAAAAATCAAGACATAATTTAGCGGCTTATTGTTGGTAATCGCAAGACCGACAATACCACTAGAACTTGGTCAAGAGAGGCAAAAATAGCATTCGACGCATGTAAAGATGATTTGGCGAATGCTACCTTGCTGAACTACATGGTCCCGAATCCCAAACTTACCTTAACAGTTGACTATTCAGACGACGTGGCAGGTGCAGTGTTGCAGGAAATATTCAATAGCCAAGTACAGCCTCTAGGTTTCTATTCGAAGTGTGTTTCGCCAAAATAGTGACAAGGCACCCCCGCGTAGACCCCGACATCTTGACACCATAAGCCAGTTCACTACCGATATTCGCCATTTACCAGGACGCGACAATAACATAGCCGAATTACTGTCACGAATCAACATACGATTGGCTTCGAAGAGATGGCTGCAGCCCAGGCGAACGACCCACAATTCCAAAGGCTCGCTAACCAAAATATTTTGTTCCTCTCCCATGGAAGGGTACGTCCCTACGAACCGAAGAGCTTTCGAGTAAATGTAACACATAAACTACATAGCTTGTCTCACCCGGGGATGAAGGCAACACAAAGGTAGTAGCAGAGTATTTAATTTCGCCTCGAATGGCTACCGATTTTGGTAAAGTTGTTCGTGATGGTATTCCGTGCCAAAGAGTGAAGGTGCAACGACACACGAAAACACCTCTGGGTAGTTACACAGAAGTTGACAACTGATTTCAACATATAAATATCGACATCGTTGGACCGCTACCAACGTCTAATGGTCTTCGCTACTGCCTGACGTACATAGACAGGTTTTCCAGATGGCCTGCTGCGTTCCACCAGCTGACATAACAGCTGAATGCGTAGCGAATACACTCTTCAGCAGTTGGATATCAACTTATGGCGAACCACAAAACATTTCTACTGACTAAGAGCATCAATTTGAGTCGGAGATATTTCGGGCATTAACACGATTGTTAGTCGGCAATTAAGTGTTGCTCAACGAGAAATTGGAGCTTTGCGTTACCCCTTATACCTACTGCTGTCAAAACTGACATCGGCACAAGTCCAACAGAAATGCTTTATGGAACACCATTGCGGGTACCTGGGGAGCTCCTGCTTGAGAAAAGAGGGCGACTTAGCGAAACGGAGTTCATTGAAGTTTTACGGGAAGTAATGAGCGAGTTACCTACAACAAAGCCTTATCGTCATGGAGAGAATTCAGCATATTTTTAACCACCGTTGAAGGACTGCAAGTATGTTTTCGTACGAACAGATCGAGTGCGCTAAACTTTAAAACCGAACTACGAAGGATCCGACTATCAAGTTGCCGAAACAAATCTATTATACTCGTATGTTAAGAAATTAATTCCATACGTGTGCACCACAACACTGTTTACTTACAATGTTATCGATGAGATAATGAAACGATAGCTATGTTATGCGATCACTAGCAATGTCAATATTCTGTTTTTCCTTTTCCTGACGAAGTTTTCCTGCGACAACACGTGTTCATATAGAATAGAACTTATTAATCAAAAAACCATTTGTAGAATTAAACATTGAATTAGTTTTTCATTATTGGGTATAAATCCCAACGAGAAGACCCCACAGTATCATCACCAGAGCTCTTGTACAGAACCCTAGCGCCTTAACAAATTGTTTATGCAAGGGAGCAAATATCTTTTGAAACCAGAAATTTTATAAAGTATTGTCGCTTAATGGTAGAACTTCCACTAGGTTAATACATAAATGATTCCAAAAACAATATATTTATAGAAACTTACCGGTAAGACTTAAAATGTACATACGAAAGTATTGATATTAAAAATACACGTGGGAAAAAACGTGGTACTGCTGGCGAACACACCCAAGGAAAACAGTACACATCAACTGCCTGGCATTTATATTTGGATTGACACTACAAATGATTTCTGATGAATTGGGTTTGAATGCCATGCTGTATCGCGAAAATTAAGTAATCATCTGGGATACACCAAGAAATCTGTTCGATGGGTCTCACGAACTTTAAATAAGGCTAAAAATGAGAAATCTCGCAACTTTAGTAACGTCGTTGCTGGTGACGAATTTTGGCTGTATTAGAACCACCCGGGAACCAAACAACAATCGCAACTTTAGTAACGTCGTTGCTGGTGACGAATTTTGGCTCTATAAGAACCACCCGGAAACCAAACAACAATCCATGGTATTGAGCTTAACAGGAGCAAACCCACTTTTAACAGCTTAGCAACGAAAATCAGAACCAAAAGTAATGCTGTCAATTTACTTCACCCGATCAAAAGTCATAGCTGCTATTCCTTCAGGAAAGAGTCCGACGGTAACTGCGAAATAGTATACCGAAGACTGCTTATGAAAAGTTTTCAAAAATTTGTTGGAAACCAGAAAAGGAAGATAGAAGATTTGCGGCGCGGCTTTTAACATCATGACAACGAGCCAGCTCACACTGCTGAAATAATGAGTAACATTATTGCGATCTCTGGCATCAAAGAAATACGACCAGCAACCATGTTCCCCGGATCTGGTACCATGTGATTTCTGCTTACCTACAAAAATTTAATGAAATTTGAGGGGAAAGGTTTTTAACAGATATGCGGGATAATTGATACGGTTAATGCTATACTTAATAGTCTTAAAACGCAAGATTTTAAAGAATGCGAGCAACGAGTATAAGAAAGCTACAAAAATGCAAAACGAATAAGGCAATGCATGGCGAAAGCGTCGGCAAAGTGAAATGAGCAACGATTGTTTTGTGTCGGTAGAAAATGAAGAGAACAGTGTAAACAAAAATATAACAAAAATGCAATTACCAAAATTCGTAATGAACTTTCGCGATATCGAGGACTCTATTCGTAGTTTGGTGGCACTGAAAAAATGCCGAAAATGCAGCGATGATGGGGTGGGATGATTTTCAAAAATTCGTATTCGCAAAAAAATCACTAAAAGGCATAGCAAAATTGTTTGTATCTAGCGAGAGGGGTATAATTTAAGACAACAACAAATAGCGCAACGCCTCACAAACAACTGTGTGAAAGGAATATAAAGAGTGATGAGTCTATCCACAAATATTTTTTTACAATGCGTGAATTATCATCAAGGGGAAATATTGATGACAAAGCGTTGATGCAATATGTCATTGAGCGCATACGCGATTTGAGTGTTAATAAATCTATTTTATATAATGCCGCAAATATACAAGATTTTAAAAGTAAATTAAAATGCTACGAAAAAATGTGTGTGCAAAATAATGAGTGAGGTGAGGTGAGGGACAATAAGTCAGTAATAATAAAAGAAATAGAGACATTATTTGTTTTAACTGTGGTGGTGTAACCAAGCAATTGCGAAAACAAAGCGTTAGGGCGAAAATGCTTTAAATGTAATAAATTCGGGCACATTGCCAATGACTGTGGTGTTAAAAAAGACGGAAAAAGCAATACAAAAGTTAGATACATGAGTGCAGAAGACGATTCATTAAACAAAAGTATGGAAATGTGTGGGAAGAAATTCATCGCATTATTAGACACTGGAAGCAAATTTAATTTGGTTACAGAAAACGTATTTGAACGTTTGAATAAGCCAAAACTGTGTGAAGTACAAATTCATTTAGTGGGTGTTGGTGAAAAGCGTAATGAATGTAAAAGCAAACCTATTGGTAGTTTCAAGGAAACTGTTAAAATTGATGACAGTTATTTTGAAATGAACTTTTTGGTAATTCCGCCAAAGTGCATAGATATCGAAGTTGTTATTAGTCGCGAAATATTACAAGAAGCCTTGATAAATTTAAAAGGCGGCAGCGTTTTTATTAAAAAATTAAATTAAGATAAAGACTTTCCATTTTTAAAAATAAAATAGATGAATGGCTGAAAGACGGTATATTTTAACCAAGTGAGTCAGAATTTTCTAGCCCAATAGTACTTGTAAGAAAATGCGATGGTTCGCCTAGACTCTGTATCGATTACAGGCGAATCAATAAAGTAATAATCAAAGCCAATTTTCCGTTGCCTCTTATCGAAGAAAAATTAAAGAGATTAGAAGACGCAACCGTATTTAGCATAATTGACTTGGAAAATGGGTTCTTCCATGTTCCCGTGGCCCAGGCTAGCCGAAAGTATACATCATTTGTGACACACAATGGGCAGTTCCAGTTTTGTAAAGTTCCTTTCGGACTGACCAACTCACCAGCGGTTTTCAGCGACACATTAACGCAGTATTTCGAGAACTTACACGCAAAGGCATAGCACTGCCATACGTTGATGATATAATTATTCCAGGTAAAGACGAAGAGGAAGCATTAAATAATTTCCAAGAAGTTATTTAAAAAAAATGTCACTTTCTGAAAAGGAAAATCGAGTTTTTGGGGCATATAATTGAAAATAAACAAGTGTCACTATTAGCAAGCAAAACTGAAGCAATTTCGAAGTACAGAATGCCACAAAATGTAAAACAACTGCAAAGTTTTCTAGGTTTAGCAAAATAGTTTCGTAAATTAATTAAAAACTTTGCTGTAATAACCAAACCTTTAAACCAGATAAAAGCTTTTATTGTTATAAAACAAATTGACTGAAAATTTTTATTCAAAAGTACGAAACGGAAATCCATACAGATGCCTCCATCGATGGTTATGGAGCTATACTATTGCAAAAATGTCCAGAAGACGGCCAACTTCATCCCGTGTTATATATGAGTAGAAAAACGTCGGATGCTGAGCGGAACTTTTCCAGTTATGAATTGGAAATACTTGCTGTCATATCAGCGTTGAAAAAAATTCGGGTTTATATCTTAGGCAAGCATTTAAAATTGGTTACAGATTGTAACGCTTTTGCAAAAACTCTCGAGAAGAAAGACTTATGTACACGAGTTGCCAGATGGGTACTATTTTTACAGGAGTATGACTACAATGTAGAACATCGTGCCGGAGATCGTATGAAACATGTAGATGCACTCAGCCGCTATTCAATCTACATTATTCAAAATTATAATATTTTCACAAAAATAAAAATAGCACAAAACCAAGATGAAGACTGAAAGGCAGCAATCAACATCGTTCAGGAGAAATCCACATTTAACTCAAAGGCGATTTACTATATAAAATTGTTAACAATTCTGAACTGTTGGTAGTCCCTTGAGCGTTACAGCGAGAAATAATCAGGAGCGCACATGATAGAGGTAAAGATCTCATTACAAAAGAATATTTCATTCCGAATTTAGAAGAGAAACTAAAACGACACATATCTTGCTGTATAATATGCATTATATCTAATCGTAAACAAGGCAAAACAGAAGGGGAGTTACATCCTATCCAAAAAGACGATATTCCATTGTATACGTATCACATTGATTTTGTGGGTCCACTGGAAACGACGTGCACACAATATAAGCATATACTGGTTGTGGTAGATGTGTTCACCAAATTTTGTTGGTTATATCTCACAAAGTGAACGTCTACCGACGAAGTTATTAAAAGATTGCAAAATCAAGGCGTTTTTTTGGAAATCCTTATCAAATTATATCTAATCGCGGATCTGATTTTACATCAGATGTATTTAAACAATATTGCGAGGCAGTAAATATCATTCATCATAGCCACTGGTCTTCCACGCGCAAACGGACAGGTGGAACGAATTAACAACGTTGTGAGCTCAGTTTTAACTAAACTTAGTACAGATGACCCGACGAAATGGTATAAGTACATTGAAAAAGTTCAGCAGGTTCTTAATTCAACATTCTCCAGAAGTATTGATATGACGCCGTTTGAACTGCTCGTAGGTGGCCAAATGAGAACAAAGGAAGATGTCAGACTTTAAGAATTAATTGAGAAGCAAGTTGTTGAATCATTTAGCGAAGAACGAATTGAAATACGTAAGCATGCAAAATCTCAAATACTAAAGACGCAAGCTGAAAACAAAAGAAGTTATAATCTACGACGAAAACCACTGACAACATACAAAATCAACGACTTAGTGGCGATAAAGAGAACACAGTTTGGTGGGGGCCTTAAATTAAAACCGAAGTATTTTGGGCCATACCAAGTTAAGTTTAAGCCAAGCGATACTTATGACGTCAACAAAGTGGACAATAGTGAGGATCCACGAAACACGACGACATGTTCTGAATACATGAAGCCATGGTTAATTCACATTGACGACGATGACGACGACACATTCGAGGCGAATGTCTAATAGGAAGGCCGAATGTGGGGTGGCAATCCCAACCCTTATATAAAGCTGTTTAAAATGAAGAAAGATGGTAACTACTGGTTGAACAACGAAAATTAAAGAGAGGAATAACAAGAACGACGAGGTAGTTATAACGAAGACGGCAAAAAAGACGGTTTACTTCAAAAGACATATTTGTAACAAAGCTGAATTTTAACTTTAATTCAATTTCATTTAGTTTTATTAAAAACAAATCATTCACGTGTATATTCTATTTACTACTGCGGAGCTGTTCGGACGTGTTTTTGTCGCCTCTCTCCGTCGCACTAAATTTTGCCCAAATTGTGATTCAATAAGCAAAAATATACTAAACGATAGCGCGAAAAGACGCTAATTGCAGTGTATAATTGCACATGCAATATTTTTATTGTGTGAGCAATAAAACAAAAACCGTAAATGAAAAAACAAATACGTGATGACATAAACAGTGCCTCAGGTAAAACCACAAGTCAAAGCCGCACGCAACAACAACAACAGCAAGACGAACGTCGCCTTTCCGCAATACAGAGAAGTAATGCGTACTTCAGCATTGTTTCTTCGGAGACAAAAAAATTATTAGGTGATACGAAAGAGCTCGCTCGCTATCGCCCGCGATATCGTGCTCTCTCCCAACACAATCGTGGAGCGCTCAGTGCGCGTCCCCCGCTACATTTCTCCAGCCAAACGACACAATGTCGGTTTTCGCACCAACAAGTACAGTGACCTCACTCACCACAACGGTGTCGTCAACAACAACAACAACATCAACAGTGGCTCTGCGATCGATACTGTCAGCACAGTTTAATGTGACACAATCAATTCAACCAAGCCCCAAGCCGACGCAAGTGCAAGACAAAACTGCAAACGCCAGCAGTGCTCAGCTAACTGCCAACAAAACATTAATACAGACTGGAATCGACAGGTATGTACAAACTAAGCGAAATCAAAGCCCACAGAAAACAAAAAATGCGAACATTCCTGTTGAGTATACATGTAAGTAGATGTTAAGCACACTATGTGGCAACGCGGATTCTTGTCATTCTTGTACGTATCTATACACTGACATTCGCAATTAGCTTTAACGTTACATGCATTATGAAATAAAGAATATTCCTTCTTCTTTGCTGAACCTTCGACTATAAAACATTACATTTGGCGACGAGGTAAAAGGTTAGAAATTTTAGAAGTAACCGCGTGCAATTCAAGCTGCAGGAAAAACGAGTATTTTTTATTCGTCAACGATTTATAATTGCACTGGAACATTTTCCAAGCAACGAAATTTGTAAAACGCAAACAGTTTATTAAACGCAATAATTTGCAACAATTCGATTTTAAATCATTTTGTTCAGCCCGGATTTCGACAAGTATTACATACAAAATCAACATGTCGATAACATCGAACGAAATGAGAATTTTTCAAACAGCGACCATGCCGGAATTCATCATTACAGATAATTGGGAATTATGGCATGAGCGACTAGAACTGCATTTTTTAGAAATAAAATGTGTTGATGATGCAGATAAAATCTCTACACTGTTGAAAACGATTGGTTCAGAAGCATATGCCATTTTAAGAGGGATTTGTAGTCCAATACTACCTTGTAAAAAGTCATACATAGAATTATGTGACATATTAAAGCAACAATTTACACCCCCAGTCATAGTTTTTAATGAAATTAAAAGATTTTACTCAGCAAAACGTGCTGAAAGTGAAAACGTGGCTGCGTGGTTTGCTAGAGTTAAAAAACTAGCTGTGAATTGTAATTTTGGTGAAGCTTTGGACACCATTATTTTACATAAATTCGTGGTCGAACTGCCTGCGAAAATTTTTGAAAAAATCTGCGAAGAGGACGAAAAACTAACTCTTGCAAAGGCATTACAAAAGGCATTAATACGTGAAACGAAGCTGACTCAATCATTCAATAATTTTGAGGTTAACTACATCAAACATCGTGGCAAAACTCACAACAAAACCTATAAGAGCAGCCCAGAGAGGTCAAATAACAGCAAAGGGAGCAAAGGGTCGAAATGTACACACTGCGGCTGGAAGAACCACCAATCAAATAGCTGTAAATTCAAGAACAGTACCTGCCATTCTTGCGGCGAAATTGGGCATTTGGCAAACATTTGTAATCGTAAAGTTAAGAGTGATAAGAATGTTCAATTTGTTAATTCACCACTTGAGAAATTTTCTAATAATTACATATATACATATACAGCATTAATATAAACGAAGCTAGCGACATTGATTTTTCCGTATATGCCATCGAAGGAAATGTTGCGTTAAATCATTACCCATTGAAGGTTGAAGTTAACGGAGTGGAACTCTCAACGCTTTGCGATACCGGAGCTCCTTGCTCTCTGATGTCAGCCAACACATTCGACACGCATTTTGATCGGAATGTTATGCGAAAATGTCCAGTACCATATACCGGATATACAGGTAACCTGATCAATATTATCGGCGAGTTTAAAGCTTGTGTTAGTTTCAATGGACAAAAAGTGCATGGTAAATTTGTAGTTACAAATACCAATAGGCCAACTTTGTTAGGACGAGACTTTCTTCGTTCCCTGGGGTTTGAGTTGATTCAACCTAAGCTAACCTCAAACATGCAAGTGAAAATTTTAAATTCGAGCTCTTCCAATGACTCAAATTCAGATGTTTTTTGGACAAATTCCGAAAATTATTCAAATTCTTATAGTGAAATAATTAAACAAATTAAAATAGAATTTGCCGAAGTTTTTGGAAGTGATTTAGGTAAATACAATATTTCAACGGTTTCCTTACCAATTTCGAAAGATGCAGTACCCGCATTTTTCAAACCAAGACCCATACCCATAGCATGGCGTGAAACAGTTGAGAAAAAACTAAATGATTTAGTTAAAATAGGGATGTTGGTTCCCGTTGACAATTCCGATTGGGGAACACCACTCGTTCCGTTGCTTAAACCATCCGGAGAAATTCGAATTTGCGGTGACTATAAGGTCACAGTCAATAAGTTTTTGATTGATTTTAGATACCCCTTACCACGAATTGATCAAATTTTCGCATCAATGGAAGGAGGTACACTCTTCACAAAATTAGATATGTCAAACGCATACAATCAATTAGTTCTTGATGAAGAAGCACAAAAACTGTGTACATGGAGTACACACAAAGGCATTTTTAAAATGACCAGATTGCCATTTGGTGTAAAACCAGCAGCAGCAATTTTCCAAAAGGTAATGGAAAACCTATTGTGCTCCATCAAGAACGTGTTTGTTTATCAAGATGATATAACAATTACGGGTTCCGATCTTTCCGATCATTTGAAAACGTTACGACTTGTGTTGAACAAATTGAAATCGGCCGGCTTGAAACTTAATGTTAAGAAATGTGAATTTTTCAAAACAAAAATTTCTTACTTGGGGTTTGACATCACAAAAGATGGTCTAACTAGAAACCAAGACCGCACCAAGAACGTACTGAACGCACCAAGACCAAAAAACATATCAGAACTTCGAGCATTCATTGGAATGGTAAATTATCATTCAAAGTTCATTCAAAATTTTGCTCAGAAAATGTGTCCCTTGTACAATTTGCTTAAAAAAGATGTTGAATTCAAATGGAATTCACACTGTCAAAAAGCATTTGAAATAATGAAATCAGAAATTTGCGCTGACAAAGTTTTAGTTCATTTTAAACAGGAACTACCAATAATACTATCCACCGACGCATGCAACACAGCAATCGCTGGCGTTTTGTCTCATAAACAGGCAGACGGCACAATGAGACCAATTGCTTATGTCTCTAGAGCATAAAATAATGCAGAAGTAAATTATAGCACAATTGAGAAAGAAGCTTTAGCTATAATTTTCAGCGTTATCAAATTAAAACAGTATTTACTGGGTATACACTTTACACTACAAACTGATCATAGACCATTGCTGACCATTTTCGGTGATCGTAAGGGTATTCCTTTAATGGCAGCTGCGCGTATGCAACGATGGGCATTTATCTTATCGGGATTCAATTATACCATTGAGTATATTAAAGGTTCTCTAAATACTGCGGACAGTTTATCGCGCATAGGTCAAATTGAGAACACGGACACAAAGTTTGAAAGCACATATATTAATTATGTGGACTTTGTGAATTCGCTTCAGTTAGATTTTTCAACAATCGCAAAATACACACGTCGAGATGTAATTCTATCAAAAGTATCAGATTCCGTTTTGAATGGTACAGTTCTTAAGTTAAGTGGTAATGAATTTCATGCTTTCAAAATGAAAGCAACTGAACTGACTGTGGAATCAGGATGCATTTTATGGGGTTACCGAACGGTTATTCCGAGCAAATTACAAGCAAATGTGTTACAAGAGCTACATAAATCGCATTTAGGAATAGTCAAAACCAAATCATTAGCTCGATCGTATGTTTATTGGCCAAATATCGATAAAGACATTGAAAATATGATAAAGAGCTGCAAACCATGTCAAAAATACCAGGCTAGTCCTGAGAAAAGTTTCTTAATTCCTTGGACACCAACTGATTCAGCATGGAAACGTATACACATGGATTTTGCAGGCCCTGTTCATGGGTTTTACTTATTTTTAATCATTGATTCTTTTTCGAAGTGGCCGGAAGCTTTCAAATCTAAAGTTATAACAACTTCTTTCACAATAAATAAATTACGCGAAATTTTCAGTCGCTTTGGTTTGTGTGACGTATTGGTGAGTGACAACGGAAGGCAATTCACTTCTTCGGAATTCCATGCATTTGCTAAATCAAATGGCATTAAACTTAGCCTTACTGCACCGGGTCGGCCGTCCACTAACGGACAAGCAGAAAATTTTGTGAAAACAATAAAAAAATCTCTTATAGCAACCTTAGAACAAAATGAGGTACACAATTTTGATGCAATTTTACAACGATTCCTATTTGATTATCGAATCACAAAACATTGCATAACCAATGAATCTCCATCAAAACTTTTGCTCAATCGAGAACTAAAGTCTCGATTTAGTCTGATGAAACCACCAACCACAAAAGATATCATTGAGTCAAAACAAATAAGTGCAATTAAAAATTTTAAAGGCAGACGTAATGTGAATTTTTCTATTGGACAGGACGTTTTTGTTCGAGACTACAAAAATCCAAATAAAGCAGTATGGTCTCCTGCTGTAATTAAAAACAAATTAGGTCCAAGGAATTACACATGCTATTTAACACGTGATAAACGCGACATTAAACGACATTTAGATCAGATTGTCAATCGGTCCGATCGAAATACTGAAACCTTTTCTGAGGAACCTTTTCAAGAAATGAGTAGGTCGTCGGAACCAGAAGTTGTCGTGAAGGTTGATGAGCCGCTGGCTGAGATTGATATATCTTCAGTGAATAATAATATATTAGAAGATGCAAACAAGTATGTTCCGAATGTTGTTCAAAGACCTAAAACAAGGCAAACAGCTGCAAAAGCCAAAGAGAAAATCACAGAACAGATTGCCTCTCAAAGAACTAACAAAAATGGCAATCGGAACAATTGATGTCGCTACCTTTATAAACTAACAAATTGAAATCATAATTGTAAATTATTCATAAGCATAATTTCATTCAATACACGTATTATTAATACAGGCTATACAATTCCTAGTTTGTTGAAACATATAAACTTATAAGTGCAATGAATTACAAAAATATTACAATTCGATGTACACACATAAATATATATACAATTATCCTTAAGAGGGAGTTGTTGAGTATACATGTAAGTAGATGTTAAGCACACTATGTGGCAACGCGGATTCTTGTCATTCTTGTACGTATCTATACACTGACATTCGCAATTAGCTTTAACGTTACATGCATTATGAAATAAAGAATATTCCTTCTTCTTTGCTGAACCTTCGACTATAAAACATTACAATTCCCAAAACAGCTGAGCTAACAATGGAGGGCAATACCCAAGCGGCTTCTGAAAACAGATTTGCCATACTTGGAGCCCTAGAAGAGAATGAAAAACAAACCCAAAAGCCTAAAACTGCAAAGCCACCCCCAATTTACATAAGGGAACAGAACTGCGCCGAATTAGAAACAAATCTGACAAAAAGTATTGGCTCTAATACTTTTTTCGTCGTAGCTATAAAAAAGGGAAATATAAGCGAGACTAAACTACAAGTCAATAATGAGGAGAACTATCGTAAGGTCTCAAAACTCCTAGACAATGCGTCAACTAACTACTATACTTACCAGCTGAAAAGCAGTAAAGGTATTCAAGTAGCTTTTAAAGGAATTGAATCAACCGTCTCTGTAGACGAAGTATTTGATGGTCTCAGGGAAAACGGCTTTGATATTAAGTCTGTTGTGAATATACTCAACCGAGACAAAATCCCTCAACCTATGTTCAAAGTCGAACTGACACCGAACAGTACTCCCATTAATAAAAACGCTGTCCATCCTATCTATAAGTTGCAGTATTTGTTACATCGTAAAATTACTGTCGAGGAGCCACACAAACGAAATAGGCCTGTTCCATGTACAAACTGTCAGGAATATGGACATACAAAAACGTATTGTACTCTGCGTCCAGTCTGCGTTGCATGTGGTGACCTTCACTATTCTGCGGCGTGTATGGCAAACAAATCCGATCCAGCCTTCAGGAAATGTAACAACTGCCTAGGAAACCACACTGATAACTATAGGGGCTGTCCCGTTTATAAGGAGTTAAAAGACCGTTTGAATCAGCGTAAGGCTCTAATCCACACTTCTCAGGTACCACTAATGTCGCAGGCATACACGCCCTCTCAACCAAGAACCTCATCCACAACGACGCCAGGAGTTACGTTTGCAAATGCCTTAAAATGGCCTAATATCCCACGAAACCAACCACAAAATGTACCTGAATCAAGCACACAACAAACACCCGTACAAAACCCTAGTCAAAATCCAAGTGGAATTGAGGCAATACTGTCCACACTGGTAAACTTAATGATATCCATGCAAAATAACATGCAGGAGCTTATTCGCAACCAAAATCGACTAATGGAACTTTTAGTCAACCAAAAATCAACATAAATGGCTACACTAAAAATATATTTCTGGAATGCTAATGGCATATTAATGCCCCTATTATATATCCCGACTAATGTATAGTTGTCAGCCATGGCTTCTAAAACCGTTCTTTGTATTAAAACAACGCTAATTTTACTTTTTTGACAAATACATTTTGAAGAAATAGTGAAAAAATATAAATATCGTTTTAAAACAGAAACATTTACATACTTTCCGTAGGCGATAGCCAGTAACGGGTTGCACCGCTGTACCCATTGCAGCTATTGGTGTGAATATGTCTGACTTCTAAAAGTTTTGTCAACTGTTTGAACAGGGCTCTTTCGAACTAGCGTCCTTAACTGGTGCTGCAAAATTTCGGACCGCCAAACGTTGAACGTTGAACATGTTCCAGTGTGTCCAATCGCTGAACAAATTCTAAAATAGGTGTTGTGATAGTCACTTGGTGTACGGACGAAGTCGACATGGCTGTTCGTTATCGAAATTGTCGTTATGTCGTCAGCTTTTTTAATATTAATATTATTATTTTTATAGAAAAATCATAATAAATTATTACTTTATTCACAAGCTATAGCAACAGAGACTTTCAATTATTTAGTATTTTGTATTTTATTGATTAATTTACAATTCATAAAATTGACTGACAAAAGTGTTCTGAAAGAGATTACGATTTGTTATATAACGCTATTTTCTTTAGGAAGCGAATCAGAGCTTCTTAATACGAGTAACAGTTAACGTTTTGAAGCATTTGCAAAATAACAAACATTTACGAAGAAAAACGATAGCTGTCATATATTGATAACTAGTCTTGCCTGCGTTCCTTAGCATTCGCTCAGTGAGAAACCGTTATGTACGCATGGTTGTTCTCAGCTAATGATATATATCACTGACTGGAACATATAAAATTCCTTTACCAAATATGTATGTAGGCATATATTAAGCATGATTAAATGTATTGATTTTATTGTAGTAGTAAAGTTTTAGGTGAAAAATATTAAACGACGATTTTCACACATTCTATAGATTTTTATTATTTGTAACTATATTGAATTATATAGAGATATTTACATTAACACGATTGTTAGGCGTAAAACACCTGCGTTTCACTCCGTACCACCCTCAGTCAAATGGGATAATCGAACGCTGGCATCGTACGCTTAAGTCGGCAATTAAATGTTGCTCAACGAGGAATTTGAGGTTAGCGTTACCCCTCATACTACTTGGAATGCGTACTGTTGTCAAAACTGACATCGGCACAAGTCCAGCAGAAATGCTTTATGGAACACCATTGCGGGTACATGGGGAGCTCATTGAGAAAAGAGGGCGACTTAGCGAAACGGAGTTCATTGAAGTTTTACGGAAAGTAATGAGCGAGTTACCTACAACAAACCTTTAGCGCCCAACTACGAAGGACGCTACGACGTGGTATCAAAGCATGATAAATATTTTATAATAAAGATCAGTAGAAGCTATAAATGTTCGCTTACGGCTGCTTTGTTTGCGCTTTTGTACAGAACCCTGCGCCTTAACAAATTCTTTATGCAAGGGAGCAAATATCTTTTGAAACCAGAAATTTTATAAAGTATTGTCGCTGAATGATTGAACTTCCACTACGTTAATACATACATGAGGCCAAAAATAATATATTTATAGAAACTTACCGGTAAGACTTAAAATGTACATACGAAAGTATTGCTATTAAAACTACACGTGGGAAAAAGCGTGGTACTGCTGGCGAACACACCCAAGGAAACAGTACACATCAACTTCCTGGCATTTGTCTGTGGAATGCGTTCAGAAATGAAGTTGAAAGTTTTTATGGTAAAGCAATTTGCACCTTTTCCAAGTGGTTTCAAAGATTCCAGACGGGAAATTTTTCTGTAGAGGAGAAGTCCCGAGAAGGTCGATCAAAATCTATCGCTGATGACGCCACTAGAGCTCTGGTGAAGTCCAAAGTTGACGAAGATAAACGGTTGACACTACAAATGATATCTGTTGAATTGGACTTGAATGCCATGCTGTATCGCGAAAATTAAGTAATCATCTGGGATACACCAAGAAATCTGCTCGATGGGTCTCACGAATTCTAAATAAGGCCAAAAATTAGCAATCTCGCAACTTTAGTAACGTCGTTGCTGGTGACGAATTTTGGCGAATTTTTACCGTTAACGACAGCGTTTCGTTTCGGTTAATAACGAAATGAAGTTTATTATGATAATTGCTTTAACAATAGTATTTTGAATTGTTTAACCAGAACAATTGAAAACACTTTGTTAACGTGAAATTAAACGTTACAATGTATGCTTGCTGCATAAGCGTTTGCAACTTAAGGGGGTATTCTACTTTAGACGGTTCAAAAATTTGATATTTTTATTTCTTGTTTTCGTCGTTCATTATATGTAAAATTTGTCTGCAAAATAGTATAACTCGCTCTTAAATACTTTTCACGATACAAAGCCATAAATCTAATTATGCACGGTGTACGGTGGTGCTTTCATTAATCTTCCAACGCGTTTTTCTCATAACCATTATTTTCAAAACGGTCGCCACAATAAATAAAAAATATACTAGTTCGATTGCATTGAAATTTTTACAGTTTACTCAGCAATCTCATTTTGTTTAAATATTTAACGTAGTGTAAAATAGCCAATTTAACTTTATCGACTATATTCAGGTTCCGGATATAATCACAAGTCTACTGAATACGAAAAATTGTGGCAACATCGAAGCAACGTATTTAACAAAGTAAAACCGTCAATTTTTTTATTATATTCCTTAGTTTAACTTGCGAAAAGTCGCGTTAAAAAATATTTAATTTTAGCTTCGAACTCATTCAACCTTTTTAAAGTTGACACCCCCTTATGTGAATTAAAAAAAAAATGTATGTCGTTCGTTTGTCCACCGTTTGTACAAGTTTGTCCATCAAAATTCTCCTTTGTCCACCTATAGTCTAAAAGTTATTTAAAAAAAAGATGTGAGTGTTTGAACTCAAGGTAGATGTGTAAACTGTTAAATTTGCAGTATTTAGAAATATTAACCCCTATATAATACTTTACAATCTCGTTAATAATGGTTGTATCTTTAAAGGTATCATGGGCATTCAAGGGTTAAGTCAATCATACATATTTATCTTGTTTAATTTTTAAAATTTAATTTATTTTATTATTTATGTTGCAATAGTTAAAATAGGCTTATGATAGCTAAAATAAGAAACGTACACCTTTGATTCAATACTGGTAAGTAGTCTGGAAAAAACGGCCAGCAGGCATAGCTTTAAGGTCGTTTTTAAACCACAATCTATCACAAACAGCGCATGCGTATCCAAAGTCGTTGTCGATCATTTTTAATTTAAATTGTTTATGGGCATTAACATGGTTAAGATAATGCTCATATTGTAATTCAATGTTTTGGTAATTTGGTTGTTGTTGCTGTTGTAAATGTTGTTGTTGCTGTTGTTGTTGCTGCTGTAAATGTCCACGTAGCCTATTAATTTCTTTTTGGCGTTGACGTTCTCGGTAGGCACGTTGATATCCAGCGTTTCTGGATCTTCTTAATGATTGCGATGTGTTCGTTTCGGTTAATAACGAAATGAAGTTTATTATGATAATTGCTTTAACAATAGTATTTTGAATTGTTTAACCAGAACAATTGAAAACACTTTGTTAACGTGAAATTAAACGTTACAATGTATGCTTGCTGCATAAGCGTTTGCAACTTAAGGGGGTATTCTACTTTAGACGGTTCAAAAATTTGATATTTTTATTTCTTGTTTTCGTCGTTCATTATATGTAAAATTTGTCTGCAAAATAGTATAACTCGCTCTTAAATACTTTTCACGATACAAAGCCATAAATCTAATTATGCACGGTGTACGGTGGTGCTTTCATTAATCTTCCAACGCGTTTTTCTCATAACCATTATTTTCAAAACGGTCGCCACAATAAATAAAAAATATACTAGTTCGATTGCATTGAAATTTTTACAGTTTACTCAGCAATCTCATTTTGTTTAAATATTTAACGTAGTGTAAAATAGCCAATTTAACTTTATCGACTATATTCAAGTTCCGGATATAATCACAAGTCTACTGAATACGAAAAATTGTGGCAACATCGAAGCAACGTATTTAACAAAGTAAAACCGTCAATTTTTTTATTATATTCCTTAGTTTAACTTGCGAAAAGTCGCGTTAAAAAATATTTAATTTTAGCTTCGAACTCATTCAACCTTTTTAAAGTTGACACCCCCTTATGTGAATTAAAAAAAAAATGTATGTCGTTCGTTTGTCCACCGTTTGTACAAGTTTGTCCATCAAAATTCTCCTTTGTCCACCTATAGTCTAAAAGTTATTTAAAAAAAAGATGTGAGTGTTTGAACTCAAGGTAGATGTGTAAACTGTTAAATTTGCAGTATTTAGAAATATTAACCCCTATATAATACTTTACAATCTCGTTAATAATGGTTGTATCTTTAAAGGTATCATGGGCATTCAAGGGTTAAGTCAATCATACATATTTATCTTGTTTAATTTTTAAAATTTAATTTATTTTATTATTTATGTTGCAATAGTTAAAATAGGCTTATGATAGCTAAAATAAGAAACGTACACCTTTGATTCAATACTGGTAAGTAGTCTGGAAAAAACGGCCAGCAGGCATAGCTTTAAGGTCGTTTTTAAACCACAATCTATCACAAACAGCGCATGCGTATCCAAAGTCGTTGTCGATCATTTTTAATTTAAATTGTTTATGGGCATTAACATGGTTAAGATAATGCTCATATTGTAATTCAATGTTTTGGTAATTTGGTTGTTGTTGCTGTTGTAAATGTTGTTGTTGCTGTTGTTGTTGCTGCTGTAAATGTCCACGTAGCCTATTAATTTCTTTTTGGCGTTGACGTTCTCGGTAGGCACGTTGATATCCAGCGTTTCTGGATCTTCTTAATGATTGCGATGTTCTCTACAATAATAATTAATATTAGTATTTGACCTGTAATTTATTTAGAAACATGAATATTACATGTTATATACCTCCAGTTTAAACGTTTAATTTATTGTTTTAAAGAACACCAATCAGCTGAGTTGTAGAAACACAAAGCGATCAGCTGTTCAAAAGTAGTACCAACGCAAAGCGAATAAGGGAATTTCAATCAAAATTTAGAGAACACGCTGTGCTCTAATTCTCTCAGCCAAGAACGTAGATAATGTACGTTCTTTGCACACAGTTTGTAAAAATTTGCGCCTAATTGCATGCAACTCAAAGGTACAGGGTGCTCCCGATTAAATATAATTAATTTTGCTTTTTGTGTCAATACCAAAGAACGTAGATAATACCCAAGACAGACATGGGAGCTTATCTGCATTAACAGCCTTTATTGGCATTAACTCGTGCATTATTCTCTTCACTGCATTTCTATCTGGCAAAGCTGTCAAGTGGACAGGTGTATGTTCGGACAAATCAAACAGGTTTTTTGTTCCATCAAACCAAGAATGATAGAATACAAGATTGCGCAATCCCGTTGCGGATGAAATATCTTGAGTAATAATAAACAAAGAATAGGGAGAGAATAGTGGGAAGAGAATAATGAGCAATTTGCAATTTTTCAAGGAGAAATGAATTTTTTTGGTGCTTAAGTATAAAACTATGAATAATAGAAAGAATGCATCAAACAAAAATTTATTGAGTGGTACCGCTTCTGTTTCCGCGAAATTAAAATTAAAATCTCCACCCAAGATAAGTGAATGCCACTGAAAATTGTTTCCTAATTCCCGTGCACCAGCAAACCGATTAAACTGTGTCAATCTAAATTTAGAGAACACATAGTTTATAAAAATTATGCGCCTAATTGCATGCAACACAAAGATAATTGATTTTGCTTTCTGGGTCAATATAATACTAACACATACGTCAGACGGCACACGCATTTTCACACAGAGTCGTTCTTGACCAATCAAAAACGTCTTACTTTTTTTTATATGGAGTTTTTATGGTAGTATTAGCGTAAGATATTTGCCCTACCGCGGCTATAGATGTTTACACATAAAAAAAAATTGTTTAGTTGACAAACATGAACGATACCTATTTTTGAACCCGGGAGCTCAGAGTTGCAGAGCCAATACGCTACATATTTTACCAAAATTTAAGGAAGATGAAATAAACACAACAGCCAAATTCGGCACAATATGTAGCGTATTGGCTCTGCAACTCCGAGCTCCCGGGTTCAAAAAATAGGTATCGTTCATGTTTGTCAACCAAAAAATTTTTTTTAAAATAACTTTTAGACTATAGGAGTACTTAAAGAAAAAAATATTATAAAAGAATAACTGTACAGATTCGCTACTATATCTAAGATCTCTTACCGCTGGTGGGGGGAAATATAAGATATTATAATATCATATATTTTGTAGCGCTGTACACTTGAGAATGTATTTTCATTCTCTAATGTAAAATAAAATGTTCAGATGTACTACTTTATCGAATATCTATCGCTGGTGGGGGGAAATACAAGATAATCAAAAGTAGCTCTGCACAAGTAAGAATTTATTTTCATTCTCTAATGTAAAATAAAATGTACAGATCTACTACTTTATCGAATATCCAATACTGCTGGTGGATGGAAATACCAGATAATCAAAAGAAGCTCTGCACAAGTGAGAATTTATTTTCATTCTAATTTATTCTTCCTTCGACAGCCTTTTATATACAAATTTTCATAGTCTATTCTAATCTTACAACGCTGCTCAAGCGCAAATAGACTAACGCGGCTCAAGCGCATTTGCTTATTCTTATCTTTTATTTACTAATAGACTAAAGCTGCTCAAGTGCATTGTGTTATTTTAGGCAGTGCATAAATGCATTTCGGCCTTTCTATTTTGTTTGTGCGTGTGTGTTTTATATCTTATGTGTATGTACATAAGTATGTAGGTATGTATGTATATCAGCATGTATAAATACATATATTTAACCAAATAGTCAAATTATTATAATTAACCTATATTTAGAATCGGCTTAAACTTGACTTTGACTAAGCCACATTAAAAAACTGTCGAAATAACATATTTTGTGGTAGCAATATTTACTCATTTATATATGTACTTACTAGCACATATCCGTGGCGTTGCCCATGTATTTTTTTTTTGCGAATGATATCTATACAACTGCTTGGTTCTCCTTTGATATAAAAGTGATTTATTAAAATTATTTAAATGTAATAAAGTTGAATTCGAATACCAAAAAATTAAGAGTAAAAAACCAGAAACAAAAATTTCAAAGATAAAAGTAAGAGAGATGGTGATGAGCTCGGGTAGATTTAGAGGGCTGGTTTCCAAAGGGCGTGAAATAAAAAGCATACAAATTGTATAAGTAAAAGGTTTATTTAAATATATTCTGGAACTCAACTTACCACCGTCTATCGTCCGTGAAGATCGCTAAGAGAAAGAAGCATCATCGATTCTCTCACGAACTTCAGAAAATTCGAAGTTGTGAGCAGAGCTTTTTGACGAAAGTGGTAAGAGTTGCCAAATGGGCGAACGGAGTGAACATTCCGCCCGCCTTGCAGTATTACTGCGAAAAGCGCATATTACCATTTACAATTCATATATTATTTTCATTTGCAACTTATGTATATATAACAATTAAAATTCAAATTCATAAATAACAATTCATTTTCCTTAAGACTAATCGGCTGCAGTTTGTTACTGGGTGACGCCAGAGATTACAAAGCCCAGCAGCGTATTTTGGGCGACCAATTGACCTGCTACCAGGGGAGGCATCGTGCCAGGCTGCATCAACCTCGCGTAAAGGTCAGCTCCAAGTACCATTTGGATCGGTGATGCCTTATAAAACGATGGGTCGGCTAGCCTCAAATTTTTGAAAACTCCCACTGTGTGTTGCGCTAATGAGCGCAGTGGAGTCGGCGTCGGGATGATGTGTTCCACCTTCGCGCAGACTGATATTTCATCCTGTGCGCCAAGATTGCTGCGTAGCGTGATATCGCACACTCGACCGCCGCCACGTTTTTGAGTGCGGAGCCGAAGTCTTGCCACGGTTTCATCAGAGATGCTGGTCGCCGGACTCGCTGGATTAAGCACCGCACGAACCACGGAAAAACGATCCGCAGCACGTATTTTTACTAAAGCCGTTGGTGATAGCGCCAACATTTGCTGCCAAGGAAGGGCTGCTGCTCGCTGCTCAATTATAGTTCGCGCATTTCTTCTCCGACGAGCACCTTGACCGCGCCTTCTTTTCGGCTGGGGTGGCCGACGGGACGAGTCGAGTCCCGTTCGGTCCGGGCTACGCCGCTGAGACGAATCGAGTCTCAGTCGGTCGTTTCCATGCCGCCAGTCCGATCTGAAGTTACCAGCTCGCTTAAGTCGACGAGACGAGTCGAGTCTGGCTCGATCATGAGCAAGTGGTATGCGCTGAGGTTGTCGAGAAGTTGGCAGCGTCCTATTGAGCGGTGGTCGCAATGGGTGTGCGAGTGCGTCATCAGTCGTCATATTAGGCGGTGCTTCTTTCTGCTTGTCAGCTTCGATTTCTGCTAACAACTCGTCCTCTAGATCCATCTGTTGTGCCCAGGAAAGCTCAACCACGTCTTCATCTATTACGTCATCGACTACGTCATTATGCAGCATCGTGTGGTGAGCCTTTCCGCATCGTTTGCACCGGATCACACTGTCACATTCGCTTATTGTATGGGTTGCAGCGAGACAGTTGCTGCAATAGCGATACATTAGCGCCGTTCTCAACCGGAGTTCGGGAGTCATTCGGCGAAACTCGGTGCACAAGCGTAGAGGGTGGCTGTCTTTGCAGAGACCGCAAGCAAATTGGGACATTTTCTAAATGAGAAAGATAATATTAATTCAAATCAGATCTAATTTGTTTCGTTTGGTAAGACAACTAATTTGACTACTGGTCTACTGATTATGCCACGTTGGGTTTGTACGTCGACTATTCGTACTTTCGTATCAGGTCCGGGATGAATTTTTACTACCCTACCTAATCTCCACTCATTTGGAGGTATATTTTCTTCGCGAATAATTACTAAGTCGCTAACAGCTAAGTTTTTCTGTGGATACTTCCACTTATACCGCCTTTGGAGTTCTGACAAATATTCAGATTTCCATCTTCTGCAGAACATATGGTTCATAGCTTTCAATTTTTGCCATCTGTTGACCAATGATATAGGGTTATCATTGATTTCTGGCTCGGCTTTTGCAAGAATAGGTGCACCTACCAGAAAGTGTCCTGGTGTAAGGGGTGCAAAGTCATTAATGTTTTCAGACATTGGGCTTATGGGGCGAGAATTTAAACACGCTTCGATTCTAGCTAATAGAGTGGAAAGCTCTTCGAAAGTGTATTTCATCGCACCCGTGATTTTCCGAAAGTGGGCTTTGAAGCTTTTTACTCCTGCTTCCCATAAACCTCCCATATGAGGAGCCCCTGCAGGAATGAAATGCCAATTGATTTCTGCAAAACTATGGTTACTGGAGATGGCTTCAGGCCAAATTTTAAGGAATGCCTTTACGTCTCGTTTGATTTCTCTTGAGGCGCCGACGAAGTTTGTGCCATTGTCTGAATATATATGATTGGGACAACCACGGCGAGAGATAAATCGTGTCAGAGCTGCCATGAACGAGGCAGTTGAAAGGTCACTCGTGGCTTCAAGGTGTATGGCCTTTGTAGAAAAGCAGACAAAGACACACACATAGCCCTTTGTTATTAAACAAGCTCGACCTGTAAAGTTTTTGACATCAAATGGGCCTGTGAAATCGACACCCGTTGTTTCAAATGGTCTCGAAATTTGCGTTCTAGACGCCGGGAGAGCAGCCATTAGCTGCGTTTGTTCCCGTTTTTTATACAAAACACATGTTTTGCAGTTGTGTATAGTAGACCTAATTAGGTTTTTTGCTTTTACCAGCCAATATCGCATGCGTAAAAGACGCAGGACTAGCTGGTTGCCACCGTGAATCGAGACCAAATGAATGAAGTTTACCATTAGTTTAGAGAAATGGCAATTATACGGCAATATTATTGGGTGCCGTTCATCAAAGCTCATGGAAGGGGCATTATTCAGTCTTCCACCGACTCTTAGAAGTCCACTGTCGTCAATATATGGGGTCAACGATAGTATCGTAGACTTTTTTCCCACAGGCTTGTTATTTTCTAACTCCGAATATTCAGAGGCATAATGCGCTCTTTGGGAGATTTGGATAAGCCTTGATTGGACGAATTTAACCTCACCAGGAGTGATGGAAGAAGAATTCGAGATTTCTTTGTGTGCAGGATGAACCCGCTTAAAGAACCTGAAGATTCGAGCAATGACTCGAATGGCCCTTGGAAAGTTGGAAAAGCGTGCTAATATATCTTCAAATGGAAGAACTGACGCTGTATGAACTCGAATAGCTTTAGATTCGAGTGTGGTTTCAAAATCCTTGGGCTGAGAGATTGGCCAGTTTTCTTGGCTGAGGTTAAGCCATTTGGGACCATGCCACCAAAGATGACTCTCTCCTAACTCTTGAGGAGAAAGACCACGACTAGCGAGGTCTGCTGGGTTGTCTTCAGAACTTACATGATTCCAATTTTCGATCATTGTGCTTTCCGAAATTTTAGAAACTCGGTTGGCTACAAATGTAGACCACGAACAAGGTGGTTTTCTAAGCCAGGCGAGAACAATTGTGGAATCGGTCCAGAAGTACAACCCTTGACTTTCTATACCCATTTTCGGCAGGAGAAAATCTGCCATTTTCGCGAGGAGAACAGCTCCACTTAGCTCTAGTCTGGGTATAGAAATAGTTTTGACAGGAGCGACTTTTGTTTTTGCGAGAAGCAAATGAGTTTGAACATTCAAACTAGTGTCCTGTACACGAATATATATAGCAGCCCCGTACGCCTTTTCTGAGGCGTCACAAAATCCATGAAACTGTATTTGACAGTGTGGAGTATAACTAACCCATCTGGGGATTTTTATAAAGTTAATATGGGGGTAGTTATCCAAAAACGTCTGCCATTCACTGAGAGTCTTTGGATTTAACTTCTCATCCCAATTTGTTTGTTCCAACCAGATTTGTTGCATTAGCATCTTTGCTACTATGGTTATTGGGCTTAACCAACCTGCAGGATCGAACAGCTTGGCAATCGTGGACAAAACTTCTCGTTTCGTGAACGAATCTTTTTTGTCCAACGATTTTGCCATAAAATAGAAGTGATCCGTTTTAGCATTCCATCGGATACCTAAAGTCTTAGCTTCGCTGGAGTTGTGTAATTCCAGAAAATCAGAAGCTAGCAGGTGGTTGCTCGGCAGGCCTGACAGAATTTCTTTGTTGTTTGATGTCCACTTTCTGAGTGGAAAACCTGCCGAGTTTAAGGCCTCAATAAGCTGATCTCGTGATTTTAATGCTTCGGATATATCATGTGCACCAGCTAATACATCATCTACATACGTACTAGAGCTGAGGATTTCCGATGCTAGCGGGTAATTTAAGTTGGAGTCCTTGGCGAGTTGCAACAAGGTGCGGATTGCCAGATAAGGGGCACAATTAAGACCGAAGGTGACTCTGTCCAACTGAAAGTCCTTGATCTCCCCGTCCAAAGAATCTCTAAAGAGGATTCTTTGATATGCGGTGTGCTGCGGGTTCACGATTATTTGCCGGTACATTTTCTCGATATCGGCATTAAAAACATATTTAAATAATCGCCACTTAACAACCAAAATAGTCAAATCGGTTTGGAGAGCGGGACCAGTGTGAAGAACATCATTCAGGCTCACTCCATTCGATGTGGGACAAGAACCGTTGAAAACCACTCTCAGTTTTGAAGTAGTGCTGTCTGGTTTATGCACAGCATGGTGTGGAAGGTAGTAAGAGTTCGAAGACTCTTCACCTTTAATATATTTAACTTCATGCATATGACCCAGATCAGCATATTCTCGAAGTACCTTATTATATTCCTCCTTTATTAGGGGTTTTTTGCACAAAGACGTTTCACTTCTGAGAAATTGTCTCAAAGCGATATGGCGAGAGGCGCCTATATGTGCATTTGGAGGTAAGAGTTTGAACGGGAGCGAAACTACATACCTTCCCTCATTATTTCGAAAGGTGGTATCTGTGTAGAGTCGTTCGCACTGTTCCTCTTCGACCGTTAGAAGATTGGTCTTTGGTACTTCTTCCAACTCCCAAAATTTCGTGAGTTGTTGATCTAATGAGACCTCATTGAAATAAGTGAGATAATTTGTTGGTTTAAGGTTCCTTCCACTTGGTACGGGTCCGGTTAAAATCCATCCAAACACCGTACGTTGAGCAATCAGTGAGCCAAGGATATTTGTCCTCACTCCATTTAGAATGATTTTTGGATAAAGATCCCCACCGATTAATAAGTCAATTGGTTGACTTTTAAAGAAGTTATTATCTGCCAAAGGTAAATCAGGAAGCGTTTTTAAGATTGCTTCACTGATCGATTGCGATGGCAGCGAACCCGTCAGCTTTGGAAGAACTAAGGCATCCCCTTTGATGCGGAAATCTTTATTACGTGGGGAGCCAATACTAAAGGTACAGACCTTTTGAACTTTTCCAGATATGGCTTCGTTTAGACCCGATACTTGTGCAGATATACCTTTACTTGGCAACTTCAGGCGCTTTTGTAAGCGTTCAGAGACAAATGTGCCTTCAGATCCTGAGTCTATCAAGGCTCTGACAGTATGTGTCTTATTTTGATGACAAATGGTCACCATAGCAGTCCCTAGTAGCATACTTCGATTTTTGTCAACAGGACAATTTGAAGTATTAGCTTTTATGGACGCCGTATGAGACTTAGTTGAAGTCTGTTGAGAACTTGAGGTAGAAGGTTCCTCACTTTGATCTCTATGGAGCATGGTATGATGCCGTTTTCTGCATTTTGCACATGTAAAACTACTCTTGCAGTCGTTTATTTCATGCGCATCTGATAGGCAGTTAATGCAGAGATGATACTTTCTGACGGCAGAAAGCTTTGCATTCGGGCTCATTTCTAAAAACTTTTGGCAAGTCTTTAGTATATGAGCCTGAGAAGAACAAACTTTGCATCTTATATTGTTTGTCTTCACATGATGGGTATTTATTCTCTTATTTTGAATATTATTATACGGCCTGAAGTTATTTGGCCGATTATTGTTTACTACCATACTAGGTTTGGGGTGGACGTTAGAATTCCCCTTGAGATCGGATACTGTCTCAAGGGTTTGGAACCTGTTGGTTAGAAATGCATCTAAGTCCACCCACTTTGGAATCTCCGTTTTTGTTTTCAGAGTCTGTTCCCATAGAGCAAGCGTGTTTTCTGGGAGCCTGGTTGAACACAAATAGGTGAAAATTGCATCCCAATGTTCAACGCTTATACCCTGAAGTTGTAGCGCTGAAATGCAGCTGTTAATTTCACGCTGCATTTTCTTTAGCGCTGACCCAGACTCTGAGGAGATATGTGGCAGATTGAATAATATTTTTAGTTGCGAGTTTATTAAAATTCTTTTATTTTCATACCTATCACTTAAGTTCGCCCAAGCTAACGCAAACCCATCATTAGTGAGGGGGGCCTTTTGAACTATTTCCCTCGCCTCATCTCGGGTTTTTTGATTAAGGTGGAAAAGTTTTTCCACCGGAGATAATCGCGCGTTATTCCGATAAATGGCGGTGAACATGTCCCTAAATGAGGGCCATTTTAAATAGTCACCATAAAATATTTCGGTATCGCAAGGGGGCAGGTGGAGACTAGGCAGCACTGGCGGTTCAACCAACCGTTCAGGTTGAATTATCGTTGAATTTGTATTTTGGTTGAACGTCGTCAGGTTATGAATTTGTTCACCCATCATAGCCCCGCAACAAACATATGCTTGATAGCAGTTAGAATATTTGAGCTTGATGGATTCAACTGCACTCTCATTACCCGCTGAACTTGTCTCAGACAAACAATTTTTATAGTCAGCCTTTACTTCAGCCCAAAGCGACTTTAATTCCTCTTGCTGGATTTCAAGGGAGAAAGTGCTTTGATTTGCGACTGTAGGCGAAATGTTTACTTCAAATTCCAAAAGCGCATCTGCTGCTTGATAAAATTTATTTGTCAATGCCATTATAATTTCAGAAGAATTGAAAAGTTGTTAAATGGCAAAGCAAAATCGAAAAAATTATTTAAAAATGTTAAATCAATTAATTAAATTATATTGCAATAATCGACTAGCGATTGTTTATTCAAACGTGAATAAATAGATCAACAAATGATCGGAATCCCCACAGAAATATTTAAAATGTAAATTAAGTTCCAGAAAAATTTAATAAAGTGTCAAAATGTTCGATAAATGATCGACTTGACACAACGCAAATATAAAATATAACAAAAATGTTGCTCAATATAATTTGTATTGGCGAAATAAAACAAAAATTTTAAATATAAATATTATTTCACCACAGCAAAGGCACCAGAAAGTCAGAATGAATTAATTTTAAATTCAGAAAGCCAAAATAAATACTCATATATAGTTATATCGATATATGATCGATAACCAAAAACGTTTATAAAAATATTTAATAAAGTATTTATTTGATGCTGACTGAAATTGCGAGGAGGCAGCACAATATTGGTCAAATATTAAATTTGGAAAATTATTTTGAAATTTTAAACACTCGCAACTTTTAATTTTGAATAAATATTTAAATTATTATCGCTTAAATTTATATAAATTTTTTGCAAAAAAAAATAATCTAAATTTATTTATTAAGCATCGAATTGAATATTAAAAATGTCACAAAAAAGCAAAATTAAAAATTCGATTTATTTTTTAAAATTAAACTTTTATAAATTATTCACCTTCCTTCAACACTGTGGCAATGCTTAGTTAAGCGCACCAACTACATACATATATATCTCTTGCATATGTACATGCACTTCCTTGTATATAAGCGCAACTTTCAGAGTTGGCTAGAGCAAACACATCAAATGCACTTCACAATAATTTTATTTGCTGTATTAATGAATTTTACAAATAAAATAGAATATATATACAATTTCAATATATATACGCACAATTTTCAACACCACAAAAAATCTTTATTTTTAAAATATTTTAATTTGTGCACCTTTTGATTGGTGCCTGCCCACTGTCGTATGTAAGTCCGCTATTCTCCTTTGGTCGGAGTATGCCGTATGCCTGTGGTTGTTGTGCTGCTCCCACACTGCTATTCGGCTGCTCTGCTGCGCCAAAGTTCTGCTGCTCTCTATTACTGCTGCGCTGCCTTTCTAATGCACTAGTGTTCTGCTGCACTTACCACTGCTTTGTTTGTTTTTTTTTTTTTTTTTTGTTATTTACACTTTTATTTTCACTCGCGTATACAGCATATACATATGTATGTTATATGTTTTGCTATTTAATATTCGCTAATTGTAGCGACAATTTATTTTATATGCACGGACATATAAATATGTATGTAAATATTTATTATATGTTGAGCGCAAATTTAATGCAAAAAAAAAAGGGCGCGAGAGAGACTCTTGAAAATTTTTTACAGCGAGTTAAGAGTAATTTCGGTAGCGGGAAAAACAAATTCTCTCGTCTTTTCAATTATTTTAATTTACCAGCTACCGCTTGTAGCCTAATAAATATGTATATATGTAAAAATGTTTATGTACTGCAGCACTCTAAAGGAGAGTGCAAATATGCAGTTTAGTTAAATATATAAAGTTAATTTGGCGCAAAGGCGAGAGAAAATATGTTTATGAGCATATATAAAATAAATTAAAGATTTATATGTGGGGATGTACATATGATTGTTTATTTTATATACAAATATGTATGTACATACATATGTGGGTATAAATGTAAATGAAAAGGAGCGGCTTATTTTTTATTATATGAGAAATATAATTTAAGGTATTGTACTTATCGAAGTACACTAACAAAGAATAGTCTTTGCTACCTTTTTTTTTGTTTTTATATGCAAAAGCAAAGCACTAAAAATATGTTTTAGGCTCTACTTTGCTCAGATTTTATTTTTGACCGCTTTTACAATATGTGTAAATGCAAATCAAATATGTTGATTGCACCTTTTTATATTCACAATTTTACCTGTTTTTTTTGTGTTTGATTGATGTTGTTCGTTTATGTATGTATGTGCGTTAATGTTTTTCCGCCAATTTATGTATGTTGGGTGTATTTCTGTTTAAAATTTACCGCCTGTGGAAATCCGGGTTGAAGGACCAAATGATGAGCTCGGGTAGATTTAGAGGGCTGGTTTCCAAAGGGCGTGAAATAAAAAGCATACAAATTGTATAAGTAAAAGGTTTATTTAAATATATTCTGGAACTCAACTTACCACCGTCTATCGTCCGTGAAGATCGCTAAGAGAAAGAAGCATCATCGATTCTCTCACGAACTTCAGAAAATTCGAAGTTGTGAGCAGAGCTTTTTGACGAAAGTGGTAAGAGTTGCCAAATGGGCGAACGGAGTGAACAGATGGTACATTTTTAGTTATTGTAAACTTCTCTTAACACAACATTCTGCGTTTCGTTTCCATTTTCTGGAATTAGTAATTGGGGCACCAATTCGCGACAACGTGATATAGAGCTGACAGTGAGAAAACGTGAAGATCAATTCCAATGGTACTGAAAATTTGCCCTTGTGACTTGTTAATAGTTATTGCAAAGCATGGGGAATCATACTCGTTTGAAGCTGAACGGTAAATTTGTTGGTATCATTGGTATCCTTGGGATCATAGTGATTTCTCCTGCTGCAGGCAGGGTTAAAATATTCGCTTTTATAAGATTAGGCATAAAACGCGTGATTTTGAATCGTGTCCAGTTACATAAACTTGGAGGCTTAAGATTTCGCAAAAGTATTATTGGTGTGTCAATTTTAAAGTTTAATTCATTTGGTGGTAGTCACGGTGATTTAGAGAGTTAAGAAACTCCGTTGGGTAGTGAAGAACATCGCCTTGTTCAGTCAATGAGTCCATAGACTTGTACACTTTGTATTCTGTACAGACTATTTTCGAAATTACTTTGTTAATCTCGTCTGCGGCAGAATTGCACATTACTCATATCTGGATATACATGATCAATAAGTTGTTGAATCGTTCTAACGCAGTTTCTCATAACATATGAAGTGTAGCCATCGCGAGTGATGGATATGGTACCGTTGTCTTTTTTCAGTAGCTATTCAGTAAACTGTCTCTCTATTAAGCTGAACTCTCATATTGATAGAAAATTTTAGTTTCTGTATATGTGACCAAACTTCAAACTTTTTAGGGCATGCGTTGACAATATCTGCCTGTGTGCCGTAGAGCATCTTAAATCTTTATGTGTTGTATTCACGGCATTGATATTGGATTTATGCGACATTGTACACTCATCCCATATTATGAGCGATGTTTTTTGGAACACAACAGCGTCTGGACAATTTTTTTTTATCGAACATATACAGGTCTGTACTGGTGAAAAAGTAAGAGGTGGTTTGAAAGTGAAGTGAGCAGTTCTTCCCCTACTTAGAAGATTAGCAGTAATGCCAGAAGAGGCTACAGCAACAGTAATTTTGGCTTCACTACGAACTTTCGAAAGAAGTGAAGTCACTAAACGCTCTTGCCTGTTCCTCAAGGCGCGTCTATAAAAAAACATTTCAGGTGTAACTGTTCACGCTAGATATGACCTTATCATATATTAGTAACTGCTCTGATGTAATCTTTGGTTTATATTGGAATAAAAATGGCTGTAGCTAATTAATATTAAACGTTGTCTCACGCATATACAAACGTTGTATAAGTTCCAGTTACCACAGTTAGGTTCAAGTAAACCGAAATCTTTTAGGCATTTTCAAGTATTGCTTTCTTGTTTTACTCTCTTAGCAACATACATGCATATGTATGTACTTTACTTCATTAAGTTATGCAGTAAAAGATGTAAAGAGATAGAAGAGAGATTGAGAGTGCATGCCGCAAGCGATAAAGGCACACGCGCATAAACAAAGCACGCTGCGCTGTAGGCTGCGTTTGGCGAATGAAAAAACCTTATGCTTGCAATATTTTTGGTTTTTCAAAAACTTAAACTCGAAAAAAGAGGTTTGATTTCGGAAAATTAATAAAATAATAAAAATCGCTTCAGAACTTTATGAGATTAGCCGTTACAAACATTTTTCATATAAGCGATTTAATCAGCAGTTCTCCCAGTTTCACATTTCAATTCCGCAATGTGATTTTAAAAATTTCCGGTAAAAGTGAATTTGTGTGCTCCCAATTTCACACATATCGGTTATCGTTGTGGCATTATGTTGTTGAAATTTCCCTTTCGGATTCAGCTACATATGTATGCTGTTTTGAGGAGTCATCAGCAAAACACTTAAAAATACTCATATTTCAATGAATAACTAATACAGAAATGTCATAAATGGCTTCACATACAACCAAGCATTCGGATTCAATTCACAAAACTTTATGTGAATGTGAAATTAGGAGCACCAAACATGTGATTTTTAACCGAATCCACAGGGAAATTTGTGATTGTGAAACTGGGAGCACGGCTGTATATAATCAGGATAGATATACCTACATATCCACTTATATGCACATTCATACATATATATACATATTCTATATACATGCAAAACTACCACCATCTTCTCTGGTGCTTTGCTAACGGTCAAGCAATGTGTCGCATTGTTGGGAAACTTAATGCTGTAATTAAACATATGTACCTCTAAAAGATAATATGCCATTTTTCAAATAATATCATTTAAAATACATTTTACTATATTTTAATGCATTTTTCTTACATCTCTATAAAAAGATGAACATTTTGGTAACTGATATGAAATTAATAATTTTACTTTATCTTTTACATTATTATATTTTTCAATAATATAAGTACCTACATTAATTAATCGTATATTAACGATAAATTTTTTTATATAACACACTCAATATAACAACACTCTTCATCATCATCACATACATATGTAACGATAAGAAGAGATACTATCTACGATGTTAGTATAAAACATAAATTTTCTGTTATTTATATATGTACTTATAAACAACCATTTTATTTCTATTTGAACTAACTGTAGAAGAACTTGGTATAAATATTTATACATATATTAACTCATTCATTAACGCTTCTAAATTCACATTTAAGCATAAATATGTTTAATAAAATTCTCATATAACTATAATTTAAAGTTTTCATATCGTTATTAACTATATTAAGTCATACGAATTCCAACTTTTCATACAAGTATTAAAGATTTTGAACAAATTCTCATATATAACTATAATTTAAAGTTATCACATAGTTATTAACTCAATAAAGTCGTACGAATTCCAACTTTAAAGTTTTCATATAGTTATTAAAGTGTTAAAGATTTTGAACAAATTCTTATATAACTATAATTTAAAGTTATCACATAGTTATTAACTCTGTTAGTTATGTCATACGAATTCCAACTTTAAAGTTTTCATATAGTTATTAACTATATTAAGTCATACGAATTCCAACTTTCCATACAAGTATTAAAGATTTTGAACAAATTCTTATACAACTATAAATTAAAGTTATCACATAGTAAAAATTAACTCTGTTAAGTCATACGAATTCCAACTTTAAAGTTTTCATATCATTATTAATTATATTAAGTCATACGAATTCCAACTTTTCATACAAGTATTAAAGATTTTGAACAAATTTTTATACAACTATAATATAAAGTTATCACAGTAAATTAACTCTGCTAAGTCATACGAATTCCAACTTTAAAGTTTTTATATAATTATTAACTCTATTAAGTCATACGAATTCCAACTTTCCATACAAGTATTAAAGATTTTGAACAAATTCTTATACAACTATAATATAAAGTTATCACAGTAAATTAACTCTGCTAAGTCATACGAATTCCAACTTTAAAGTTTTCATATAGTTATTAACTCTATTAAGTCATACGAATTCCAACTTTTCATACAAGTATTAAAGATTTTGAACAAATTCTTACATAACTATGATTTAAAGTAATCACATAATAGTTATTAACTCTGCTAAGTCATACGAATTCCAACTTTAAAGTTTTCATATAATTATTAACTCTATTAAGTCTTACGAATTCCAACTTTTCATACAAGTATTAAAGATTTTGAACAAATTCTTACATAACTATAATTTAAAGTAATCACATAATAGTTATTAACTCTGTTAGTTATGTCATACGAATTCCAACTTTAAAGTTTTCATATCGTTATTAACTATATTAAGTCATACGAATTCCAACTTTTCATACAACTGTCAATAATTCTGTAGCCAACTTTCATAAATGTTTTCTCAAATGTACACCTCACAAAACCAAATATGTATGGAAGTGAAACTTATATGAGTTAATAAAATTAATACTTATATGAAAACTTTAAACTAGTGTGAGTTCATATAGTTAATACTTATATAAAAAGTTAAATTAATACTTATATGAAGAGTTCAATAAATACTTATATGAAAACTTGAAACAATTAACAGTTCATAAAGTTAATACTTATATAAAAAGTTGCATTAATACTAATATGAAAACTTGGAAATAGTATGAGTTCATATAGTTAATATTTATATGCAAAGTTAAATTAATACTTATATGAAAAGCTAAATGAATACTTATATGAAAACTTGAAACAAGTAACAGTTTAATTAGTTAATACTTATATGAAAAAATAAATTAATACCTATATGAAAAGTTAAATGAATACTTATATGAAAACTTGAAGCTATTAAGAGTTCATAATTATATGAAAAGTTGTTGCATTAATTCTTATATAAAAACTTGAAACTAGTATGAGTTCATATAGTTAATACTTATATGAAAAGTTAAATTAGTAACTATATGAAAACTTGAAGCTAGTTAGAGTTCATAATTATATGAAAAGTTGTTGCATTAATTCTTATATGAAAACTTGAAACTAGTATGAGTTCATATAGTTAATACTTATATGAAAAGATAAATTAATAACTATATGAAAAGTTAAATGAATACATATATGAAAACTTGAAGCTAGTAAGAGTTCATAATTATATGAAAAGTAGTTGCTTTAATTCTTATATGAAAACTTGAAACATTCATACAAGTATAAATTTAATTTTCCATATAAGTATTAACTATATAAACTCATACTAGTTTCAAGTTGTCATATAAGTATTAATACAATCACCAACTACTTTTCGTATTGTATGAACTGTTACTGCAATTTTGCAAATAAGTATTAACAATTTATAAACAACGTATATGAAAACTTGAAACATTCATACAAGTATAAATTTAATTTTCCATATAAGTATTAACTATATAAACTCATACTAGTTTCAAGTTGTCATATAAGTATTAATACAATCACCAACTACTTTTCATATTGTATGAACTCTTACTGCAATTTTGCAAATAAGTATGAAAACAATTTATCAACAACGTATATGAAAACTTGAAACATTCATACAAGTATAAATTTAATTTTCCATATAAGTATTAACTATATAAACTCATACTAGTTTCAAGTTGTCATATAAGTATTAATACAATCACCAACTACTTTTCATATTGTATGAACTCTTACTGCAATTTTGCAAATAAGTATTAAAACAATTTATCAACAACGTATATGAAAACTTGAAACATTCATACAAGTATAAATTTAATTTTCCATATAAGTATTAACTATATAAACTCATACTAGTTTCAAGTTGTCATATAAGTATTAATACAATCACCAACTACTTTTCATATTGTATGAACTCTTACTGCAATTTTGCAAATAAGTATGAAAACAATTTATCAACAACGTATATGAAAACTTGAAACATTCATACAAGTATAAATTTAATTTTCCATATAAGTATTAACTATATAAACTCATACTAGTTTCAAGTTGTCATATAAGTATTAATACAATCATATTGTATGAACTCTTACTGCAATTTTGCAAATAAGTATGAAAATTTAAATTTAATTTTCCATATAAGTATTAACTATATAAACTCATACTAGTTTCAAGTTGTCATATAAGTATTAATACAATCACCAACAACTTTTCGTATTGTATGAACTCTTACTGCAATTATTAGAAATATATTTAAAAAATCCACATCGATCCCATGTGTGCCAAAAAACTTATTATATTATTGATACTATATGTCACGAGTCACTAAAATATATTTCAATTTTGTAATAATTTTGTAATGAAAACAATGAATTTATTCCCTTTTGTGTAACTCTGAAATTGAACGAAGCATGGTTTCGGCTATGTCGTGATTTTACGAAACTTCTCTTTCTAGTTTCAGGATACGACACGAGTGAGGTCAGTCTTAAAAACAAAAACGGGAAAAATTGAAAATTCTTCAAGCATCCTTGAAACCATGGAAGGAAAAAAAAAGTATTCTAAAGAAGGAGATACAATAGCGCGATCGAATATCGACATCATCAGGCTTAAAATCTCAGCTTTCGTTGGGCGTCGGTTGCCCGTCAATTCTGCGTTTGGTACATTTGCAAACTTCAGTTGAAATGCAAATTGGTCGTTTTCGGCATCCCAATACATGCCCAACATTTTCTCCGAAGTTGATCGCCACGAAACATGGTTTTTGTATTCGACTTTGGCAAGTATGATGGTATATCGATGATCGCATTTAATAGTTCTTCTGAATTAGACACGAAACGTCTAAGCTCAAAATTAGCCGTACTGTGTATAAATTTAATTTGCGTCGTGATGTTAATCGCCGCATGAAACGACTCGAATGAGTCCACATAGTCGTCCACATAATGCCGATTGATTATGCCCACTACCGCTCGTGGGTGTTCGCTTCTATATTTTTCAGCATTTAAGTTTTTAAAATAGTGTGCTAAGCAGGTGGAAAAGATGAAGCCAAAGATCATGGCCTTCATCTCGTATACGTCTGGTGCCTTTGTTGTTTTCCCATTTCTCCACATAAATCTTTGCGCAACCATGCTTCGTTCAGTTTCAGAGTTACACAAAAGGGAATAAAATCAGTATTTTCATTACTAAATTATTACAAAATATATTTTAGTGGCACGTGACATTCCAGCCCCCATGATTCGAAGCAGGAGTCGGAGAATCACCACAAACATCCAGGACTCCAACTTAGATGCCACGATACCACGTTTCAACTGACCGCGGCACTCGTTGTCGTGACAGATGATAAAGCCACATCGCCTGGCTTGATTGGCTCCACTCTTCGGAACCATTTTGTTCTGCGAGTCAATGTCGGCAAATATTTCAAAAGCCACCTTTTACGAAATATCTGTTTCAGTTGTTGCCAACGTGCCATTGCTTCTTAAGACATCCATTTCCTGGCAGTGCTGGTGTCTATACAAAGTTGGGACAACCCAGTAGGAACCCCAGCTGTACTCTCGACTGGTATGTGTGTGAGCGGTCGCGAATTGATTAAATTTTCTGCCTCTATCAACAAGCTCTACAGTGTATCTACCTGCGGCGCTTTCTCCTTTAACTTAAAGGACAGGAACTTCTTTACCGATTGAACCTTGCGCTTCCAAGCGCTACTAGCTGATGGATTCAACGGCCTATTAACCCATTCGATGTTTCGAAATCGGCACTATTGCTGCATGCTCTGCTCAATACTCGACCATTCACAAAGTTTCTCAAACAAAGCATTACTGCATCCGTCGATAAATCCCTTGCTAGTTCAAAATGGATCGCTCTAACAGTCAAACAGGTAAACACGGCAACCCACCGCTTCTCTTGCTGTCGTCCAACTACTACCCAGACTGGTCCGAAATAGTCTATGACGGTGTAGGTTAATGGGCGGATGTACGGGGTGACGCGATGAATTGGTAACTGCCCCATTTCTGGAGTCTGTGGTGGAACGGCGCTTATGTTCTTGCATACTTGGCATCTTCTCATTGCAGACTGTACAAGACGACTCCATCTCTCCAGCAAACTACATTAAAAAGTAAAATGCTGAAAAATATAGAAGCGAATACCCACGAGCGGTAGAGGGCATAATCAATCGGCATTATGTGGACGACTATGTGGACTCATTCGAGTCGGTTGATAAGGCGATTAACATCACGACGCAAATTAAATTTATACACAGTGCGGCTAATTTTGAAAAAATTTTTTCAAATAAAAACAAAAATTGAGGGCTTCAGAGAGTAAAATATTAATTTTCTGATGTTTTACTTGACCATATGTACATATCTATAACCTCTACTAAGTTATTTCCCCGATGTATTTGCACTGTCGCACCGTGTTATTGTTGATCATCGAATACCCTTTTAATTCTGGTTTTGTAAACTTTTCTCGTATGACATACGAGATAGTAATTAATTTAATATTAAAAAAAATCAGCCGTAATTTTTAAGAACTAAAAAAATATCAAAAAAATGTTTCTTGTAAATATCTACATTGTTTGAAATGAACATTCCGACAGATCTAAATTTTGGTAGAGACCTTGAGTTTATATTTGGAAATATAGTGCAAAAAATCCCTTACGATCGGATGTTTGCCAAAAAAATTTCGGGGTAAGAGTCACGTTCCATATAATATGCACATATGTGCCATGTAAATACATTAGACCGCCATTAGTGCATATGGGCTTTTTTGTTGTTGTGATCCCATGTTTGCCATAAAACTTATTCGGGGTAAGAGTCACGTTCTACATAATATGCACATACATATATGCCATGTATATACATTAGACCGCCATTAGTGCAAATGGGTTTTTTTGTTGTTGTGATTTTGGATGATGGCACCCCCCACATCGGTTCCTTTTCCCAAAAAAATGATTTTAGCAAAATTGTATCCAACTCGGTTCGGGGGAAGTTGTGCCTCAAAACCCCCAAAGTTTCGAAAAATCAGCAATTTTTTTTAAAGTTGAATTTGGCTTTGAATAACTCAGCTAATATCAAGTAATTTTGCCATATACAGTTTTTGATTATCTTCAACCGTTTTCTATTTATACCCCTAGCAACAACATTGCGCCTTTAATAAGCTCATTTTCAAAACGTTTCAATGTTTTTTATTATTTGTATTAGGAAGCTTCTTATGATAACAATGTATTAATAGTTTGTATTTAATAAAGTGTATTTGGTGCAGTCAGGAAACATGCGGCGATAATCTTGAACTACTTGTAGTATGTATTGTTTTTGTTCTTTGTTTTTCGATAATATAGAATTATAATCTTGTATTAATTTAACCCCTCTTTCTGCCGTATCATTCCCTTTTTTTATTTCTTTAATTTTTTCTTTTGCCTCATTATAATTTCCATCTACATCTGATGGTTGCTTTTTTAAAAAGTTAATATTTATATTAAATCTTGAAAAGAAATTTAATGTTTTTTTTCGAAACAAATTGTTCGATGCCCTCTTCCAGGATTTCAGAAATCGTGATATAAGCCTTTTTGTCATTTTGTTCAGATGGTGGTTCTCTATTTAATTTCTCTATCATTTTTATCTTTGTCTCAGAGCTTACGTTTGAATCGAAAAAGGCAAAGGCGACAGCTTCTGAACATAAATACCAAAGATGCCTACAAAATTTATCAGAAGCTGATTTTAAATTTTTTTTATCATATTTTGCATATTCGTGGAGCTTTATTAAAAAATTAAAATCACAAAAAGGTGCCTTAATTGGTAAAGGAGCTGTGAACCATGCATCAGCGTAAATTTTGATAAGAAAGATGCAAATTTCGCACAAAGCTTTTTCTTCTTCTTCGTAAGCTTAAACTCCTTTCTAAATAAAAATATTTTTAAACTGTATATGGTCTTTGACATCCTTCTGGCATAATGCATAGCTCCTGGAGCTTTAATTTTTACACCACGACTTGGTGTAAGTTTCTCATTTAAAAATTTGATCAAATTTGATATTATGATTTCTATTTCACTTGCACATAATATTTTTTTAACTCTTTTGTCACTAATGCCACTGCTAATGTTTTTGATATCAATTTTTGGCCACGATTTTTGAAATTTCTGGAAAATGGCATTTTTGTTACTTATTTTGCAAGCATCAAGTTTTGGAGTAACTAAGTTAGTATTTCCCCTGGCCTTCTTTAAAGGTGGCTCTTGTGCAATGTCCATGTCAGAAGCGCTATCTTCACAATTTGAATTTTCCGGGTCCGACAACGAAATATCGTTTATTGGAACATTCTTAATAAATCGTGAACTTCTTGTGTACTTTTATTTCTCCTTTCCAACGATTTTTTTGTCTATATTCTGTTTGTTTTTCTGACTGTTCAAGTTCACGATCGATGCCATGCATATATCCCGGTCTTCCCTCTTTTCTTTGATCCAATAAAAATATTTTATCTTCTTCAATTTTTAGAATAGTCAATGCATTTGCATGAGCTATATCAAACAAGTTTATTATTAAACGGGCACTTTCCCTAAGACTTAGCTCAACAACACGCGTATTAAAAAATATAATTCTCAAAACTTCTTTCGCAGACGGTAATTTACTACCCATCAAGCTATTTGAATAGTTTCCAATTAAAAAAATACCCTCACGTAAAACCTTAGATATTTTCACTTTTTTTTCCGATGTTAACACTCTTATTGACGATTTTGCACTGAAAAGCTTTAGCAAAGAAATATTGTAATATTTTGCTCCAAAGGAAATATGTAAAAAAAATTCTAGGAATCCTCGAAAAAAAGTAAACAACTTGCGAAATTAACATCAACAGGGAGACACATTAAATCTGTTAGTTGCTGTGAAATAAAATGCGCATATTAGTGACAACAATAACAAATATTATCAATAAGGTATCGATAATCGTTTAGTATCGTTAAGTAACAAGAGTATCGAAATTTTTAGTATCGCTCATTAAATCTAATGCTTTGAAGCATCTGATAATTCCAGCTACGCCAGTTTCATCAAGTATCGATACTATCACCAAGTATCGATAGTATCAACAAATAACGACAAGCTCTTCCGAAGTATCGATATTTGTCGACAAGCAAAATTGACGATATTTCCCATCACTAGCGCATATAAAATTATTTTTGTAATAATATTCATCTTTAGATACAACCAGAAACATATATACGCCTACTAATAAACTGCTAGGCGCAAATGTTGTTGCTAGGGGTATAAATAGAAAACGGTTGAAGATAATCAAAAACTTTCTATGGCAAAATTACTTGGCTTAAAATTTTCTTCATATCTCTCAAATGTTATTTTTATGAGTAATTAATATTAGTTGAGTTATTCAAGGCCAAAGTCAACTTTTTTGAAAAAATGCTGATATTTCGAAACTTTGGGGCTTTGAGGCACCATTTCCCCCGAACCGAGCGAACCGAGTTGGATAAAATTTTGCCACAATCATTTTTTTGGGAAAAGGAACCAGTCTGGGGGGTGCCGCAAGCGTATTTCTTCTAAGTGGCGGTATAATATACATATTCAAGCAAAGTTGCCCATTTGTGTATCTTTTTTGTATGAACTATACAATACTAAGAAAAAAAAATACATTTTAAAGACAGTCAGTCCCTTACAGAATCATCTCTACCCGCATGGCCTTGAATAACATCGTTTACGTTAGATGAGTTAAGAAATGTTTGTAAACTGACCTTTTTTCGGGATTCGGGACGTGGAATCGATAGGGACTTTTGACACTTTATTTCTAATGATAAACCAAAGGTTTCTAACAAAACTTAGCCCTGTCGGAATTTCAATTCCCAAAATTGACCGGACCATTACTATGGTTTTTAGGATATAAAACCAAAAAAGAAATAAAAGTTGTTAATAGGTCCCTGTGCTATAGCCTTGTATATAAATTAAGATTCCATTTAATCTGTGAATAAAAATTGATATGGAACTTAAGGTAAAACAGCTTTGAGGTACATACGCACGCAAAATAATTTCGGTTAAGGTACAAAAAAAATTGCACACCGTAGGTTGAAAAAAAAACGCTGCGCGCTTATTTTAGGTTGGGCTGTAATATATTGTAGTGGGAGCTACGTTATAAGAAATATTTACCCTCATCTATTATTTATTCATGAGGAGAAATACAGGATAGACATGGACACATCGAGAATTGGTTGCCTGGCTAAATTGCGTGACGATAGTATTAAATAATTAAATAGCATAAGGCGATATACAATTTTTTCACACAATCTAGTGCCAATAACCCCAAACAATCAAAACTGTTTACGTCAACAAGAAAAGGCACATACGCGGATGTTGTTCCGTAGATCAAAAGTGCTACCTTATTTGAAAATATATCGAATGACACCGAAATCTTATTAGTTTTACTGGCCAATATTCACAAAATTCCGGAGCACTAAATTTGATTGACGAGTTCTTTATTTAAGAAAAGTACTCAACTTGCAATGAAATTGGGTGCTATTGTTTGCAAGCTTTCCACGCATTAAGGGGCTGCCATTATAAAGCTGCACTTAATAGCCAAGGAATACTCAAGCCTCGCAAAATAAGTATTTTGCAAACGAGCGGATTTCAAATTTTTTTACTTTGTTTGCGATTAGTGTTGATGTGAATTTAAAGCCATTGGCAAATAAAAGTTACCGTTGGATTGGTGGCCCTTTTGGTCCAAGCAGGCCTTAGCAGGTGGCTTAACCAGTAGCTTTCTAGACAGCAAAATCAAAGAATCAGCAAAGTTGAGTTTGATAACATTTTTCAAACCTATCATTATAAACTGAGTCATACGAATACACACCCGAGGGTTCGCCAGTAGACGCACCAACGTATAAACCCACACCAATAAACGCTGGACCTAAAAAAAGATCACAATAGAGCAATAGAAGAATAGACAGAAGAAGAAAGAGTTTAAACCCCTGAAGGAAGTGAAGCCCCAAAAGAGGAAAAGAGGCGGCAAACAATATAACACAAGAAAACAGAAAGCTATCTTATTTAAAAAGTTACATTTAGAAATAATTACACAATGGGTTCACAGGAATCAAGAATAAAGGACCAAAAAGCAAATGTTGTTAATGAAGTAATAGCAGGTGAAAATAAAAAACCAGAGGACTCGTTAACAGAGCTATTATTAATTATCATAACAGTAATCTTAGTTGCAGATTTTGTCTTAAAACTACATTTAATCTATAGAAGTAAGTTAAAAAAGCCATTGCGTACAATATAAAACAATACCAAATTTGAAATGGAACAATGGATAGAAATTAAAGAGAAAATAAACGAAGAAAAAGAAAGCTTTAATAAATCTTACAAATGTTTAAACAAAACAAAAAACGATAAGGAAGATACATGATTTAAGCATCTACAAATATTATATACTGCACTAGAAAATATAAGAAGCAGCTTAATTATTTACATTAATAAACTTACAACAGAACACAAAGACATTGTGTTAGAAATATTTTGGAACACGCGAGACAATTTAATAAAAATTTTATCAAAATACGATTTTGAAATTAATATAGCTCACTATATTAATACAAAAATTGAATTTCCAATAGAAATTTTTTAAGCACTTAGTCAATTCAAAGTGAAAACAAAATGTCTGAATTTAATTTAGGGACAGCTATGAAAGCTATTCCGAATTTTTACGGAAACCACAAAGAATTGGATTCATTTTTAAAAATTACCGAAAAAATTTATAACAGCCTTAGCGAAACAGGCAAAACAGAGCTAATAGATTTTGTGATTCATGTAAAGCTAAGTCGAACGGTGAAGTCAAACGTGACTGCTATTCAAACACGAGCAATATTTGATGAATTAAAAAACTCTTTAACTAATAAATACAAAAGTACAATAACCATACCACAGGTACAGACTCAACTCGCAAATATCACACAAAAGAATCTAAGCATTACAAATTTCAGGAATAAAATTTTACAATTGATTTCCGAACTAAATACATTACAAATAAGACAATTGGGTGTTAATGCAACCACTGAATAAAAAACCCTAAGTACACAACTCAACGAACAGTACGGTCTAACAATATTTAAAAACGGACTGAATGAACAATATTAACAGACAGTACTTGCCGCAATGCCCAAATTTTTTGACACCGCTGTTGAACTAGCTGTAGAAATAGAGCACGGAAATCAACAACACAATAGTAGAAGTGTTGCGTTTATCAGGAATAGAACAAACAACTTTAGGCACAACAATTGCATAATCAATCCCAATAACTCTTACAGGCAAAATTCAAACAGCCACTGTAATAGTCAATTTAATAACAGCTACAATAACAATAACACTTATAATAACAACAGAAGACCAGAAACAGTCAGGACCAGACAGAGACAGAACACTAATTATCGTTATTACGATACAAATAGGAGACCAAACTATTCGAACTATATGAACAATCAGAGAAATTATTCACATGAAGGACGGGCGAATAACTACAATAGGAGTAATCAAAGATCCTTGCCCTCCAACCAGCAATATAGAAATCAGGGTAGAAATGGTCGCCAAATGAACGTTGTTCAGTTTCAGGGAAACGTAGGCGACCCGGAGGCCCACTACAGCACTCCTCCGGGGGACAGGGACTAATAGATAACATAAATTATAAAAATATTTTTGTAGTAACACAAAATTTAACAAACTATATAACAATACATAATATAGAATTCAACAAACAAATGACATTTTTAATAGACACAGGTGCAGATATTTCAATTTGCAAAAACCTATTCAATAACAAATTTGACTTTGGCACTGACACAAAATGTAAATTAACAGGAATAACAAAAGAAGCAATCTACTCAATAGGTGCATCATATCTTAATTTTCTGATAGATAAAAATAAAGCAGCTTTCAGCTAGTAGATAATGATTTTCCAATTGTAACAGATGGAATCCTAGAAAGAGACTTTTAAGTAAATTACTTTTGTAAAATTGATTATGAAACATTCACAATAACGATAAATCTCAAAAACAAAGAATATATTTTACCAATAGACACGAAATTACCTTTAAAGAAAAGTATAGAACTACCACCTAGAACAGAAGCTATTCTACCTATAAAATTAAATATAACGGGTGTTTTTTTTAGGGGTATAGAACTTCGAATTGAAATAAAACACAAGAAAATCGTTTCAAGGTCCATCAATTTGGCTTTATTGGAAGGATAATTTTATGCCATTAATGTTTAAATATGATTTCGGGCATGTGGCCGCCGCGGCTGGCTCGAATAAAGCCAATTCTACAGGTCCAATTATCAACCACTTTTTCGAGCATATGGGGCCGTATGTCGGCAATAACGCCACGAATGTTGGCTTCCAATTCCCCTAACGTTTCTGGTTTGTTGGTGTAGACGAGCGACTTCACATATCCCCAAAGAAAATAATCCAATGGTGTCAAATCACACGATCTTGGTGGCCAATTGACAGGTCCATTCCGCGAAATTATGCGCTCAGCGAATGTTTCCTTCAATAAATCGATTGTGACGTGCGCTGTGTGGCATGTAGCGCCGTCTTGTTGGAACCACAACTCATCCACATTCATGCCATCCAATTCGGGAACAAAATAGTCGGTTATCATGGCTCTATACCGGTCTCCATTAACGGTAACTGCCTCTCCAGCATTATTGCGGAAGAAGTATGGCCCAATGACTCCACCAGCCCATAGAGCACACCAAACAGTCAGGTTTTGTGGATGTAATGGCGTTTCAAGGGTCTCATGTGGATTCTCTTCACTCCAAATGCGGCAATTTTGCTTGTTGACGTAGCCATTCAACCAAAAATGAGCCTCATCACTGAACAAAATTTTGCGATAAAATCAGCATCGAGATCAATCTCATTTTCGGCCCATACACCAAAATCACGACGCATTGCATGGTCTCGCGGCTTTAATTCTTGCACAAGCTGGATCTTGTAAGGTCGCAAGCCAAGATCTTTGCGCAAAATCTTCCATAAAGTTGATGGACAAAGCTCCAATTGCTGTGCACGGTGGCGAATCGATTCATTCGGGTCCTCTTCAACACTTTGCTCTACAGCGGCAATTGTTTCTTCGGTGCGCACTGTTCGACGTCTCTGCGGATGCGTATTATCACATAGAGTAAACGTAGTGCGAAAACGATCCATGGTTAACCGAATTAATTGCTCTGATGGACGATTATGTCGACCATAAAATGGACGGAGCTCACGGTAAACTTCGCGAACTGAACCATTATTTTCGAAATAAATTTGCACGATTTGCAAGCGTTGTTCTTTTGTCAACCTGTTCATGATGAAATGGCAAACCAAACTGAACATAAATGACATTAGAGTTGCCAGATTTGACCACAAAATGCCAGTTTTATCTCTATTCGAAAAACAAACCTGTAAAAAAAACACCCAAGAAAGCGTTATTTTCAACCAAGGAACAGAGAAAGAAGTATTTTTAGCAAACTCCATTGCACCAGCCAAAGGAATTTGACATGTAAAACTAATCAACGGTAATAGTCATTCCGTAAATATTAAAGAAATAAAACCTGTGACAGATAAATTAGCAAACTACAATATTTTAAATACACATAACCAACCAAATACGTACAGCAACTAACAATTTGGTAAACTAATGAAAGAATTAAAACTTAAAAATCTAGACAGACAGAAACAGAGTTAAAAGAAATATTTCGCAAATACCAATCAAGGAGAAAAACTTTCAATAAATAATTTTTACAAACAAAAACTTGACTTAACTGACACTAGTATACATAAAAAACTACAGACCACCACAAATACAACAATAACAAATAAAATCACAAGTACAAGAATTGGTTGATAATGACCATTGAACCTTCTGTGAGCCCTTATAATTCGCCACTACTTTTAGTACCCAAGAAATGTGAAAATGACAACAAGAAATGGCGTTTAGTAATAGATTACAGAAAATTAAATGATAAATTAGTAAATGACAAATTTCCACTAACAAGATTAGAGGATGTATTAGATGTATTAGTAAGAGCCAAATATTTCACAACTCTAGTTATGACAAGTTCTTTTCACCAATTACCTCTGCAAAGTGATTCAAGACCACCAACCGCGTTTTCCACACAAGACGGACACTACCAGTTCAAGCGTGAAACAGTTTCCAAAGAATGTTAACAATTGCACTGAGCGGACAAAGGCATCAAAACCGACCCAGCCAAATGCGAAGTAGTACGTAATTACCCTAAACCAAAAAATGCAGATGAGGCAAGAAGATTCATAGCATTCTGTAACTATTATAGACGTTTTATACCAGATTTTGCCCTCATAGTCAAATGTTCAAACTCACTATTAAAAAAAAGAAAACCATTTATCTGGTCAGAAAAAAATTAAAGAATATTGAAGAAAAAGAATTAGGGCAAAAGAATATAAATACCGGTACTCGCATTAATAAAGAAAATACAGCTCTGAAGAAGCCTGATCAACTTCATATTTGGCAATGTACATCTTTTATTGACGTAAAGAAAATGAAGAAATTGAAATTTTATACTGAAAAAGAAAGTAGTACTACAATTGAAATAATTGATAATGAAGTGCACGTAACTTGTAGCGATGACCCTTTGAATCTAGATTCAATGTTGGAGAAACTACATGGTTCACTAAGAAGTTCACGTATAAAGGAGCTAGCTCTTTGTGACAAAGATTTTATATTTAAAAACATTGATATGAATGCATTCAAGAAGAAATATAATGAATTAGAAATGAAAAATAGACGCGTGCCAATAAAAATACTAATACCGAGTATATAGAGCTCCAAGAGAAGTAGAAAGTATGATACTTAAATATAAATTGATAGATGAATTTCACTACTCTAACATTGCAGGTCACTTAGGAATCAGAAAAACAATTTTAAAACTCAAACTAAGACATATTTGGAAAAATATGAGACAGATGGTAAAATAATTTATAAACAACTGCAAAAAATGCACACAAAACAAAGTAGTAAGACATACAAAAGAACGACTTGTAGTGACAGACACACCAACCACAACTTTTGACACCATAACAATTGACACTAGCAGGACTCAGTGGTCAAGACTGGATACCTGTCAGAACGCCGCAATCAGGACAGTGACGGGATGTCTCCTGATGACGCCTGTGGATCACCTCTACCATGAGGCTAACGTGCTTCCAGTGCAGGAGCACAACATTATGCTCACAAAACAGTTTCTACTGGGGTGCCACCGTCCGGGGCACATCGACACCCGCCCTGTGAGTGCAGTCCTGGGAGTCCAACCACCACCCAAAGCAGCTGAGGAGCTCCAGCTGCCTCGTGAGACCCGCGTCACTCTGGCTCAACTCAGATCTGGATATTGTAGCAGGTTAAACTCCTACCTATCCAGGATCAACCCCCACATCCCCAACACTTGCCCGGCATGTGAAGAGTCTCCGCACGACACCAACCACCTATTCACATGCCCGGCCAAACCTACTCAACTAACACCCCTCTCCCTATGGTCCGACCCTGTTGAAACGGCTCGTTTCCTGGACCTTTCGTTAGTTGAGCTTGACGATAATGATTGAGGGAGTCCGCCAACCCAGTGGGGTGTAGCTATCCGCTACAACAACAACAACACTGTAGGCCAATTGCGCATATCTAATGGCTACAGATACATATTGACAATGCAATGCGACTTATCAAAGTTTGTAATAGCAGAACCAATTGAAAGTAAAGACGCAAAGACAATAGCAACCACTTTAGTTGAACAACTCATTCTAAAGTACGGTTTCATTAAAACATTAAAATCAGACAGAGGGACAGAATTTGTAAACGAACTAATGAGTAACGTATGCAATTTACTCAACACAAGACAAATATATTCCACGCCATATCACCATTAAACAGTAGGCGCACTTAAGAAAAACCACAGAACGCTTTACGAGTATTTACTTTCATTTGCCGACGACTATGAATGGCACAAGTGGATATCATATTACACTTTCGCATACAACACCACCCCTCACGTAAAGACATTGTACTCACCGTATGGATAAGTAAGCTACCAACTCTACCAAGGGACAACATAAATAACCAAACAAAAATGCACGACATTGATAATTATGCCAATGAATTGAAAATGAAACTTCAAACCTCAATAAAAAACGCAAGGAATATTATAAATATTGTAAAAAATAAACAAAAAGAAAAATATGACAATAATGTAAATATTAGTAATTTTGAAATAGGAGATTTAGTTTATGTAAAAGTAGAGAATAGAAAGAAAAACCAAAGTCCATACAATGGCCCATATAAAATTGTAAACAAAAGAGGAGTAAACGCCACATTAGATATTAATGGTAAACATAAAGAACTACATAACAACATATTGAAGAAGTACAAAGAACTGACTTAAGAACACAAAAATAATTAATAAGCATACATTTTAGTTTAAATACGACAAAATTACAGTATTAAGCAAAATATTATCATATCCATACACATGTAAAACACTTGCATATCACCACACAAAAAATGTATTTCATTACGCTAACGAAATAAATTTTTTCCTCCGAGGGGTAAGGGTGTAGTGACCTACATCAAATATACAACAAAGCCAATCGCTGACTGTGCAATACAGCAGTGTAAATAAATACATAGCTTAGCGCATTGACCGCTGCACTGCCGCAACGCTCTCGCTGCGCCGGCAGAATATTTCGGTGACACATTGTGCATAGCCAACGGCATGCAGTTTTGATTGGTTGCCCTTCCATCGGCAACAAAGGCATTGGAACAAAGGGTGGAGTTATGGAAATGTGTTTACATGATTATTTCATATAAATAGTTGTAAGTTTTACTAAATAAAATTAGAATAATTCTGACAGTGAAATACTGACGTTTTATTTCTCAAAACATTTCGGCAGGAGTTTCATAAATTATAAAGACACATAGCACCAACACAATGGAAAGACGGTTCAATACTGTTTCCAGTATTGTGAGTTTATTAATTTGATTCAGAGGTTTTCAAGATGCACCCGTTGCAATGAAAAATGTTTCTTGTAAATATCTACATTGTTTGAAATGAACATTCCGACAGATCTAAATTTTGGTAGAGACCTTGAGTTTATATTTGGAAATATAGTGCAAAAAATCCCTTACGATCGGATGTTTGCCAAAAAAATTTCGGGGTAAGAGTCACGTTCCATATAATATGCACATATGTGCCATGTAAATACATTAGACCGCCATTAGTGCATATGGGCTTTTTTGTTGTTGTGATCCCATGTTTGCCATAAAACTTATTCGGGGTAAGAGTCACGTTCTACATAATATGCACATACATATATGCCATGTATATACATTAGACCGCCATTAGTGCAAATGGGTTTTTTTGTTGTTGTGATTTTGGATGATGGCACCCCCCACATCGGTTCCTTTTCCCAAAAAAATGATTTTAGCAAAATTGTATCCAACTCGGTTCGGGGGAAGTTGTGCCTCAAAACCCCCAAAGTTTCGAAAAATCAGCAATTTTTTTTAAAGTTGAATTTGGCTTTGAATAACTCAGCTAATATCAAGTAATTTTGCCATATACAGTTTTTGATTATCTTCAACCGTTTTCTATTTATACCCCTAGCAACAACATTGCGCCTTTAATAAGCTCATTTTCAAAACGTTTCAATGTTTTTTATTATTTGTATTAGGAAGCTTCTTATGATAACAATGTATTAATAGTTTGTATTTAATAAAGTGTATTTGGTGCAGTCAGGAAACATGCGGCGATAATCTTGAACTACTTGTAGTATGTATTGTTTTTGTTCTTTGTTTTTCGATAATATAGAATTATAATCTTGTATTAATTTAACCCCTCTTTCTGCCGTATCATTCCCTTTTTTTATTTCTTTAATTTTTTCTTTTGCCTCATTATAATTTCCATCTACATCTGATGGTTGCTTTTTTAAAAAGTTAATATTTATATTAAATCTTGAAAAGAAATTTAATGTTTTTTTTCGAAACAAATTGTTCGATGCCCTCTTCCAGGATTTCAGAAATCGTGATATAAGCCTTTTTGTCATTTTGTTCAGATGGTGGTTCTCTATTTAATTTCTCTATCATTTTTATCTTTGTCTCAGAGCTTACGTTTGAATCGAAAAAGGCAAAGGCGACAGCTTCTGAACTTAAATACCAAAGATGCCTACAAAATTTATCAGAAGCTGATTTTAAATTTTTTTTATCATATTTTGCATATTCGTGGAGCTTTATTAAAAAATTAAAATCACAAAAAGGTGCCTTAATTGGTAAAGGAGCTGTGAACCATGCATCAGCGTAAATTTTGATAAGAAAGATGCAAATTTCGCACAAAGCTTTTTCTTCTTCTTCGTAAGCTTAAACTCCTTTCTAAATAAAAATATTTTTAAACTGTATATGGTCTTTGACATCCTTCTGGCATAATGCATAGCTCCTGGAGCTTTAATTTTTACACCACGACTTGGTGTAAGTTTCTCATTTAAAAATTTGATCAAATTTGATATTATGATTTCTATTTCACTTGCACATAATATTTTTTTAACTCTTTTGTCACTAATGCCACTGCTAATGTTTTTGATATCAATTTTTGGCCACGATTTTTGAAATTTCTGGAAAATGGCATTTTTGTTACTTATTTTGCAAGCATCAAGTTTTGGAGTAACTAAGTTAGTATTTCCCCTGGCCTTCTTTAAAGGTGGCTCTTGTGCAATGTCCATGTCAGAAGCGCTATCTTCACAATTTGAATTTTCCGGGTCCGACAACGAAATATCGTTTATTGGAACATTCTTAATAAATCGTGAACTTCTTGTGTACTTTTATTTCTCCTTTCCAACGATTTTTTTGTCTATATTCTGTTTGTTTTTCTGACTGTTCAAGTTCACGATCGATGCCATGCATATATCCCGGTCTTCCCTCTTTTCTTTGATCCAATAAAAATATTTTATCTTCTTCAATTTTTAGAATAGTCAATGCATTTGCATGAGCTATATCAAACAAGTTTATTATTAAACGGGCACTTTCCCTAAGACTTAGCTCAACAACACGCGTATTAAAAAATATAATTCTCAAAACTTCTTTCGCAGACGGTAATTTACTACCCATCAAGCTATTTGAATAGTTTCCAATTAAAAAAATACCCTCACGTAAAACCTTAGATATTTTCACTTTTTTTTCCGATGTTAACACTCTTATTGACGATTTTGCACTGAAAAGCTTTAGCAAAGAAATATTGTAATATTTTGCTCCAAAGGAAATATGTAAAAAAAATTCTAGGAATCCTCGAAAAAAAGTAAACAACTTGCGAAATTAACATCAACAGGGAGACACATTAAATCTGTTAGTTGCTGTGAAATAAAATGCGCATATTAGTGACAACAATAACAAATATTATCAATAAGGTATCGATAATCGTTTAGTATCGTTAAGTAACAAGAGTATCGAAATTTTTAGTATCGCTCATTAAATCTAATGCTTTGAAGCATCTGATAATTCCAGCTACGCCAGTTTCATCAAGTATCGATACTATCACCAAGTATCGATAGTATCAACAAATAACGACAAGCTCTTCCGAAGTATCGATATTTGTCGACAAGCAAAATTGACGATATTTCCCATCACTAGCGCATATAAAATTATTTTTGTAATAATATTCATCTTTAGATACAACCAGAAACATATATACGCCTACTAATAAACTGCTAGGCGCAAATGTTGTTGCTAGGGGTATAAATAGAAAACGGTTGAAGATAATCAAAAACTTTCTATGGCAAAATTACTTGGCTTAAAATTTTCTTCATATCTCTCAAATGTTATTTTTATGAGTAATTAATATTAGTTGAGTTATTCAAGGCCAAAGTCAACTTTTTTGAAAAAATGCTGATATTTCGAAACTTTGGGGCTTTGAGGCACCATTTCCCCCGAACCGAGCGAACCGAGTTGGATAAAATTTTGCCACAATCATTTTTTTGGGAAAAGGAACCAGTCTGGGGGGTGCCGCAAGCGTATTTCTTCTAAGTGGCGGTATAATATACATATTCAAGCAAAGTTGCCCATTTGTGTATCTTTTTTGTATGAACTATACAATACTAAGAAAAAAAAATACATTTTAAAGACAGTCAGTCCCTTACAGAATCATCTCTACCCGCATGGCCTTGAATAACATCGTTTACGTTAGATGAGTTAAGAAATGTTTGTAAACTGACCTTTTTTCGGGATTCGGGACGTGGAATCGATAGGGACTTTTGACACTTTATTTCTAATGATAAACCAAAGGTTTCTAACAAAACTTAGCCCTGTCGGAATTTCAATTCCCAAAATTGACCGGACCATTACTATGGTTTTTAGGATATAAAACCAAAAAAGAAATAAAAGTTGTTAATAGGTCCCTGTGCTATAGCCTTGTATATAAATTAAGATTCCATTTAATCTGTGAATAAAAATTGATATGGAACTTAAGGTAAAACAGCTTTGAGGTACATACGCACGCAAAATAATTTCGGTTAAGGTACAAAAAAAATTGCACACCGTAGGTTGAAAAAAAAACGCTGCGCGCTTATTTTAGGTTGGGCTGTAATATATTGTAGTGGGAGCTACGTTATAAGAAATATTTACCCTCATCTATTATTTATTCATGAGGAGAAATACAGGATAGACATGGACACATCGAGAATTGGTTGCCTGGCTAAATTGCGTGACGATAGTATTAAATAATTAAATAGCATAAGGCGATATACAATTTTTTCACACAATCTAGTGCCAATAACCCCAAACAATCAAAACTGTTTACGTCAACAAGAAAAGGCACATACGCGGATGTTGTTCCGTAGATCAAAAGTGCTACCTTATTTGAAAATATATCGAATGACACCGAAATCTTATTAGTTTTACTGGCCAATATTCACAAAATTCCGGAGCACTAAATTTGATTGACGAGTTCTTTATTTAAGAAAAGTACTCAACTTGCAATGAAATTGGGTGCTATTGTTTGCAAGCTTTCCACGCATTAAGGGGCTGCCATTATAAAGCTGCACTTAATAGCCAAGGAATACTCAAGCCTCGCAAAATAAGTATTTTGCAAACGAGCGGATTTCAAATTTTTTTACTTTGTTTGCGATTAGTGTTGATGTGAATTTAAAGCCATTGGCAAATAAAAGTTACCGTTGGATTGGTGGCCCTTTTGGTCCAAGCAGGCCTTAGCAGGTGGCTTAACCAGTAGCTTTCTAGACAGCAAAATCAAAGAATCAGCAAAGTTGAGTTTGATAACATTTTTCAAACCTATCATTATAAACTGAGTCATACGAATACACACCCGAGGGTTCGCCAGTAGACGCACCAACGTATAAACCCACACCAATAAACGCTGGACCTAAAAAAAGATCACAATAGAGCAATAGAAGAATAGACAGAAGAAGAAAGAGTTTAAACCCCTGAAGGAAGTGAAGCCCCAAAAGAGGAAAAGAGGCGGCAAACAATATAACACAAGAAAACAGAAAGCTATCTTATTTAAAAAGTTACATTTAGAAATAATTACACAATGGGTTCACAGGAATCAAGAATAAAGGACCAAAAAGCAAATGTTGTTAATGAAGTAATAGCAGGTGAAAATAAAAAACCAGAGGACTCGTTAACAGAGCTATTATTAATTATCATAACAGTAATCTTAGTTGCAGATTTTGTCTTAAAACTACATTTAATCTATAGAAGTAAGTTAAAAAAGCCATTGCGTACAATATAAAACAATACCAAATTTGAAATGGAACAATGGATAGAAATTAAAGAGAAAATAAACGAAGAAAAAGAAAGCTTTAATAAATCTTACAAATGTTTAAACAAAACAAAAAACGATAAGGAAGATACATGATTTAAGCATCTACAAATATTATATACTGCACTAGAAAATATAAGAAGCAGCTTAATTATTTACATTAATAAACTTACAACAGAACACAAAGACATTGTGTTAGAAATATTTTGGAACACGCGAGACAATTTAATAAAAATTTTATCAAAATACGATTTTGAAATTAATATAGCTCACTATATTAATACAAAAATTGAATTTCCAATAGAAATTTTTTAAGCACTTAGTCAATTCAAAGTGAAAACAAAATGTCTGAATTTAATTTAGGGACAGCTATGAAAGCTATTCCGAATTTTTACGGAAACCACAAAGAATTGGATTCATTTTTAAAAATTACCGAAAAAATTTATAACAGCCTTAGCGAAACAGGCAAAACAGAGCTAATAGATTTTGTGATTCATGTAAAGCTAAGTCGAACGGTGAAGTCAAACGTGACTGCTATTCAAACACGAGCAATATTTGATGAATTAAAAAACTCTTTAACTAATAAATACAAAAGTACAATAACCATACCACAGGTACAGACTCAACTCGCAAATATCACACAAAAGAATCTAAGCATTACAAATTTCAGGAATAAAATTTTACAATTGATTTCCGAACTAAATACATTACAAATAAGACAATTGGGTGTTAATGCAACCACTGAATAAAAAACCCTAAGTACACAACTCAACGAACAGTACGGTCTAACAATATTTAAAAACGGACTGAATGAACAATATTAACAGACAGTACTTGCCGCAATGCCCAAATTTTTTGACACCGCTGTTGAACTAGCTGTAGAAATAGAGCACGGAAATCAACAACACAATAGTAGAAGTGTTGCGTTTATCAGGAATAGAACAAACAACTTTAGGCACAACAATTGCATAATCAATCCCAATAACTCTTACAGGCAAAATTCAAACAGCCACTGTAACAGTCAATTTAATAACAGCTACAATAACAATAACACTTATAATAACAACAGAAGACCAGAAACAGTCAGGACCAGACAGAGACAGAACACTAATTATCGTTATTACGATACAAATAGGAGACCAAACTATTCGAACTATATGAACAATCAGAGAAATTATTCACATGAAGGACGGGCGAATAACTACAATAGGAGTAATCAAAGATCCTTGCCCTCCAACCAGCAATATAGAAATCAGGGTAGAAATGGTCGCCAAATGAACGTTGTTCAGTTTCAGGGAAACGTAGGCGACCCGGAGGCCCACTACAGCACTCCTCCGGGGGACAGGGACTAATAGATAACATAAATTATAAAAATATTTTTGTAGTAACACAAAATTTAACAAACTATATAACAATACATAATATAGAATTCAACAAACAAATGACATTTTTAATAGACACAGGTGCAGATATTTCAATTTGCAAAAACCTATTCAATAACAAATTTGACTTTGGCACTGACACAAAATGTAAATTAACAGGAATAACAAAAGAAGCAATCTACTCAATAGGTGCATCATATCTTAATTTTCTGATAGATAAAAATAAAGCAGCTTTCAGCTAGTAGATAATGATTTTCCAATTGTAACAGATGGAATCCTAGAAAGAGACTTTTAAGTAAATTACTTTTGTAAAATTGATTATGAAACATTCACAATAACGATAAATCTCAAAAACAAAGAATATATTTTACCAATAGACACGAAATTACCTTTAAAGAAAAGTATAGAACTACCACCTAGAACAGAAGCTATTCTACCTATAAAATTAAATATAACGGGTGTTTTTTTTAGGGGTATAGAACTTCGAATTGAAATAAAACACAAGAAAATCGTTTCAAGGTCCATCAATTTGGCTTTATTGGAAGGATAATTTTATGCCATTAATGTTTAAATATGATTTCGGGCATGTGGCCGCCGCGGCTGGCTCGAATAAAGCCAATTCTACAGGTCCAATTATCAACCACTTTTTAGAGCATATGGGGCCGTATGTCGGCAATAACGCCACGAATGTTGGCTTCCAATTCCCCTAACGTTTCTGGTTTGTTGGTGTAGACGAGCGACTTCACATATCCCCAAAGAAAATAATCCAATGGTGTCAAATCACACGATCTTGGTGGCCAATTGACAGGTCCATTCCGCGAAATTATGCGCTCAGCGAATGTTTCCTTCAATAAATCGATTGTGACGTGCGCTGTGTGGCATGTAGCGCCGTCTTGTTGGAACCACAACTCATCCACATTCATGCCATCCAATTCGGGAACAAAATAGTCGGTTATCATGGCTCTATACCGGTCTCCATTAACGGTAACTGCCTCTCCAGCATTATTGCGGAAGAAGTATGGCCCAATGACTCCACCAGCCCATAGAGCACACCAAACAGTCAGGTTTTGTGGATGTAATGGCGTTTCAAGGGTCTCATGTGGATTCTCTTCACTCCAAATGCGGCAATTTTGCTTGTTGACGTAGCCATTCAACCAAAAATGAGCCTCATCACTGAACAAAATTTTGCGATAAAATCAGCATCGAGATCAATCTCATTTTCGGCCCATACACCAAAATCACGACGCATTGCATGGTCTCGCGGCTTTAATTCTTGCACAAGCTGGATCTTGTAAGGTCGCAAGCCAAGATCTTTGCGCAAAATCTTCCATAAAGTTGATGGACAAAGCTCCAATTGCTGTGCACGGTGGCGAATCGATTCATTCGGGTCCTCTTCAACACTTTGCTCTACAGCGGCAATTGTTTCTTCGGTGCGCACTGTTCGACGTCTCTGCGGATGCGTATTATCACATAGAGTAAACGTAGTGCGAAAACGATCCATGGTTAACCGAATTAATTGCTCTGATGGACGATTATGTCGACCATAAAATGGACGGAGCTCACGGTAAACTTCGCGAACTGAACCATTATTTTCGAAATAAATTTGCACGATTTGCAAGCGTTGTTCTTTTGTCAACCTGTTCATGATGAAATGGCAAACCAAACTGAACATAAATGACATTAGAGTTGCCAGATTTGACCACAAAATGCCAGTTTTATCTCTATTCGAAAAACAAACCTGTAAAAAAAACACCCAAGAAAGCGTTATTTTCAACCAAGGAACAGAGAAAGAAGTATTTTTAGCAAACTCCATTGCACCAGCCAAAGGAATTTGACATGTAAAACTAATCAACGGTAATAGTCATTCCGTAAATATTAAAGAAATAAAACCTGTGACAGATAAATTAGCAAACTACAATATTTTAAATACACATAACCAACCAAATACGTACAGCAACTAACAATTTGGTAAACTAATGAAAGAATTAAAACTTAAAAATCTAGACAGACAGAAACAGAGTTAAAAGAAATATTTCGCAAATACCAATCAAGGAGAAAAACTTTCAATAAATAATTTTTACAAACAAAAACTTGACTTAACTGACACTAGTATACATAAAAAACTACAGACCACCACAAATACAACAATAACAAATAAAATCACAAGTACAAGAATTGGTTGATAATGACCATTGAACCTTCTGTGAGCCCTTATAATTCGCCACTACTTTTAGTACCCAAGAAATGTGAAAATGACAACAAGAAATGGCGTTTAGTAATAGATTACAGAAAATTAAATGATAAATTAGTAAATGACAAATTTCCACTAACAAGATTAGAGGATGTATTAGATGTATTAGTAAGAGCCAAATATTTCACAACTCTAGTTATGACAAGTTCTTTTCACCAATTACCTCTGCAAAGTGATTCAAGACCACCAACCGCGTTTTCCACACAAGACGGACACTACCAGTTCAAGCGTGAAACAGTTTCCAAAGAATGTTAACAATTGCACTGAGCGGACAAAGGCATCAAAACCGACCCAGCCAAATGCGAAGTAGTACGTAATTACCCTAAACCAAAAAATGCAGATGAGGCAAGAAGATTCATAGCATTCTGTAACTATTATAGACGTTTTATACCAGATTTTGCCCTCATAGTCAAATGTTCAAACTCACTATTAAAAAAAAGAAAACCATTTATCTGGTCAGAAAAAAATTAAAGAATATTGAAGAAAAAGAATTAGGGCAAAAGAATATAAATACCGGTACTCGCATTAATAAAGAAAATACAGCTCTGAAGAAGCCTGATCAACTTCATATTTGGCAATGTACATCTTTTATTGACGTAAAGAAAATGAAGAAATTGAAATTTTATACTGAAAAAGAAAGTAGTACTACAATTGAAATAATTGATAATGAAGTGCACGTAACTTGTAGCGATGACCCTTTGAATCTAGATTCAATGTTGGAGAAACTACATGGTTCACTAAGAAGTTCACGTATAAAGGAGCTAGCTCTTTGTGACAAAGATTTTATATTTAAAAACATTGATATGAATGCATTCAAGAAGAAATATAATGAATTAGAAATGAAAAATAGACGCGTGCCAATAAAAATACTAATACCGAGTATATAGAGCTCCAAGAGAAGTAGAAAGTATGATACTTAAATATAAATTGATAGATGAATTTCACTACTCTAACATTGCAGGTCACTTAGGAATCAGAAAAACAATTTTAAAACTCAAACTAAGACATATTTGGAAAAATATGAGACAGATGGTAAAATAATTTATAAACAACTGCAAAAAATGCACACAAAACAAAGTAGTAAGACATACAAAAGAACGACTTGTAGTGACAGACACACCAACCACAACTTTTGACACCATAACAATTGACACTAGCAGGACTCAGTGGTCAAGACTGGATACCTGTCAGAACGCCGCAATCAGGACAGTGACGGGATGTCTCCTGATGACGCCTGTGGATCACCTCTACCATGAGGCTAACGTGCTTCCAGTGCAGGAGCACAACATTATGCTCACAAAACAGTTTCTACTGGGGTGCCACCGTCCGGGGCACATCGACACCCGCCCTGTGAGTGCAGTCCTGGGAGTCCAACCACCACCCAAAGCAGCTGAGGAGCTCCAGCTGCCTCGTGAGACCCGCGTCACTCTGGCTCAACTCAGATCTGGATATTGTAGCAGGTTAAACTCCTACCTATCCAGGATCAACCCCCACATCCCCAACACTTGCCCGGCATGTGAAGAGTCTCCGCACGACACCAACCACCTATTCACATGCCCGGCCAAACCTACTCAACTAACACCCCTCTCCCTATGGTCCGACCCTGTTGAAACGGCTCGTTTCCTGGACCTTTCGTTAGTTGAGCTTGACGATAATGATTGAGGGAGTCCGCCAACCCAGTGGGGTGTAGCTATCCGCTACAACAACAACAACACTGTAGGCCAATTGCGCATATCTAATGGCTACAGATACATATTGACAATGCAATGCGACTTATCAAAGTTTGTAATAGCAGAACCAATTGAAAGTAAAGACGCAAAGACAATAGCAACCACTTTAGTTGAACAACTCATTCTAAAGTACGGTTTCATTAAAACATTAAAATCAGACAGAGGGACAGAATTTGTAAACGAACTAATGAGTAACGTATGCAATTTACTCAACACAAGACAAATATATTCCACGCCATATCACCATTAAACAGTAGGCGCACTTAAGAAAAACCACAGAACGCTTTACGAGTATTTACTTTCATTTGCCGACGACTATGAATGGCACAAGTGGATATCATATTACACTTTCGCATACAACACCACCCCTCACGTAAAGACATTGTACTCACCGTATGGATAAGTAAGCTACCAACTCTACCAAGGGACAACATAAATAACCAAACAAAAATGCACGACATTGATAATTATGCCAATGAATTGAAAATGAAACTTCAAACCTCAATAAAAAACGCAAGGAATATTATAAATATTGTAAAAAATAAACAAAAAGAAAAATATGACAATAATGTAAATATTAGTAATTTTGAAATAGGAGATTTAGTTTATGTAAAAGTAGAGAATAGAAAGAAAAACCAAAGTCCATACAATGGCCCATATAAAATTGTAAACAAAAGAGGAGTAAACGCCACATTAGATATTAATGGTAAACATAAAGAACTACATAACAACATATTGAAGAAGTACAAAGAACTGACTTAAGAACACAAAAATAATTAATAAGCATACATTTTAGTTTAAATACGACAAAATTACAGTATTAAGCAAAATATTATCATATCCATACACATGTAAAACACTTGCATATCACCACACAAAAAATGTATTTCATTACGCTAACGAAATAAATTTTTTCCTCCGAGGGGTAAGGGTGTAGTGACCTACATCAAATATACAACAAAGCCAATCGCTGACTGTGCAATACAGCAGTGTAAATAAATACATAGCTTAGCGCATTGACCGCTGCACTGCCGCAACGCTCTCGCTGCGCCGGCAGAATATTTCGGTGACACATTGTGCATAGCCAACGGCATGCAGTTTTGATTGGTTGCCCTTCCATCGGCAACAAAGGCATTGGAACAAAGGGTGGAGTTATGGAAATGTGTTTACATGATTATTTCATATAAATAGTTGTAAGTTTTACTAAATAAAATTAGAATAATTCTGACAGTGAAATACTGACGTTTTATTTCTCAAAACATTTCGGCAGGAGTTTCATAAATTATAAAGACACATAGCACCAACACAATGGAAAGACGGTTCAATACTGTTTCCAGTATTGTGAGTTTATTAATTTGATTCAGAGGTTTTCAAGATGCACCCGTTGCAATGATTTTGATCCATGCTCCCATTGTCGAAATCGCAAAAATATTTCGACTCCTTTAAAATCGGATGATTTCTCGGCAGTGGAATCAAAAGTGATATGCAAAATTCGTAAATTTTTCGTTTGCTGCCATATCCACTGCACTTAATCAAAAGAGTTGTTTTATGTTGGCATAAAATAATCAAAACCCGAATTGTTTGAGCAGTACGAGAAAGTAGCTGAAATACACATTTAGTGTCTATAAATACGGTTGCTGAGTTCGATATAGCTCACAACACTAAAATTGTAATATGAAACACGCTTCGTGTTAAGTTTTTGAAAGTTTACTGTATTTTTGTATAATAAAAAGTTTTACAAGTTTTTGCTGGCAGCAATTAGCGTGGCTTACTTGTTAGGAGATGGAAAGCGAATGGCGTGACCAAATCTAATGATACCGTATGAAGCTTACAGTTTTTATAAAGAAAAGAGAATATGATTACAGCTAGGCGTATGTACTAAAACTAGAAATGTAAGGATAAAGTGAATATGCAATTTACTTAAACGGAATCGATAACTAGAATACGAAGTTATTGTCAAATGTCAAAAATATGGTTCTGTCGAGTCAACAGCAAACAGGGTGCTCCACATTACTCCCCTCCAGACGAAAGCTACATGTAACGAGTGGGGAATTTTACTTTGCGGCCTCTACGTGTAAATTTCGGTAGAGTGATGTCGTTTCCCACATCTGACTGCAGTTCTTGGCTACCGGTAATTATCAATTTCGACGGGGCGCTTATGTTGGTTCCTTAATCTGGTTGCGGCTCTAGGCTATCCATAATTGTAGGTTTCGTCTGAGCGTTGTTGGTTTCTTTAGCTTGCTGTGGCTGAATGACGTTTGAAGACGTTTCGTAGTCGGTGCTTGTTAAAAAAGCTGGCTTTAGTCTATCGAGACTTACGTTGCTTGAACGCCCTCGGATAGCCACTGTAAAATATTTCGGAGTTTTACGTGTGACTGCGTATGTACCGTCATAAGGGCTAGTTAGCGCAGGTCGTACGGAATCATTTCTGATAAAAACATGTGGCGCTGATTGTAATATTTGTGACACAAATGTCGTTGGCGGGGAATGGTGTGCAGTGTCAGTAGGCCGAAGTTTTTCCATTGACTTTCGAAATTCCTGTATCGTATCGCTATTTAGTTCGGATGGCTCAGTTGGGTGGAAAAATTCTCCGGGAATCTTCAAGGTTGTACCGTAGACGAGCTCCGCGGGAGATGCGCCAATGTCTGGCTTAAAAACCACTCTAAGGCCGAGAAGTATCGACGGAAGGAAATGTACCCACTTGCCTGTATCATGACAGAGAATAGCTGATTTCAAAGATCTGTGCCATCGCTCGATCAAGCCGTTGGACTGAGGATGATACGATGTAGTACGCAAGTGATTCGTTCCAATAATCGAAATAAGCTCCTAAAAAATTGAGGACTCGAACTGTCGGCCGAGGTCTGACGTTATACGTTCTGGAACACCAAACCTCGATATCCAATGCGTCATTAGAGCTCTGACGACAGTTTCAGCAGTCATATCCGGAATGGGGACTGCTTCAGGCCAACGTGTGAAACGGTCGATAATCGTCAAACAGTATCGTTGGCCTTCGCATAATGGAAAGGAACCAACGATGTCAATGTTGATGTGTGTAAATCTGCCTTGTGGTGGTATGTATTTGGCCAGTGGTGATTTTGTATGGCGATAAGTTTTTGATCGCTGACATGCTTCGCAACTTTTCACAAATTCTGAAACTTGTTTCTTTACCCCTTTCCACACAAAACGTGAAGTGACTAACTTCGTAGTGGCGCGCACTCCAGGATGTGACAAGTTGTGCATTTTGGACAATATTTGATTGCGAAAGGCTTTCGGAACATACGGACGTAATTTTGATGTCGATGTGTCGCAAAGTAATTCGACGTTGATGCCTGGCGGCATGAATGGTTTAAGAGTTAGAGAAAATTTCGATTCCATACCTGATTTCAGCACTGTGTGTAGCTCCTGGTCGTTCTTCTGTGCGTATGCAATGGCGCTTGGTTGAGCGATTGAATTCGGGAAAATAAATCTGCTGTTACGTTGGCTTCCCCCGATATGTGGCGTATGTTGGTTGTAAACTGGCCTATGAAATCAAGTTGACGTGCACGGCGAGGAGTTGTTTTTTCCAACTTCTGTTTGAATGCAAAAACGAGAGGGCGATGATCCGTGAGTACATGGCATCGTCGTCCTTCAACCATATACCGAAAATGTGACACAGCTTGAAAAATTGCGGTAAGCTCTCGGTCGTACGTACTGTACTTACGCTGCGCCGGTGTTAGCTTTTTTGAGTAAAACGCTAACGGTTGAAGCTCCCCGTCAATCACCTGATGTAATGCAGCACCAACCGCAAAATCTGATGCTTCGGTGTGCAGAGACAATTCTGCGCTTGCTGACGGATGGGACAGCAACGTCGCGTTCGATAGTTCTTCCTTACAACGTTGAAATGCAGCTTCGGCTTCCGTATCCCATTTGAGTTGCGTCATGTCATTTCTTTTGTTTCCCACGATTAATTGCTGCAATTTAGTCAACGGCATGTGGAAGAAACTTCCTATACAAATTTAACATGGCTATAAAACGCTTTAAGTCTCTTGCGATCGTTGGCTTAGGGAAATTTAACAGCGATGAAACTTTTTCAGGAAGGGGCTTGATTCCGTTTGCGTCAACCAAATGGCCAAGAAACTTTAATTCCGCCTTACCGAATTCGCACTTGGAAAAGTTTATGGTCAGCTTATTCTCCCGTAGTCGTTTGAACATTAAACGTAAATGGTGTTGTTCAATCGATGACGAAGCTACGCAAATATCATCAATATAGGGGAAAACAAAATCCAAACCTCGCAACACCTCGTCTATTAGCCGTTGGAAAGTCTGTGCGGCGTTGCACAGACCGAACGTCAAAAAATGAAACTCATACAAGCCGAAAGGCGTTGTTATCGCGGTCTTCGGCACGTCGTCAGGGTGAATTGGTACCTGGTGGAACGCTTTTTGGAGATCGATCTTCGAAAAAATCAATTTTCCACGAAGAGTGTTGGCGAAGTCTGTAAGATATGGCAACGGATATCGATCCGGTAGAGTTTGGCGTTGAGCGCGCGGTAGTCTCCACATGGTCTCCAGGTACCATCACCTTTTTTGACCATGTGAAGTGGGCTAGACCAATTGCTGCTGGAGGCACGACCAATTCCGGCCTTCAGTAAAAATTCGAATTCGGACTTCGCAGCTTTTAATTTGTCGGGCGGAAGGCGCCGGGGTGTAGAAAACACTGGCTGTCCCGTCGTTTGGATTCGATGAAAAATTGTTGACTTTGTATTTGACGGAGTCAATCTGGTGATGTCTGGAAATTCAGATAAAATTTTGCTGAACGGTTCGTCGACTGTGAAAGTTTTACCTGTAGCCGAAAAACTTTACAGTGTTCCTCAAACGAGTTGCCTCTTTCCGCTAGTCATTGTTGTTTATTTTCTGCAGCTACCGCGGACGAACGGTGTCCATAGCGGCATGGACTGCGGCATCTACGAGCGCTGGTGCCGTATTTTTTGTGGTACCAGCATTGGTAACTGGCGAATGAAGCTGGGTTACCACTTTGTTCTTCACGTCGATTTGCGCTTCGTGGGCGAAATTTGGTGGCAGACTGCTGTCTTCTACGGTTGCACGTAGTTGGTTTAGTTCGCTGGTAACTCCGGATTCTACTCGATGCACGTGATGTACGCCAACTGCGTCTATGATCGAGACTGCGATTTTTGTAAACTCTGCAGCAGTACCTGACGTGGCTGCTACGACTGGCTGGGCGAATTCTGGGAGTCGTTTCGTCCGGAGACCTTTTAAAGCGGCTTCACCCAATGTGCTCCCGGCGACACGTTTCATCTCAAAATATAATTCTGAGGGTTTTTTATCTCCGAGTGGAAGTTCAGAAAGAAGTCGATTTAAGCGCCTTTGTTCGCTGTCAGCGAAATGTTCGATTATTTTCGCTTTTAGGTACTCGAACCTATCATGCTGCGGCATTGTAGCTATAACTTCAGACAATTGGCCGATCACAGTAGGGTCGAGAGCTGCAAACACTGTTGCTGCCTTTTGTTTGTCCGAAGAAATTCCAGAAGCGGTAAACCAGAAATCCATCGACGTAAACCATGCTTCGATATTATTGCTTGACATCGAAGGGATTGGTAAGCGAGCATACACTGCAGCGGCTTGTATTTCGCCTGCAGATGGAATCCCCTGAGGATGGCGCGCGACCTGAAGCGGTGTGGTACTAGGCGGTGCCGATGAAATTCCACTATCGTTGTTCATCTTAGTAGTGAAGAAACGGAATAGCGTGATCTTATAGCTGTACTCAATTGCGTCGCAACGGAATTTTTTTCCGTTCTCTGAATACTCTTTACGGGGTCACCAGTTTTTAGTGTCTATAAATACGGTTGCTGAGTTCAATATAGCTCACAACACTAAAATTGTAATATGAAACACGCTTCGTGTTAAGTTTTTGAAAGTTTACTGTATTTTTGTATAATAAAAAGTTTTACAAGTTTTTGCTGGCAGCAATTAGCGTGGCTTACTTGTTAGGAGATGGAAAGCGAATGGCGTGACCAAATCTAATGATACCGTATGAAGCTTACAGTTTTTATAAAGAAAAGAGAATATGATTACAGCTAGGCGTATGTACTAAAACTAGAAATGTAAGGATAAAGTGAATATGCAATTTACTTAAACGGAATCGATAACTAGAATACGAAGTTATTGTCAAATGTCAAAAATATGGTTCTGTCGAGTCAACAGCAAACAGGGTGCTCCACATTACTCCCCTCCAGACGAAAGCTACATGTAACGAGTGGGGAATTTTACTTTGCGGCCTCTACGTGTAAATTTCGGTAGAGTGATGTCGTTTCCCACATCTGACTGCAGTTCTTGGCTACCGGTAATTATCAATTTCGACGGGGCGCTTATGTTGGTTCCTTAATCTGGTTGCGGCTCTAGGCTATCCATAATTGTAGGTTTCGTCTGAGCGTTGTTGGTTTCTTTAGCTTGCTGTGGCTGAATGACGTTTGAAGACGTTTCGTAGTCGGTGCTTGTTAAAAAAGCTGGCTTTAGTCTATCGAGACTTACGTTGCTTGAACGCCCTCGGATAGCCACTGTAAAATATTTCGGAGTTTTACGTGTGACTGCGTATGTACCGTCATAAGGGCTAGTTAGCGCAGGTCGTACGGAATCATTTCTGATAAAAACATGTGGCGCTGATTGTAATATTTGTGACACAAATGTCGTTGGCGGGGAATGGTGTGCAGTGTCAGTAGGCCGAAGTTTTTCCATTGACTTTCGAAATTCCTGTATCGTATCGCTATTTAGTTCGGATGGCTCAGTTGGGTGGAAAAATTCTCCGGGAATCTTCAAGGTTGTACCGTAGACGAGCTCCGCGGGAGATGCGCCAATGTCTGGCTTAAAAACCACTCTAAGGCCGAGAAGTATCGACGGAAGGAAATGTACCCACTTGCCTGTATCATGACAGAGAATAGCTGATTTCAAAGATCTGTGCCATCGCTCGATCAAGCCGTTGGACTGAGGATGATACGATGTAGTACGCAAGTGATTCGTTCCAATAATCGAAATAAGCTCCTAAAAAATTGAGGACTCGAACTGTCGGCCGAGGTCTGACGTTATACGTTCTGGAACACCAAACCTCGATATCCAATGCGTCATTAGAGCTCTGACGACAGTTTCAGCAGTCATATCCGGAATGGGGACTGCTTCAGGCCAACGTGTGAAACGGTCGATAATCGTCAAACAGTATCGTTGGCCTTCGCATAATGGAAAGGAACCAACGATGTCAATGTTGATGTGTGTAAATCTGCCTTGTGGTGGTATGTATTTGGCCAGTGGTGATTTTGTATGGCGATAAGTTTTTGATCGCTGACATGCTTCGCAACTTTTCACAAATTCTGAAACTTGTTTCTTTACCCCTTTCCACACAAAACGTGAAGTGACTAACTTCGTAGTGGCGCGCACTCCAGGATGTGACAAGTTGTGCATTTTGGACAATATTTGATTGCGAAAGGCTTTCGGAACATACGGACGTAATTTTGATGTCGATGTGTCGCAAAGTAATTCGACGTTGATGCCTGGCGGCATGAATGGTTTAAGAGTTAGAGAAAATTTCGATTCCATACCTGATTTCAGCACTGTGTGTAGCTCCTGGTCGTTCTTCTGTGCGTATGCAATGGCGCTTGGTTGAGCGATTGAATTCGGGAAAATAAATCTGCTGTTACGTTGGCTTCCCCCGATATGTGGCGTATGTTGGTTGTAAACTGGCCTATGAAATCAAGTTGACGTGCACGGCGAGGAGTTGTTTTTTCCAACTTCTGTTTGAATGCAAAAACGAGAGGGCGATGATCCGTGAGTACATGGCATCGTCGTCCTTCAACCATATACCGAAAATGTGACACAGCTTGAAAAATTGCGGTAAGCTCTCGGTCGTACGTACTGTACTTACGCTGCGCCGGTGTTAGCTTTTTTGAGTAAAACGCTAACGGTTGAAGCTCCCCGTCAATCACCTGATGTAATGCAGCACCAACCGCAAAATCTGATGCTTCGGTGTGCAGAGACAATTCTGCGCTTGCTGACGGATGGGACAGCAACGTCGCGTTCGATAGTTCTTCCTTACAACGTTGAAATGCAGCTTCGGCTTCCGTATCCCATTTGAGTTGCGTCATGTCATTTCTTTTGTTTCCCACGATTAATTGCTGCAATTTAGTCAACGGCATGTGGAAGAAACTTCCTATACAAATTTAACATGGCTATAAAACGCTTTAAGTCTCTTGCGATCGTTGGCTTAGGGAAATTTAACAGCGATGAAACTTTTTCAGGAAGGGGCTTGATTCCGTTTGCGTCAACCAAATGGCCAAGAAACTTTAATTCCGCCTTACCGAATTCGCACTTGGAGAAATTTATGGTCAGCTTATTCTCCCGTAGTCGTTTGAACAGTAAACGTAAATGGTGTTGTTCAATCGATGACGAAGCTACGCAAATATCATCAATATAGGGGAAAACGAAATCCAAACCTCGCAACACCTCGTCTATTAGCCGTTGGAAAGTCTGTGCGGCGTTGCACAGACCGAACGTCATAAAATGAAACTCATACAAGCCGAAAGGCGTTGTTATCGCGGTCTTCGGCACGTCGTCAGGGTGAATTGGTACCTGGTGGAACGCTTTTTGGAGATCGATCTTCGAAAAAATCAATTTTCCACGAAGAGTGTTGGCGAAGTCTGTAAGATATGGCAACGGATATCGATCCGGTAGAGTCTGGGCGTTGAGCGCGCGGTAGTCTCCACATGGTCTCCAGGTACCATCACCTTTTTTGACCATGTGAAGTGGGCTAGACCAATTGCTGCTGGAGGCACGACCAATTCCGGCCTTCAGTAAAAATTCGAATTCGGACTTCGCAGCTTTTAATTTGTCGGGCGGAAGGCGCCGGGGTCTAGAAAACACTGGCTGTCCCGTCGTTTGGATTCGATGAAAAATTGTTGACTTTGTATTTGACGGAGTCAATCTGGTGATGTCTGGAAATTCAGATAAAATTTTGCTGAACGGTTCGTCGACTGTGAAAGTTTTACCTGTAGCCGAAAAACTTTACAGTGTTCCTCAAACGAGTTGCCTCTTTCCGCTAGTCATTGTTGTTTATTTTCTGCAGCTACCGCGGACGAACGGTGTCCATAGCGGCATGGACTGCGGCATCTACGAGCGCTGGTGCCGTATTTTTTGTGGTACCAGCATTGGTAACTGGCGAATGAAGCTGGGTTACCACTTTGTTCTTCACGTCGATTTGCGCTTCGTGGGCGAAATTTGGTGGCAGACTGCTGTCTTCTACGGTTGCACGTAGTTGGTTTAGTTCGCTGGTAACTCCGGATTCTACTCGATGCACGTGATGTACGCCAACTGCGTCTATGATCGAGTCTGCGATTTTTGTAAACTCTGCAGCAGTACCTGACGTGGCTGCTACGACTGGCTGGGCGAATTCTGGGAGTCGTTTCGTCCGGAGACCTTTTAAAGCGGCTTCACCCAATGTGCTCCCGGCGACACGTTTCATCTCAAAATATAGTTCTGAGGGTTTTTTATCTCCGAGTGGAAGTTCAGAAAGAAGTCGATTTAAGCCACTTTGTTCGCTGTCAGCGAAATGTTCGATTATTTTCGCTTTTAGGTACTCGAACCTATCATGCTGCGGCATTGTAGCTATAACTTCAGACAATTGGCCGATCACAGTAGGGTCGAGAGCTGCAAACACTGTTGCTGCCTTTTGTTTGTCCGAAGAAATTCCAGAAGCGGTAAACCAGAAATCCATCGACGTAAACCATGCTTCGATATTATTGCTTGACATCGAAGGGATTGGTAAGCGAGCATACACTGCAGCGGCTTGTATTTCGTCTGCAGATGGAATCCCCTGAGGATGGCGCGCGACCTGAAGCGGTGTGGTACTAGGCGGTGCCGATGAAATTCCACTATCGTTGTTCATCTTAGTAGTGAAGAAACGGAATAGCGTGATCTTATAGCTGTACTCAATTGCGTCGCAACGGAATTTTTTTCCGTTCTCTGAATACTCTTTACGGGGTCACCAGTTTTTAGTGTCTATAAATACGGTTGCTGAGTTCAATATAGCTCACAACACTAAAATTGTAATATGAAACAAGCTTCGTGTTAAGTTTTTGAAAGTTTACTGTATTTTTGTATAATAAAAAGTTTTACAAGTTTTTGCTGGCAGCAATTAGCTTGGTTTACTTGTTAGGAGATGGAAAGCGAATGGCGTGACCAAATCTAATGATACCGTATGAAGCTTACAGTTTTTATAAAGAAAAGAGAATATGATTACAGCTAGGCGTATGTACTAAAACTAGAAATGTAAGGATAAAGTGAATATGCAATTTACTTAAACGGAATCGATAACTAGAATACGAAGTTATTGTCAAATGTCAAAAATATGGTTCTGTCGAGTCAACAGCAAACAGGGTGCTCCACACACATATCTGTTTTTGTTGGCGTATGGGTGTTATATTCAATATTCGATGTGATATTAAATTTTTCCTTTTATGTATATGTTTACTGAAATGTGTCAAAAATTATAGGGCCATAATCATGGTCGACTTTAACGTGACTATGAGCCATATTAATAGTCAAGTTAAAGTCGACTCTAAAGTTAGCAACAGCTTTTTTGACAGCTATCTCATCGAAAATTATGTGAAAAAGCTGGTACTAACTTAAAAGTCGACTTTAACTAGTCTATGATTATGGCCCTATGATTACGTTTATAGTTATTAGCGTTGTAATAATTCTTACACAATTTTTTTTAGAATCGGCCTGAAGAAACCCTTTCCACAAGATACGGAAAAGATCGAATTCTTAATGACCTAATGGAAACAACTCGAAGATGTGTATATGAGATTGTAAATTCAGCACCCAATAATATCAATTTCGACATTGCATTGGTATTTATCCTTAGCATTTATTTTTCAATTATATATTAAATTATTTATTTTCAGGAAATTGAGGCAAAAGTAATACAAAATTTTTGTCTGATTTGGGATGCATCGTCTGGGGACAGACAAAATTATCGACACAATATGATTAAACTTTTGCTCGCCATGTTTGCAACTCAAATTTATTTAAAACCTTCATCCGCAGAAGTGTTAATCAACATTATACGCAAATCTTATTTGACTGTCGAAATGGCTGCAGCGCGTCATAAATGTGCAATAGTGTTGTTGTATTTGGAGAGTTGTATACATCCTCAAAAAAATGTTTTACAATATTACATTGATTTCAAAAATGTTTGTAAATCGTCATATTCCATCGGTGAAAACAATCAGCTATTTTCCGACGATATTTCCTTGATGAGATTACTACAACCAGGTAAAATAATAATAATACGGGCCAGTTTTCCAGTGCAAGTTGAATTATGTTCGTCGTTTAAACTAAGTTTACACTCAGTATGCCGTTTTTCAGTAAACTTAAAACCGAGTTTAAACTAAGTTTAAAGGCCGATGGTGCACGATTAAACTTAGTTTAACTTATCAGTTATGTGCTGACTACTTCGTTTTACTTGCAACAAATTTAATTGCGGTTTTAGTTTGAAGGTTAATTAAAGCAAACATATGTCCGATTCCGATGAAGAAATGTTGTTTTGGTGTTCAACTTCTTTATATAGTTTAATTAAAAGTACACAGGAAGCCTGCAAATTATATGCACACCCAATTAATGAGGAAAGTCAGTTATTGAAAGAGTTTCATAATTTGTATGGAGACTTAAGAAGGAACTTAGTCGAATTTTTGGAGTATATGCGAATGAATACTGAAACCTTTGGTTATATTTTATTAAAAATTAAAGAAAAGTTAAAAAAAAAATTGGTGCAATTTTCATAGCAGATCTATTTTGCGATTTATTGTTAGTTTTCAAACTCGTTTTACATAGAACACCAACATTACTTAATAAAGTTTTTAATTTGTTCGATGCACTTAAATAAACCAAATTAATATTTTTTCTATTGTCGTGGTTTGCATTTAAATGGCCCCATAAAGCACGCCTTGCAAACATTTCACTTATTAGCTCCTCTGTGTTCATGTTAATCAAAGCGACTATCAACGATTTTCTTTGCACTTATCGTTAGTCTTTGTTCTTAGCTCTGCTCCAACATGAACACATATGTTTTACGCGATGCTGATTTACTATTTTCTGTGCTATTATCTCAGCTCCAACTAAAATGCACCCTTAGTAAGTAAAGAGCATTAGGGTCGACAGCATAGAGGTAGATTTGTTTTATGTAGCGCACAAATAAATATCGTTGGTGCCATTGGTCCCAAGGTGCTTGGGCTCATTCATTTAAAAATATTTTTATTTTAAATTTGAGAACTCGCACATTTGTATAGGCAAATTTTTTGACTTTCCCACTACAAAACATTATTTACAACAAAAATGCACTTAATACACATTCGTGCATGTATTTCATGTTCTTCCACTTTCATTAATTTTTTTTGGAACTCAAAATTATATAATTTTATTAAAGTCAAAACTATGTATATCATAAGTCTGAAAGTTTATGATGATTGGCAGCAATAATTTTCGCGACGGAACGGCTCAGGTAATAACAAACAAATTAATAATAAGTAATTTTACACAAAAAAAGCCGGGTTTTATGATTATGTCCTCCTAAAACTTTCTCTTAATTATTGTTATAAACTTATCTTGGATTATGTTTGCTAAAGTTGCATTTGAATATATCTTCAGCGCAACATTCGCTTAACTATTCATTTCAACAGTCATGTGCAGGGATACATAATATTCCAAGGGTAGAAATACTAATTCCTTAGTAAGCAAAAGCCCAGCTTAAAAATATGTCATAGAAATGCCCTGAGTCCTCCGATTTAGATGTTGTGGGCTTATCCGAGACATGGTTCTCTACGTGGCACAATGATAAGTGTTAATGGATATACACTTTTCCGTTCTTCCAATGTCTTCGTTCCGCTGCGAAGGAGGAGATGATACCAGTGACACAGAAACAGTTGGTATAACGACGAGTTGCTTGCCGCTGCTGTAGAGAAATACGCCTGCAGCCAAGCACTGAGAGTGCAAAAATCGGGCGTTACCGAGAGAAGAGGAGAGATAAGGGACGTCTTTTCAAGAGGAAGAAAGGAGAGGCGGAAAAGGGAAAAGGCTGTGAATGTGGCCCGAAAATTCTATCAGAAAATAAGGCAGCAAACAAGTGGTTTCAAAACTGGGGCTGGTTCCTCCAAAGACGAGTTTGAAAATGTAGTGAAAAATGTTCAGAGTACGCTTGAAGTATGCAGGGATCACTTTTCAACGTTACCGAATATGAATTATGGTGGCGTGTTTGAAAGAGAGGAGCCAAAACAATCTTAAGGAACGATTAACAAATCTGTCCCTTCGACCAAGGCGCCTGGGGTTGACGGTATACCGGCTGAGCTGTTATTAACCGGTGGCGAAGAGCTGGTAGGAACCATGTACCAGCTGTTAAGTACAATTTGGTCCCACAAATACATGTAAAATTATTGGATTCTCAGTGTACTTTGCCCAGTTCATAAGAAATGTGATCCTGTTGTTGGCGCCAACTACGTAAGTCTTGTAGTACCACTATAAAAGTTTCCTTCTCTGAAAAAAAAAACGGCAACCTCAGTTAGATATATGAGTTATGAAGGTTATGAAGGTCTATAACCGAGCAATGCCCACACCAGAGAGCCTTTCGGGAGTTTAAAGAAGTGCGACCCAAGGTGTTTGAACCTGAGCCTTGCGAAAGCTGGGCAGCTGAGAAGTGGCTGGAAGCAGTGGTCTGGTAATATTTAGCAATTCCCATAACCAAGTCGTTGTTTCCGCCCAGCGTTTGCTGGACCGGATGTAAGGCCATTTTTCCTGGAGCATGTGGAAATGGGAATCCAAGTACCCTTTCTCCCGGGAACGAATGCATCTGTTGTCCACGACCAATTTTGACCGCACCGTCAACGATTCCAGGGCTCTGATTGCGGCTTGACCATCGGAGTTAATGTTTACCGCCGTAATTGCTTTCTTGATGGCAATTATTTCAGCTTGAAAGACACTGCAGACCTCTGGTAGCCTAAAACTACTGTTGGGCGATAGTTCCTCGCAAAATACACCTCCTGCCACTCTGTCCTTTAACTTCGATCTATCCAAGAACATGTTCACTCCGCCTTTGCCTTTGATGTTATGTATGTGGTGAAGGATCCTCTTGAAGCGATCTTCGATGCGCACTGATCTACTCCTTCCAAATCCACAGGAAGGGTACAAAGCATCACATTTAATGCTAGTGTTGGAATGGTGTGCAGTGCGCCACTGATTCCAATCAAGGCGTATCTCTGCTCCAATTTCAAGTTTGATAACCGTTTCATACAACCCTAGGACAACTCTGGGAGAGTGACCCTTGCCCTTCCCGATGGCACTCCTACAGCACTACAATGCGACCGACGCTTTCTTTATCCGATCCTCGATGTTCGGCCTCCAGTTAAGGTGGCTGTCCAGAATAAACCCCAAGGACCTGCCTCTGTCAGAAACACGCAAGAGTATGTCAGCGATCCAGGGTAACCATATATATTTTGATGAACAAAGCCGGCTTGTTGGGATTTATAACCAGCGGACCAATTTGGATTCACCTGACCATCTCTCTCCTCCAGCTTCTCCAGAACCTCAGTTTTTCAGTCAACTTTCAACGGAGTTGAAACGGCCGGACGGTTAAACTTCGTTTAACTTATCAGCTGTGTGCTGACTACTTCGTTTTGGTTACAACAAATTTAATTGGTCACAAGGAAACTAAATTTAAATTTAAACTGAATTTAAACCAGCACTGAAAAGTTGGACCTAAGAGTATGTTTTTAAATGCATATGTCATCCAATATCTTCCGTACCCGTTTTCTTTTTAAATATATTGTTGAAATACTACCAAATGCAACTATGGTTACATATTGCAATGGAGGTACCTACACTGATGTGAGCTGTCACTTTTATACATTCGTTTTTTTGGCATTCCTTCTTTTGTCTTAATGGGTGCCAACTTCGCACACTTTTCTATTAACTATATACTAAAATGTTATTAATTATACAACTGAATTCCATCCAAGATCGTTTTAATTCTTTTCGGAGATACAACATTTGGCGACGAGGGTTGGTGTGATTGTCGTGCCAGTATTAATCATCAGAGCACACGTAACCTCACATTTCTAGCATGGATGCTCAATCATTCCAGCAGGTGCTGCAACCAATACATGCTGCTAATGAGGAGTTTCTGGCCAACGTGGTTAAAGAAAGTAGAGATTTTCTAGAAAAAGCGATCAGGGATGGCAAAATCAGCGGCAAGAGACGTGCGGTTAACAATTTTGCGAGGCTTCAGTAAAGAAAGTGATAAGAGCAGCACCAATCTTCTTCAGGTAGAACAACATTTTCTAGCCAACGGCGTCACAGAAGAGACAACAAAACGGGCTTGCATACTTAGTTGGATTGGGGCCGATAATTTAGAACTCTTACAAAAACTATTCGATGGGAAAGTTAAAGAAAAATCTATTAAAGAAATCACTCAGCATTAAATGATAATTTTATTGAAAAACAACACGTGTTAGCGGCCCGTTTCAAATTTTAACATACTTAATCGTCGACCAATGGGCTGCGCGGCGAAACTGATTGTTTGTATGCACCAAGGCTGGGTGTCATGAATCTTATGTGGACAGCAAAATTAGAGACATGCTAGTAAAGCATACGCCACATGAAAAGGTACGGACGGCCGCGTTGCAAAAATCTAACCCATCTTTAGAAGAAGTTCTACAAATATCCTCGATCTTCGAATCAACCGTGCGGACTTGCTCGGTAATGATAGAAGCCGACTCAGCAACAATCAGTACAGTTTCGAAATTTGTATCTGCGAAAAGCCATCCCTCTAGCCGATCACGTGTCAGTCAGTCTCGTTCGTAGTACACTTAAATCGTGTCCAGGTTGTGGAGTAAGTAATGCAAGATTAGACTGTGTCCACTACAAAAGGAAAACAAAGTGCAACGTCTGTTCAAAAACGGGACACATTGCCTCCGTTTGCCAATCATCCGTTAGTCAGAAGAATTCCACTAGGTCTAACCACGCAAATACTATTGGCAACAAAACCTACGGCTATGTAAAATGACGTTGAGCAACACCACCAGCTCCGTCAGGATTGGGAAGGACCTCTCCGAGCCGTTTGATACCAAACGAGGTTTCAGACAGGGTGACTCTTTGTCGTGTGACTTTTTTAACCTTATGCTGGAGAAGATAATTCGAGCCGCAGAACTAAATCGGTCAGGCACTATCTTTTATAAGAGTGTGCAGCTGCTGGCGTACGCCGATGACGTTGACATCATCGGCCTTAACAACCGCGGAGTTAGTTCTGCCTTCTCCAAACTGGATAGAGAAGCAAAGCGAATGGGTCTGGAGGTGAACGAGGGCAAGACGAAGTATCTCCTGTCATCAAATAAACAGTCGGCACATTCACGACTGGGATCAAACATCACTGTTGACAGTTATAACTTTGAAAAAGTAGAAGACTTCGTGTACTTAGGAACCAGCATTAACATCAATAATAATGTCAGTCTCGAAATCCAAAGGAGGATCACTCTTGCCAACAAGTGCTACTTCGGACTGAGTAGGCAACTGAGCAGTAAAGTCCTCTCTCGACGGACAAAACTTACGCTCTATAAGTCTCTCATTATGCCCGTCCTGATGTATGGCGCAGAAGCATGGACGATGAAGATATCTGATGAGAAGGCTCTGGGAGTGTTCGAGAGAAAGATTCTTCGAAAGATTTATGGACCTTTGCGTCTTTGCGACGGCGAATACCGCGTTCGATGGAACGATAAGCTGTACGAGCTGTACAATGACGTAGATATAGTGCAGCGGATTAAGATTCAGCGGCTTCGCTGGCTAGGTCATGTCGTTCGAATGGATGAAAGCGCTCCAGCTCTGAAGGTATTCGACGCGGTACCCGCAGGTGGTAGCAGAGGAAAAGGGAGGCCTCCTCTGCGTTGGAAAGACCAGGCGGTAAAGGACTTGGGCACGCTTGGTATTTCCAACTGGCGCCAGTTAGCGAAAGAGAGAAATAACTGGCGTGCTGTGCTAAGCTCGGCCAAAATCGCATAGGCGGTTATCGAGCCAATGAAAGAAGAAGAAGAACAAAACCTTCGAAAGTATCAGTATTATAGATGTAGTACACGCCTCTGGCAGTCGCGAACAATAACTTGAAGTTAAGCTTCAAGTTAACGATAAGCTCCTTAATTTCCAAGTCGACTTAGGCGCCTCATGTTCGTTGGTTGGCATCGAAGGTTACAGGGCATTGCGAGAGCGGTCATACATTCCCACACAAAAAGTACTAAAAGCTTACGGAGGTCACCAGTTACCACTAAAGGGTATTTCCATGGTGCGTGTACGCTGCAACGATGTCGACGAAACCCTGCCGCTGGTTGTGGTGGAAAGCAAACCCGCCTCAAACATCCTAGGGTTAGATTGGCTAACTTATGTCATGCTACAGAGGTAAGCCAGGCATCACACAAACATCTCACTAATTCGCTATCTAAAAAGGAGTATCTTAAAATTTTCGCAAATGAATTGGGGCTGTGCTCAACATTCAAATCCGACATTGTTTTCAAATCGAACGCGAAACCCAAGTTCTGCAAACCGTATAATTTACCATTCGCTTATCACGATGAAGTGCGCGCAGAGATAAACAGCCTAGTAAGTACCAATGTTTTGAAACCGATTAAATCAAGTGAGGGGGCGGTGCCCATTGTCGTAATCCGAAAATCGAATGGCACATTGCGTGTGTCGCAAATAGAGATGGATCGTTTCCTATCCCGAGAATAGAAGAGCTTTTTAATAAGATCCAAGGTGGTAAATATTTTACAAAAATAGATCTCAGTGAGGCCTATCACCAAGGCCAAGTCGAGAGGCTTGATTATCTTGCGAACATGTCGCCAAGTGGCATTTCCGACCAGATCGATGATCTGCGCAGTTCGATTGAAAACAAAGGTTTTCCACATGTGGGGATGCTTTTCTAGCCAGGCTGAAACGATCTCGGAATCTGACCACAACATCCATTTCCGCTTAGAGAGATCGAGATGTAATTGGACTACTGCGACTAGTTTGGCTAGGAGAAGGACGCCACACAACTCAAGCTGTGGTAAGCTTGTTGTTCGAAGCGGCGCGAATTTGCCTTTGGCGACTAGAAGGTGGAAAGAGATATTGGTGCCATTCGTGGTCCGAAGGTAGATGGTGGCACAGTACGCCTTTTTGGAGGCGTCGCAGAAGCCATGCAATTCGACCTGATGGTCGGGGATGTATCTGACCCATCGAGGGATCTGAATGCATGAGAGTGTTTCGAGATTATTTGCAAATTGCGCCTATTTTACTAGGCGGAGGGGTTTGACCTGGTCATCCCAATCAGTGCCGTCAAGCCAGAGCTCCTGTAAGAGGAATTTGGCTTGGATCATTATCGGCGTTAACCATGCTGCGGGGTCAAAAAGTCTCGCGACAGAGGAGAGAATTTGTCGCTTTGTGCTAGCGGATAACGCTGGGATGGAATCAACGGTGTATGAGAAGGTATTTGAAAGCGCGTTCCATTGAATTCCGAGGGTTTTCATTGTGCTTGCTTTCTCAAATTCGAGAAAGTTGGTGTCGAGCAAGTCATCCGCATCTATATTTTTGAGAATTTCGGGATGGTTGGCTGTTATTTTCTTAAGCGGAAAGCCTGCCGACTTGAGTGCTTTCATTACTTGTGAGAGGGATTCTTTGGCCGAGAGTGTGTCGTGACTACCAGACAAAATGTCGTCTACATACGTCTCGTTCCTCAATATTGAGAGATGTGACGTTTTAACGTATTCTGAGAGTTGGTGTAGTGTGCGTATTGCGAGGTAAGGCGCACAATTTTCACTGAAGGTTATGGTTTTCAATTTGTAATCGATAATAGCACTAGTTAAGTCTGAACGAAATACAATTCTTTGGTAGTCTTGGTCGTTTTCGTGTATAAGTATTTGACGATACATTTTTTCAATGGTTGTTCATTTTTCTGTTGGCCTAGTAAATGTTAATATTTTAGAATTTTTATTGAGCTCAAGGCCAGTTTATGGAAGATTTTTTGTGAAAAAACAACAACAGCTTTTAATGGTTGAAGTTATAGTACTATTTCGGAAATCACCACATTTCCTCATCAGACTTCTTTTTGATTATTAAATTAAATTATTTTTAATTTGATTTTCATAACCACTTCTCTCAGGCTTTGAACCCGGGAGCTCGGAGTTGCAGAGCCAATACGCTACCTATTGTGCTACGCTAGCCGAGTTGGCTGTTGTGTTTATTTCATCTTCCTTAAACAAACCAACTACAAACAAGAGCAACTGATCTGACGCTATTTAACTTGTTTGTGTGGTTGTTGTTTGTGTTTTTGTTTGCAAATTCTGTATAATGTGTTTTTTACATTATATTCTAATGCATTTTTAAGGCGTGCTCATCCTTGTATACAATGGTTGTTCATTTTTCTGTTGGCCTAGTAAATGTTAATATTTTAGAATTTTTATTGAGCTCAAGGCCAGTTTATGGAAGATTTTTTGTGAAAAAACAACAACAGCTTTTAATGGTTGAAGTTATAGTACTATTTCGGAAATCACCACATTTCCTCATCAGACTTCTTTTTGATTATTAAATTAAATTATTTTTAATTTAATTTTCATAACCACTTCTCTCAGGCTTTGAACCCGGGAGCTCGGAGTTGCAGAGCCAATACGCTACCTATTGTGCTACGCTAGCCGAGTTGGCTGTTGTGTTTATTTCATCTTCCTTAAACAAACCAACTACAAACAAGAGCAACTGATCTGCCGCTATTTAACTTGTTTGTGTGGTTGTTGTTTGTGTTTTTGTTTGCAAATTCTGTATAATGTGTTTTTTACATTATATTCTAATGCATTTTTAAGGCGTGCTCATCCTTGTATACAATGGTTGTTCATTTTTCTGTTGGCCTAGTAAATGTTAATATTTCAGAATTTTTATTGAGCTCAAGGCCAGTTTATGGAAGATTTTTTTTTAAAAAACAACAACAGCTTTTAATGGTTGAAGTTATAGTACTATTTCAGAAATCACCACATTTCCTCATCAGACTTCTTTTTGATTATTAAATTAAATTATTTTTAATTTAATTTTCATAACCACTTCTCAGGCTTTGAACCCGGGAGCTCGGAGTTGCAGAGCCAATACGCTACCTATTGTGCTACGCTAGCCGAGCTGGCTGTTGTGTTTATTTCATCTTCCTTAAACAAACCAACTACAAACAAGAGCAACTGATCTGACGCTATTTAACTTGTTTGTGTGGTTGTTGTTTGTGTTTTTGTTTGCAAATTCTGTATAATGTGTTTTTTACATTATATTCTAATGCATTTTTAAGGCGTGCTCATCCTTGTATACAATGGTTGTTCATTTTTCTGTTGGCCTAGTAAATGTTAATATTTTAGAATTTTTATTGAGCTCAAGGCCAGTTTATGGAAGATTTTTTGTGAAAAAACAACAACAGCTTTTAATGGTTGAAGTTATAGTACTATTTCGGAAATCACCACATTTCCTCATCAGACTTCTTTTTGATTATTAAATTAAATTATTTTTAATTTAATTTTCATAACCACTTCTCTCAGGCTTTGAACCCGGGAGCTCGGAGTTGCAGAGCCAATACGCTACCTATTGTGCTACGCTAGCCGAGTTGGCTGTTGTGTTTATTTCATCTTCCTTAAACAAACCAACTACAAACAAGAGCAACTGATCTGCCGCTATTTAACTTGTTTGTGTTTTTGTTTGCAAATTCTGTATAATGTGTTTTTTACATTATATTCTAATGCATTTTTAAGGCGTGCTCATCCTTGTATACAATGGTTGTTCATTTTTCTGTTGGCCTAGTAAATGTTAATATTTCAGAATTTTTATTGAGCTCAAGGCCAGTTTATGGAAGATTTTTTGTGAAAAAACAACAACAGCTTTTAATGGTTGAAGTTATAGTACTATTTCAGAAATCACCACATTTCCTCATCAGACTTCTTTTTGATTATTAAATTAAATTATTTTTAATTTAATTTTCATAACCACTTCTCTCAGGCTTTGAACCCGGGAGCTCGGAGTTGCAGAGCCAATACGCTACCTATTGTGCTACGCTAGCCGAGTTGGCTGTTGTGTTTATTTCATCTTCCTTAAACAAACCAACTACAAACAAGAGCAACTGATCTGTCGCTATTTAACTTGTTTGTGTGGTTGTTGTTTGTGTTTTTGTTTGCAAATTCTGTATAATGTGTTTTTTACATTATATTCTAATGCATTTTTAAGGCGTGCTCATCCTTGTATACAATGGTTGTTCATTTTTCTGTTGGCCTAGTAAATGTTAATATTTTAGAATTTTTATTGAGCTCAAGGCCAGTTTATGGAAGATTTTTTGTGAAAAAACAACAACAGCTTTTAATGGTTGAAGTTATAGTACTATTTCGGAAATCACCACATTTCCTCATCAGACTTCTTTTTGATTATTAAATTAAATTATTTTTAATTTAATTTTCATAACCACTTCTCTCAGGCTTTGAATCCGGGAGCTCGGAGTTGCAGAGCCAATACGCTACCTATTGTGCTACGCTAGCCGAGTTGGCTGTTGTGTTTATTTCATCTTCCTTAAACAAACCAACTACAAACAAGAGCAACTGATCTGCCGCTATTTAACTGTTGTTGTTTTTTTCACAAACAAATCTTCCATAAACTGGCCTTGAGCTCAATAAAATTATAAAATATTAACATTTACTAGGCCAACAGAAAAATGAACAACCATTGTATACAAGGATGAGCACGCCTTAAAAATGCATTAGAATATAATGTAAAAAACACATTATACAGAATTTGCAAACAAAAACACAAACAACAACCACACAAACAAGTTAAATAGCGGCAGATCAGTTGCTTTTGTTTGTAGTTGGTTTGTTTAAGGAAGATGAAATAAACACAACAGCCAACTCGGCTAGCGTAGCACAATAGGTAGCGTATTGGCTCTGCAACTCCGAGCTCCCGGGTTCAAAGCCTGAGAGAAGTGGTTATGAAAATTAAATTAAAAATAATTTAATTTAATAATCAAAAAGAAGTCTGATGAGGAAATGTGGTGATTTCCGAAATAGTACTATAACTTCAACCATTAAAAGCTGTAGTTGTTTTTTCACAAAAAATCTTCCATAAACTGGCCTTGAGCTCAATAAAAATTCTAAGATACATTTTTTCGACATCGCCATTGAAAACGAACTTATACGTTCGCCATTTGAATATTAATAACATCAGGGCAGGTTGAAGGGTTGAAGGGTTGGTCCGGTATAGAGAAATCATTGAGAGAGTAACCGGACCCTGACTTTTTAGAGGCATTAAAGACGACTCTTACCTTTGTCGTTTTCTTTTCGGTTTTTATCACTGCGCGGTGAGGGAGATGGAACGACCAACATTTGTCTTCTGAGCAGATTTCATCTGGAGTTGTTATCTCCATATGGCTAAGGGTGACATATTCCTCTAACACGTTGTCGCAAAGAGGTTTGAGATCATCTTTTTTGAGAAGATTTCACTCCATGCTGAGAAATTGTTGGAGAGCTGATGTACGGGACCGACTTAAGCTGATTTGGTCCGGAAAACTTGGTTTGAAGGGAAGCCGCACCACATAGCGGCCATCACGTGTTCGTGTGGTTGTGGATTTAAACAACTTTTCACAAATTTCATCTTCGGGAGTAATTAAATGGGATTTGGAACTTCTTCCAGTTCCCAAAATTTTTTTAAGCTGTGAATCTAGGAACTCATTTGAGAATTGTTCTACCTGAGTTGAGAAGCAAGTAACTTTTTCTGGAATTCGGCCACTTATTATCAAGCCGGATATCGTATTTTTAGCTAGCAAATTCTTCGAAAGTTTTTCAATACCCTTCGAGAATTATTTGAGGTATAAGGTCACTGCCAACGACTTAATCGATTTGGGATGGGGAGTGGCAGTTGGGATCGGCTAGCTTGCGGTGAGCCCATTTTACTTGTTGTTCCCGAATAGGTTGGAATTTTGTAGCATTTCAGTTAATTGTGGGAGCACAATTGCCTGGGCCTTAATTTTTGTGGTGGCATCTGCTGAAACTAAGACTAGAGAGCATATTTTGTTCGATGTTTGAACCACTATTCAGCCCATGCCCGAAATTTCGAAATTGGAGTTTTGGCATGGTAGTCTTAGCTTCTTTTGAGCTTTAGAGGAAATAAAGCTCCTTTCCGACCCCTGATCAGTAAGGGCTCTGAGCTTGAATATCTCGCCCTTGTGTTCTACTGGCACTAACGCCGTGGGGAGAAGGACTTTGCTTTAATTTTCAGAGTAGAATGATTGTACTCTTGTTGTGTGTGAGCTCGAGGGCAGCTCTTCACTGTTGGTGGTCACTGATTGTGGGGATTGCGGTATTTGATTTGTGGGCGTGGCCGTTGCCACTTGTGAGGTAGTCCTTTGGACTCTGAAGTTTGGTTTTCTCGGCGTTGGGGCTTTGTTGTCGTGCAGCACTGAGTTATGTCGTTATTGACAATGAAAGCAAGTCTGAGTACTCGGACACTCTTTAATTGTATGTGACTGGGAGAGACAATTGAAATACATATTATGATCTTTAATAAACTGTCTGCGATCCCCGGTTGGAAATCTTTTGAACTTATTACAGCTCCAAAGCGAATGAGTTGATGTTTTGCTCATCGAACATTTTTGCATTGTTCGCTGTTCTGTCATGTGCGAACGGATCTGGGACATAGACCTATTGTGAGAGTATTGTGGGGTGGTTGGTCTAAAGTTGGGGCTGTTATTCGACGGATGTTGTCTGGAAAGGCTCATATTATTTTGAGCGGTTGGTTTTGACTTGGCTTGGCGCCATTGATCAACTCGTTCGACCACCTCGTACCGTTGTGTTAAGAACTGGTTCATTTAAGGCCAGTTGGGGAGGTCTCTTCTGGAACTAAGTGATTGTTCCCACAGGGAGACTGTGTTGTCAGGATGCTTCGAGGTGACTAGGTATATTAAAATTGGATCCCAGCTTTCGGTAGAGACTTGCTGGGTAGCGAGGATTTGGAGGCAGTTATTTACAGAGGTTTGCAATCTCTGTATTTCCTCGCTATTTTCGGTTACTATCGGTTTTAAATTCATCAGAGTTCGTATTTGGTTGTCTACGAGTACTCTCTTATTCTCGTATCGAGAACGAAGGGCTTCCCAAGCTGAATTGAAATTGTTGTCACTCAACGCGAATTGTTTGACGATTTCACCGGCTTTGCCTTGAGTTCTGTACCTGAGATGGTACAGCTTTTGGGCCTTCGAGCGTTTTGGGTGGTTTATGTAAACCGCCGTGAACATGTCACAGAAAGACGGCCATTGTTCATAACTCCAATAAAAATCTTCAGTATCGCAGGATGGCACCTTTAAGTCAATGCCACATTCATTTCTGGGCTGCGATACGGTGGGAGCAGGCGTGGGATCGTTAATTTTAAGGAGTTGGAGTTGGCCACCAATTTGGGATTTCGTGTGCTCATAAGTTATGAGACAGGACCTGGATTTATGGTAAGCGGATGACTTAAATTCTTCGGGGAGGTCTTGCTCATCTATTTCGACAATATTGTCGTAAAACCCTGTGCGTATTCTTCGTCACTCATCTTGGGAATGTTTGGCTTATTGTCTCTATCTGGGAGTTGCAACATCCGAAAAGGTGTTCTAGTTGACAAGTGAGTAGTTTTAAGCTCGAGTTAAACAATCGGTTTTTGCAAAGGCTTTAAACGGTATCGTTTCAAATTTAACCCAATGGCTTTAAGTCTTGAAGACCCCCAAGAGTCATATGAGAGAGAGAACAAGAACAAAAAATGATTCAGCTACTTAGCGAATGCCCAGAAAATTATACAATTCCACAAGTGGATTGTCTTAGATGGTTTGATATGTGAGAAATTTAAACAATTTAATCAATAATTATGAACGAGAATATATTTGTATGAGTATTTATAAAGATTTTTTTTTCCAGAAAAGGTATTCAAGGTGCCTTTGTAATTCTTAAATATTCGAGAAATATTTTCTTTGTAATTTTATTTGAGGGTAGGAAATATCAAATCGTTCCACTATGCCCGCTTTGTATGTATGTATATGCGCACGGACTTAAAGTTATGTATTTATTTAGCGCGCGCACTTGTTTTAGATATGTATGTACATACACCACTTTGCCGCTGTATTTGGAATATATACAAGCGTACGTAAATATATACATTTGTATGTATATCGGGTTGGGGAAATGCCAATATTTGTGGAATTTTTCAATCGAGTTAATTTGTAGTGATTTTAATAAATTTTGCTATAAAAAACGTTTTCTTTTGAGTCTCTAAATTATATATTGTATGTGTCAAGGGGCATATGTATTTGAGAGGCGAGAGAGACTGCCAATATATTTGAACTTGCGTTTTCGGTTATACGTATGTATATAAGGGGAACCGTTTTGCAGTTTTCGAGGGAAATGTAATGTATATGTATGTATATTGAAATTTTATTTCAGTTCTGTATATATATATGCTAAACTGCTGTTTTTTCTTTTAGATTATCAGAAAATTTTCCACTTATGTATGCGTACAATTGCTGTACAAATTTATTTATAAGGCTTCTAGTTATTATTTTAGGGAAATTATTAGAAAAATTTAATGCCTACTTACAGCTTCAGTACTTTGGTACTTATGTAAGTGGCTCCGCCTGTGCACGGGCGGGTTGCTGGCGCTGGCTCGAGTTAAGGCGACGAAAGACCAAATGTTAGGGCTTTGAACCTCTGTTTCACAGAAGGGTGACTGGTGGTCTGGGGATGACGGCAAGTGGCTGGTGATGATTCTGGAACGGCGATAGCTGCACAACACAATGGTGACGGTGCTGTTGGATGGCTGGCGATCGATGATTGTGAACCAGAACGATGGCTTCGACGTTGAATTTGCAATAGAAGCGACTGCTACCGGAAGATTTGAACAACCGACACCTTTTTCGCGACAAACCTTTTCCCGTGGAAATAAATAACACCTCGCACGTTAAAATGAAAATTAACTTTATTAAAAATAGTTCACAAAATGTGGTAAAAACCGTAGCGCACAAAATACAAAGGAATTTTAGCAAAGCGGCGCGAATTGAGACAAAGATTTATATATACATACATATGTATTTTTATATGTAAGCGAGAAAACAAAAGCGGTAGAATTAATCGTTCCTAAACTTCTCATAAAACTTCTGACCACAGAATGTAAATATGTGCAGCTGACATCTGTCAACCTGCAGAATGGGTGATGCCAATACTTCACAAATTCGATAACTGCTATACAATAGAACTATTTGCGCAAACTTACATTAGGATTAATACAATTCAATCATTTGGAATACAATTTAAACAATACCGAGCAAAAGCGTAAGGTTAGGTCATCACTAGGTAAATTCATGAATAATTCAATAAAGGATGTAATATAGCAAAGGCGAGATACGTATTAGCTGCCGTATAAAAGATTACACAGTTTAATCGGTGAAAGGCGCTTAAACACTACTATAACAAGTTTATACACAATTTTTCTGAAAAGGCGTCGGCCCTAAATATTCTAAGGCAGGCCTTGCAAGCTGTGCAATCTGGAAACAATGTCCCTACAACATATAACTGAAGAATGCCTCAAAATAAAACAAGTACAAGAACAGCTGAACTTACCCCGAATCCCAGAACTACTTAAAAACTTTACTAAACAAAATGTATATAGTTTAATGAATATTTTAAGGCTAAGTAACATTCTGTACGGCGTTTGAAATATACGTAGTTAAATTATGCGTCCAACATACCTCCGGTCGATGGCGCTTTTTGTGGTAGCACCTTAGTATTAAGTTTATTTTTGTAATTTACTTACTAAATAAACTGACAATAATAATAATAATAATAATAAATCTAAGGCAGGAGCAACGTTTTAAATGGGAGGAGCCACAAGAAGCAAACTTTAACACATTGAAAAATGAGTTCATCGAAGCGGCTCAACTTGTGCACTACGATGGTAAGCTACCCATCATCCTCGCGACGGACGTATCGCAATATGGAATAGGCGCCGTCATCTCCCGCATATACCCAAATGGATCCGAAAAGCCTATTGCCTTCGCTTCTGAAACATTAAACAAAAGCCGAGTCAACTACTCACAGGTGGAAAAAGAAGCATTGTCAATAGTTTTCGGAATCACTCGCTTCTATCAATACCTGTATGGTCGTCGATTTGAACTTACCATTGACCATTAAGCGCTGACTACTATTTCCACAGGTGGAAAAAGAAGCATTGTCAATAGTTTTCGGAATCACTCGCTTCCATCAATACCTGTATGGTCGTCGATTTGAACTTACCATTGACCATTAAGCGCTGACTACTATTTTCCATCCGCAAAAACGATTACCAGTAGCGACATTACATAGGCTGCAAAGATGGGCCATCTTTCTTGAAGCCTATGATTATACTATTTGCTATAAGAACACAACGCAACATGTTACTGCAGATGCGCTCTCACGGTTGCCAATGGTCGAGGATCATGAATTTCATCGTTTGGAAAATGACATGCTGAACGTAAACGAAGTGTACCAGTCCACAATCAATAGTTTTCCGCTCAGTGCTTCAATAGTCGCGAAGGAAACGGACGCAGATAGAGAGCTAAAAATTGTTAAGCAAATGATTACGGATGGCGGGCCTCGTTACCTAGCGCAATCGCAACGTAACCTTAAACCCTTCTTTGATCGAATATTGTCTTTATCATTACAGAATGGAGTTATACTTTTAGAGGCAGCTTATACGCGAGTGAAGCTACGGCACAAAATAACTGACAAGCTACACGAGGGCCACTGGGGTGAAAGTGGCATGAAGCAGACTTGTCGCCGATATGGGTGGTTTCTCAAGATTGACAAAGCTATCAGAGCGGCATGTGAAAAATGTCCTGTTTGCGCAACCATCGCTAGTAATCCAAAGTGTCTATTCCCGCCATGGCCCGAGGCTTCCAACCCATGGTTACGTATACCTGTGGACTTCGCCGGCCCTTTTTCGATAGAATGTGGCTCATTGTGGTTGATTCGTATTCTAAATTTCCGTTCGTCATCGACATGTCATCAGCGACTTCTAGGACAACGATATCAGCGCTTCAGAAAATCTTCGCAATTGAGGGACTGCCTCAAACTATTGTCAGTGAAAATGGGACCCAATTTACAGTGGAGGAGTTTAAAATATTTTGTAAACTCAATGCCATTGAACACCTCACAAGTGCGCCGTTCCAACCCCCAACCAAAGGACTGGGGGAGAGATTCGTCAGAACGTTCAAGGAGGCCTTCAGCAAAGTGATGAAAGATACGACTAATAAAGAAAAAGCGTTGGGCAAATATCTGGTGACATATCGCTCAACTCCAAATCCAGTCTCAGGAAGATCACCAGCAAAACTTCTCCATAGCCGGCAGCCACGTACATTGCTATATACTTCTCAAAGTTCACCAAGTGAGAAGAATTGCAGGCACGAAATTTCGCTGGAAAGGACAAGTGGGTTCCATGTGCTATTTGTAAAGGAATAGGACTCATCATGTACGAAATACAAAAATCACGGGGTATCTTACGATGACATCAAAACCAAATTCGGAACGCCGAGCAGTAAAAATACCAAGCAAAAGTGTTGACTGTGAAATCGACACCACAAATCCTAAAGGTGATAACATCAAATCGCAAGACCTTAATGACGTCGCTACAACTCAGCATAACGGGACTTCGCTAACTTCAAAGGAGAATACTCCTCCTCGCATAGATGTCCCACCCGTGCGTAGATCGGACATACCTCGCAAGCAGACAGTCCGTTTTTAAATTTCCAATGAACCAAATTAAGATGTGGGGAATGTTGAAATACTACCAAATGCAACTATGGTTACATATTGAAATGGAGGTACCTACACTGATGTGAGCTGTCACTTTTATACATTCGTTTTTTTGGCATTGCTTCTTTTGTCTTCATTGGTACTAGCTTGGCACACTTTCTTTTCTATTAACTATATACTAAAATGTTATTTAAGTATTTTGAATAATTATACAACTGAATTTCATCAATGATCGTTTTAATTTTTTTCGGAGCGAGTAGCTCCATTTAAGCAGTCCTTCTTATTGATTATGCATTCATGTGTGCGTTTTGCTTCCATTTCTTCACCTCTCTTCGGCTGCGTTTATGTGGGAGCTTCGATAAAACCGAAAAGAGCGAAAATAGCATAGACTAGAGCATAGCGAAATATCTACGCATAGAGCATAGCTTGATATCAGTGCGGTTTTAGTTTGAAGGTTAATTAAAGCAGACATATGTCCGATTCCGATGAAGAAATGATGTTTTGGTCTTCAACTGCGTTATATAGTTTATTTAAAAGTAAACAGGAAGCCCGCAAATATTATGCACACCCAATTAATGAGGAAAGGCAGATATTTGGATAGTTTCATGATTTGTATGAAGATTTAAGAAGGAACTTAGTCGAATTTTTGGAGTACATGCGAATAAATACTGAAACCTTTGATTATATTTTATTAAAAATTAAAGAAAAGGTAAAAATAATTGGTATAATTGACCTATTTTGCGATTTATTGTTAGTTTTTAAACTCGTATAACATTCTGGAGTATTACATAGAACATCAACATAACAATTTTTTTTAACTTAATAAAGTTTTTAATTTGTTTGATGCACTTAAATAAAAGCAAATTAATATTTTTTCTATTGTGGTAGTTTGCATTTATTTGGCCCCATATAGCACGCTTTGCAAACATTTCACTATTAGCTCCTCCGTGTTCATGTTAATCAAAGCGACTATCAACGATTTTCTTTGCACTTATCGTTAGTCTTTGTTGTCAGCTCTGCTCCAACATGAACACACATATGAATGATGTGCAAAGATGTATACTATTCTAAGGGCAGAAATACTACTTTTAAAATGACTCGCATCCTAAGTAAGCAAAAGTTCAGCTTAAAAATATGTCATAGCAATGCACAGAGCCTACCAACTGAAATTGATGAATTTAGAAATATATCTGAGTCCTCCGACTTAGATGTTGTGGGCTTATCCAAAACATGGCTTTTAACGTGGCACAATGATACTTCGAATAGTGATAATGGATGTAAACTTTTCCATTTAAACAGAATGGGGTACAGTGGTGCTTCTGGGTATGCGGCTATAACCAATCCTAGTAGAGCCTTTGATCACGGCTAGTAGAGAAGGAGTTTTAGTGGAGCCACTCCAACATATTCGGCTTAAGAGTCCACTAAAGTAAAAAAATATTCATCGGGCGACGTTTACTACAGCTTCCATGCTATGGTGCACAAATTTGGTGTAGTTTATGTGGTTGGGTGGAGACTCTGAGACCATGCCTCCAGGTTCACTGCCATCAGTGAACGAATTGCCACAGGTCGCATCAAAGCTAATCTGAACAACATCCGCTTGATTTGTGCACACTCCCAAACGGCGGAAAAATATAATGAGACGAAAGAAGAGTTCTGCCTCCGCCACGATGTAGAAATTGTGATTAGCGACTTTAACGCTAAGGTGAGCAAAGCAGGCATTTTTGTCCAACAGCCGAAAATTCAGCCTCCACAAGAATACCTCTGCAACGGAGAGAGGCTGGTCGACTTTTCGGCGGCGCGAAACATGACAGTAAGTACTACCAGATCCCAGGATAGAAGCATCCACAAAGGTACTAGGGTGTCCCTTGATCAAATAACTCGAAACCAAATTGATAGCATTGTGAAATATACGTTTCTAGCGTGCTTGATGTTCGTTCTATCCGTGGAGCACGCGTTTACTCGGATCATTACCTTGTTGCAGCTAAGGTCGGTACGCCTCTCTTGGCTACAATCGCAACACACAGCTGAGAAGTTTTATACCCAACGCTGAATTTTGCTAAGACAAGCAACACCTCAGACCCCGACATCAACGAACAATGGGATTGCATCTCCCAATGTCTTCGTTCCTCTGCGGAGCAGGGGATGGCACCAGCGACACAGAAGCAATTGGTATTACGACGAAATACGCAGCATGCAAAGCCACCCTGCAGCCTATCACTAAGCGTGCAAAAATCGGGCGTTACCGAGAGAAGAGGAGAGATGAGAGACGTTTTTTTTCGAGAGGAAGAAACGAGAGGCGAAAAGCGAAACGGCTAGGAATGTGGCCCGAAAATTTTATCAGAAAATAAGGCAGCAAACAAGTGGTTTCAAAACCGGGGCTGGTTCTTCCAGAGACGAGTTTGAAAATGTAGTGCTAGATGTTCAGAGTACACTTGAAGTATGCAGGAATCACTTTTCGACGTTACCGAATATGAATTCTGGTAGCGTATTTAAAGGAGAAGAGCCAAGAACAATCTTTAGGAACGATTAACAAATCTGTCCACTCGACCAAAGCGCCTGGGGTAGACGGTATACTGGCTGAGCTGTTATAAACCGGCGGCGAAGACCTGGTATGAAGCATGTACCAACAGTTAAGCACAATTTGGTGCGACAAGTATATGCCAAATTATTGGATTGTCAATGTACTTTCCCAGTCCATAAGAAGGGTGATCCTGCTGTTGGCGCCAACTACCGTAGGATAAGTCTTCTAAATATCGCATAAAGGGTCCTATCGACGATACTGTGTGAAAGACTGCATTCATATAGGAACCAGGTTATTGGATCCTCTCAGTGGGGTTTCAGACCTGGTAAATCCTCTAATGACCAGGTATTCACAGCACGTCAAATCCTGGAAAATACCCTAGATAAGCAAGTCGACATACTCCAACGTTTGTTGACTTCAAGGCCGTTTTTGATACCATGAATAGAAGCTGCCTATACGAAGTCATGTCTAAATTTGTCATTCCCGCAAAACTTAAACAGCTATGTAGAATAACGTTGAGCACAACATTGAGCTCCGTCCAGATTAGGTTAGGTTAGGTGGCAGTCCATAGGGACTCACTTAGACTTGAGTTTATAGTCCATTGTAGTACCACTATAAAAGTTTCCTTCTGTGTAAAAAAACGATAACCTCAGGTAGATATATGTGTTAGCAGAAGCACCGAGTGCTCGTTACGAGGGTCTATAACCGAGCAATGCCCACACCAGACAGCCTTTCAGGAGTATTAGAGAAGTGCGACCCAAGGTGTTTGAACCTGAGCCTTGCGAAAGCAGGGCAGCTGAGAAGTGGCTGAGAGCAGTGGCTTAGTAATATTTAGCAATTCCCATGACCTACAGTCTACAACCGGCCAAAAGGACTTTGCAACCTTGCAAGTCGTTTTTTCCGTCCAGCGTTTGCTGAACCAACTGTAAGGCCATTTTTTCAGGAGCATGTGGAAATGGGAATCCAAATACCCTTTCTCCCGGGAACGAATTCATGTGTTGTGCCCTGCCGAGCCATCTGTGACCTGGGCCGATATGGAGGCCAGGCATTCCGCGACCAATTTGGACCGCACCGTCAGCGAATCCAGGGCTCTGATTGCGGCGTGACTATCGGAGTAAATGTTTACCGCCGTAATTGCTTCCTTGATGGCAATTATTTCAGCTTGTAAGACACTGCAGAAATCTGGTAGCCTTAAATTACTGTTGAGCGATAGGTTTTCGAAAAAGACACCTCCTCCCACTCTGTCCTTCAACTTCGATCCATCCGAGCACATGTTCACTCCGCCTTTGCCCTTTGGTGGTATGTGTGTGGTGAAGGATCATATTGAAGCGATCTTCGACGCGCACTGATCTACTCCTTCCATACTAAATTCGTATTGTCTTAGGATCGCTGAGTGCCCATATTCTGGGGTAAGAGAGAACTCAGCGCTCCGCAGCCTGATGGCAGAGCATGCGGCAGCAAATATTTTCGCCAAGTCCACAGGAATGGTACAAAGCATCACATTTAAAGCTAGTATTGGAATGGATTGCAGTGCACCACTGATTCCAATCAAGGCGTATCTCTGCACCAATTTCAAGTTCTTAGCTAGAGTAGATCTATTAAGGGAGTTCCACCAGATAAAAAACCCATATCGCATAAAGGGTTTGATAACCGTTTCATACAACCCCAGGACAACTCTGGGAGAGAGACCCTTGCTCCTCCCGATGGCACTCCTCCATTCTTTAAATGTAAGCCTTTGTTCACCAATCGAGCGCTTCACATGGCCTACAAAATGAGGCGTCGATGGAGGGATGAAATGTCACTGTATTTGTTCTACGAGTAGAAAGGGAACGATTTCTGTCTGTATATACTTTTCGTATACGTGCCGATCAGCTTGAAGTTTTCGATTGGCGTCGACAAAATTGGTCCCACAATCGCTATAAATATTTTTGCAAACTCCTCTGCGACCAATGAAACGTTTAAGGGCCCCGATGAATGATTCTGCAGAAAGATCTCCAACTGGTTCTAAATATATGGCCTCTGTGACGAGACATATGGAAAGGGCAACATATCCCTTTTCTGATGTTCGGTCTCTGCCCTGTGATAAAAATATGTGTATGGGACCTGCATAATCCACTCCAGTTAAAGAAAACGGCCTAGATGGACAAACTCGTGGAGCTGGCAGATTTCCCATAAGTTGTTGTGCAAGTTGTGGATTGTAGCGATAACTGGTAATACAACGATGGATGACCGTTCAAACAGCATTACGAGCATTTAAGATACAGATGCGATTATAATTAAATTAAAAAATTAAAGTTTTTGTGGTAGGATATATGGATATTTTTCTGCAATCGGTAGACGTGATTCGCCCAATCGCCGACCTAGTCAAATTACCCTTTCCTGTCGATCAAAGAATGGATTAAGCGATGCAGTGGTACTTTTTTCTTGCAAAGGCTTGTTGGATGAAAGTGTATTTCATTCTCGAGAGAAGACACTTTGTTGGATTTTACGAAGAATGCTCGTTAGGCTATTGTCTAACTCCTTTACTGCCAATGCAATGCGTTGTAACGCCCTCATGTCGTGAATGTTTGCAATTGAAGATAAATCGGTGGCAGTGGGCTACGAGCTCAGCCAAGATGGTCCATGCCACCATTATTAATATCGTGCCAGCTTCAGTGAACTTAATCCTGTGGCCGGTGTGGTCGAGTGGGTGCGTGCTATAACTCGATATGCCGCTGAGTTCGAGGTTCGAATCTCAGTCAGGGCAAGCAAAATTTTTCTAATAGCGGTCACCCCACAGCAGGCAATGGCTAACCTCTGAGGGTATTTCTGCCATGAAAAAGCTTCTCATAAATTACATCTGCCGTTCGGAGTCGGTATGATGTTATGTTCAAAGCCCGGTTGCTTTTATGTTCAAAGTATGATGATCAAAGTTTATTTGCGATTAGAACGAAAGTTAATCCGGTCCAGAATTAATAAACACCGCGCTTGTTGGCTGCCAGAATCTTACTGATCTTTATTGAAAATATAATTTTGTCACTTATCATAAAATTCAACTAACAGCTACCTATGTTTGTTGTTGATTTTGTTTACTCTATTGGCCGCTAGCACCTGACTGCAAGCGCTGCCAGCTGGCGTGGGAGCATAATGACGTTAGAGTTGATGGGAATCATCCGAAACTGCCGATGTTGCAAGTTACCCTGGGAATGGATTTAGTGTAGTGATGTGATGTTTAGAGTGGAAGTCATGGCGTGGGAGCCATGTGTTAACTCCTTCGTCTCTTAAGTATAATTGTCCGCGATTATTCGCTGTTATTTATATCATTTGCATTGACCTGCCTCATTATTTCTTCAATGACTAGGTCGTTACTTTGTTGAGTTTGTCTCCTCGTTATAAGTTAAATCGTTGTACGTTTACAAAATTTTACAACAATTATGATGGATAGAATCATTGTGATAATGCATACAATTACTTTAATGCTACTGTGGTTTGTTTCTATAGTTTGGTTTATGTTTGATATTCTTTTAATTTTTTTAATATCAATTTGGTCAATGTTTTCCAAGGTTAGTTCTTCTAACTTTTTTACTATGTTTAATTTCTGTAAACCGGGTGCTCTATGTCGTCATAAGCTCTGTGTTCCTTGTTTTCGAAAATTGTATTGTTGCTTGTTACTTTATCCTCAAATATTACTAAATGTGTTCCATTTATAGTTATTTTTTCATTAAATCCATCTTGTATTATAAATTTATCATTATTTAATATTAATATGCCCTCTCTTACATTGTCAATTTTTTTATACTAGCTCTTAGCATAACTAATGTTACAATGTGCTGTGTTTTTGTTGAGCAGATTGTTATGTATTGATTATTTAATATTATGTCTATAGTCGAATAGAAACACGAGCAATACATAACATTTTCCCCTTTTTATCGTAATCTTCATTAATATACATACATATATCTTTTTAAATATTGATACTAAATTTTCAATTTAGTTTAGATCTTATGTATAGTATTAGAATAATAAAATGAAACAAGGAATTAATTTAAATTCATTCAATTCATTTTTTTGTACACATGTTAAACAAAATATAAATGTTTTTATTTTGTATCATACGAAAGTTTGTTAGGCTTTTGTTTCTTACGAGTAGATCTCCGAACACACATGGGTCTTTATCGTATATTTGTATTTTTTTTCTGTTTCGGAATTACAGGATTAGATTATTTCGTTCAACGCTTTGATGTAATTTATTAGATATCAGAGGGTGATATTTGTCTAATAATGTAGAATATCGTAACTGATTTTTATGAACAAATTTAATAGAGTTTTCTATATTTATTAAAAACGTATTCGAACTAATTTGCTTCTGTGTGGTTGCTGGAATCCATTTAACAAAGCTTTTAAATGTTTGCTCGTTTACTTCAGATTTTTTTAAAATGATAATCATTTTGTAAAATTACCGTTTTGTTTTTATTTGTATTAAATGTAACTTTTTTTGGTAAGGAATTCAATAATGTTCTAGGTACATATGAAAAAATAAGGCTAGCTGGACTTTTGTTTGTTGTTGTCCAAGATGTATTGTTATAGCACATTAAAATTTTGTTCAGCTTGGTTTGAATTGGTAAATATTTTAAACTTTCGTCCGTTAAATATTTTTTTAAACTGTTTTTAATTGTTTGGACTCCTCGTTCCGCTAACCCATTACTTTGCGGATGATAAGCCGGTGATTACATTAAGGTTATATTTAATTTTTTTTGCAAATTGTTCAAATTGATAAGAAGAGAATGGCGGTCCATTATCCGATACTAATATTTTTTTGAAGTTTCGGAAATCTTTAACTGCTGATATGCTCCCGATAAATCAATGACACAAAAATATTTACAATTTGCTAATTTGGCGAAAATATCGTCAATTCTCGGTAGTGGATAATGTTGAGTCTCAACAAACCTATTAATTGTAACCTTGCAATCAATGCAAATTCAAATTTTTTTCCTAGCTTAGAAACAATTACTATCGGAGAAGCGTAATCACTAAAAGTTACTGTAACTAATATGCCTTTAGCACATAACCTAGATTATTCCTCTTCTACTTGCTCTCTCAGTTTGAAAGGAACATCGTACGCTTTTCTGAATATAGGTTTTGCTTCTGATTTAAGAATAATTTCAGCACTGAAATTCTCAATGCATTGGTTCGAGATATTATCAAATACACTCGGAAATTTTAATTTAATTTCATTTACCATACCAATTTCACTTTTATCAATGACATTAATGGAGTTAAAAATTTGTCGCCAGTTTGGATATAAAATATTTAGCCAATTTCTACCGAGCAGAGGTTTAAAATCTCTTTCTGATTTGATTACAATCAACTCTAGTAAATGATTTTTATTACAATGCAGCTTGCTTACATTAACTTCAATTTTTCCAGCACAATTTAGATGGCTACCTGTTACAGAAAAAAACTTACTTTGCTCTAATTTTAATTCGAAATCATTGTAATATTCTAAATACTTATCCTCAGATATAATTGTGACACATGTTACATGTGACACATCGACTTCTAAATTCATAGCTTTTCCGCCTACCATTAGCATTACGCATTCAGAGTTGTTAGTAAAAACTCCCCTTGTATCCATATTGTCATCATTTGTAATGCTTGCTGCTTCTACCATCTCATTGACACTTTTAAGGCAAACCTTATTTTTTGTCCGTCTGACCGTGGCTTTAATAAGCATCGATTTGCGATGTGCCCTTTTTTATTGCATTTGAAACACACCCAATTCTTGCAAATACACTGTTCGGCACTGTGACCTGTTTTGGCACATCGACTACAAGGTTTGCTTGACACATTCGACTTTTCTGAGCGCCCTTCGTTATGCCCTCATGACCTATTGCGACCTTGACGTACTGCACCCGTGTTATATGACTCTCCTTTGGCACCCATTTCTTTTGTCTTTCCTTCAGCCATTTCCCAATTCAGAGAAATTTCGCATGCTTTTTTAAATTTTAATTCAGATTCTTTCAAAAATTTGGAACGTAGTTGATTGTCTCTTACGCCACACACGAATTTGTCGCGCAATACTCTTCTGAGATAGGAATCAAACTTACATTTTTCCGCCAAGTGTTTAAGTTTGACAATAAATTCTCTTATCGACTTTGACCCTTGTTCTGCTTTGTAAAATTTGTAAGATTCCGCTATTTCATTTACCGATGGCTCGAAGTATAATTTTAAAGCTTCCACGAGCTCTGCATACGATTTATTACTCGGATTTTCCGGGGAGAACAATCTCCTTAACACAGAATATGCAACAGCTCCAATGTACGTGATGAAAACTGCGACTTTTTTTTGCATCCCCAACGTCATTTACAATAAAAAATTGCTGAAGCCTCATCTCGTACTCCGCAAAGTGGTTTCCCATTACATAAGGATCCATGTGGCCAATCATTTTTTCTTGTACTTTTTTTTAAATAGGTTTTGCTTGTGGACTTTCAGTGACTTCTTTTTCAGACATTTACTATTACTGTATATATTTTCACTTAAGTTGAAAATTTTCTTTTTGCCTTAATTGAATTTTCTATAAAATATTATGTCTTTTGTCGAATAGAAACACGAGCACGCTTATTTTATGTCTTTATTCTTATGTCGCTATCAAAAAAGTGAAGTGCAAAAGTAAATAATAAGTAACGGAATATTTCATAGTGGTTGATTACATAGTGATATACATATATAATTATTTCGGGTAATCTGTAATCATTTAGCATATTAGTGATTTAAATACAATTTAGGTATTAATTAATCAATACATAACACAGACCTATTAAACAATTCGGTTTATCTTCGATTTAACAAAAATTAATGACAATTTTTTAATAATTTAAAGTGTCCTACTTTCTTTCCAACAGTTCTGTAGTCTAACTGTAGTATCTTGTCTTTTGAAATTACAGGCTCAATAAGAAATTTCTGATAAAATTGATTTACTATGGGATACTGTATTATGAAGTATATCGTTTCGTTGTTTTGCATTACTTTAAGTTTAGAATTACTTAGTATATTTGTTATGATAATCTTATCTCTTATATTAATATAATTTTGGCGCTTACACTATATATGTAGCTCAGTGTTTGGCCGAGCTTCTCCTACGATACGGTGTGCGCCTTTATATTATACCACAAATGGAGGGACCTACAGTTTTGTGCCGACTCCGAACGGCGGATGTATTTAATGAGAAGCTTTTTCATGGCAGGAATAGCCTCGGAAGTTTGCCATTGCTGCCGAGGGGTGACCGCTATTAGAAAAAACTGTTTCTATGATTAAGATTATCTCTTACGCTTGAATTTATATCAATTAGTTCATTGTCTGTTAATAAAAGTGGGATAACTACATCTATTGTAATCATCATTATCAAATAAATAATATTTTCTAATTCTAATATGATAATATTATTTCTATGTGAAATAAGTTCAAAAATGTTATCCTCTTTTGTTATTCCATTATGATTTTCTTGTTCATTTATTCTCTCCGTTATCTAAATGATTTTATTAGTGATTTCTGCATTTATTATTAACTGATCGTTGTTGGATTCTATTAGTGCCTCAGTTTTTATTTTTACTTCATTGAAATCATAAAAACCGGTGTACCTGCGATAAATTTAAGTGCCGATCCTAACAAGTTTATACTTCGTGAATATCTATGATGTAAAGTTAACATATTTACAAGTCTTATTATTTGTTGCAAATCTATTTCTATTGTTTTCTGTAGTTCTGGATATGAGAAAATTTCTGCTATGTGGAGATTTTCATAGGCCATTTTTACAAAATTATCTAGCTCCGTTTTTTGTCATTATAAGTTACGACTTCTCCATCCTCTATAGGTTTATAGAACGACGTAGAGTAGTCTATTATCTTTGTTTAAGCGCCTGTCACCGATTAAACTGTTGAATCTTTTATATGGCAGATAATACGTATCTCGCCTTTGCCATATTACATCCTTTATTGAATTATTCATAAATTTAACTAGTTATGACCGAACCTTACGCTTATGTTCGGTATTATTTGAATTTTATTCCAAATGATTGAATTGTATTCATTCTAATGTAAGTTTGCGCAAATAGTTCTATTGTATAACAGTTATCGAATTTCTAAACTATTGGCATCACCCATTCTGCAGGTTGACAGACGTCAGCTGCACATATTTATTTTCATTCGTCAGAAGTTTTTTTGCAACGATTAACGCTACCGCTTTTTTATTTTTTCTCGCTTATATACATATGTATAAATATATATAAATTTTTACTCAACTCTCGCCGCTTTGTAAAATTAACCTTGTGAATTTAACTTTGTAAAGTTAACTTGGAAAATTGTGCGCTACGGTTTTACGACATTTGTGAACTATTTAAATAAAGCTGAATTTCTTTTAACCGTGCGTGGTGTTATTTATTTCCACGGGAAAAACAGTGTCGGTTGTTATATTGCCTTCAACGGCGCAGCCATCGTTCCGCTTCACCATCCTCGATCGCCAGCCATCCAACAGCACCGCAGCCATTGTGTTGTGCAGCTACCACCGTTCCAGCGTCATCACCAGCCACCTGCCGTCATCCCCATACCACCTGTCACCCTTCTGTGAAACAGAGGTTCATAGCCCTAACATTTGGTCCTTCGTCGCCTTAACTCGAGCCAGCGCCAGCACCCCGCCCGTGCACAAACAAAAGCAATTTACATACATACATAAGTACCAAAGTACTAAAGTCGTAAATAGGCATTACATTCTTGTAATAATCTCACCAAAATACAATAATATTTAAAAGCCTTAAATAAATTGGTAAAAGCAATTGCATCATACGTATGTATGAGCATACATAAGTGCGATATTTGTGGAAAATTTTCGGATGTTCTAGAATAACAACAGTTTAGTATATATACATAACTGAAATAAAATTTCAATATATACATATTAAATTTTCCCGCGAAAGCTGCAAAACGGTTCCCTTTATATACATACTTACGTATATTCAAAATCGCAAGTACATAAACTTGCAGCCTCTCTCGCCTCTCAGCAGCAAATACATATGCGCATTGGCAGATATATGTACATATTTATTACAAATACAAACCGTAAAGCAAAACGATAATTTCGAGACTCAAGAGAAAACATTTCTAAATCAAAATTTATTAAAATTACTAGAAATTAACTTGATTGAAAAATTCCACAAATATTGGCACTTTCCTGACCCGCTATATAATACTTGTATACGTACCCTTGTATATATTACAAACATTGCGGCAAAGTGGTAAATATTTACATACATATTTCTCTCAAATAAGGGCTCGCGCTAAATAAATACATACATTGAAATCCGTGCGCGCACACATACATACATACAAAGCGGGCACAGTGGAACGATAAGATATTTGATACCTTCAAATAAAATTAAATAGATAATTCTGAAATTTCGCAGTTTTCGTTATTTAAAATACAAGTCTCTCGCTGCTTAAAATAAAACCAAAAATAAAATATTACTCGAATATTGAACAAATTCAACTGCACCCCGCAAATACCTTTTCTGAAAAATAACAATAAATAAATAAATTTTTTTATAAATACACATACCATACTATATTACTATATTATATACTAAATATATCATATATTCTCGTCCATAATTATTCATTAAATTGTTTATATTTCTGAAATATCAAACTCTAAGACAATCCACTTGCGGACTTGTATATTTTTTCGTGTATTCCTGAATCTTATTTTTTTTTCCTATTCTCGCTCTCTCTCTCTCATATAACTCTTGGGGGTCTTCAAGACTTAACTTAACCTTAGGGTTAAATTCAAACGATACCGTTCAAAGCCTCTGCAAAAACCGATTGCTTAACTCTAGCTTGAAATAACTAACTCGTCAACTATTAAACATTTTCGGATGTTGCAAGTTCCCGATAGTGACAATAAGCCAAACAGTCCCAAAATGAGTGACGAAGAATACGCAAGGGGTACTTCCGCTGAGGTTCAACGCTTAACGCGTTCAACTGCAAAGGTCGCAAAACAAGCAAAGCAATCGTATGCCCCAAATAAGTTCATTGCAGAAACGGACAATTTCAAAGACTACTGTACTCGATTCAGGTCCACACAAATCCAAGATAACACGGAGTCGGCTTTAAGAATTAAAGACAACAATATAGATAAGTTTTGGAATCGAGTTCAAGATTCCTACGACAATATTGTCGAAATAGATGAGCAGGACCTCCCCGAAGAGTTTAAGCCATCCGCTTACCATAAATACAGGTCCTGCCTCATAACTTATGAGGACACAAAAGCCCAAATTGGTGATCAACTCCAACTCCTCAATCTAAGCGTTCCCACGCCTGCTCCCACCGTATCGCAGCCCAAAAATGAATGTGACATTGGCTTAAAGGTGCCACCCTGCGATACTGAAGTTTTTTATGGGGGTTATGTACAATGGCCGTCTTTCCGTGACATGTTCACGGCGGTTTACATAAACCACCCAAAACTCTCTCAGGCCCAAAAGCTGTATCATCTCAGGTACAAAACTCAAGGCAAAGCCGGTCAAATTGTCAAACAATTCGCGTTAAGTGACGACAATTTCAATTTAGCTTGGGAAGCCCTTCGTTCTCGATATGAGAATAAGAGAGTACTCGTAGACAACCAAATACGAACTCTGATGAATTTAAAGCCGATAGTAACTGAAAACAGTGAGGACATACAAAGATTGCAGTCCTCTGTAAACAACTGCCTACAAATCCTCGCAACCCAGCAGGTCTCAACGGAAAGCTGGGACCCAATATTAATATATCTTGTTACCTCAAAGCTGCCTGAACACACGGTATCTCTTTGGGAACAATCCCTTAGTTCCAGAAAAGAACTTCCAAACTGGTCTCAAATGAACCAGTTCCTAACCACTCGGTACGAGATGGTCGAAGGAGTTGATCAATGGCGCCCGGCCAAATCAAAGCCCACCTATCACAACAGTTTGAACGTCTCTCGACCACCTCCGTCTAATAACAAGCCCAATTTCAAACCTTCCAACCCACAATACTCTCAAAATAGGTCTCAGGTCTATTCTCATATGACAGAACAGCGAACAATGCACAAATGTTCAATGTGCAAAACATCAACCCATTCGCTTTGGAGCTGTCTTAGGTTCAAAAAGCTTCCTATTGGAGATGTAGACAGTTTATTAAAGACCATAATATGTGTTTCAATTGTCTCTCCCAGTCACATACAATTAAAGAATGTCCCAGTACTCAGACTTGCTTTCATTGTCAAGAACGACATAACTCAGTGCTGCACGACAGCACAGCCCCGACGGTGAGAAAACCAAACTTCAGAGTCCAAAGGACTACCTCACAAGTCGCAACGGCAACGTTCACAAATCAAAACCCGCAAACTCCACAATCAGTGACCACCAGCAGTGAAAAGGAGATACCCTCGAGCTCACACACAACAAGAGTACAATCATTCTACTCTGAGAATGAAAGCAAAATCCTTCTACCAACGGCATTAGTGCCAGTAGAACACAAGGGCGAAATATTTAAGCTCAGAGCCCTTATTGATCAGGGGTCGGAAAGGAGCAGGCAGTTCTAGCTTCTTTTGGGCTTTAGAGGAAATAAACTAAAGCCCAAAAGAAGCTAGAACTGCCATGCCAAAACTCCAGTTTCGAAATATCGGGCATGGGCGGAAGAGTGGTTCAAACCTCGAACAAATTATGCTCTCTAGTCTTAGTTTCAGCAGATTCCACCACAAAAATAAAGGCCCAGGCAATTGTGCTCCCACAATTAACTAAAATGCTACCAAAATTCCAGCCTATTCGGGAACAAAGAATAAAATGGGCTCATCTCAAGCTAGCCGACCCCAACTGCCACTCCCCATCTCAAATTGACTTAGTAATTGGCAGTGACCTCATCCCCCAAATAATTCTCGAAGGCATTGAAAAACTTTCGAAGAATTTGCTAGCTCAAAATACAATATTCGGCTGGGTTATAAGTGGCCAAATTCCCGAAAAAGTGACTTGCTTCTCAACTCAGGTAGAACGATTCTCAAATGAGTTCCTGGATTCACAGCTTCGAAAGTTTTGGGAACTAGAGGAAGTTCCAAAAGCCCATTTAATTACCCCCGAAGACGAGATTTGTGAAAAATTGTTTAAGTCTACAACCACAAGATCTCATGATGGCCGCTATGTGGTGCGGCTTCCCTTCAAACCAAGTTTTCCAGACCAAATTAGCTTAGGTCGATCTCGTACATCAGCTCTCCAACAATTTCTCAGCATGGAGAGAAACCTTCTCAAAAAAAATGATCTCAAACCTCTTTACGACAACGTGTTAGAGGAATATGTCACCCTTAGCCATATGGAGATAACAACTCCAGATGAAATCTGCTCAGAAGACAAATGTTGGTCGTTCCATCTCCCTCACCGCGCAGTGATAAAAACCGAAAAGAAAACGACAAAGGTAAGAGTCGTCTTTAATGCCTCTAAAAAGTCAGGGTCCGGTTACTCTCTCAATGATTTCTCTATACCGGACCAACCCTTCAACCTGCCCTGATGTTATTAATACTCAAATGGCGAACGTATAAGTTCGTTTTCAATGGCGATGTCGAAAAAATGTATCGTCAAATACTTATACACGAAAACGACCAAGACTACCAAAGAATTGTATTTCGTTGAGACTTAACAAGTCCCATACTCGATTACAAATTGAAAACCGTAACCTTCGGTGTAAATTGTGCGCCTTATCTCGCAATACGCCCACTGCACCAACTCTCAGAAGACGTTAAAACGTCACATCCCAATGCGGTTTCAATATTGAGAAACGAGACGTATGTAGACGACATTCTGTCTGGTAGTCACGACACACTCTCGGCCCAAGAATCCCTCTCACAGGTAATGGAGGCACTCAAGTCGGCAGGCTTTCCGCTTAAGAAAATAAAAGCCAACCATCCCGAAATTCTCAAAAATATAGATGCGGAGGACTTGCTGGACACCAACTTTCTCGAATTCGAGAAAGCAAGCACAACGAAAACGCTCGGAATTCAATGGAACGCGCTTTCAGATACCTTCTCATACACTGTTGATTCCGTCCCAGCGTTATCCGCTACCACAAAGCGACAAATTCTCTCCTCTGTCGCGAAACTTTTTGACCCCGCAGGATGGCTAACGCCGATAATGATTCAAGCCAAAGTCCTACTACAAGAGCTCTGGCTTGACGGCACTGATTGGGATGATCAGGTCAAACCCCTCCGTCTAGTAAAATGGGCGCAATTTGCGAATAATCTCGAAGCTATATCAAGCATTCAAATCCCTCGATGGGTGAGTTATATTCCAGACCAACAGGTCGAACTGCATGGCTTCTGCGACGCCTCCGAAAAGGCGTACTGTGCCACCATCTACCTTCGGACCACGAATGGCACCACTATCTCTTCCCACCTTCTAGTCGCCAAAAGTAAAGTCGCGCCGCTTCGAACAACAAGCTTACCCCGGCTTGAGCTGTGTGGCGCCCTTCTCCTAGCCAAACTAGTCGCAGTCGTCCAATCTCACCTCGATCTCTCTAAGCGGAAACTGATGTTATGGTCAGATTCCGAGATCGTTTTAGCATGGCTAGAAAAGCCTCCTCACATGTGGAAAACCTTTGTTTCCAATCGAACCGGGCAGATTATTGATCTGGTCGGAAATGCTACTTGGCGACATGTTCGCAGCAAAGACAATCCCGCGGACATGGGCACTAGAGGCTGCAAGCCTCTCGACTTGGCGGCGTCGCCTCTTTGGTGGAATGGCCCGGAATGGCTAGTCAGCCCTCCGGAAGCTTGGGCAAAGTCATTTCACCGAGACATCAGCCCACCAGAAGTGCGCCGTGTCGATGCTTTTTATGTAGCCGAAGAAAGTCTCGATATTCTCGATCGGTTTTCCTCATACTCGCGGGCCCTAAAGGTTATGACATATGTTTTTAGATTTCTTAGCAATCTGAAAAATCGAATCAAGGGCACATCAGTTGTACAAAACGATTCTCTAACTCACGATGACTTCAATGCCACAAAGCAGCGTCTCATAGCCTTAACTCAAGCTCGATATTTTCCTCTTGAGAGGACTATGTTGTCCAACTCGGTCCCTATCGGTAAACGAAGTTCATTACTCACGCTCAACCCGTTTCTTGATAAGACTGATTTGCTCCGTGTCAACGGTAGACTAGCTCATTCCACGTTGAGTTACAATGAGCGACACCCAATCATAATTCCTGAGAAGTCTCGATTCGCTGTCCTATACATTCGCTTTATACACGAATTACTTCTGCATGCGGAGACGCGTCTCATGCAGCAAGTTATAAGGCAGGAATTTTATATCCCCAGGCTCAAATCGCTCATCAAAAAGTGCATTTTTCAATGTAAACCTTGCACCGTCCATAAGCAACAAATGCGTTCGCAAATAATGGCAGCCTTGCCCCGCCCTTTACCACCACCGGTGTCGATTTTGCTGGGCCTTTTCAAATAAAGGCCTCGTTGCTAAGGTCGCACACCCTGGTGACGGGCTATGTGGCTGTCTTTGTATGTTTCTCTACAAAGGCCGTTCACCTTGAGCTGTGCTCCGATCTCACAACAGATGCGTTTCTCGCCGCTTTTTTTTTCCCGCTTTATAGGACGTCGTGGATATCCTTCCCGAATGATGAGCGATAATGGCAGAACCTTTATTGGAGCCAAACGAGCCACTGAACGCGAATTTTCTCAATTTCTCCACCAAGTGTCGCACGATGTAATCACTAAATACTCCCCACAAGGCATCGATTGGAAGTTTATTCCTCCAAGTGCCCCTCACATGGGTGGCTTGTGGGAATCCGCAGTGAAAAGTTTCAAAATGCATCTCAAGAAAACTGCAGGATCTCATAAATTCACCTTTGAAGAATTCACCACTCTACTTATAAGGATCGAAGTCGTGTTAAATTCTCGGCCCATCTCGCCACTCTCCCAAGATCCCACTGATTTTACGGCCCTCACTCCTGGACACTTTCTCAGGGGGGCGCCGCTGCTATCATCTCCCGAAGTAAACCACGAAAGTCTGTCTCTCGTAAACCGATGGGTTAAGGTTCTACACCATCAGTTCAGCCATCGCTGGAAAGAGGATTACCTCAAAGACCTCCATAAGCGATATAGATGGAAGGATACTAAAACTGAACCCAAAGTCAGAGAGTGCGTTCTTATCAATGATGACACGCTTCCACCGACTGAATGGCGCCTAGGTCGTATTGAGAAGGCGCATACTGGCCCAGATGGTCATATTCGTGTGGTCGACGTGCGCACTCAATCCGGCACTCTCACTCGACCAATTGTAAAGTTATGTTTCCTACCTTCATCAGAGTTACAACGCCCTCTCAAAGAAACTGAGGAAATATCAGTCGAAACCGCGCCAACTCGCTTCCACTAAGTCCCCTAAGCCCGCTTTGTTTTACGTTCCCTATCTTCAGAACGTTTGTTCTCACCACAAAAAAAAAAAATTCGCTATTACACCGCAAACCATCGCCGCCAGCTTCGAAACAGGTGTCGCGAAAACCAAAAACGCCGCCAAGGCCTGCCACGCCTCATCGTGCCAGCAACCAGTCGTCTCATCGTCATCGTCCGACCCGCGGGGAAAAGCGCACGGTCAAATGCACCGCGCAGGGACTGCGTACCGCAGCGTATCGGGGAAAAGTCACGCAACTATTAGTTCACGAGGCTATGCGAGCCCTCCAGGAACTGCAAGAGACACTAGCCGCTTAGCGCGCCTAGGGCCGCGACGATGTTTAAGCGCCTGTCACCGATTAAACTGTTTAATCTTTTATATGGCAGATAATACGTATCTCGCCTTTGCCATATTACATCCTTTATTGAATTATTCATAAATTTAACTAGTTATGACCGAACCTTACGCTTATGTTCGGTATTATTTGAATTTTATTCCAAATGATTGAATTGTATTCATTCTAATGTAAGTTTGCGCAAATAGTTCTATTGTATAACAGTTATCGAATTTCTAAACTATTGGCATCACCCATTCTGCAGGTTGACAGACGTCAGCTGCACATATTTATTTTCATTCGTCAGAAGTTTTTTTGCAACGATTAACGCTACCGCTTTTTTATTTTTTCTCGCTTATATACATATGTATAAATATATATAAATTTTTACTCAACTCTCGCCGCTTTGTAAAATTAACCTTGTGAATTTAACTTTGTAAAGTTAACTTGGAAAATTGTGCGCTACGGTTTTACGACATTTGTGAACTATTTAAATAAAGCTGAATTTCTTTTAACCGTGCGTGGTGTTATTTATTTCCACGGGAAAAACAGTGTCGGTTGTTATATTGCCTTCAACGGCGCAGCCATCGTTCCGCTTCACCATCCTCGATCGCCAGCCATCCAACAGCACCGCAGCCATTGTGTTGTGCAGCTACCACCGTTCCAGCGTCATCACCAGCCACCTGCCGTCATCCCCATACCACCAGTCACCCTTCTGTGAAACAGAGGTTCATAGCCCTAACAATCTTTGCCCAAGCGATTGTAAGCCATAACCTGAATTTAACGAAGATTGTCTTTATGAACTTTTTTCCCGCTTATTTTAACAGTTGTACCTAAATCCTCCTGAAATACTTTCTCTACGTAAATATTTGATAACTCATTTCCTAGCCGCTTATTTACTTTATATATGTTTTATATTTAGTTTTTTTATTATGAAATATTAAATCGTTTGCTTGTTTTTTTCTAAGCTTTTCCTCTATATCCTTATATGATGTATAGTCTGTGACCGAATGAATTGATATGTTATATTTAATGGTTGCTAGTAAAATTATTTCCACGACATCACTTGAGTTCCCTTCGTTTTTAATGCGTCTACCAATTTCTGTCAATGTACTGTGGAATCGCTCTACTTGACCATTCGATTTGCTATGGTAAGGTGGGACCTCATAATGCTGTATATTATGGTTATTTTTAATTGTTTCTGACTTAAGCGCAGGTCTTGCATGATTTAATGAGCTCGTTTAACGTTTTTTTGTGAAAATATTTGTTCATCCGTAAAATTTATCTCATGTCGAATGTGTTTCTGAAACAAAATGTTTGGCTTTTTACTGTTACTATCGCGTTTACTTATTATTTTTTTAAGGGAGTTTGTATTATTTTAATTGTATATGTTAAAGAAATTTCGAATGTGAACAGGACTCAGTTAGGTGATTTAAGTGTTGCCTTGACAGAGCGTCTGCTACAACATTTAAATTGCCAGGTTTATAAAAAAATTTTTTGTCTGACATTGAAAATGTGGGAGGTTGGTGATCGGTAAAAATATTTAGTCCTTTGCATCCATATAAGTAATTTTTTAAATTTTGTATAGCCCACACTATAGCCTGTAATTCCTTTTCATTTACTGCATAGTTGACTTCAGTTTTAGAAAGTGTTCTTGAAATAAATGTGATTGGGCGTTTATTTTAAAATAAGACCGCACCGATAGCCTAAGATGACGCATCAGTCGTCAGATCAAAGTGCTTATTAAAATCTGGGTAGAGAAGTATTACTTCTTCAGACGTTAGAATTTCTTTTAATTTCTCAAATGCCTTTCGTCCTTCTATATCTGAGAGGTTTTGCTACGTCGGCGTACCCCTTAATGAATCTTCTATAATATCCTGTCAGACCCAAAACACTCGGAGACTTCGAACAGTTTTCGGTTTTTCGTACTGAAGGATAGCTTTCACCTCATCGGGTGATGTTTTAAGTCCATCCTTTGATACAACAAATCCCAAAAATTCCAGCAGTTTTTTTCCTATCTTTTTCGTGTAGCAGTATTTGATAAAATCCTGCTTTGAGGTCTAGTGTAGTAAACAATTTTGCTCTACCTAAATTAGAGATGTGTCTGGAATGGGGTAATTGTCATTTACAGTAATGCTATTCAGCTTCCGGAAATCAATAACCAATCGTTTTTTTCTTTGTATATTGTCATCAATTCCTTTTTTATCCACTACCCAAACAGGATTGTTGTAAGCTGATTTGGAAGGTTGAATGATTTCGTCGTCTAACAGGCTTTCAATCTCCTCGTTAACCAATTTGTTAACTGCCATTCGGTATCCGTAGCTTTTGCCATATGTAGACTGGCTCATTATTTGTGGTATTAATGGTTGCTATAACGTTAGTATTAGTTCGAGGTTCGAATCTCAGTCAGGGCAAGGAAAATCTTAATCATAGAAAAAGTTTTTTCTAATAGCGGTCACCTCTCGGCAGGCAATGGCAAACCTCCAAGGGTATTTCTGCCATGAAAAAGCTTCTCATTAAATACATCTGCCGTTCGGAGTCGGCACAAAACTGTTGGTCCCTTCATTTGTGATATAATATAAAGACGCACACCACAAATGGAAGGAGAAGTTTGGCCACGCACTGAGCTATAAAGTGTAAGCGCCAAAATTATATATATATAACGATAGTATTATACGACAATTTAATGTCAGGGTTCGCAAAAACTTCCTTACTTTCTTCTATAATTTCGTAAAATATTTCCTTTACATATGAAGGTAGAGAATGAGTTAATTCTAGCGGATTAATTTCAGCGCAGCTCCTAAATTGGACCGAGGGTTGAATCCCGAATATCTATTGGTATTGGTCCTATATCTTAAGGTACCGGGGTCCACCTCCATAGGAGTTTGATCTTGATTTTTACTTGCATCTTTCCGTGAATTATTAGATGCATTTTGATACCCTAAGGAAACATTTGTCCTATTTGGTCTATAGTCGTTATTATGGAAAGCATTAGCGAATGCGAACCGGTTGTGGTTTGAAACTAGTTCTTGCGCGAGTGCTAATGCACTGGGTAGGTTACCTGGTTTTGATGAGAATAAAATGTAACCCAATGGCTTATTTAAGCCCGATATAAACATGCGAAGTGCGTCCGCCCTATATTTTTCATTTAATGAATTTATCAATTGTGATTTACCGTCATTTGTCATCGCGATTCTATTTATTATGAGTGTAAGTTTTTTTTCTACTAACTCATAAAATTTGTCAATGCTCAAACGGCCTTGTTTTAGTGTAGACAATTCCTGTTTACAAATAAATTGGGCGCTTGTCTGCAAATGAGAAGTCTAGTCTCGCTATATTTGCTTGAAAATTTAAGGTGGTGTTGAACGATGCTAAAAGGGCATCACGCGGCCTGTTACCTTATTTCTTATAATTGCTGTGGCTTGGTAATGCTTAGAACTGCCAGCGTAAGGCTCAAACAACCTATAGGCGGCAGTCGCTGCATGTCGCCAGGATACATATTTCGTCTCGTCACCATTGAGTTCGGGTAGCGTTTTTGAAATGTCTAGCGGTTCGTCACACGAAACCCCTTGCCGTATTGCCACTGGCTCGTATTATTTTACTTGTCGTGGAATCTCTAATTGTTTAATTCTGTCATTTAATTCATTTATGTTTGTCTGGATTGCCTGCATTACCCTGGTCGCGAACGCTTCAAATCAAGTCTTTCATTTGGTTTTAATTCATCTTTTAATAATTATAAATTGACTAATATTTTTTTTTTATTTAACTGTTACTTTTATTTATTGAATCTGCTCAACTAAGGAGCCTAACAACAAGTTTGCAAATCTTACTCTAATCACATAATTTACATCCCATAGTCGGGATGAGTATTTTTATTAACTGGCCCTAAGAAATATTATGACTGGGCTGGAAAGTCATTCCTATGTAATCTTGAGTTCCTGTTTACATGCAATAAATTTCTTGCTAACTGATTAGGGTGCGCTAAAAGCTTCGATACATATTTCGCATAACTCACATCCATAGGTCCAAATGGGTTTTAGAACCGTGTTGTAACGGGTGTTTTTTTTAGGGGTATAGAACTTCGAATTGAAATAAAACACAAGAAAATCGTTTTAAGGTCCATCAATTTGGCTTTATTGGAAGGATAATTTTATGCCATTAATGTTTAAATATGATTTCGGGCATGTGGCCGCCGCGGCTGGCTGGAATAAAGCCAATTCTACAGGTCCAATTTTCAACCACTTTTTCGAGCATATGGGGCCGTATGTCGGCAATAACGCCACGAATGTTGGCTTCCAATTCCCCTAACGTTTCTGGTTTGTTGGTGTAGACGAGCGACTTCACATATCCCCAAAGAAAATAATCCAATGGTGTCAAATCACACGATCTTGGTGGCCAATTGACAGGTCCATTCCGCGAAATTATGCGCTCAGCGAATGTTTCCTTCAATAAATCGATTGTGACGTGCGCTGTGTGGCATGTAGCGCCGTCTTGTTGGAACCACAACTCATCCACATTCATGCCATCCAATTCGGGAACAAAATAGTCGGTTATCCTGGCTCTATACCGGTCTCCATTAACGGTAACTGCCTCTCCAGCATTATTGCGGAAGAAGTATGGCCCAATGACTCCACCAGCCCATAGAGCACACCAAACAGTCAGTTTTTGTGGATGTAATGGCGTTTCAAGGGTCTCATGTGGATTCTCTTCACTCCAAATGCGGCAATTTTGCTTGTTGACGTAGCCATTCAACCAAAAATGAGCCTCATCACTGAACAAAATTTTGCGATGAAAATCAGCATCGAGATCAATCTCATTTTCGGCCCATACACCAAAATCACGACGCATTGCATGGTCTCGCGGCTTTAATTCTTGCACAAGCTGGATCTTGTAAGGTCGCAAGCCAAGATCTTTGCGCAAAATCTTCCATAAAGTTGATGGACAAAGCTCCAATTGCTGTGCACGGTGGCGAATCGATTCATTCGGGTCCTCTTCAACACTTTGCTCTACAGCGGCAATTGTTTCTTCGGTGCGCACTGTTCGACGTCTCTGCGGATGCGTATTATCACATAGAGTAAACGTAGTGCGAAAACGATCCATGGTTAACCGAATTAATTGCTCTGATGGACGATTATGTCGACCATAAAATGGACGGAGCTCACGGTAAACTTCGCGAACTGAACCATTATTTTCGAAATAAATTTGCACGATTTGCAAGCGTTGTTCTTTTGTCAACCTGTTCATGATGAAATGGCAAACCAAACTGAACATAAATGACATTAGAGTTGCCAGATTTGACCACAAAATGCCAGTTTTATCTCTATTCGAAAAACAAACCTGTAAAAAAAACACCCTTTATATAGTCACTTTATACTCCAAACTCAGGGGTGAGCGAGAGTTATTAAGTAAGTGAAGGGAACTGGTCTTCAACTTAAGATGAGTCCGTTTAGTCTCTATGTGGTTGCGCCAAGTAAGTCGCCTATCCAGGTGGACCCCTAGGTATGTGACATTATTGCTTTGGGGTATTTGAACGTTGTTCAAAGTCAAGGGCGGACAATTTTTCTTATTTAGTGTAAATGTAACTTGCTTAGATTTTTGTTCCTTAACCTTTATACGCCAGTTTGCAAGCTAATTGGCCACAGCTTCCATATGATTACCTAAGAGCGCAGATGCTTGCAGGGGACACTTGGAGCGGCTGATTATCGCAGTGTCGTCGGCAAAAGTGGACATTGTCAGGCGGCCGTTTGTTGGAATATCCGAGGTGTATAAGACGTAGAGCATCGGGCCGAGAACACTGCCTTGAGGTACTCCAGCTTCTATTAGATGAGCTTCATATGAGCATAATAAGTCTTTCGAATAATTTCGATATGCACGGTAGCAGGCTGATAGGTCTATATAAGGATGGTTTGTCTTTTCCGGGCTTTGGTATCATTACAATAGTTGACTTTTTCCATTGTTGAGGGAAATAACAATGTTTAGTAATTGCATTAAATAACATACAGATGCAAAGTACAACAAAGTAATAAAGTCGTGCCCAGGGGCCTTATTTGGTTTCAATTGTTCCTTAATTACTATTGAAATTTCTTCAGGTGCAAATTTCAGTGGCTCAGATTCCGACACTTTGGCTACGGGTGGTAGTGTAAGCCCATTGGTTGTTGAGTTTGGTCTGAAAACATTTTGTAGATGAGCAGCAAAGGTGTTTGCTTTTTCCGCGTCACTCCGAGCCCAATTACCATTGTTGTCCGGTACAATATCCAGATCGGAGTCGAGCCATAGTGACGCGCATCTCCCGAGGTGGTTTGTGGTTGGACTCCCAGGACTGCATTCACAGGGAGGGTGTCGACATATTGGGTCGATGTGTACATCGATGGCACGATACTGCACCGTGTTGTGTAATATGAAGGCTAGGCCCCCACCATTGTCTCGCTCGCGATCTTTACGATCGTTAAAGTAGCTTCGTTTCTTGGACCGCAGCTATTAACAGCCCGTGCCGAGCCATGACGGCAACCACCTCCGAGATCTTGCTCGAGAGTCCGTTGCAGTTGAACTGTAAGAGTCTCGTCAGTCTCGGTAGGGTCGTCGCGTTGACGGAGGTAAGGGACTGGATCCGGACGCCAGCCCGTCCCGGCTACGCACCCCACTGTGGTAATGAGGGCCCATCAGTGTATGTCGTAGGCGTCGCGTGGACTTTCCGCTTTCGCTGTCACTCTGTGACCGAATCGAAAAATATGCGTTGTTACGTTGAACTGAAAGCCGGCGCTCATCTTGCTCGCGTTGTCTCTGGGCACGGGTATTAGTTAGATTCATCGCCTTCATTTCTATTTGGTTTGTTTATTTTTATGTATTATTTATTCTGTTTAATTAGCACAATATTTAATGTCTACGGAGCGAACTTAAAACACATCCGCACTCTTTGACTACTAAATACTAAATTACATGTGAACTAAACTTTCTTACTCATCCATGAATGCTACGTACTGTGTCCTGAGGATAGGGAAACTTTGTAAAATATGTTATAGCGCATTAAACCTTCGCATGGCTGTTATGTATGATTCACATAAGCGGCCAGGATCGTCTTTGAACGGGAGTTTGACTACAATCCGACCATTAGAGCTCCGACTAACTGTAATATTACAGAATTTTTCGCAGCTATCCTGCTCGTGGGTCCATATGTCCGCCTTGGTTGTAACTTCTTCAACCTGCTATAGTTTTTTCAACATTGAATCTATTGACTCTTCACGTTCAAGTAAGCATTTGGTATTGATCGCATTAGAGCTTGCACGATAGCGTCCAGAAACGACCCTTCCCAGCAGCGTTTTCTGCTAAACAGGAAGATAAATACCGATTTGAATTTGTAATACTGAAAGTACACTGAAGAAGCTTTCTGTTCCCAACAGAAAGTCGATATTTTTAGATTTGTTAATTTATCATCAGCCAGCACAATAATTAATGGAATATGCCAAGAAGATGCGTCTATCCCCGGTTTCGGTTGGTAGGCGATGTGCGACGTTATGTAAAAAATTAGTGGTAGCTCAAAGCCTGTTGCTTGCGACTACATATTTGTGGAAGTTTTATATTTATTATTGGTGGAAGACTCACCAATACTTTGGATCGCGTTGTTGTGTTTCCGTCGGGGAAGCATAAGTTTCTGCGAAAGCTCATCAGTAATAAAATTCACCTGTGAGCTGTGAGTGCAGGTCCCACCAGCAACAGAGCGATTGGAACTTGCTACATACAGTTTAAAGCTAAATAATAAATACAGTAAAAACAAATTTTATTTAAATTAAATCCAAGTTAATACATGGTGTTTTCTCTTTGTACGCCAAAATAGCAGATGCAAAACGCTCACTAAATAATTAACGTATGCATTTAACATTCGATTTGTTCAGCTGAGTTGCAATACGAACGGTAGGAATGGCAAATGCTAAAAATTTACCATCCAAATCTGTTTGGAAGCTAAGAGCGGATTGAGGGCGCCGAACTTATAATCAGCAGAGCATAAATTAATTTTTGTATGAGCATGCGTATGTTAGCTAACGTCATAGTCTCCGTTTTGGATTTCCCTGAACTAAGCTAAATTATATGGTAACAAACGATATTAGAAATTTACAACAGTTTATATAAATGCATACGCATATGTATGAGCGACGGCTAGAGCCAACAGTATGTAAAGAGCGGAACTAGAAATTATGTTATATTTATATCACTGTTAAATAGACATTAAATTAATTACCATTAGAACAAAGACCAAAATTAAGAATGAATTTTTAAATTGTAATTTGGAGCATAAAGTTGGAATGATGGAGTAAATTTTATTTAAATTGTGAGAGAGGCGGGAAAATGTATAATGGGCTAAAGGAAGTAATTTCTTAGTAAACTCCTTTAGCAGGAAGGGTGGGTAAAAGAAGGAGAGGCGAGTAACAGCGCAAGCCTCCATGACATCCGGTGAGTATGAATATGGCAACCTGCAACGGCTTCTTTCGTAGCTTCCGCTGTAAATACATAGAAAGCCAGATGGCTTAGGCAATTTCTTTTTTTTTTGTGATTTTTTTGTGTTAATTTCAATAAAATATTTTCTTTTTTTGTTTTTAACTGTTACTTTTATTTATTGAATCTGCTCAACTAAGGAGCCTAACAACAAGTTTGCAAATCTATTCTAATCACATAATTTACATCCCATAGTCGGGATGAGTATTTTTATTCACTGGCCCTAAGAAATATTACGACTGGGCTGGAAAGTCATTCCTACGTAATCTTGAGTTCCTGTTTACATGCAATAGATTTCTTGCTAATTGATTAGGGTGCGCTAAAAGCTTCAATGTATATTTCGCCTTCCGCTGCTCTATTTCAGTTCGTACTTCCGGGATTCTCAAGTCGTGGTGGATATTCTCGTTTCGGATATACCATGGTGCTCCGGTTATTGTTCGAAGGATTTTAGATGGTGCACGATGAAGGATTTCGAAATTGCTGCTGCTCGCGTTGCCCCATAACTCACATCCATAGGTCCAAATAGCTTTTAGTCACTTTATACTCTAGGCTCAGGGGTGAGCTAGAGTTAATAAGCCAATGTAGAGAACTGGTCTTCAACTTAAGATGAGTCCGTTTAGCCTTCATGTGGTTGCGCCAAGTAAGTCGCCTATCCAGGTGGACCCCTAGGTATGTGACATTATTGCTTTGTGGTATTTGAACGTTGTTCAAAGTCAAGGGCGGACAATTTTTCTTATTTAGTGTAAATGTTACTTGCTTAGATTTTTGTTCGTTAACCTTTATACGTCAGTTTGCAAGCCAATTGGCCACAGCTTCCATATGATTACCTAAGAGCGCAGATGCTTGCAAGGGACACTTGGAGCGGCTGATTATCGCAGTGTCGTCGGCAAAAGAGGACATTGTTAGGCGGCCGTTTGTTGGAATATCCGAGGTGTATAAGACGTAGAGCTTCGGGCCGAGAACACTGCCTTGTGGTACTCCAGCTTCTATTATATGAGCTTCAGTGATGGCAGTGTTACATCGAACTGTGAACTTTCGATCATACAGATAGGACTTAAGTAGTTTGTGGGTGCTCTGAGAGAGTAACATTTGTATTTTATACATAAGACCGTCTAGCCATACTCGATCAAATGCCTGGGCGACGTCAAACGATGTACGGATTTCAGATGTAATGCGATTTACTTGTTCAATCGTACCATGTTTCTCCCTGAAGCCAAATTGGTGGGATGGTATTATGCTGTGGGCTTGAAGATGTGGGTAAATGCGCAGCATAAGAAGTCTTTCGAATAATTTTGATATGCACGGTAGCAGGCTGATAGGTCAATAGGAGGATGGTTGCGTTTTGTCTTTTCCGGGCTTTGGTATCATTACAATAGTTGACTTTTTCCATTGTTGAGGGAAATAGCAATGTTTAGTAATTGCATTAAATAACATACAGATGCAAAGTACAGCACAATTTGGTAGCTCAATAATCATTTTTGGAGTAATCAAGTCGTGCCCAGGGGCTTTATTTGGTTTCAATTGTTCCTTAATTACTATTGAAATTTCTTCATGTCCAAATTTCAGTGGCTCAGATTCCGCCACTTTGGGTGCGGGTGCTAGTGTAAACCCATTGGTTGCTGAGTTTGGTCTGAAAACATTTTGTAGATGAGCAGCAAAGGTGTTTGCTTTTTCCGCGTCACTCCGAGCCCAATTACTATTGTTGTCCCGTACTGGCATTTCAGTCTCCATTGGGCCACTTAAGTTTTTATGTGCTTTCCAGAGCGGGCACTTTGTGCTAGTCGGAGGAAGCTTTTGAATGTACCGGTACTGTGCGTGCTGTTCCTCGCTCTTGAGGGCTCTCGTTAGCGCATATGTAGCCGCCTTCAGCAGTTGTTTAGAAGCAGGTGACCTATGAGTCTGCCATATCCGTCGTAGGCGTCGTTTTTCTAATAGCAGCATCTCAATTTTTCTATTGGTCGGATAATGTTTTTTGTTTCCCATATAACCTTGCTTTGGTGTGGAAATGCTAGCGGCAGCTCTGATTGTAGATTCAAAAGTTGTTACGGAGTTTTCAATGTCGTCAGGTGTATCTAAATTTGGGTGGGGTTCTATATAGTTTGTAGCCTTTGTCGTGAGCATGCAGAGTGACTCATTTTCGTGTGGCTGATGCCACAAAGTGAAGAGTACAGGTGAGTGGTCTGAAGAGAGGTCTGCACTTGATTCTGTACTAATAAGACTACGAGGAATTTTTCTTGTCACCGCGAAGTCAATCAAATCTGGCAGCTTTTGCAGATCTGAAGGCCAATATGTGGGCTTTCCAGGATAAGCGTAATCAAGTTTGTTTCTTTTACATATAAGCGCGTTATATAATTGCTTGCCTTTAGGGTTGGACAAGCGTGAGCCCCAGTGAGGGTGCTTCGCATTATAATCGCCTGCAGCAATGAAGCGCTCTCCCAGCAAACTGAAGAAATCCATAAATTGTTTTTCTGTTATCGTGAAACGTGGGGGTAATAAACCGCGGACAGTGTAATATCTCCTTGCTTTGTTTGTAGGCATATTAATGTTGCTTGCAGATAATTCTTGGCAATTCCAATCGAGGGATGGTGTTTAATGCGATTTCGGACCGCCATGCGCCTTTCCATCTGGATGATTCGTGCAGTAAAAAGTATATCCCGAAATATTGAAATTATATTTGTTAGTTAGGTGTGTTTCAGCAAGGAGCATAACGTCAATTTCCTTGTCGTTAAGGAATTTGACATCTCTAGTTTGTGGCGAGGAATGCCGTTTGCATTCCAGAGGGCTATTTTAGTAGAGAGCATTATTTTTTTTTTTGAGTATTTTGATTTCGCATGAGATCTTGCATTGTGTTTTGCATGAAAGTTATGAAATTCATCATGCTTTGTTGCATCGATGCTATCATGGCTTCGATATTGGATTGTCTACCGTATTGGGCGTGGGGCTCCTGTTCTTGTGGCGCAACTTGATGTGCAGTTATTGTATGTGTAGGATTTACTAGGCCTGACTTTACGGCACTTGCAAATGAGACACCATTGACGGTGTTTGATAAAGCCATTGGCGGCGTGGTTCTTTTGGCAAAGAAAACGCTAGGATTTGTCTGGGAGGGTACAAAGGCGTTTAATACGTGCACTTATTTCACACTCCTAAGTACTCTTTCAAATTATTAAAATCTATTTTTCACTACTAACATAAACCACAGAATGCACTTTTTTTTACATACATATGTTGACACAAGTTGCTTAGACTAAGTTTTTTTTTTTTTTTTTGTAAATAAATACTCTTACAGATATCCAATTAGGTTCCGCATCCCTGGTGTGGTGTCCTTGAAGTCAGTTGGGCGCCAGTTGAGTAAGTCCTTTTCACCTTCCTTATGGCCCGGTTGCTTTTATGTTCAAAGTATGATGATCAAAGTATATTTGCGATTAGAACGAAAGTTAATCCGGTCCAGAATTAATAAACACCGAGCTTGTTGGCTGCCAGAATCTTACTGATCTTTAATGAAAATATAATTTTGTCACTTAGCCTAAAATTCAACTAACAGCTACCTAAGTGGTAGTTCATTTACTTTATTCTATGTACTTAATTCTATGAATTACATAAATATGTAGGGAACTAGAACCGCAGCGTTTTATATGTTGTTGTTCCTTTTGTTGTTGACTTTGTTTACTCTATTGGCCGCTAGCATCTGACTGCATCATCCGAAACTGCTAATGTTGAAAGTTACCCTGGGAATGGATTTAGCGTAGTGGTGTGATGTTTACAGTGGAAGTCATGGCGCGGGAGTCATGGGTTAACTTATATTGTGTAAGCGCCAAATTATTATTATTATAATCGTCGACAACAATCGGCCGCATTATCCTCTGATGCGACGTATCGCTACTGTGTTTGCTTCGTACTTCCAAAATTTTATGAATGCGATTAGATACGAAAACTTTCCAACGCTTGGGATCTCCACGAATCCATCCCAAAACGAAAATTAAATCCGTTCAAAAATAAATGCTTGAATGCTTCATAGGGAATCGCAGGTGCTTCTGCAGAAACTGAACAAGCTATGCTGCGAGAAGTGCTCCACATAACTCTGCCCGTGGGATAGTAATTTTAGGCTTAATGGGGGCAACCTTGCACTTTGCCATTACCAGACTGGTACCCCATTTCCCTTCGTCCACTCGTAGATATGCTGTTGCTGAGTATGCAAGCATAGACGCGTCGCAGAACACATGCAGTTCCTTAACAAGATTGTTGGCGCTAGTATTCAATCAGCGTGGAAGTCGTATTTCGATGATTCTAGGCAATTTCTCTATAAAACGCTTCCAAGAAGTTTGCATTTCGTCTGGCACTCTTGTATCCTAGCCAAGCTTAAATTACCACAATTGTTGCACGATGATTTTCGCTGTAACTAGCAGTAGATTAAGCCAGCCAATCGGGTCAGATAACCGTGCTATAGTTGACAAAATGCTTCGTTTTGTGGGGGGACGCCTTGAAATTTTAAAATTTAAGTTTTATTCGAAATTGTCAATTACTGGGTTCCAGGAGAGACCCAAAGTTTTTATGGTTTCCTTTGAGTTGAGGTGAAAAACGCCATTAGTTGCTTTGTGTTCTGTTGGCAGCTTTGGATCGTTGGCTGCCCATTTGCGAAGTAGAAATGTACCGTTGCGTAGCATGGCGATCGTTAGGCGTTTCAGTTCCTTTTCGATAGTTTCTTTCCCCGATAAAACATCGTCTACGTACTTCTCATATTTTATCACATCCAACGCTAAAGGATACTTTATTCCTTCGTCGTTAGCAGGCTGATGCAGTGTACGTATAGCTGTAAATGGATGTACCAAACATCATCGTGGAACAAAAATATTCTTTAATATCCTCTGAAGGATTATTGTGCCACAATATCCTCTGATATTTAGCATCGTCCTCATGTACATCGATGCGGCGATAAATTTTTTCAATAACCGCTGTAAAGACATATTTCGCATAGCGCCAATTGATTAAGATCTAAAAGGGCAGAGCCTGTTGCGAGTATATCGTTTAATGAATTTTCGTTTGCGGTTTTAGCCGAAACGTCGAAGACGATTCGAACTCTGGTTGTAGATTACGACTCTTTTATGACAGGATGATGTGGTAGATAGCAACAAATCCAGCATTCGTTGTCAGCCTCGGGTACACGCTGATAATGAGACTCCGAATAGGTGACTAGTTTCATTTGCCCCAACTGTAAATAATCGTCGATTGTTTTTTTTTAGTTCGGAGTTCCTTGTTATCCTTTGCTCTAAATTTAAAGAACGTTTTACAGCAATGTCTCTAGAAGCAGCTATGACCACTTAGTAAATGGAAGGGGTTTATCGGGCATGGCCCCACTTAATCTGGGTAGAACATATGCCAGGACAGCGTATTTAAATTGATGATCATAACGAGAACCAACGGATATAAGAACATACGATCGTCCTTCTGCTACTTCTGCTCTTGTTATACCTCGGATGTTGATCCAGGTTCTCTTTCGTGATAACCGCAACTGGTGGACAGCTTGCTCAGTCATAAACGACGCCTGAGATCCTTGATCCAAAATGGCTCTAAATTGATATGGTTGACTTTCCTTGTCTTTGATGGTCACCACAGCTGTTGGTAGTAGCACATCAACATTATAGTTGATAAGCTTTGTTTGCACAGTGCATGTAGCCACCTTGCTGGTGCCGAAATCATGTTTCCAATAGATAAAGGCATAGAAGTAGAAGCTGATTACTCCTTCGGCCTATCTGCATAAATGATAGTGTAATGCCTGGCACCGCATTTCATACACGTTCGACGACTGCCTAAAAAATTGTAACAAAGATTAAATTTGCGAATTGCAACCTTGCGACCTGCAAGACTAAGACCTAGAAAAAGTGAGCATTCACGTACTGAATGTTCCCCTTCGTACAAACTGGACACACGTTTGATCTTTCCGCTACATGAAATGAAGTCACCTTCCTTTTGTTTCAGCGAACTTCGTGTATAGATTTTTGTGCGTTCACTTGTGATTTATAATTCTATGAAATTATCATAATTTGATACTGTTTGTCTAACACCACACACAGATCATCAAAGATTGGAAAATCAAATACATCCATGAAATGAGAGAACAAGATTCTGTTATTGTCATACAAATTGCATAGTATATTCCACGTATCAGGATAATTTTCACCTAAAAGACTGATGTGTTGGATGTCTTGAGCCGCGGGACCCGCTAAAGATAATGCAGGCGCTGGCAGTTGTTGAGCCGGACGCTATTATGCACGCGAGCAACAAACATTTCTTTAAAGGCTGACCATTCGACGTAATTTTCGTCTAAAGGTCGGTATTTTGACTTGCGGCAATGGAACTTCTTTATATTGCTTTTGATGGTCATTGGATAATTGTTTGTTGTTCTCCATGAATGTCTATGCTTTCTTCCTCCAGGACCTGTATTTGTTTTTGTCCCCATTAAAACATGAATGTTTTCAGGTTTATTTGGTTGGCATCAACGATATAAGGTGTAAAGTCTTCATATAGTTCCACTGTCGTTATAGTTTGGAATGATCGTTGTGCTTCTAAAGTGTTGACTTTTGTTTGAGTGTTCTCCAGAGTTTCTGTGAGAATTTCAATATGTGCCTTTAGTGCTGCAATGTCTTCCGTTGTGTGTTCTTCTATTCCTATTGTTCGTAAGTTGTTGAAGAGGTTTTACCTTCTGATGCGTGAATCCAGTGTGGAAAACAATTTTCGCCTTTTTTGACAATTTTGTCTTTTTTTTTTTTTTTTTAAAGTATTTTATGGTATTTAGTTTTCACTTTTTTCAACCATTTGTGTTGGAAGTCTTCCTTCCCTTGGAATTTTTTCTTTTATCTTATTTTATAAGGATACGTGGCTGCCGTCAGCAGTTAAACCGGCTTGAGCCCACAGTTAATCATCTCAGATTCCGTGGAATCAAAAAAATATATGTGTATTCTCTACACGGTGAACGTGCTTTCATTAATTACATACCCTTAAGACTTAAGATTTAGAACTGACCACAATATTCTATCTTACTGCTATTTATTCTAACTAGGGTTGTAGTTGATAATGCAAACGCATCGGATCATTGTGTTGAAGTACATATGTCCAATTTAAAGTCAAGCTACGGAGGTGCTCGGACGTGTTTTTGTCGCTTCTCTCCGTCGCACTAAATTAAATTGTGATTCAATAAGCAAAAATATACTAAACGATAGAGCGAAAAGACGCTAATTGCAGTGTATATTTGCACATGCAATATTTCTATTGTGTGAGCAAAAAAAAAAAACACAACGTAAATGAAAAAACAAATAAGTAATAACATTAACAGTGCCTCAGGTAAAACCACAAGTCAAAGCCGCACGCAACAACAACAACAGCAAGACGAACGTCGCCTTTCCGCAATACAAAGAAGTAATGCGTACTTCAGCATTGTTTCTTCGGAGACAAAAAAATTATTAGGCGATACGGAAAGAGCTCGCTCGCTATCGCCCGCGATATCGTGCTCTCCCCCAACACAATCGTGGAGCGCTCAGTGCGCGAGTTAATATCGTTACTCGATATTTTGAGTAAAAAGAATATTTTTTTGGGTTACACTGAAATGTGCACTCTTTATTCATAATCTTTAGACTGACTTGTTTACATGAATCTTAAAGCTATTTATAGTACTGAGATGCGTCGGTCGTTATCTGTTTACTAGTAGGTAGCTATTTGGGTTTGTTTTAGGGATAGTCCATTTCTATTGTTATAAGTTTTGTCCGTTGCAGTTCGTGGTAAATCATGTTTAGACAAGTTCTGTTGTTTTGATATTGTTATCATACAAGGTCAAAGGTTGATTATCGGCATAATTGTTTGTAAACAATAATTATGTATACATATATGTATGCAGTGTATATATGTATGTGGTGTATACATACATATATATGTATGTTAGTACTATCGTGGTTAACTCTCCTCCCTCTTAAAACGGAGCGTCCCCGCTATGGTGCTGCTACGAGTTGGTGTTGAAGACGGTTCATTTAGATTTCGTATAATTCGTCAATTTGTCTTTGTCTGTGAAGCATTCTTCTATTTTCATAGAATCGGCAGAGATGTACCATGCCATAAGTGATGACTACTAAAGTAAGGAAACCCATTATGATGAAGAACGTAAAATATACTGGGTTTTCCTCAATAGGTATCAAAAATGTTGAGAGTTTTTGGATATTGTTGAATTTGTAGATTGAGTTTGAGGAAAGGATGCGGAGTACTTCAAGTTGTTCGCTATGCTGGTTGTGTATGATTTCTCTAAGTTGTCGTTGATGATTGTAATATGTGATATTATCGATGCTTGTAGGTTCATTAAAGCGTATTAATTTAGGGCTTGATATATGCATGTTATTCCAAGTGTGCTCGTAATCTGTAAGAATGTATCCATTCTCTAGGACGCGGTGTGAAGCACTATTTTCGTGGATTGTTTCGCATTGGGCTGATTTGTCTTCTAATATTTTTATAGTACAATTGTCAAAGGGTTCGGACTTAAAAATAAAGTTACTCATATAATTTCTACATTTGGATATTCTTTGATATTTGTTACATTTTGCAATCTTAGGGTCTAAATTAATTTTACCATGCTTATATGCTAAAGAATATATGTGCATAAAATAGGCTACATTTAGTTTCTAGGATGGGATATTTGTATATTGTTATAATTGCTTCTTGTAGGTAACAGATATGAATGTCGGCATATTCTAATATATTAATTATTGGAAGATCTAGTTTTTCGTGGTTTATTAAATAGTACACATCTTTCAAATTTAATGTGCCAGAATAAAAATGATTAGTTTTCGCAAAATTTATAGTGTTTGTTATTGATTGCAGTTCATTATAAACTTCTGATATAACAATGTTTTCGGTTATTTCTTTGGGATCAAAGGTTTCGAGTATTCTTTCGAACTGTGGGTTAATTGTTCTTTGCTTGTTATTATTTGCTATTAGCATATTAAGTGAAGTTTTGATTTCTACAAGGTCATCGTGGTCTGGTGTGCCAGTGATGAACTTTAACACGGAGCCAAGAAAGTTTAGTGATCTTTTTGGTCTATAAATATTTAGAATGAGCTGAGTTTTCAGAGTTTCGATTTTGTTCACTAAAATTTGAGTTTCAGGTTGGTTTTCTAGATTATATGATGTTTTCATTATACTTTCGTATGGTGCTAGTATTTTTGAAAGGTTAGATATGTGATACAAGTAAGCTGTATCCTGATAAATGTAAAAAGGGTCGGTTTCCACTAGAACATATTTCCTATTAGTTAAATCTATTATATTGTCGCAAAGTGCGATAGAGAAAAGTAAGGTAAACACTATTCCGTACATGCCTTTGCTCTAATATTGTCCTTATGGATAATTACTCTTTTATTTGTTGTTACTGTGTCGCCGTTGTCTTTTTTGACTATATGTTTCGCGTATTTTTTTACGTTTTTGTTCCGTCTATGCGTCTTTGAATATATTTCGTCTCCTTCTTTGTAGTTCAGTTGTTTGCGATTGCGGTTGTGGTATCGCAAAACTCTCTCTTGGTTTTGTTGAATACGCTCTTTGATGTCAGGATACCTCCTTTGATTGAAAAACACGTCCTCGGGTTTCTCGTTGGTTACCGAATGGATAGTTTTGTTGTACTGTCGGACTGCTTCAAATATTTGTTCATCCGGTGCCGAACTGTGTTGGTGTGCCAAAACTTTTGCGAGTTCAATTATGGTGCTATGCGTCCGTTCAACTTGACCGTTTGTTGTTGAGTGATAGGCTGGAGGTTTGATATGCGTTATTTGTAATCGCTTGTATATTTTTTGTGTACATATGCCTGTATATGTTGACTCGTTATCAGTCATTACAAACTTTGCATTAGGGTATATTTGTGATAGTATCTCGTCGATGTATTTGTATGTTTCTTTCTTTGATGGTAGTTGTCTCAAATAGCAGAATTTTGAGTACTTGTCGGTTGAACTAATGTACATATTATTGCTCATAAAAAATAAGTCTAAGTGTATGTATTCGCCTACCTTGCTCGGTACTGGTGCTGAACCTATTGGTTGTTTATTTGGTCGGCGTTCATATTTGTTTGTGAGGCAAATTTCGCAGTCCTGTACTTCCTTTTTACAAGCGTGACGTATGTTGGGCCAGTAATATCTGAGCGAAATTTCCTGTGCGTTATTTTTATAGTTTCTGTGAGCACGTCTGTGTGTGTCTTGTATGATTTGTTCTTGTTGTTCGGTTTCGGTGATGTCGTCAACCAATTTTTGCGCTAGTACGATCGATACGGTTGGAAATGTGTCGATAATGTCATTTTCGACGTGAAATAATATTTCCTCGTCTATTTGCAGGGCATTAGTTACCTTTGGTCTAATTATATTTTTTAGTCTGTCTAGCATTTCAGGTTTGGTGTTAAAAAAAATCGTATGTCGGCTGTTAGAAAATATGTTTTGTGAGGATATTTCGATGGGATTCTGATCTGACTGTCTTACAATAATTTGGTTCCCAAATACGTTTAGTGGTTGCTTTACTCGTTTAAGTTTTTGTGTTAGGGAGCTTTGTGCTGAATGTTGGGAGTCATCAGAGTTTACAGTGTTGTTTATTTGCTGGCGAGAAAGTGCGTCAGCGACAACGTTCTGATGTCCGGGTTTGTAAACGAGTTTTGCGCCGTATTCTTCGATAAAATTTTTCCATCTTTTTAATTTTGTATTGGGGTTTTTTTCTGATATAGAGAAGATTAAAGATTGATGGTCAGTGTAAATTGTTAAATCAGCTATACCATACAAGTAATTACGTAGTTTCTGCAGTGACCACACAATTTCTCATTCGTGGAGTAATTCTGTTCTGTTTCGCTTAGTGTTCGGGAAATAAATGATATAGGTTTTTGATTTTGAGATAATACAGCTCCAATAGCGTAATTACTAGCATCTGTGGTTAATTCAAAAGGTTTGTTAAAATTTGGTTGGAAGAGTTCAACTTGGGCTTGCAGTTCCTGTTTTATTTTGTTCAGTGCTTCTAGTACACGTTCGTCTAAGCTGATTTTTATTTTTGCACTTTGATTCTTAGATATGCCGCCGTTATCTCCTCTGAGAAACGTAGTTAGTGGCTTGACTATGGCTGCGAAATTCTGTATGAATTTTCGATAATAACTCGCAAGGCCTAGGAAGGATCTGAGTTCCTTAAATACAAATATATAAATATTCTACAGAGTCCAGGAAAAAGTGAGATTTTTCGTTGGAGATCTTCATGTTGGCCTGGCGCGTTTATGATTATGTGGATATGTTCGATATGTTCTTCGGGAGAGGAAGAATAAATGAGAACATCGTCTATATAAACGTACGCGAACTTCCCGATATATGGTCTAAGAATATCTATCTAAAGTAGTAAATACCTTTGCATTACCTAAATTCTGTATGGTCATAGCCACATCAGGTATGGGGTATCTATCTGTGATAGTTTGAGCGTTTAGCTTCTGAAAGTCGACGACCATTCTACGCTTAGGTTTCTCTTGTTGATCGGTACCTTTTTTAGCGACTGTCCAAATGAGAGAGTTGTACGGACTTTTGCTGGGTTGAATTATTTCATTTTTTAAAATTTTGTTAATTTCTTTGTTAATGAAGTCGTTATCCGACATAGGGTATGGGTATTGCTTTGTCCAAGTAGGATCTTTGGATTTCGTTCTAATGGTAGCTTGTATTGCGGTTGTATAAGGTAGTACTTCGTTTGTACTTCCATTTTTTTTGCATTATTTCGTCGATTTCTGCCCTATATTTTTCACTTTTAATAGTATAATTAACTTTTTGCACAGATTCACTTTCTTTCTTGGCCCTATATTTATAGCTGAGCTTGTACTCGAAGAGATTGATCCCTGCTTTGATTTTTCTAAGTCCCTGTTCACCCAGAAGCATATCAAATTCTTCTAATGCATCTGTTTCAAAAAATGTCAGATTATGTTCTAATAATGTTAAAATTTTTTTTGATTTAGTTATTGAGTAACCATGAAGGGTTTTCACTTTTACTGGCTTGATTTCAATTGGCTTACCTATATTGCATTTTGTGCTAATATAATTGTTCGTTGCTCCGGTATCGATTAGGATGTTGATAAGTTTGCCTGTATCCCTGCAGTGGCATTGCAAACACGGCAAATCGTTCATACGCCTAAAAAACACTCCCTGTTTCGTATTCCTTATTTTCGTATTCTGCTGCAAGCGATGTTAGTTCTTCGTCACGTGTTTGATTGACACGTTGTATCTTCTGTGGTACATTACGAGATGAAGGATTTCTTTCCCTTTTCTGTGGATCCCCGCGAAATGGATTATTTGGAGGTAGTCCTTGCCTCTGGCGGTCATAGTTATTTTGTGGTGCGGAATGATTCCTATTATAATTTGTGGATCTCATGTTATTTTGTGACGGATCTATTTCCATTGGTTGGTGCTCTTGCCTGGGTGCAGTTTGGTTGTATTGCACCTGCACGTTAGGTCTGTACCTTTGTGGTTCTTCGTATCTTCTGCTTGGCGAAGCATTGTAATGTCTGTGATTATATTGCGGAAAGTCGAACTGTAAGTTCACGTTGTCGTGGTGTATAGTGCTTGCGATAGCGTAAGCGGTTTCTAGGTCCTTTGGATTGTGGCTGTAGAGGGTGCCGCTGGTGTATTTGCTGTTTAGACCGAGAATGAATGTTCTTACCGCTTCCTGGTTTGCGTATTCTTTCATGGCTGAGGGATTCCCTGAGCTATCCATTTCGACTTTAGTCAGTGCAAAGTTAAGCGGTTTACTAACTTCGCTATGGAACTCCGCCAACGTCCTTTTTCCCTGTTTTATTCTTTTCATTGCTTCAAGCAACACATACAGGGGTCTCTGGTCCGCATAGGTATAATCGAGACGGTTAATTATAGAGTAAAAATTGAATTTTGTGTCGTGGTTAATTAGAATATCGGCCGCCTCTCCTTGAATTTTGGAATGAATGATCGAGAGCGCCGTATAAAACGTGGGTGTAGTAGCGTAATTCTTGATGTTTTCCATATGTGTCCAGGCACGTTTTCTCCACGATCTATAATGGTTCGTGTCTCCTGTGAACATTGGTAGCATTTTAAAAACTTCCAAGTTAATTTGCGACGTATCAGTAATGTTGGGTGCACAGTCTTGGTATTGATCTGTAACTGTGACTGTGACTGCTGCGTTTGTTTCAAGAGAGTTCATCCTCTCTTGGGTTTCAGTCAGGGTTGTGGTCAAGGCAGCTATTTGCGCCCTCAGGTTTGCTATCTCCTGTGCGCTCATTTCTGCGTCCGATGATAAACGTGTTGAGTCAAAGATGAGTTGTCGCTTTTTTTTCGTGATAAAGTTTTCCTTTTTCATTAATTATTTATGCACTTTTTTCAAATGTTAGTGCTGGAAATCTTTTTTCCCGTGGAATTGGTTTTTTTATAATTTTCGCATTTAATTATAAAAGTGGCTTAAAAACGGTTGAGCCCCCAGTTAATATCGTTACTCGATATTTTGAGTAAAAAGAATATTTTTGTGGGTTACACTGAAATGTGCACTCTTTATTCATAATCTTTAGACTGACTTGTTTACATGAATCTTAAAGCTATTTATAGTACTGAGATGCGTCGGTCGTTATCTGTTTACTAGTAGGTAGCTATTTGGGTTTGTTTTAGTGATAGTCCATTTCTATTGTTATAAGTTTTGTCCGTTGCAGTTCGTGGTAAATCATGTTTAGACAAGTTCTGTTGTTTTGATATTGTTATCATACAAGGTCAAAGGTTGATTATCGGCATTATTGTTTGTAACCAATAATTATGTATACATATATGTATGCAGTGTATATATGTATGTTAGTACTATCGTCGTTAACTCGCGTCCCCCGCTACATTTCTCCAGCCAAACGATACAATGTCGGTTTTCGCACCAACAAGTACAGTGACCTCACTCACCACAACGGTGTCGTCAACAACAACAACAACATCAACAGTGGCACAGCGACCGATACTGTCAGCACAATTTAATGTGACACAATCAATTCAACCAAGCCCCAAGCCATCGCAAGTGCAAGACAAAACTGCAAACGCCAGCAGTGTTCAGCTAACTGCTAACGCCAGCAAAACATTAATACAGACTGGAATCGACAGGTATGTACAAATTTAGCGAAAGCTAAGCCCACAGAAAACAAAAAATGCGAACATTCCCAAAATAGCTAAGCTAACAACGGAGGGCAATACCCAAGTGGCTTCTGAAAACAGATTTGCCATACTTGGAGCCCTAGAAGAGAATGAAAAACAAACCCAAAAGCCTAAAACTGCAAAGCCACCCCCAATTTACATAAGGGAACAGAATTGCGCCGAATTAGAAACAAATCTGACAAAAAGTATTGGCTCTAATACTTTTTTCGTCGTAGCTATAAAAAAGGGAAATATAAGCGAGACTAAACTACAAGTCAATAATGAGGAGAACTATCGTAAGGTCTCAAAACTCCTAGACAATGCGTCAACTAACTACTATACTTACCAGCTGAAAAGCAGTAAAGGTATTCAAGTAGCTTTTAAAGGAATTGAATCAACCGTCTCTGTAGACGAAGTATTTGATGGTCTCAGGGAAAACGGCTTTGATATTAAGTCTGTTGTGAATATACTCAACCGAGACAAAATCCCTCAACCTATGTTCAAAGTCGAACTGACACCGAACATTACTCCCATTAATAAAAACGCTGTCCATCCCATCTATAAGTTGCAGTATTTGTTACATCGTAAAATTACTGTCGAGGAGCCACACAAACGAAATAGGCCTGTTCCATGTACAAACTGTCAGGAATATGGACATACAAAAACGTATTGTACTGTGCGTCCAGGGGATAACTATAGGGGCTATCCCGATTATAAGGAGTTAAAATACCGTTTGAATCAGCGTAAGGCTCTAATCCACACTTCTCAGGTACCACTAATGTCGCAGGCATACACGCCCTCTCAACCAAGAACCTAATACACAACGACGCCAGGAGTAACGTTTGCAAATGCCTTAAAATGGCCTAATATCCCACGAAACCAACCACAAAATGTACCTGAATCAAACACACAACAAATACCCGTACAAAACCCTAGTCAAAACCCAAGTGGAATTGAGGCAATACTGTCCACACTGGTAAACTTAATGATATCCATGCAAAATAACATGCAGGAGCTTATGCGCAACCAAAATCGACTAATGGAACTTTTAGTCAACCAAAAATCAACATAAATGGCTACACTAAAAATATGCTTCTGGAATGCTAATGGCATTTCACAGCACAAAGACGAGCTTTCAAAGTTCTTGAATGATCGCGAGATCGATGTTTTGCTAGTATCCGAAACACACTTAACCAACAAAAATAATTTTGAAGTCAAGGGTTACATTTGCTACCCAACAAATCATCCAGATGGCAAGGCTAATGGAGGCACTGGCATTCTAATTAAGCGCCGAATTAAGCATCATCCTCTGAAGGCGTTTGCTACAAACTACCTACAGGCCTCCTCAGTACGTGTTACAACAACTGGCGGCGATCTCAACATATCCTCCATCTACAGCCCTCCTCGCTTCTCAATCTCTGAAAAAGAATTCTTGGAATTTTTTAATACTCTAAGCAATCGTTTCATAGCAGCAGGCGATTTCAATGCCAAACATACCCACTGGGGCTCTCGTCCATTAATCCCAAAGGAAGACAATTGTACAACGCAATTATTACAACCTTGAACAAGCTTAGTTTCATTTCACCTGGAAGGCCTACGTATTGGCCCACAGATCCAAGAAAACAACCCGACCTAATCGACTTTGCAGTCACAAGAAAAGTGCCGCGTGATTTTACGCGAATTGAATCTCTAGCGGACTTGTCTTTTGACCACTCTTCAGTCCTTCTTTACATCCTAGATCTGCCGCAATTCCTCGAACGCCCACCCTCTTTAACACCAAGTAAAACAGACTGGCTTAAGTACAAAAAATACATAAGCACTCATATTGATCTCAGCCCTAAAATCGACGGTGAAGCTGACATTGAAACCTCAGTTGATGCGCTGACCTATATAATTCACTATGCCGCTAAACTATCTACACCGAAATCTACAGTACCATCAGTATCCAGTAACATTCAGCCAAATAAGCACATTGAAGAACTCGTACAGGAGAAGCGTCGACTACGGAGAGACTGGCAAACATACAGATCGCCTGCCACTAGGGAACGCCTCAGGGCAGCTACCAGTAGACTCTCCAAAGCCCTAAAAATTTAGAGAGAACAACTTCAATACAGCTATATCAGACGACTTTCACCCACCAATAGCAAGTTTCCACTCTGGAAGGCATATCCAAGCTTAAGTACACCAGTACAAGCTGACACGCCGTTAAGAACAAACACTGGAACCTGGGCTAGTAGCGACAAAGAAAAGGCAAATGTTTTTGCCCAGCACATGCAACAGGTTTTTAAGCCCCATCCAGCAACAAATCACTTCGTACTTCCACCTCTGGTAAATGAGACAGCCATTTCGCCTATTTCCATTCAAACAAATGAAGTCCTCAAAGTCATCAAAGAGCATTTAAAACCGAATAAAGCTCCAGGTGATGATTTAATCACTCCAAAAATGATAATCGAACTACCGAGATGTGCAATAAATTATATTGTTACAATTTACAACTCAATGACGAGATTTAGATATTTTCCTCAACAATGGAAAAAGTCTATCATAACAATGATACCCAAGGCCGGAAAAGACAAAACACAGCCCTCTCCATACAGACCCATATGTCTTCTCCCAATCCTGTCAAAGCTATTTGAAAATCTTCTTCTTCAGCATATTACTCCTCATCTGCAAAACAATAACATAATCCCGACGCATCAGTTCGGTTTTCGTGAAAAGCATGGAAGCATTGCGCAAGTTAACCGCATCACCTCGGAAGTACGCACTGCATTCGAACATCGAGAATACTGTAGTGCTGTATTTCTTGATATTTCTCAAGCCTTCGACAAAGTTTGGCTAGTCGGCCTTATGTACAAAATCTCGACCACAAAATACCCACAAGCTACTTGAGTCCTATCTCCATAAAAGAGTGTTTACAGTGAGATGTAAGACCAATTTTTTCAACGATCATGTAATTGAAGCCGGTGTTCCCCAAGTAAGTGTTTTTGGGCCAACACAGTCGAACATTTATTTCAACATTTGCTGACGACACCGCCATCACTAGTCGCTCTAAATGCCCAAATCAAACCACCTCGCAATTAGCAAACCATCTGGTTACTCTAGAAAAATGGCTCGCAAACTGGCGCATCCGAGTCAACGACCAAAATTGTAAACATACAACATTTACCTTAAACAAGAAAAGCAGTCCCGCATTGACCTTAAAAAACACAATCATTCCTCAAGTAAATGAAGTTACATACCTTGGCGTCCACCTTGACAGGCGCCTCACCTGGCGCAGGCACATCGAAGCTAAAAAAACCCAACTGAAAATAAAAGCCAGTAATCTGCATTGGCTAATAAATGCCCGTTCTCCCCTTTTCCTGGAATACAAAGTTCTGCTATACAACTCAGTCTTAAAACCAATTTGGAAATATGGTTCTGAGCTTTGGGGAAACGCCTGCAGGAGCAACGTTGATGTTATACAGAGAGCGCAATCAAAGATCCTTAGAACCATTACTGGGGCCCCATGGTACATTCGGAATGACAAAAGAGATCTAAATATAAATCCTGTAAAAGATGAATTAGAGCAACAGAGAGCAAAATATCAGACCAAGTTATCCGCGCACCCAAATCAACTTGCCAGATCGCTTTTACGACTAAGCAGTCGTACCCGTCTCCAGCGCAACGACCTACCAGCCCAACTTTGAGTTTTTAGGGCCATAGTAAATAGTTAATTTATAACTTATGTGTTTAGGCTAAGATTTGTAAAACTTATTGTTATTCTTTTTAGAAAAGAGAGATCCAATAAATAATAAAAAGTAAAAAAAAAAAAAAAAAAAATTTATTATTTTCAAGGATGTGAAATGAGTACGCCACTCATAACAATGGGTCACATGGTTTTTATTTGCAAAAATTTCATCATCTTTAATCGAGTTCTTTGTATGTACACATTTGAATCTACACCCGACCGATTTTGGAGCAACTTAATTTTTGTTATAATTTTCAAGATTGTCAAAAGCAATGTGGTATTTTATTTGCAAAAATTGCATCATCTATAATCGAGTTCTTAGTTTGTACACGTGAATATATGTATATGTATTTCCACACATTTGAGTCGAATCCCAACCGATTTCGGAGCAACTTCATTTTGGTTCAAATTTTCGAGATTGTCAAAAGCAATGTGGTATGAGTACGCTACTCATAACAATGGGTCATATGGATTTTATTTGCAAAATTTGCATCATCTTTAATCGAGTTCTTATTTTGTGCACATGAATATACTGCCTACAAATAGGAGTAAGACTTTATCTATAACTTTTGAAATCTTTATTTATTCTTCTACATCTAATTCATCCCACTAAAGATAATCCCCCCGGATGCAATACAACTATGCCAACGCTTTTTCCACATTTCAAAAATGTTTTATACTCGTCTTCCGGAATGGCCATCAGTTCCTTCTTCGATTTGGCATTTATCTCTTCATTCGAATCAAATTGGTGTCCCCGAAGCGGTCTTTTGAGTTAGCTGAACAGGCTGAAGTTACACTGAGCCAAATCAGGCGAATACGGTGGTTGTGGAACGATGTACCTTAATTTTTTGGCGAAATGGTCACGAAGAACGAGTGCAGTGTGCGGTGGTGCATTATCGTGATGCAAAAACCAAGAGTTGTCTTTCTACAAATCCGACTTCTTAAGACGAATAGCTTCACGCAAACGACGCATAACACTCAAATAATATTCTTTGTTAACAGTTTGGCCGGTTGGAAGGAATTCGTAGTGCACAACACCACGATAATCGAAGAAAACTATCAACATAACCTTGATTTTTGAGCGACTTTGGCGTGATGTTTTCTGTCTCGGCTCTCTTTTGGCACGATATTCGCTCGATTGATCGGTTGTTTCTGAATCATAAGCGTCGACTCAAATCTCATCTCCAGTTATTATGCGTTCCATCGTGTCCTGATAGTCAGAAAGCATCTCTTCACATACTTCCATCCAATGCTGTTTTTCGAAAAACGCGCTCTCGACCTTTTTTGAACAATTTTTGTTTGTCAGATGTGATATGAGCTATGTTTGGTGAAATATCATTTGCTGTAGCAACACACACTATTGCACCAAAGTTTACTTCAAAAACCTTTTTCTTATTTTTGATTTTAGTTTCAATATATAATTATACAACTTGCAAAAAACATGTTTTTTGCATAGCAGGTATTGTACTCTACTAGAGCTTTCCTGACAAATACTTTCCCCCCATTTTAAATAAATTAAATTTTCCGCGTTTTCACTCGCGGACGTCATTTTGTGCAGACTCAATTAAAAATAATTTCAGTCTTTACCACTTTCTATGAGGTAAAAAACGCATGATCAAAAATAACAACACTCATTGTAGGAGTCATTGTCAGTGCCCATAACTGCCATCTATTAATAGACTAATCTCAAATTTTGAGTAAGCTGAGTCATTTAGTTTAGGTTTGACAGCTATTAAGAGCTGATTACTTTTTGATTACTTGAGGGGTGACCGCTATTAGAAAAAAACTTGTTCTATGATTTAGATTTTATTTGCCCTGGGTGATATTCGTACCTTGAACCCAGCGGCATATCTTGTTATAGCACGCACCGCTATCCACTCGACCACTGCGGCCGCAACGATGAATGCGAAGTCTGGTTACGCGTTTGAAGAAGAGGAGCCCAGAAAAATCTTTAGGGATGAGCAACAAATCCCTCCACTCGACCAAGGCGAGCAGACGGTATACCGGCAGAGCTGTTCAAAGTCGGCGGCGAAGAACCGGTAGGAAGCATGTTCCAGCTGTTAAGTGTTCTTTACCCAATCCATAAGAAGGGTGATCCTGCTGTTTGCGCCAACTACCGTGGGATGGGCCTACTAAATATCGCATATAAGGTCCGATCGGCGATACTGTGTGAAAAGCTGAAGCCGTATACGAACGAGCTGTTTGGACCTTATCAGTGTGGCTTCAGGCCTGGTAAATCCATCATCGTCTATACGAAGCCAAGTCTAATTTTGAGATCTCCACAAAACTAATACGGCTATGTAGAGTGACGTTGAGCACAACACTTAGCTCCGTCCAGTTAGGAAGAACCTCGCCGAGCGGTTCGAGACCAAACGATGTTTTAGACAAGTCAACTCACTTTCGTGCAACTTCTTCTATCTAATGCTGACAACTGTAATACAAGTAAATATAGTTCTATTTTGGAAATCACCACAATTCCTAACCAGACTTCATTTCATTTAATTAATAATAATTTTATTCTTCATCTCCACTTTCCCAGGCTTTGAACCAAGGAGCTCGGAGTTTCAGAGCCAACCACGCTATATGATATGCTTCACTAGCCGAGTGGGCTGTTGTGTTTATTTCATCTTCCTTAAATAAACCAACTACAAACAAGAGCAACTGATCTGCCGCTATTTTAACTTGTTTGTGTTTTTTTTTGCAGTTCTGTTTATTCAGTTATTTTACTTATTTTTGGAATGCATTTAAAGCATTCTTCTGTTGGCCTAATAAATGTATAATAATTTTATCTTCTTCATCACCACTTTTTCAGGCTTTTAATTAGGGACCTCGGAGTTGCAGAGCCAACCCGCTACATACTGTGCTACGCTTACCGAGTGGACTGTTGTGTTATTCCATCTTCCTTAAACAAACCAACTACAAACAAGAGCAGCTAATCTGCCGCTATTTACACCTGCTTATGTGGTTGTTGTTTGTGTTTTTAGCAATTCTTTATATTTAATTAGTTTTACTTAGTTGAGAATGCATTTAGGCGTGCTCATCCATGCATATTAATTTGTTAAGATTTTTATTGGCCTTATAAATTAATAACAATTCACAACTTTCAAAACCCCACCGTTCGGTTTTCTCGGTCCTCTAGAAATGAAAATCCTCAGCTAGCTTTACCGCTCTGTTTTTTTTAATTAGGGGTAATATTGGAATTAGCACGCTCGACACTATTTTATTTCTTATTAATATTTCTTTTTTTTTGATGCACTATCGCACCGCTTTTTGTTATAGCAGGTATTCTGCTAGCGCTCGCAAAGCTTGAAATTATATTTTTTTATTATTATTATATATACTTGCAGGTATACTGCTGGCGCTCGCAACGCTTCAAATATTTATTTGTTTGTGATTAGTTTCACCAACTGATTTATTTGAAAAATAGTTATTTGAATTTAAACACTTTATTTTAAGTTTAGGTTTAGATAAAAATAGATTTCCATGTTTGGGTGATATCTCGTCCTCGTTTGCACAATCAATGATCGACGCGGTATCTATCACCTTCGTATAATTTTTCATATTTTACATTATATGTTTTTAATTAGGCCATGTAGGATTATACTTCTAGTTATAATTGTTATAGATTTCAGTTTCTTTGTGTAGTTAGAAAATGTTGACAAATATTTCGGTTGTATACATATAAGGAATAACTTAAATTTTGTTTTTATTAAGCATAAACATTTTGCAAATATTAGGGTTTAATTAATTTTTTGAACTCAGTTTTTGTGATATTTTTTTTTCTTGATTAAAATTGTGATAATTTTTTGTTTTTTTTCGTCCTTGTCAGTTATTTTTTGTATGCCGTTTTTGTGTACTTTTTTATATTTGTTTTTAGTTTTGTCAAAAATGATTACGTTAACACCGTCGATTATGGTGAATACGTATGGGCCTTGGTATATAACTACTATTGTGTTTTTCACGAAGCTCTTTTTTATTAAACACCGTGCCGTCTTATTAATGTCTATTGAGCGTGTATCTTTATCGTACAACTCTTTGTTACGGACATTATGTTTATTTATTTGCTCTTTTGCTGAAATAAGGACTGTACCGAAAAGAAACTGCACACATTGTTTCCTTTGTAATTGCGATATTTTAATTTGTATTTGACTTTAATTATTTTACATTGAAAAGGAGTTGACAAAAATTATTCTCGTATTTTTCGTCGAATTTTTGTTTTAACACCTTCCTTATGCGTTTTTTGCATTCTGTATTTAACGTCTTTTGCATAATTTTCAACGTCATAAATAAGATCGACTTTTCCTTTCTTAAATTCGGTGTTTTGCCGAAAACTAATTTGAATGGAGTACAATTGTTGTTAGTGAAAAGTGAAATACTGAGGGTAAGTGTCCCAGACTGAGAATGTTTCGTGTAAATATGCACGTACATATATATTCATTAAAGACGCCATGGTTAAGTTCAATTGTGGATATTGTTTCATGGTAATATGCCGTGGAAATATTAAGCTTACCCTTTAAAAGTTTTGTTAATTCCGAAAATATCTCGGTTTTAGCAATTTTGTCTGGTACTGCTACAGTAACTAAACCAAGGATGCATTTTAACGTTAAATTTAACCGTTCCGAAATGTTTTTTCTTGTTTCGGTTGAAACATTTCAAAATATTATCGTTAAAGCAATTATCATAATAAATTTCATTACGTTTTTAACCGAAACGAAATGCTGGCGTTAACGTTAAAACGTTAAGAAAAACGCTGGAGATTCACTCGTCGCAAACAGAAGCGCAAACAGAAGCGCTGCATACTTTTAGGCACATTAAAATTAACGAAAACGGAAATTTTATAACGTTGCAACATTAACGATTTAATTTGGTTTTGATAAGATGGCGCCAAAACGCAACAAACTCATTTCGTTAAGTTAATTTTGCTCGATAACAAAACAAAATGGTATCGTTTCGTTTGTTGAGCAGCCCTGAACTAAACATTTCGTTAGGTCGCAAATTATAGTAACAGCCAACTTGAAGCTCTAACTTAATAATTGGCTTATTCTGTTCTGACTTGTTAAATGATTTTGTAGCAAAACAAATTGGTAAGTCGTTGTTTCCTTGTTTTTGGCACCGCAACCGCTTTTCGAAGCTTCGACTGTAATGATAAATTCTTTGTTGAAATCTGGGTGTTGAAGAAGTTGAGGAGACATTAATCCAGATTTAGGTTGTTCAAATGTCCTAAAAACGTTATTTCAGATCGAAGAAAATTTTATTTTTGTGGGTTTAACCTCAGGTTGAACTTCCTGCATGTTTCAAAAACTTTTTCTAGATTTTAAACTTTCCAGTGGTAAGCTCCGCATCGGCACTGCAAGCTGTTATATCCTAGAGTTAACATTAAGTGGAATTTGGAAACCAGAGAAAAGGTCTAATATTGAAAAAAATGTTGCTCTGCCTAAATTATCAAGTATGTTATCTACTCGCGCTAATAGAAATTTTTCAGAAATGAGTTTTTTGTTTACTGCTCTAAAGTCTACACACATGCTGTACGATATTATGCCTCTTGGATCTTTTAGTTCAAGTAGTAGTTGTGGATTAGCATAATTTAGCATTTGTTTTCTCAAAATTGACTGTAGTTCTTCTAAAAGTTTCGAATCTTCTGAAGTTTTGTTAATTGGGTAGACATTGTAGTTGGTAATGTCTTCTGTAAATATTTAAGAGTTTTTAACGTATTTCACCCGTCGGTGGTATTTACTACTTCGTAAATTGGCTTATTAGTGTCTACTATACATTTTGCTGTGTAAACACCACCACAAAGTTCTTGCGAGTCAACGATAACTGGGTTTTTATTTTGCTTTAATTTAAATAACCGATAAACTTCGCATCTAGGAGGATGTATCGCGCTGAATAGAAATTTTATAATTTTTGTGCCAATTGTTTTGCTGTCGTTTGCATAGTTTAGTATGCATTTATTTACTTTCAAAACTGTCATTAACTACATGTAATATATGTGGAATAAGAAAATTAAGTGCGATTAGGTTGGTGTTAATTGTACCTAAAGCTGATATTGATTCGGTCGGTACGCCAGTAATGTTAATTTTTGTATTTGTTTTTAAACTGGAATATTTTATAAGCGTAATATCCGCTTGCGAATCTCCCAAAAAGGTGCATGTTTTGAACGAATTACTACATTTAAAATTGATGAAGTCCGAAAAATTGAGGTTAAAGCAGTAAATTGACGTTTTTGGAAAAATTGCATTTAATTGTTTAGCTCGTCTTTCCTCAGTGTTCGCTCCTGAGGGGCGTTCGCGTTTAAAGCCCGCACGTAATTTCTATTGTTATTGTAACTTCCGTTATTATTGTTGTTCCTGTTTTGCCGTTTATTGTTAAACTTGTTTGCATTTTTGTATTTGTTTTTAAACTGGAATATTTTATAAGCGAAATATCCGCTTGCGAATCTACCAAAAAGGTGCATGTTTTGAACGAATTACTACATTTAAAATTGATGAAGTCCGAAAAATTGAGGTTAAAGCAGTAAATTGAGGTTTTTTAAAATTGCATTTAATTGTTTAGCTCGTCTTTCCTCAGTGTTCACTCCTGAGGGGCGTTCGCGTTTAAAGTCCGCACATTTGCGTAATTTCTATTGTTATTGTAACTTCCGTTATTATTGTTGTTTCTGTTTTGCCATTTATTGTTAAAATTGTTTGCGTTACCCTAGTACCGTTGTTGTTGTACTATTATTGTTGCCATTGTTGTTGTACATGTGATTGTTGCCGTTATTGTTGTACCTTTAGTTGTTGCCGTTGTTGTTTTACCTATAGCTGTTACCGTTATGGTTGTACCTAAAGTTGTTACCGCTTTGTACCTATTAAAATATCGTCCGCGAAAATTATCTCGAAAACTACTATTTGTTCTGTTAGTTTGTTGATGCTAAAATTAACTTAACTAAGTCAGAACGTGTATTTAGCGTGCATACATTTACAGTTTGTTCAACTGCCATACTTTGGCTTGCGTCATACCTTCAATGATTAAAGAACGTCGAAGTGCATCAGATAGCTCCTCGACACGTTTAGCAAATCCGGTTCTTTCCGACATGCAAAGATGCTATTTTCCCGGCTACAACTTTTGAGTTGTCAGGTTTTATTCTAGTATGTAACGCATCTTTAATCTGGCCAATGGAACTAACATCAGTTGGGATTGCCTCGCGTACATTGCCTTCATGCTTCGATTTCAAAAATGCTACAAAGGGTTATGAAATATTTTTTCTGTTCCGGCGTAGCCATTTTGATTGAATGAAAAATTGTTGATATGTCTGGTGAACTCGTAGCTGTTGTAGGAACGTCAGTGATTGGTAATTTATCTAAAAGAGCTGGTAGCAAACTACATATTTTGTAACTAGTCTTTTCCGACGCTTCGAACTTTGCTTCCGACAGTTCTGCTTCCAACTCGGAAGTGGCTAGGTCTGCTTGGCAGATTAATGTTGAGTTATCGGGTGGAATCTTAACGTGACAATTTAGTCTAGAAAAACACTTCGCTAAGAGTTTCTTACAGCGTGCTAACTTGGAATGAACTTTTCCGAGCTCACACGTATGAGCCGAACTATTAGCAATAACCAGTAAAAAAACATTATTATATTCTGTAATAAGTGATTACTTATAATGTTTCAGCTTATTGACGTTTGAGAGAGGGCGATTGTGTAAAATTCGCCAAAATTTACAAAAAAAAAAGTCACCATTCGCCAGACTATATCAAAATGTAAAATGGGAGTTTGGTATTTATGAAAAATATATTTTAGAAATCATGTTTAATACATTTAATACTTATGTATGTGAATTTTCGGACATAGGTCATCGGCTGAAATAAGCATGCAAAGACATACATATATGTACGTACATATATATGTAAATTCAAAAAAACCATTTTTTTCGGTTGTACGAAAAGTTTACAGGTAGTTTAATAATATTATTTATGTAGTTTCTTTGTAGTTTATTATAAATTTTCTTGTTTTAAAGTTTTTATATTAAAATGTTAGATTTTAAAGTTTTTATATATTTTTTTTTATTATAAAGTTTTTAATTTTTTTTGGATGTTAAAGTTTTTACAATTTTTTGGGATTTTAACACATTTTAATGCGATTTTTTAAAGTGAATTTCTGTTGCAAATTTTTTCAAAGTTTGTTGTACCTCTTTTATTTTAAAGTAAATTTTTGTTCAAAACTCTTTTTTCATACTAAATTTTTGGCCAAAGTGTTTTTTTTATAATTAAAGATTTTTTCATTTTTAGTCGTGGCATCATGTTTGGCCGACCACCTGTCACGGTCGGTGCCCCGTGGCACTTGTCGTTTGTTGATTTCACGCCTGCCTTGCCAGATTGCGGAAATTAGTTTTAGAGCCTCATTTTCTCGAAATATGTTTATATTGGCTTCAAATGCTATTTAATGTAAGATTATACTCGTGAAGCCATCTTAACAATGTAAAAAAAATCGCGTAAGCAATAATAATAACACCCGTCTGATATAATTTATCGTAAAGCAACAAGGAATCTTGGAAATTAAAACAAATAAATAAATTCATATAAATTATAATTACTTCGTTTTGAATTTTGGATGTGTGCGATTAAGCTAATTACTATCTGATAGCCGGTTTTTAAATCTCCGGTAAATGGCGGCCGATGGATTCTGCTGGACGGCGGTGGCAACTTGCAATTTTTTGGAACTACGGCTGCTCGAAATTAAACACTTCACTTTCACTAAAAACGCTGCGCGCTCGGAGTTTATTTACAAAAGAGATAACCAATTTTTACAATCCTTCCTTTATATGAAGCTTTATACTTTCATTAATATCGGATTTACAAAGCATAAAAAATTAAATGTTAAGCAAAAGCACAGCGGTGCAGAGAAAAAAAACTTCTTCGTTCTTCGGCAAAACATAAATTCGGCACGTAGTAGCGAGTGAGGCTGATCTGTCAGCAGGTAGCACACGCGTTGCTAACTGCTTTTAACCTATTATAAGGGTATTCATGAATACATTTGATTTCAAAGTAAAATATATACATTAATGTAAATTTAGAGTTCAGTAATGTAATAACTTATAAATATATGTAATACGTGCTTGCGTGAAGTAAAATATGTATGTACATTAAGTTAAATTCAGAGGTCAGATGTAATAACTTATAAATATATGTAATACGTGCCTACGTGAAGTAAAATATGTACATTAAATTAAATTCCGAGTTCAGTAATGTTATAACTTATAAATATAAGTAATACGTGCTTGCGATCGCTTAACTATCCTGCCCGCCCGTGCCGCGTTAAGCGGGTAGAGCCTCTTTCAATTCGCGCACTACCCGAAATACCTCATTGAACAACAACTTGGTTACCTTTTGCCTGCCTGATGCAGTGCGCAGACCTTGAGCGGTGCATTTCACAGTTCGTTTTTTGATTGCCAGTGGGTTATATCGGTATCGCGCAAGGCTGTTCTGACTTGGTAGGCGGCGATGTGACTGCGTCGGCTGCTGCCAAATGGAGTGAGGGCGATGCTGCTCTCGTTGCACTGGCGGATGGCTGACGGTAGACGACTGCTCACGATGCATCAGTGAATGATGTGGGAGCGCGCAGATTTTACACTTGCCAGTCGAAGTGCACTCGCTTGTCGGATGCGATAGGGCGAGGCAGTTGGTACAGTACTGATGAGCTCTGGGCACACTTTCGCAGTGCGTGATGACGAATGCACAAGCAGCCCCGTTGGAAATCGTCTCGTTCATGGGTTTCAGTTTCAGCCCTTTCCGTCACGACCACCTTTGACCGGAGTGACAATCGAGGGGCTGGTTGAGGAGGCGATCCATGCCCGTCTGTAAATAAATATTGACCACACATTTTAGAAAAATGTAACTATTGGCCTGGTGAGAATGCCCGTTTGAGTGCGAACGTCCACTACCCGTATGTGACCATCTGATCTGTAGTATGCCTTTTCAATGCTTCCAAAACGCCATTCCGTTGGGGGGAGAGAATCATCGTGAATCAGCACGCACTCACTGATATTCGGCGCAATTTGAGTGTCTCTCCATCTGTACCGCTTCTGGACGTCTTTCAGATAATCTTCTTTCCAGCGCTTGCTAAACTGGTGGTGAAGAGCTTTGACCGGGAGTGAAATCCGATGGATTTTGGGAGAGTGCAGATATGGGTCTCGAGTTTAAGACCGCTTCTATTCTTATGAGGAGCGTTGTAAACTCTTCGAATGTGAATTTGTGGGATCCTGCAGTACGCTTAAAGTGCATTTTGAAGGTCCTGAATGCTGATTCCCATAAACCACCCATATGGGGTGCACCGGGCGAAATTAGTGTCCAGTTAATGCCTTGAGTTGAGTATTTCAAAACAACTTCTTGTGATGCCTCGTTGAGAAAGGCTAGGAATTCTTTTTCCGTGGTAGAGTAGAAAGTTAGAAATGCTTGCCGAATTCAATTCGGCTAAACAGTCCAAAAAGTAACTTTTGAAAACTTTGCTCCGCGTCTTGGCCACGCAGGGGCAGTGGCAAAGATAGTGCTCAATACTCTCCACCTCCTCCTCGTTTCTGGAACTGCTGCAAAAGTCGTTTGTTGGGTAACCTAGTCTCTGCCCATGCGCGCCCATTAGACAGTGTCCGGTTATCACTTCAACTACTAATCTGAGAGATAAGCGGCCCAGCATAGTGAGAGCTTTAGAGCGCTTCCCATCAACTTCTTGCCAGATTTGTCTGGTAATGTGGCAGGTGGGCTCCGATGCCCACCTTAAATTTACCTTACCCATAAGCTCAGATCTTAATCTGTGTTTATAGGATGCTAGGGGTAAACCCGCCTCTTGAGCATAGTTTATCACAGTTAGTTTCTTCCCTTTCCTTGCTAGTTCAGCAGCAAGGCAGTTGCCAGGATTGTCCTTATGGCCAGGGACCAAAACAACACATACGGAGCACATATCTGCTAGCTGGTTTATAGCCACTCTGCATTCAATGGCTACCTTGGAGGTTGTACCGTAGGAGTTTAGAGATTTGATAGCAGCCTGGTTGTCAAAATAAATCGTGATGCCTCGTTCTAAAGAGGTGCACGTTATAACGCCACGAGCTGCTTCCATAATTGCATTTAGTTCGGCCTGAAAAACACTACAGTGGTCCGGTAAACGAAGACTGAGGTTTACATCGAGTTCACTTGAGTGAATCCTGCTGCCTACTCTTTCGTTTAACTTGAAGCCGTCTGTGTATAGAGCCGTCGATCCTGGATCCAGGTCCACGATACCTGTCCATTTTCTCCCCTCTGGGATTCTTGTGGAGAACTTATTTTCAGAAAAAGGAGGGTGTAAAGCGTAATCCAACTTCCTCGGGTTGTCGGGCAGAGTTTCTAGGACCTTTGCGTGCCCGTAGTCAAGATTTCTTCACGGAAGGATCGCATTCAGCCTAGCAGCACTGCATGCCACCAGAAATTTGCCGTAGAGATCCACTGGTGGAAGATTTAACATTATCTCCAGAGATTTTGGTAGGAGTAGAGGGCAGTGCTCCCGTGGCGAGCATTGAGGCTGCCCTCTGTACCAGTTTTAGCTTGGCTCTGGTAAGAGTCCTGCTCAATGCAGGCCATCATACGACGACCCCGTAGAAGAGAATGGATCTTATCACAGTTGTGTACATCCAGTGTACAATGTGTGGCTTTATTCCCCACTTCTTCCTCACGGCCGTCTTACAGGCATATAGAGCAACAATGGCTTTCTTGAAGCGGCCTTCAGTGTTCCGCCTCCAGTCGAGTTTTTTATCTAATATAATTACGAGATATTTGACCTCGGTTGAAAGACTAAGTACCATTCCGTTTACTGATGGTAGTTTGAAGTCGGGAATTTTATATTTCCTCGTAAGGAGCACTGCTTCGGTCTTGGTAGGGTTGACGTTAAGTCCACATTCCACAGACCAGCGAGTAACGATATTTAGAGCGCTTTGCAGTAAATCGCTAATGACAAAAAGATGTTTGCCCATTGCTATGATTGGCCCGTCATCAGCATAGGCCACAACCTTGCAGCCGGTGCCCTTGGGGTTTAAGAGTAGGTCGTTTACAGTGAGGTTCTTAAGTAAAGGTGAAGGAACACCTCCCTGGGGTGTAACTCTAGCCACGTGTTTGGATTTAGAGCTCTTTTCTGAGTGCTGAAATCTCTAGATTCCACCACTGTGGTTTCTTTTTAGCCATCGGTAAGGTCTTAGGGCAGGATACTCTAAAAGCAGAATTACAGGCGTTTGTTACAAGGTCTACGGCTTCATCTATTTTTGACGGTGAGTCCAGCTCACCGAAAAAAACGACCTTCGTGTTTGAGGGACTCGCTTCATCAGGTGTTAGCGATTGTGATAAACGTGTCTGGACAAAGAGGCTGAGAGGACGTTCATATATTTCCGCCAATCCGTTCGCCTCTTATTCCTATACGCTGTTAGAGTAGTAGGATTGAGATTGATCTTAAATGTTATGTGGAGGTGGTCGGAAAAGGAGTGATCTTTTGACACTTGCCAGTCACTTATCAGGTTTCAGAGGCTGTCTGATGCGAGGGTGATATCCAGCACTTCACTTCTTACAGAGGTAATGAAGGTGGAATCGTTCCCCCGGTTGCATATATATAGATTATTTGCTAATGTAAAATGAAGTTAACACTCACCCCGATGATTGGTATCGCTTGAGCCCCATATCTCATGGTGCGAGTTCGAGTCAGTTCTAATTATGACCGGAACTCTTTCCTTGTCGGCCGCCTTGATGGCTTCCTTCAGTCTTTCTGGAGGGAGAGATTGGCTGTCGTGTGCCATCTAGCTCGGCAGGAGCCAGGGGCTGTTACCGTTTGGTAGGCATCACAGTTCAGTCCGCAAACCCTATTTCTGACGATCCACGGCTCTTGGACGAGAATGATGTCCTCAGCCCTTTCACTGAGTCGAGGAAGGAGGGCTGCCGAGGCTGCCTTGGAATGGTGCAGATTCTGCAAATTTATCTCTAGAGTCGCCGATGTCTATTGCCTCTGGCTCTTCTCTTTGGGTGGCGGCCCTGACTGTGATGTCAAGGTCCGCCTCCTCAGATTCCGAAGCTATAAGCTGGTCTTCATAAACAGGCGTTACGCATCGGTTATATACAGACCCAGCGTTAGCAAATGATAAGCCCGTGTCGCTCTCAGCATCCGTCGAGATGTCTGATACCCCTGATGGGGTGTCCTCAGTTGCGCTCAGGGCGCTTGCTGTTTTATTTGGCTCTGTCTCAGGGGTCTTAGGGACGCTCGAGACGTCTTCCGGTTGTGTTAGCCCATTCATCAGTAATAGTGGTCGCAGAAGTTGGTGCGATCGAGGCGTTGCCCGTGTGCTCCGTCTGTCTGGCTCCCTCCGCCTTCTTGTGGACCTTAATGGTGATGGAGTAAAAGCCGAAGCTTATTACCCAACCACAGTCCGCGAGCACTGGGATAGAAGCATCGTTGATTACAAGATCAACGTAACGTTGCTTCTCCTTGGTCTCGCCAACTCTGACTACCCTCTAATCACTGGTTGGTAGACTCCGTTGTCAAGGCGGATGAGCTCGAAGATCTCCTGCGGTTGAGATGGTTCCGCAGGGATCTCGTCCCTGTGGACAGCCATCAAGTCTGCACCGGACCACAGCTGTCCCACCGAGGAGAGTGCCTCCTTGTAGAGGTGGGTAACTTAGCACTGAGTTGAGTTACTGCGCTGACTCTTAGCGATGAGCCGCAGTAGCTCAGTTATAAATTTCAGACATCTTTCTGAGCGGCGAGTCGATGAGTGTATCAGCACTGAGAATCAAAGATGAGCTCATACAAAGCTATTTGTTTTGTGCACATACATTCTGTAAGAAATGGCATTTGGGAGTTTTTTATTGCATTTTTTGGAGATTTTGCAGTTTTTTCGCCTTCTTCGAGGTATGTATGCAAAGAGTATAAATGTCCACGCAATAAGAATAAGAAATAAATATATGAAATCAACATTATCACAATTATAAAATACGAGAAATTTAAATTTTGCAAAAATGTAACAGCTTTTAAACTTGCATAAAACAAATAATTATAAAAATATATGTATGTGATGGACATGCGTGTTCACTTAGAAATAAAGTTTTACGGACACCTTTTTAAAATAAAACTCAATATTTGCTGTAAATCCCTAAAATACGAGTATTTAATTTAATTCTCAACTTAAAAATTTCAACACATATTTCGCCAAATAATAATATTAACTAGCTTTTTTAGCCCAATAAAAATGTTATGATTCTAAGAGCCTTTTTGCATGCCAGCCCATGATTGGGATTTGATTCCAGCCCAAAACCTATGAGGCAAAAGAGGGACGTTGCATATCATATTATCTATGGTGAGAATAAAGAATGACAGAAAATAAGAACTAGCGCGTAAATGTTTTCTTTTGGCGCGGTATCCCTTGTGCTGTCACTTTATTTATTCAATGTTCAACGTGCACCTCTCCACGATAACAGTGCTGCCGTAGTTGCACAGAGCGACACAATTATGAAATGAGTCGTAACTCAATTGTGCTACCTCACTGAGCTGACTCACTTAATTGAGCAAGAGTCATTGAGTCAACTCGCGAAAATTTGCTGAGTTACCCACCCCTACCTACTTGTACAGCCGAACTGCGCGCTCGTCCGCGCACGCGACCAACTTGATTCGTCCTTGATACCAGCCGGCGTCCCGGACGACTGGTGCAGGGCCGGGATACTTCAGGAGTATGCCCTTTTAGACCCTGCAAAGACCCATCAAGACGGACTTTCAATTGTCCGTGTTGATATTCCCATCGGGATGGCTCTTGTCAATCACAGCCAGCGTTAGGTGCTCTTTTGCAGCATGCCCATGTAGACCCTGCAAAGACCCATCAAGACGGACTTTCAATTGTCCGTGTTGATATTCCCATCGGGATGGCTCTTGTCAATCACAGCCAGCGTTAGGTGCTCTTTTGCAGCCCCGCTAAATGGCTTAGCTGATACGGCTATCGAGCGACGGTCCGTTGGGGAGGAAGTCCTGTGCCTCTTCAATCCACTCGGAGTATCGTCCTGAGATCGCTGTCTCTTAGAGGCAAGGTCCTTTCTCTGGTCCGTGCGAGTGGGAGGTTTGTCATTCCCGCCGTTCCCTAAAGGGCACTTTTCGCTGGCGTCCAGGACTCCCTTAGCCCACTCGAGAGAGGCTTTCTGTGCCTCCGTCAGTTGGGCGTACGGTATAGCCTCCAGCTGTTTGATGACCTTCGGGGCTGCCCTTCGGTCGCGCTGGTGGGCCGGGGGGATTGATCGTCCTCAGCTTTTCCACCGGAAGCGACTTTCCCTCAAGGGGCTTAGTACTTCCGGCTTCTCTGGAGGATGGCTTACCCTCAAGGGGTGGGGCCATATCTCCAGTGCAGAGCCGCAGCAAATCCACCTTTACTCCCGGAGGCGAACGGGTGTCCGGGAAGCGCCGTTAGAATACAGTCGGAAAAGCTCCATGACTGCAAACCATCCACGGGCACAGTGACGCATGACACCCTGGATGTATGGAAGGGTAGTTTCGACATCCTCCTGGTATAGATCCGTAGTGTTCGGTAGAAACAGGGTCACCTCTGGAAGGGTACGATTCCTCATCGGTCTTGGTGAGGGAATGGCTAGGTGCCTAGGATAACCTGGGCACTATATTGCGCTTCATCCACACCCTGCTTTCGGCTTGAGCCTTGGTATGTAAAATTCTTGCCTTACCACTTGCTGCGTTAGATGACTTTCCGCGTGCAACAGAAGTTCATGTACAAACCGAATATACAGGGCGGCGAACTTAGATTTTGCGGGGATAATGACTGGATGTCGCTCATTGTAGCTCAACGTGGAATGGTCCAGCCTACCATTGACACGGAGTAAGTTTTAGTTGTCCAAAAACGGGTTGAGAGATATAATTAAGCTCCGTTTTCCGATTGGTATTGAGTTGGATAACCTTGTTTTTTCCTGACGGAAATATCGGGTTTGAACCGCGGATATGAGACGATGTTTTGTGGTGCGAAGATCATCGTGAGTTAGGGAACTACGTGGAATAACATTCATGTCGTTTAGCCTATTTCTTAGATTAGTTATAAATCTGAATACATGTGCCATCACCTTTAGCGCGCGTGAGTAGGAGGGAAGTCTATTGAGAAGGTCGGGCGTTTCTTCGGTTACATGGAATGCTTCGACTCGGCGAACTTCCGAGGGGTCGACGTCCCGACGTGACGATTTTGGCCAATATTCGGGTGGGCTTATAAGCCATTCCGGGCCATTCCTCCGAAGAGACGAAGCTGTTAGGTCAAGAGGTTTGCAACCTCTGGAGCCAAGGTCAGCGAGAATGTCCTTGCTGCGTACACGCCTCCACGTGGCGTTTCCGACCAGATCAATGATTTGCACGGTTCGGTTGGAGACCAGGCTAACCCGATTTCGGAGTCAGACCACAATGTCAACTTCAGATTAGAGAGATCGGTATGGGTTTGGACGACTGCGACCAATTTAGCTAGGAGATGGGCGCTGCACAGTTCAATCCGTGGTGGGCTAGTAGTTCGAAGGGGCGCTACTTTGCCTTTGCAGACCAGAAGGTGGGAGGAGATAGTGGTACCAATCATGGTTCGAACAGAGATGGTGGCGCAATACGCCTTTTCGGAGGCGTCGCAGAAGCCATGTAATTCGACCTGTTAATCGGGGATATATTTGACCCATCGAGGTATTTGGATGCTCGAGATTGCTTCGAGATTGTTTGCATATTCCATTTTGTCAGACAGAGAGGTTTTACTTGGTTAACCCTATCAGTTCCTTTAAGCCATACCTCTTGTAGGAGGACTTTGGCTTGATACATTATCGGCGTGAGCCATCCTGCGGGGTCAAAAAGTTTCGCAATCGACGAGAGAATTCGTCGCTTTGTACTAGCTGATGACGCGGGGATGGAATCAATGGTATATAAGAAAGTGTCTGAGATAGCGTTCCATTGAATTCCGATGGTGCTTGCCTTTTCAAATTTGAGAAATTTGGTATCAAGTAAGTCAGCCACATTATCATTTTCAAGAATTTTAGGATTCTTGGCTGTGAGCTTTCTAAGCCGAAAGACTGCCGAATTAAGAGCTTGGACGACTTGTGAGAAGGATTCTCTAGCTGTGAAGAGATCGTGGCCCGACAGAATATCATCCACATAAGTCTCCTTTAGTAATATAGGTAGTGATTTGGGGTGTACCGTTTTCACGTCTTCTGCGGGCTGATGCAGGCTGCGTATTGCGAGCTATGGCGCACAAGTTACACCGAAGGTGACGGTTTTTGGTTTGTAATCGCGTATGTGAGCATTTATGTGTGAACGGAATACAATTCTTTGAAAAACACTACAGTGGTCCGGTAAACGAAGACTGAGGTTTAGATCAAGTTCACTTGAGTGAATCCCGCTGCCTACTCTTTCGTTTAACTTGGAGCCGTCTGTGTATAGAGCCGTCGATCCTGGATCCAGGTCCACGATACCTGTCCAATTGCTCCTCTCTGGGATTCTTGTAGAGAACCTATTTGCAGAAAAAGGAGGGTGTAAAGCGTAATCCAACTTCCTCGGGTTGTCGGGCAGAGTTTCTAGGACCTTTGCGTGCCCGTAGTCAAGATTTCTTCACGGAAGGATCGCATTCAGCCTAGCAGCACTGCATGCCACCAGAAATTTGCCGTAGAGATCCACTGGTGGAAGATTTAACATTATCTCCAGAGATTTTGGTAGGAGTAGAGGGCAGTGCCCCTGTAGAAAAGAATGGGTCTTATCACAGTTGTGTACATCCAGTGTACAATGTGTGGCTTTATTCCCCACGGCCGTCTTACAGGCATATACAGTAACAATGGCTTTCTTGAAGCGGCCTTCAGTGTTCCGCCTCTAGTCGAGTTTTTTATCTAATATAATTACGAGATATTTGACCTCGGATGAAAGACTAAGTACCATTCTGTTTACTGATGGTAGTTTGAAGTCGGGAATTTTATATTTCCTCGTAAAGAGCACTGCTTCGGTCTTGGTAGGGTTGACGTTAAGTCCACATTCCACAGACCAGCGAGTAACGATATTTAGAGCGTTTTGCAGTAAATCGCTAATGACTTAAAGATGTTTGCCCATTGCTATGATTGGCCCGTCGTCAACATAGGCCACAACCTTGCAGCCGGTGCCCTTGGGGTTTAAGAGTAGGGTGTTTACAGTGGGTCGTTTACGGTAGGGTCTTAGTGCAGGATACTCTGAAAGCAGAATTACAGGCGTTTGTTACAAGGTCTACGGCTTCATCTATTTTTGACGGTGAGTCCAGCTCACCGAAAAAAACGACCTTCGTGTTTGAGGGCCTCGCTTCATCAGGTGTTAGCGATAGGCCTAGCCTATTGTGATAAACGTGTCTGGACAAACAGACTGAGAGGACGTTCATATATTTCCGCCAATCCGTTCGCCTCTCATTCCTTTACGCTGTTAGAGTAGTAGAATTGAGATTGATCTTAAATGTTATGTAGAGGTGGTCGGAAAAGGAGTGCTTTTTTGACATTTGCCAGTCACTTATCAGGTTTGAGAGGCTGCCTGATGCGAGGGTGATATCCAGCACATCACTTCTTACAGAGGTAATGAAGGTGGAATCGTTCCCCCGGTTGCATATATATAGATTATTTGCTAATATAAAATGAAGTTAACACTCACCCGATGATCTCATGGTGGGAGTTCGAGTCAGTTCCAATTATGACCGGAACTCTTTCCTTGTCGGCCGCCTTGATGGCTTCCTTCAGTCTTTCTGAAGGGAGAGATTGGCTGTCGTGTACCATGTAGCTCGTCAGGAGCCAGGGGCTGTTACCGTTTGGGAGGCATCAGAGTTCAGTCCGCAAACACTGTTTCTGACGATCCACGGCTCTTGGACGAGAATGATGTCCTCAGCCCTTTCGCTGAGTCGAAGAAGGAGGGCTGCCGAGGCTGCCTTGGAATGGTGCAGATTAATTTGCAGAAGCTGCACCATCTCTAGAGTCGCCGATGTCCATTGCCTCTAGCTCTTCTCTTTGGGTGGCGGCCCTGACTGTGATGTCAAGGTGCGCCTCCTCAGATTCTGAAGCTATAAGCTGGTCCTCATAACCAGGCGTTACGCATCGGTTGTATACAGACCCAACGTTAGCAAATGCTAAGCCCGTTTCGCTCTCAGCATCCGTCGAGATGTCTGATACCCCCGATGGGGTGTCCTCAGTTGCGCTCAGGGCGCTTGCTGTTTTATTTGGCTCTGTCTCAGGGGTCCTCATAACCAGGCGTTACGCATCGGTTGTATACAGACCCAACGTTAGCAAATGCTAAGCCCGTTTCGCTCTCAGCATCCGTCGAGATGTCTGATACCCCCGATGGGGTGTCCTCAGTTGCGCTCAGGGCGCTTGCTGTTTTATTTGGCTCTGTCTCAGGGGTCTTAGGGACGCTCGAGACGTCTTCCGGTTGTGTTAGCCCATTCATCAGTAATAGTGGTCGCAGAAGTTGGTGCGATCGAGGCGTTGCCCGTGTGCTCCGTCTGTCTGGCTCCCTCCGCCTTCTTGTGGACCTTAATGGTGATGGAGTAAAAGCCGAAGCTTATTACCCAACCACAGTCCGCGAGCACTGGGATAGAAGCATCGTTGATTACAAGATCAACGTAACGTTGCTTCTCCTTGGTCTCGCCAACTCTGACTACCCTCTAATCACTGGTTGGTAGACTCCGTTGTCAAGGCGGATGAGCTCGAAGATCTCCTGCGGTTGAGATGGTTCCGCAGGGATCTCGTCCCTGTGGACAGCCATCAAGTCTGCACCGGACCACAGCTGTCCCACCGAGGAGAGTGCCTCCTTGTAGAGGTGGGTAACTTAGCACTGAGTTGAGTTACTGCGCTGACTCTTAGCGATGAGCCGCAGTAGCTCAGTTATAAATTTCAGACATCTTTCTGAGCGGCGAGTCGATGAGTGTATCAGCACTGAGAATCAAAGATGAGCTCATACAAAGCTATTTGTTTTGTGCACATACATTCTGTAAGAAATGGCATTTGGGAGTTTTTTATTGCATTTTTTGGAGATTTTGCAGTTTTTTCGCCTTCTTCGAGGTATGTATGCAAAGAGTATAAATGTCCACGCAATAAGAATAAGAAATAAATATATGAAATCAACATTATCACAATTATAAAATACGAGAAATTTAAATTTTGCAAAAATGTAACAGCTTTTAAACTTGCATAAAACAAATAATTATAAAAATATATGTATGTGATGGACATGCGTGTTCACTTAGAAATAAAGTTTTACGGACACCTTTTTAAAATAAAACTCAATATTTGCTGTAAATCCCTAAAATACGAGTATTTAATTTAATTCTCAACTTAAAAATTTCAACACATATTTCGCCAAATAATAATATTAACTAGCTTTTTTAGCCCAATAAAAATGTTATGATTCTAAGAGCCTTTTTGCATGCCAGCCCATGATTGGGATTTGATTCCAGCCCAAAACCTATGAGGCAAAAGAGGGAAGTTGCATATCATATTATCTATGGTGAGAATAAAGAATGACAGAAAATAAGAACTAGCGCGTAAATGTTTTCTTTTGGCGCGGTATCCCTTGTGCTGTCACTTTATTTATTCAATGTTCAACGTGCACCTCTCCACGATAACAGTGCTGCCGTAGTTGCACAGAGCGACACAATTATGAAATGAGTCGTAACTCAATTGTGCTACCTCACTGAGCTGACTCACTTAATTGAGCAAGAGTCATTGAGTCAACTCGCGAAAATTTGCTGAGTTACCCACCCCTACCTACTTGTACAGCCGAACTGCGCGCTCGTCCGCGCACGCGACCAACTTGATTCGTCCTTGATACCAGCCGGCGTCCCGGACGACTGGTGCAGGGCCGGGATACTTCAGGAGTATGCCCTTTTAGACCCTGCAAAGACCCATCAAGACGGACTTTCAATTGTCCGTGTTGATATTCCCATCGGGATGGCTCTTGTCAATCACAGCCAGCGTTAGGTGCTCTTTTGCAGCATGCCCATGTAGACCCTGCAAAGACCCATCAAGACGGACTTTCAATTGTCCGTGTTGATATTCCCATCGGGATGGCTCTTGTCAATCACAGCCAGCGTTAGGTGCTCTTTTGCAGCCCCGCTAAATGGCTTAGCTGATACGGCTATCGAGCGACGGTCCGTTGGGGAGGAAGTCCTGTGCCTCTTCAATCCACTCGGAGTATCGTCCTGAGATCGCTGTCTCTTAGAGGCAAGGTCCTTTCTCTGGTCCGTGCGAGTGGGAGGTTTGTCATTCCCGCCGTTCCCTAAAGGGCACTTTTCGCTGGCGTCCAGGACTCCCTTAGCCCACTCGAGAGAGGCTTTCTGTGCCTCCGTCAGTTGGGCGTACGGTATAGCCTCCAGCTGTTTGATGACCTTCGGGGCTGCCCTTCGGTCGCGCTGGTGGGCCGGGGGGATTGATCGTCCTCAGCTTTTCCACCGGAAGCGACTTTCCCTCAAGGGGCTTAGTACTTCCGGCTTCTCTGGAGGATGGCTTACCCTCAAGGGGTGGGGCCATATCTCCAGTGCAGAGCCGCAGCAAATCCACCTTTACTCCCGGAGGCGAACGGGTGTCCGGGAAGCGCCGTTAGAATACAGTCGGAAAAGCTCCATGACTGCAAACCATCCACGGGCACAGTGACGCATGACACCCTGGATGTATGGAAGGGTAGTTTCGACATCCTCCTGGTATAGATCCGTAGTGTTCGGTAGAAACAGGGTCACCTCTGGAAGGGTACGATTCCTCATCGGTCTTGGTGAGGGAATGGCTAGGTGCCTAGGATAACCTGGGCACTATATTGCGCTTCATCCACACCCTGCTTTCGGCTTGAGCCTTGGTATGTAAAATTCTTGCCTTACCACTTGCTGCGTTAGATGACTTTCCGCGTGCAACAGAAGTTCATGTACAAACCGAATATACAGGGCGGCGAACTTAGATTTTTCGGGGATAATGACTGGATGTCGCTCATTGTAGCTCAACGTGGAATGGTCCAGCCTACCATTGACACGGAGTAAGTTTTAGTTGTCCAAAAACGGGTTGAGAGATATAATTAAGCTCCGTTTTCCGATTGGTATTGAGTTGGATAACCTTGTTTTTTCCTGACGGAAATATCGGGTTTGAACCGCGGATATGAGACGATGTTTTGTGGTGCGAAGATCATCGTGAGTTAGGGAACTACGTGGAATAACATTCATGTCGTTTAGCCTATTTCTTAGATTAGTTATAAATCTGAATACATGTGCCATCACCTTTAGCGCGCGTGAGTAGGAGGGAAGTCTATTGAGAAGGTCGGGCGTTTCTTCGGTTACATGGAATGCTTCGACTCGGCGAACTTCCGAGGGGTCGACGTCCCGACGTGACGATTTTGGCCAATATTCGGGTGGGCTTATAAGCCATTCCGGGCCATTCCTCCGAAGAGACGAAGCTGTTAGGTCAAGAGGTTTGCAACCTCTGGAGCCAAGGTCAGCGAGAATGTCCTTGCTGCGTACACGCCTCCACGTGGCGTTTCCGACCAGATCAATGATTTGCACGGTTCGGTTGGAGACCAGGCTAACCCGATTTCGGAGTCAGACCACAATGTCAACTTCAGATTAGAGAGATCGGTATGGGTTTGGACGACTGCGACCAATTTAGCTAGGAGATGGGCGCTGCACAGTTCAATCCGTGGTGGGCTAGTAGTTCGAAGGGGCGCTACTTTGCCTTTGCAGACCAGAAGGTGGGAGGAGATAGTGGTACCAATCATGGTTCGAACAGAGATGGTGGCGCAATACGCCTTTTCGGAGGCGTCGCAGAAGCCATGTAATTCGACCTGTTAATCGGGGATATATTTGACCCATCGAGGTATTTGGATGCTCGAGATTGCTTCGAGATTGTTTGCATATTCCATTTTGTCAGACAGAGAGGTTTTACTTGGTTAACCCTATCAGTTCCTTTAAGCCATACCTCTTGTAGGAGGACTTTGGCTTGATACATTATCGGCGTGAGCCATCCTGCGGGGTCAAAAAGTTTCGCAATCGACGAGAGAATTCGTCGCTTTGTACTAGCTGATGACGCGGGGATGGAATCAATGGTATATAAGAAAGTGTCTGAGATAGCGTTCCATTGAATTCCGATGGTGCTTGCCTTTTCAAATTTGAGAAATTTGGTATCAAGTAAGTCAGCCACATTATCATTTTCAAGAATTTTAGGATTCTTGGCTGTGAGCTTTCTAAGACGAAAGACTGCCGAATTAAGAGCTTGGACGACTTGTGAGAAGGATTCTCTAGCTGTGAAGAGATCGTGGCCCGACAGAATATCATCCACATAAGTCTCCTTTAGTAATATAGGTAGTGATTTGGGGTGTACCGTTTTCACGTCTTCTGCGGGCTGATGCAGGCTGCGTATTGCGAGCTATGGCGCACAAGTTACACCGAAGGTGACGGTTTTTGGTTTGTAATCGCGTATGTGAGCATTTATGTGTGAACGGAATACAATTCTTTGAGAAACACTACAGTGGTCCGGTAAACGAAGACTGAGGTTTAGATCAAGTTCACTTGAGTGAATCCCGCTGCCTACTCTTTCGTTTAACTTGGAGCCGTCTGTGTATAGAGCCGTCGATCCTGGATCCAGGTCCACGATACCTGTCCAATTGCTCCTCTCTGGGATTCTTGTAGAGAACCTATTTGCAGAAAAAGGAGGGTGTAAAGCGTAATCCAACTTCCTCGGGTTGTCGGGCAGAGTTTCTAGGACCTTTGCGTGCTCGTAGTCAAGATTTCTTCACGGAAGGATCGCATTCAGCCTAGCAGCACTGCATGCCACCAGAAATTTGCCGTAGAGATCCACTGGTGGAAGATTTAACATTATCTCCAGAGATTTTGGTAGGAGTAGAGGGCAGTGCCCCTGTAGAAAAGAATGGGTCTTATCACAGTTGTGTACATCCAGTGTACAATGTGTGGCTTTATTCCCCACGGCCGTCTTACAGGCATATACAGTAACAATGGCTTTCTTGAAGCGGCCTTCAGTGTTCCGCCTCTAGTCGAGTTTTTTATCTAATATAATTACGAGATATTTGACCTCGGATGAAAGACTAAGTACCATTCTGTTTACTGATGGTAGTTTGAAGTCGGGAATTTTATATTTCCTCGTAAAGAGCACTGCTTCGGTCTTGGTAGGGTTGACGTTAAGTCCACATTCCACAGACCAGCGAGTAACGATATTTAGAGCGTTTTGCAGTAAATCGCTAATGACTTAAAGATGTTTGCCCATTGCTATGATTGGCCCGTCGTCAACATAGGCCACAACCTTGCAGCCGGTGCCCTTGGGGTTTAAGAGTAGGGTGTTTACAGTGGGTCGTTTACGGTAGGGTCTTAGTGCAGGATACTCTGAAAGCAGAATTACAGGCGTTTGTTACAAGGTCTACGGCTTCATCTATTTTTGACGGTGAGTCCAGCTCACCGAAAAAAAACGACCTTCGTGTTTGAGGGCCTCGCTTCATCAGGTGTTAGCGATAGGCCTAGCCTATTGTGATAAACGTGTCTGGACAAACAGGCTGAGAGGACGTTCATATATTTCCGCCAATCCGTTCGCCTCTCATTCCTTTACGCTGTTAGAGTAGTAGAATTGAGATTGATCTTAAATGTTATGTAGAGGTGGTCGGAAAAGGAGTGCTTTTTTGACATTTGCCAGTCACTTATCAGGTTTGAGAGGCTGCCTGATGCGAGGGTGATATCCAGCACATCACTTCTTACAGAGGTAATGAAGGTGGAATCGTTCCCCCGGTTGCATATATATAGATTATTTGCTAATATAAAATGAAGTTAACACTCACCCCGATGATCTCATGGTGGGAGTTCGAGTCAGTTCCAATTATGACCGGAACTCTTTCCTTGTCGGCCGCCTTGATGGCTTCCTTCAGTCTTTCTGGAGGGAGAGATTGGCTGTCGTGTACCATGTAGCTCGTCAGGAGCCAGGGGCTGTTACCGTTTGGGAGGCATCAGAGTTCAGTCCGCAAACACTGTTTCTGACGATCCACGGCTCTTGGACGAGAATGATGTCCTCAGCCCTTTCGCTGAGTCGAAGAAGGAGGGCTGCCGAGGCTGCCTTGGAATGGTGCAGATTAATTTGCAGAAGCTGCACCATCTCTAGAGTCGCCGATGTCCATTGCCTCTAGCTCTTCTCTTTGGGTGGCGGCCCTGACTGTGATGTCAAGGTGCGCCTCCTCAGATTCTGAAGCTATAAGCTGGTCCTCATAACCAGGCGTTACGCATCGGTTGTATACAGACCCAACGTCAGCAAATGCTAAGCCCGTTTCGCTCTCAGCATCCGTCGAGATGTCTGATACCCCCGATGGGGTGTCCTCAGTTGCGCTCAGGGCGCTTGCTGTTTTATTTGGCTCTGTCTCAGGGGTCCTCATAACCAGGCGTTACGCATCGGTTGTATACAGACCCAACGTTAGCAAATGCTAAGCCCGTTTCGCTCTCAGCATCCGTCGAGATGTCTGATACCCCCGATGGGGTGTCCTCAGTTGCGCTCAGGGCGCTTGCTGTTTTATTTGGCTCTGTCTCAGGGGTCTTAGGGACGCTCGAGACGTCTTTCGGTTGTGTTAGCCCATTCATCAGTAATAGTGGTCGCAGAAGTTGGTGCGCTCGAGGCGTTGCCCGTGTGCTCCGTCTGTCTAGCTCCCTCCGCCTTCTTGTGGACCTTAATGGTGATGGAGTAAAAGCCGAAGCTTATTACCCTACCACAATCCGCGAGTACTGGGATAGAAGCATCGTTGGTGATAAGGTCAACGTAACGTTGCTTCTCCTTGGTCTCGCCAACTCGGACTATTCTCTAATCACTGGTTGGTAGACTCCGTTGTCAAGGCGGATGAGCTCGAAGATCTCCTGCGGTTGAGATGGTTCCGCTGGGGCCCACGCCCATGCTCGAGGCCGCTTAGGGATCTCGTCCCTGTGAACAGCCATCAAGTCTGCACCGGACCACAGCTGTACCACCGAGGAGAGTGCCTCCTTGTAGAGGTGGGTAACTCAGCATTGAGTTGAGTTACTGAGCTGACTCTTAGCGATGAGCCGCTCGCTCAGACTCACTTTCAAAAAAATTGTGACTCAGTAGCTCAGTTATAAATTTCAGACATCTTACTGAGCGGCGAGTCGCTGAGTGTATCAGCACTGAGAATCAAAGATGAGCTCATACAAAGCTCTGTGCACATACATTCTGTAAGAAATTGCATTTGGGAGTTTTTTATTGCTTGGAGATTTTGCAGTTTTTTCGCCACCTTCGAGGTATGCAAAGAGTATAAATGTAAACGCAATAAGAATAAGAAATAAATATATGAAATCAACATTATCACAATTATAAAATACGAGAAATTTAAATTTTGCAAAAATGTAACAGCTTTTAAACTTGCATAAAACAAATAATTATAAAAATATATGTATGTGATGAACATGCGTGTTCACTTAGAAATAAAGTTTTACGGACACCTTTTTAAAATAAAACTCAATATTTGCTGTAAATCCCTAAAATACGAGTATTTAATTTAATTCTCAACTTAAAAATTTCAACACATATTTCGCCAAATAATAATATTAACTAGCTTTTTTAGCCCAATAAAAATGTTATGATTCTAAGAGCCTTTTTGCATGCCAGCCCATGATTGGGATTTGATTCCAGCCCAAAACCTATGAGGCAAAAGAGGGAAGTTGCATATCATATTATCTATGGTGAGAATAAAGAATGACAGAAAATAAGAACTAGCGCGAAAATGTTTTCTTTTGGCGCGGTATCCCTTGTGCTGTCACTTTATTTATTCAATGTTCAACGTGCACCTCTCCACGATAACAGTGCTGCCGTAGTTGCACAGAGCGACACAATTATGAAATGAGTCTCAACTCAATTGTGCTACCTCACTGAGCTGACTCACTTAATTGAGCAAGACTCATTGAGTCAACTCGCGGAAAATTTGCTGAGTTACCCACCCCTACCTTCTTGTACAGCCGGACTGCGCGCTCGTCCGCGCACGCGAATAACTTGATTCGTCGTTGATACCAGCCGGCGTCACGCACGACTGGTGCAGGGCCGGGATACTTCAGGAGTATGCCCTTGTAGACCCTGCAAAGACCCATCAAGACGGACCTTAATTGTCCGTGCTGATATTCCCATCGGGATGGCTCTTGTCAATCACAGCCAGCGTTAGGTGCTCTTTTGCAGCCCCGCTAAATGGCTTAGCTGATACGGCTATCGACCGACGGTCCGTTGGGAAGGAAGTCCTGTGCCTCTTCGATCCACTCGGGGTATCGTCCTGAGATCGCTGTCTCTTAGAGGCTGTCTCTGGTCCGTGCGAGTGGGAGGTTTGTCCTTCCCGCCGTTCCCTAAAGGGCACTTTCCGCTGGCGTCCAGGACTCCCTTAGCCCACTCGAGAGAGGCTTTCTGTGCCTCCGTCAGTTGGGCGTACGGTATAGCCTCCAGCCGATTGATGACCTTTTGGGGCTACCCTTCGGTCGCGCTGGGCCCTGACGTGAGGCTTAATGGCTTTGCCAGTATTATGCGCAGTGGTGGTTGGTTAAATGTCCGTGGAGGACCCATGCTTGACCACCAAACTATGCAGGGCGGAAGAGTGCTTGGTGGGCCAGGGGGGATTGATCGTCCTCAGTGTTCCACCGGAAGCGACTTTCCCTCAAGGGGCTTAGTACTTCCGGCTTCTCCGGAGGATGGCTTACCCTCAAGGGGTGGGGCCATATCTCCAGCGCAGAGCCGCAGCAAGTCCACCTTTACTCCCGGAGGCGAATGGGTGTCCGGAAAGCGCCGTTAGAATACAGTCGCAAAAGCCCCCTGACTGCAAACCATCCGCGGGCACGGTGACGCATGACACCCTGGATGTATGGGGAAGGGTAGTCTAGATCCGTAGTGTTCGGTAGATACACGTCTGGAAGGGTACGATTCCTCATCGTGCACTACGGTCTTGGTGTGGGATTGGCTAGGAGCCTAGGATAACCTGGGTACTATATTGCGCTTCTTCCACACCCTGCTTTTGGCTTGAGCCTTGGTATGTAAAATTCTTGCCTTACCACTTGCTGCGTTAGATAATTTTCCGCGTGCAACAGAAGTTCATGTACAAAACGAATATACAGGGCGGCGAACTTAGATTTTTCGGGGATAATGACTGGATGTCGCTCATTGTAGCTCAACGTGGAATGGGCCAGCCTACCATTGACACGGAGTAAGTTTTCCTTGTCTAGAACCGGGTTGAGAGATATAATTGAGCTCCGTTTTCCGAATGGAATTGAGTTGGATAACCTTGTTTTTTCCTGACGGAAATATCGGGTTTGAACCGCGGATATGAGACGATGTTTTGTGGTGCGAAGATCATCGTGAGTTAGGGAACTACGTGGAATAACATTCATGTCGTTTAGCCTATTTCTTAGATTAGTTATAAATCTGAATACATGTGCCATCACCTTTAGCGCGCGTGAGTAGGAGGGAAGTCTATTGAGAAGGTCGGGCGTTTCTTCGGTTACATGGAATGCTTCGACTCGGCGAACTTCCGAGGGGTCGACGTCCCGACGTGACGATTTTGGCCAATATTCGGGTGGGCTTATAAGCCATTCCGGGCCATTCCTCCGAAGAGACGAAGCTGTTAGGTCAAGAGGTTTGCAACCTCTGGAGCCAAGGTCAGCGAGAATGTCCTTGCTGCGTACACGCCTCCACGTGGCGTTTCCGACCAGATCAATGATTTGCACGGTTCGGTTGGAGACCAGGCTAACCCGATTTCGGAGTCAGACCACAATGTCAACTTCAGATTAGAGAGATCGGTATGGGTTTGGACGACTGCGACCAATTTAGCTAGGAGATGGGCGCTGCACAGCTCAATCCGTGGTGGGCTAGTAGTTCGAAGGGGCGCTACTTTGCCTTTGCAGACCAGAAGGTGGGAGGAGATAGTGGTACCAATCATGGTTCGAACAGAGATGGTGGCGCAATACGCCTTTTCGGAGGCGTCGCAGAAGCCATGTAATTCGACCTGTTAATCGGGGATATATTTGACCCATCGAGGTATTTGGATGCTCGAGATTGCTTCGAGATTGTTTGCATATTCCATTTTGTCAGACAGAGAGGTTTTACTTGGTTAACCCTACAGTTCCTTTAAGCCATACCTCTTGTAGGAGGACTTTGGCTTGATACATTATCGGCGTGAGCCATCCTGCGGGGTCAAAAAGTTTCGCAATCGACGAGAGAATTCGTCGCTTTGTACTAGCTGATGACGCGGGGATGGAATCAATGGTATATAAGAAAGTGTCTGAGATAGCGTTCCATTGAATTCCGATGGTGCTTGCCTTTTCAAATTTGAGAAATTTGGTATCAAGCAAGTCAGCCACATTAACATTTTCAAGAATTTTAGGATTCTTGGCTGTGAGCTTTCTAAGCCGAAAGACTGCCGAATTAAGAGCTTGGACGACTTTTGAGAAGGATTCTTAAGCTGTGAAGAGATCGTGGCCCGACAGAATATCATCCACATAAGTCTCCTTTAGTAATATAGGTAGTGATTTGGGGTGTACCGTTTTCACGTCTTCTGCGGGTTGATGCAGGCTGCGTATTGCGAGCTATGGCGCACAAGTTACACCGAAGGTGACGGTTTTTGGTTTGTAATCGCGTATGGGAGCATTTATGTGTGAACGGAATACAATTCTTTGAAAAACACTACAGTGGTCCGGTAAACGAAGACTGAGGTTTAGATCAAGTTCACTTGAGTGAATCCCGCTGCCTACTCTTTCGTTTAACTTGGAGCCGTCTGTGTATAGAGCCGTCGATCCTGGATCCAGGTCCACGATACCTGTCCAATTGCTCCTCTCTGGGATTCTTGTAGAGAACCTATTTGCAGAAAAAGGAGGGTGTAAAGCGTAATCCAACTTCCTCGGGTTGTCGGGCAGAGTTTCTAGGACCTTTGCGTGCTCGTAGTCAAGATTTCTTCACGGAAGGATCGCATTCAGCCTAGCAGCACTGCATGCCACCAGAAATTTGCCGTAGAGATCCACTGGTGGAAGATTTAACATTATCTCCAGAGATTTTGGTAGGAGTAGAGGGCAGTGCCCCTGTAGAAAAGAATGGGTCTTATCACAGTTGTGTACATCCAGTGTACAATGTGTGGCTTTATTCCCCACGGCCGTCTTACAGGCATATACAGTAACAATGGCTTTCTTGAAGCGGCCTTCAGTGTTCCGCCTCTAGTCGAGTTTTTTATCTAATATAATTACGAGATATTTGACCTCGGATGAAAGACTAAGTACCATTCTGTTTACTGATGGTAGTTTGAAGTCGGGAATTTTATATTTCCTCGTAAAGAGCACTGCTTCGGTCTTGGTAGGGTTGACGTTAAGTCCACATTCCACAGACCAGCGAGTAACGATATTTAGAGCGTTTTGCAGTAAATCGCTAATGACTTGAAGATGTTTGCCCATTGCTATGATTGGCCCGTCGTCAACATAGGCCACAACCTTGCAGCCGGTGCCCTTGGGGTTTAAGAGTAGGGTGTTTACAGTGGGTCGTTTACGGTAGGGTCTTAGTGCAGGATACTCTGAAAGCAGAATTACAGGCGTTTGTTACAAGGTCTACGGCTTCATCTATTTTTGACGGTGAGTCCAGCTCACCGAAAAAAAACGACCTTCGTGTTTGAGGGCCTCGCTTCATCAGGTGTTAGCGATAGGCCTAGCCTATTGTGATAAACGTGTCTGGACAAACAGACTGAGAGGACGTTCATATATTTCCGCCAATCCGTTCGCCTCTCATTCCTTTACGCTGTTAGAGTAGTAGAATTGAGATTGATCTTAAATGTTATGTAGAGGTGGTCGGAAAAGGAGTGCTTTTTTGACATTTGCCAGTCACTTATCAGGTTTGAGAGGCTGCCTGATGCGAGGGTGATATCCAGCACATCACTTCTTACAGAGGTAATGAAGGTGGAATCGTTCCCCCGGTTGCATATATATAGATTATTTGCTAATATAAAATGAAGTTAACACTCACCCCGATGATTCGTATCGCTTGAGCCCCATATCTCATGGTGGGAGTTCGAGTCAGTTCCAATTATGACCGGAACTCTTTCCTTGTCGGCCGCCTTGATGGCTTCCTTCAGTCTTTCTGGAGGGAGAGATTGGCTGTCGTGTACCATGTAGCTCGTCAGGAGCCAGGGGCTGTTACCGTTTGGTAGGCATCAGAGTTCAGTCCGCAAACACTGTTTCTGACGATCCACGGCTCTTGGACGAGAATGATGTCCTCAGCCCTTTCGCTGAGTCGAAGAAGGAGGGCTGCCGAGGCTGCCTTGGAATGGTGTAGATTAATTTGCCGATGTCCATTGCCTCTAGCTCTTCTCTTTGGGTGGCGGCCCTGACTGTGATGTCAAGGTGCGCCTCCTCAGATTCTGAAGCTATAAGCTGGTCCTCATAACCAGGCGTTACGCATCGGTTGTATACAGACCCAACGTTAGCAAATGCTAAGCCCGTTTCGCTCTCAGCATCCGTCGAGATGTCTGATACCCCCGATGGGGTGTCCTCAGTTGCGCTCAGGGCGCTTATTTGGCTCTGTCTCAGGGGTCCTCATAACCAGGCGTTACGCATCGGTTGTATACAGACCCAACGTTAGCAAATGCTAAGCCCGTTTCGCTCTCAGCATCCGTCGAGATGTCTGATACCCCCGATGGGGTGTCCTCAGTTGCGCTCAGGGCGCTTGCTGTTTTATTTGGCTCTGTCTCAGGGGTCTTAGGGACGCTCGAGACGTCTTTCGGTTGTGTTAGCCCATTCATCAGTAATAGTGGTCGCAGAAGTTGGTGCGCTCGAGGCGTTGCCCGTGTGCTCCGTCTGTCTGGCTCCCTCCGCCTTCTTGTGGACCTTAATGGTGATGGAGTAAAAGCCGAAGCTTATTACCCTACCACAATCCGCGAGTACTGGGATAGAAGCATCGTTGATGATAAGGTCAACGTAACGTTGCTTCTTCTTGGTCTCGCCAACTCGGACTATTCTCTAATCACTGGTTGGTAGACTCCGTTGTCAAGGCGGATGAGCTCGAAGATCTCCTGCGGTTGAGATGGTTCCGCTGGGGCCCACGCCCATGCTCGAGGCCGCTTAGGGATCTCGTCCCTGTGGACAGCCATCAAGTCTGCACCGGACCACAGCTGTACCACCGAGGAGAGCGCCTCCTTGTAGAGGTGGGTAACTCAGCATTGAGTTGAGTTACTGAGCTGACTCTTAGCGATGAGCCGCTCGCTCAGACTCACTTCCAAAAAAATTGTGACTCAGTAGCTCAGTTATAAATTTCAGACATCTTACTGAGCGGCGAGTCGCTGAGTGTATCAGCACTGAGAATCAAAGATGAGCTCATACAAAGCTCTGTGCACATACATTCTGTAAGAAATTGCATTTGGGAGTTTTTTATTGCTTGGAGATTTTGCAGTTTTTTCGCCACCTTCGAGGTATGCAAAGAGTATAAATGTAAACGCAATAAGAATAAGAAATAAATATATGAAATCAACATTATCACAATTATAAAATACGAGAAATTTAAATTTTGCAAAAATGTAACAGCTTTTAAACTTGCATAAAACAAATAATTATAAAAATATATGTATGTGATGAACATGCGTGTTCACTTAGAAATAAAGTTTTACGGACACCTTTTTAAAATAAAACTCAATATTTGCTGTAAATCCCTAAAATACGAGTATTTAATTTAATTCTCAACTTAAAAATTTCAACACATATTTCGCCAAATAATAATATTAACTAGCTTTTTTAGCCCAATAAAAATGTTATGATTCTAAGAGCCTTTTTGCATGCCAGCCCATGATTGGGATTTGATTCCAGCCCAAAACCTATGAGGCAAAAGAGGGAAGTTGCATATCATATTATCTATGGTGAGAATAAAGAATGACAGAAAATAAGAACTAGCGCGAAAATGTTTTCTTTTGGCGCGGTATCCCTTGTGCTGTCACTTTATTTATTCAATGTTCAACGTGCACCTCTCCACGATAACAGTGCTGCCGTAGTTGCACAGAGCGACACAATTATGAAATGAGTCTCAACTCAATTGTGCTACCTCACTGAGCTGACTCACTTAATTGAGCAAGACTCATTGAGTCAACTCGCGGAAAATTTGCTGAGTTACCCACCCCTACCTTCTTGTACAGCCGGACTGCGCGCTCGTCCGCGCACGCGAATAACTTGATTCGTCGTTGATACCAGCCGGCGTCACGCACGACTGGTGCAGGGCCGGGATACTTCAGGAGTATGCCCTTGTAGACCCTGCAAAGACCCATCAAGACGGACCTTAATTGTCCGTGCTGATATTCCCATCGGGATGGCTCTTGTCAATCACAGCCAGCGTTAGGTGCTCTTTTGCAGCCCCGCTAAATGGCTTAGCTGATACGGCTATCGACCGACGGTCCGTTGGGAAGGAAGTCCTGTGCCTCTTCGATCCACTCGGGGTATCGTCCTGAGATCGCTGTCTCTTAGAGGCTGTCTCTGGTCCGTGCGAGTGGGAGGTTTGTCCTTCCCGCCGTTCCCTAAAGGGCACTTTCCGCTGGCGTCCAGGACTCCCTTAGCCCACTCGAGAGAGGCTTTCTGTGCCTCCGTCAGTTGGGCGTACGGTATAGACTCCAGCCGATTGATGACCTTTTGGGGCTACCCTTCGGTCGCGCTGGGCCCTGACGTGAGGCTTAATGGCTTTGCCAGTATTATGCGCAGTGGTGGTTGGTTAAATGTCCGTGGAGGACCCATGCTTGACCACCAAACTATGCAGGGCGGAAGAGTGCTTGGTGGGCCAGGGGGGATTGATCGTCCTCAGTGTTCCACCGGAAGCGACTTTCCCTCAAGGGGCTTAGTACTTCCGGCTTCTCCGGAGGATGGCTTACCCTCAAGGGGTGGGGCCATATCTCCAGCGCAGAGCCGCAGCAAGTCCACCTTTACTCCCGGAGGCGAATGGGTGTCCGGAAAGCGCCGTTAGAATACAGTCGCAAAAGCCCCCTGACTGCAAACCATCCGCGGGCACGGTGACGCATGACACCCTGGATGTATGGGGAAGGGTAGTCTAGATCCGTAGTGTTCGGTAGAAACACGGTCACCTCTGGAAGGGTACGATTCCTCATCGTGCACTACGGTCTTGGTGTGGGATTGGCTAGGAGCCTAGGATAACCTGGGTACTATATTGCGCTTCTTCCACACCCTGCTTTTGGCTTGAGCCTTGGTATGTAAAATTCTTGCCTTACCACTTGCTGCGTTAGATAATTTTCCGCGTGCAACAGAAGTTCATGTACAAAACGAATATACAGGGCGGCGAACTTAGATTTTTCGGGGATAATGACTGGATGTCGCTCATTGTAGCTCAACGTGGAATGGGCCAGCCTACCATTGACACGGAGTAAGTTTTCCTTGTCTAGAACCGGGTTGAGAGATATAATTGAGCTCCGTTTTCCGAATGGAATTGAGTTGGATAACCTTGTTTTTTCCTGACGGAAATATCGGGGTTGAGTTAGGAAACTACGTGGAATAACATTCATGTCGTTTAGTCTATTTCTTAGATTAGTTTTAAATCTGAATACATGTGGCATCACCTTTAGCGCGCGTGAGTAGGAGGGAAATCTATTGAGAAGGTCGGGCGTTTCTTCGGTTACATGGAATGCTTTGACTCGGCGAACTTCCGAGGGGTCGACGTCCCGATGTGACGATTTTGGCCAATATTCGGGTGGGCTTATAAGCCATTCCGGGCCATTCCACCGAAGGGACGAAGCTGTCAGGTCAAGAGGTTTGCAACCTCTGGAGCCAAGGTCAGCGAGAATGTCCTTGCTGCGTACACGCCTCCACGTGGCGTTTCCGACCAGATCAATGATTTGCGCGGTTCGGTTGGAGACCAGGCTAACCCGATTTCGGAGTCAGACCACAATGTCAACTTCAGATTAGAGAGATCGGTATGGGTTTGGACGACTGCGACCAATTTAGCTAGGAGATGGGCGCTGCACAGTTCAAGCCGTGGTGGGCTAGTAGTTCGAAGGGGCGCTACTTTGCCTTTGCAGACCATAAGGTGGGAGGAGATAGTGGTACCAATCATGGTTCGAACAGAGATGGTGGCGCAATACGCCTTTTCGGAGGCGTCGCAGAAGCCATGTAATTCGACCTGTTAATCGGGGATATATTTGACCCATCGAGGTATTTGGATGCTCGAGATTGCTTCGAGATTGTTTGCATATTCCATCCATTTTGTCAGACGGAGAGGTTTAACTTGGTTAACCCTATCAGTTCCGTTAAGCCATAACTCTTGTAGGAGGACTTGATACATTATCGGCGTGAGCCATCCTGCGGGGTCAAAAAGTTTCGCAATCGACGAGAGAATTCGTCGCTTTGTACTAGCTGATGACGCGGGGATGGAATCAATGGTATATAAGAAAGTGTCGGAGACAGCGTTCCATTGGATTCCGATGGTGCTTGCCTTTTCAAATTTGAGAAATTTGGTATCAAGTAAGTCATCCACATTAACATTTTCAAGAATTTTAGGATTCTTGGCTGTGAGCTTTCTAAGCCGAAAGCCTGCCGAATTAAGAGCTTGGACGACTTGTGAGAGTGATTCTTTAGCTGTGAAGAGATCGTGGCCCGACAGAATATCATCCACATAAGTCTCCTTTAGTAATATAGGTAGTGATTTGGGGTGTACCGTTTTCACGTCTTCTGCGGGTTGGTGCAGGCTGCGTATTGCGAGATATGGCGCACAAGTTACACCGAAGGTGACGGTTTTTGGTTTGTAATCGCGTATGGGAGCATTTATGTGTGAACGGAATACAATTCTTTGATAGTCTTGATCGTCTTCATGAAGAAGTATTTGGCGATACATCTTTTCGACGTCGCCGTTGAAAACAAACTTATACGTTCGCCATTTGAGAATCAGTATCATCAGGTCTAGTTGAAGTGTTCGTCAGGTACAGAGAACATCATTGATAGAATAACCGGAGCGTGAATTCTTTGATGCATTGAAGGTCGCCTTTTTGGTAAGGTTTCGCTCCATGCTGAGAAACTGCTGGAGAGCTGAGGATCGAGAATGGCCTAAAGCGATTTGATCCGGAAAGCTTGGCGTAAAGGGGAGCCGGACCACGTAACGACCATGACGGGTCTTGTGGTTGTGGATTTGTACAGATTCTCACAAATCTCATCTTCTGGAGTAATTAGTTTTGGTATTAGAACTTCCTCTAGCTCCCAGAACTTTCGAAGTTGGGAATCCAGGGTTTCATTCGTGATCTGTTCTACTTGAGTTGAGAAACAGGTTACTCTTTCGGGTATTTGCCCACTCAAAATTCAGCCAAGTATTGTGTTTTAGGCGAGAAAATTTTTTGAGAGCCTCACTGCCGATGACTAGATCGATTTGAGATGGGGAGTGGCAGCTTGGGTCAGCAAGAGTAAGATGAGCCCATTTTTTGCGTTGTTCGTGAGTTGGCTGGAACTTTGGAAGCATTTTGGTTAATTGATGTAAAACAATTGCTTGAGCTTTTATTTTTGTAGTCAAATCAGCCGAAAGTAAGGCTAGAGAACAAAATGTGTGCGAAGTTTGAACCACTCTTCCGCCCATGCCTGAGATTTCGAAATTTGAAGTTTGGAATGGTAGTCTTAATTTGGTTTGAGCTTTTAAGGAAAGGAAGCTCCTTTCCGACCTCTGATCAATAAGGGCTCTGAGTTTGAAGATCTCTCCCATTTTCTCTACAGGCACTATTGCCGTTGGGAGGAGGACCTTGCTTTCATTTTCCGAGTAAAAAGATCTTCGGGTCCCGTCTTATCTGGAGATAGTGGGGTTTGTACCGTGGCCACTTGGGCTTTATATTGCTGTCTTTTCTAAGTTGTACTGTCATGCATAACTGAATTGAGGCGTTCTCGTCAATGGAAGCAGGTCTTAGTGATAGAGACAGTTGAAACACATATCGCGATCTTTATGAATTGTCTGCGATCTCCAATAGGTAGCTTTTTGAACTTAAGACAGCTCCAAAGCGAATGTGTTGATGTTTTACACATTGAACATTTGTGCATTGTTCGCTGTTCTGTCATATGAGCATAGACCTGAGACAAAGATCTATTTTAAGAGTATTGTTGGTTGCTAGGTTTAAAATTGGGCTTGTTATTAGACGGAGGTGGTTGAGAGACGTTCATATTCGCCAGGCGCCATTGATCAACTCGTTCGACCACCTCGTACCGAGTGGTTAGGAACTGATTCATTTGAGACCAGTTTGGAAGTTCTTTTCTGAAACTAAGGGATTATTAACACAGAGATACCGTGTTTTCATGCAGCTTTGAGGTAACAAGATATATTAAGATTGGGTCCCAGCTTTCCGTAGAGACCTGCTGGGTTGCGAGGATTTGTAGGCAGTTGTTTACGGAGGACTGCAATCTCTGTATGTCGTCACTGTTTTCAGTTGAGATCGGCTATAAATTCATGATAATGCGTATTTGGTTATCTACGAGTATTTTTTTTGTTTTCGTACCGAGTTCGAAGGGACTCCCACGCTAGGTTAAAATTGTCATCGCTCAGAGTGAATTGCTTACAATTTGTCCGGCTTTGCCTTGAGTTTTGTACCTGAGGTGGTACAGTTTTTGGGCTTGGGAGAGTTAAGGGTGGTTAATGTAAACCGCCGTAAACATGTCACGGAAGGACGGCCATTGATCATAACTCCCGTAAAATACATCTGTACAAGGTGGTACCTTTAAGGCAATATAACCTTCGTCTTTGGGTTGCGATACACTGGGAGTAGGCGAGGGAACACTTAATTCGAGAAGTTGGAGCTGTATTTATTGTAAGCGGATGTCTTGTATTCTTCGGGGAGGCCCTGATCCTCGGTTTCTACGACTTTGTCATATGAGTCTTGAACTCGGTTCCAAAAGTTATCAATATTTTTGTCTTTTATTTTTAATGCCGACTTCGTGTTGTTTGGATTGCCGAGGACCTAAATCGAGTACAGTAATCCATAAAGTTATCCGTTTCCGATAAAAACTTAGCCGAGATTAACGATTGTTTTGCCTTTATGGTACTTGAACGCGTTAAGCGTTGAAAATCGGTGGAAGTACCTTGAGATTTCTCTTCGTCATTAGGGATTTCTTTGGTTTTATGAAAGTTGATTAGTAAAAATTCGAGAGAGTGATGGAGTTGAAGCAAAACAATATCAATAATATTTGTTTGGGATTTTAACTTTATGAGAGTTATAAGAGTGGTAGATGGTCGAAAATGAAGATTAATGATTCAATTCGTGAATCCACAGAAATTATAATTCCGAAATTCAGAGTTCTCAGAGATTTTTCCAACTCCTCTTAAGGTAACGTGAAAGAAGTATTAAATAAGTAAAATACAATATGTAAAAATGCGTGTATGAGAATAAATAAATTAATTAATGTAACATTTGTTCGTACTAGTTTTAGTGATGGATCACTTGTGTTAACGACACTCTTGATCTGAGTAATAAACGAGAGGGAGAAGAGTGGGATGAAATTATCAAAATCACACATATTTTAAATTTTTTTTTGATATATATCGAATGGGAATATATGCTATTGAGAATTATTGCCAAGTTATTCGAACGAGAACTTCAACGAGTTTTTAACGAAAATTCGATACATTTATTGATTTATATTTATTTTATTTATTGTTTAGTGAGAGAATTTATTTTAGTTGCACAATTATCTCGCACCACTGTACCCGTTTATGCACACGTACTATATGTGTTTGTGTAAGTGTTTTTATTGGTACCTATGTACCTAGTAATACCATGCAAATAGTAATTTGAAAAAAAAAAAAACTTTTTTGACATCATAGTTTCCAACCCATTACACCGCTTTGATCGATCATAACAGTAATTTAGGGTTTAGAGTTTTGATGCCCATTTAATTTCTGTATAATAATGCATTTTCAGCCAAACGATTGGTTTAATCTAAATCATGCAATTATCTAAGAAAATTGCTTGAACACTTTTGGTAATAAAGGTCGCCGTTTCTGAGTGATTGAAAAAGTTGAACAAGTTAGTTTTGATCTTAATAATATATGTAGATAAATATGTTAATTTTATTTTTCTCGGAATCAAGTTACTCTCCTGAGTCCTTTTAGCAAATGTTTGCAATATAATATATTTAAGCATTTAGCAGTAAACTTTACCTTTATTTTGGTAAAATTTCCAAGGTAATTGTATGTGATTTGATTTGGCTTGGATTATTTTTTTACAATTTCGTAGTTGCCAGAATTATTTTTAGACCGTGTTTACCATCCTACATGATATAAAAAGAACACCCCACTCTTTTTTATTTAGTAATACCATCAAAAAGTAATTTAAAAAAGAAAACTTTTTTTGGCGCATTGTAAGAAAGCGCTTCGATCGAACATAAAAGTAATTTAGGATATACAGATTTGCAGCCCATTTAATTTCTGTATAATTAAAAGCGAATTTTAAGTGGGTTAGAAGAGAAAACCCGATTATTATTGAGACTTTTTCGTGGACGGAGTTGTGCGTATTCTTCAATGTAAAAATTAAAATGTACCTTTGGATAACTAGCAAAATGTCCTCGATGAAAATATTGAAATAATCGGTCGGCAGTCCGTTAGAAATCGAGTGCCTTGTATGGTGTTTTGCATGAACAACATATATGTACGTGTATTTTTGTTTCCTTTTAGATAAGAAGATTATTATTAAAAACAAAATCTTGATTCTTTTCAGTTCAACATTTGGAAACTGAAGCACATATTCTTCAATTGACCACAAACGAAACTGTTGAGTCATGTAACGAAAACCATCCGAATTTACTACGATCGAATAAGCCTTCAATTGCAATTATACCTATGGATGATTGTGCTATGATTAATTCAGAAAATATTTGTAATACCAGTTCATGTAGCGAACTGTTAGTTGAAAACATTATTACAACATTTGTAGAAGATATAAATTAAATTCATCTCTGATATATACATATGTATGAATGCAGAAAAGTATCCAATGTATTGAAAATGTGAGTAGGCTAAGGTGGTTGCGCAGATGTGGGTGTAACTTGCATCGCTACAAACCTAAGGACTAACATAAAAATACCAATTACAATTGAAAAGTTAAGCAAAAATAAAACTCGATGTTTAATTTAAAAAAAAACCACAATAAATATATTATATTTAATTTTTTAGGCTTGAAAAAGGTAAGCCCACTAAATTTTCGTTAGCTCGTAATATACCGAATTTAAAGTTCTTTTATTTAAGTTAAAGAGAGTTTAATAATCTTTCCAGGAAAATTCTTAAAATTCGCTTATAAGTACCAGTTATGGTGGATACAAGTTCTTTTTGGATCCAAATATGTACAATTTTTAAGCACTCGCCATTTGCCATTGTTTTTAACGATATATAATACAAGCCCTTTTTTGCATAGCTGCGTTTCAGATTCTTTTAGAATAGCCGTGTTGTGTCTTTATAGTATATTCTATAACCGGTTGAATAAGACAATGCTGTAAGACATAAAGTAAATAAGCTTTTAATTACAGTGTGTTCAATAAAAGCGTTTTCCATTTGCGAGATACGCATAGTGTCAATTAAAATTGTATCATATGTTTTAGAAAATACATTATTTTCTTAAGGCTGGAGTACATGAATGAAATCTTTTGCGTTTAGGACATTCTTTTTTAATATATAAGTATTCATTAAAGCCCAAACATTTTCTATTGGATTCGCATCTGCAGATTGGGATGGCCAATCCAAGGTTGTAATATGGTTTTCGAGTTTTCACTCAGTGCACATTTTGCTCCTATGTTTTGGGTCATTCTCCTCTTGAAGTATCCAGTCAAAGTTATTTTTACAGTAAATCGACTTTATACAGTTTTACCATTTTTTTTATACCTCGTTTACATTTTTTGTGAAGCACTTTAAAACAACCACCGATGTTTTACACTCCGCTGGATAAATTTTTCCGTTTATTAACCAAACGCATCTAACTGAGTTATACAAAACGAAAGTTGACTCATCTGTGAATATTATTTTTGTCCAATTATGGTCAATGTTTAGATCAGCCAATTGCAATCGTTTTTCGATATGAACTCGTATATTAACAATTTGCATAAATTACTGATATGTTTGATGCCGGCCTTCTAAAGTCTGTCCTGTATTGTATTAAGAGATACATTTAGCTCTTTCTTGGATAATAATTTTGGCGTAGAATACGTCTTACCTTACGGTATGGGCACCCATGTCAGGTTTTATTGTTGTAATCTCTATTTCTTTAATTATAAGGAAACGGCTCGGTAACTTTTTTTAAAAATTTTTTTGTAGTCAAATGAAGATGTTAGCTTTCGTTTGACATACATTTCATGTTGGTTGATATCTTCCTAATATTTAAATTTCTCAAATGAAAATTGTATAAACACATGCACACAAATATGTGTGTGGTGTTTGGTTGAGTGTTTGCTGTTGGGCGATTTAAATGTACTCGTGCAGCCCTTTCTTTGTATTGCATAATTTTAGGCGGGCAAGTTAAAGTAGAGTAAAGGCAGAGAAAGCGCTGCCAACTACTGCTTATTAGTGGTGATTTTAACACAGAAATCACTTCAAATACTAGATTGGCGAAATTTATGAGCGATACGTTTAATTTGGATTATATTCGAAATGATGCTCCCACAACTATTGATAACACAACCATTAGTTTTTGCGAGAAATTTAAATGTTAATTTATTTATTTATTTATTTATTTATTTATTTATTAATCTACAGTACAAAGTACCTTACAGACTAAGAAAAATAATATTGAGTGGCCAAAATTGGCTAATATAATACTAGCAATTAATATCAATACCATGCTAAGCTATTGAACGTAGAGTTTTCACAAAATTATTTCGAGATAAAGCGAAATCAAGTACGCTCGAATTAGATAAAGCATTAAATTCCCGAAGTGCACGAGCTATTGGGGCGTTACTTGCAAAGTTAGTCTTAAAGTTCTCTACGTAAAAAGGGAAAAAATTGCGAAGACTTCTCTGTGGAACATTAAAGCTAATCCGCTCAAGTAAAACAGGGCAATCAGTGATGCCATTAATAATATTGAAAGTGAACGAAAGTGAAAGGACAGTCCTTCTCTTTTCTAGAGGCTCCAGGCTAATTAGCATAAGCCGCGAAGCATAGGAAGGAACAGGAGCCTCAAATCGTAGGGAACGTAAAGCTTGCTTAAGAAAGATTTTTAAACATATTTATCCTATTTTTCCCATCATAAGCCTATATTCTCAAAAGTAACTTTCAAATAATCAAATAGATTTGGGTCTGTTATTTATCATTTATCTTTACTATTGATAACTACCATTGACTTCGTTTTTGCGAGAAATTGAATTGATAATTTAAAAACATTTTTATCCTATTTTCCTATCATAAGCTTATGTATATCATCAAAAGTAACTATCAAATAAAGAAATTCATTTGCTTGCATTATTTATCATTATAAATTATCATTATACATATGTTTTCTGTCTTATCGGATGGCGTATTCTACGTTAAACTTAATGGCCGTGTCTCTGACACAGCCTCCTTCTTTTTTAGCTTTTCTCAACGTCATCGTTGATTTTTTCTCAAACCGGCGAGTAATGGCTTTGCCTTGAATTCAGATATTCCCTGCATTCCGCCCTCTTCCAGGCTCATCATCAACGTTCCCTTTTTCTGAAAATCGATCAAAGTACGACTTCAAAAAAGTAACACTCATATTCAGATACTTTGTCGTGCTTTGTTAAAAAAAAGCGCCTTTACCATCCCTGGGTCATGATCACTCCGTTTAATTGGCATCCGTAAAAGCACAAACTATTTAGTAAAAAATAATGAAATAATATTTACACTTTATATACTGAATAAGCGTCGTTTTGCAAATGAACTGCAACTTTTTCCTTCACCAAATATCATTTGTCATATTCGCTAAATGTAGTGTTACCAAGGAAAAAAAATTTATCAATTGCAAAACGTTGTTTCATACATTTAATGATAGAGCCAAATGACTATTTTAGGAAAATATGTATTAAAAAAAGGGAGATGTAGAAAATGTATGGGGGAGCATAAATTTTAAGCCTGCAGCCAGAGTACGCCATTAAATGTTTGTGGAAATTGTGTAACGCTAATAACCATTTAGGTTTCAAGTTTAATACTGAACACAACATTATGAGTCAGGATTGTCCAGTTTATGAAAGAAAGTTAAAGTTGGAAAAATAGCGGGTTGGTTATTAGCAACCAAATTATGAGGTAAAGAAAACAAGGTATAGTTTTAAATGTATTTATTTAAACATTTGTAGTTTCCTAGCTAACAAAGCAGAAGTAAAAAGGCTTATAGAAGAACGAAATCCAGATATTGTATTATGCTCAGAAGCGTGCCATACCTCAGATATTGGTGATGGTGAAGTAAAGATTGTATTTTACACAACTATTCGATGCAACTCTAATAGTAGACATACGGGAGGTGTTGTGTTATTATTGAAAGAAGGTATCGTGTACAAAGTAAGATACAATAGATCGATAGACAAAAATGTTTAGTGTGCAATAATCCAATTAAAAAACTGTGATATTAAATGGCAAATATGTAGGTGTATTGTACCATTCACCAAGGTCTAGTAATAGTGTGTTTTTAAACCATTTAGAATCGATAGTAACAGAGGTGTGTGAAACAGGTACCAACCCCCTTATTATTGGAGACTTCAATAAAAACTTAAATGTTAATTCTTCTTGTTGTAAGAAACTAAAATAAATATTTGCGAAAAGTTCAATGAAACAAATGGTTAATTTCAATACTAGAATTGCAGAAATGTCTAAAACAAAATTGTATCTCCTTTATACAAACGCGAAAGAAGTATATTGCGAGAGACTAGAGCAGAATAAAATTTCTGATCATGAAACTATTTCATTCAGTATTAAAGTCAATAACTCGAACCCATTACGTAGAACAATTACTACAATGTTATGGCAAAATTATACAGTCGAAAATTTAATTAATTTACTAAGAAAATGCGACTTCAGCATATTAAAAAATTTGAATGTCGATGGTATGGTAAATTATATAAACGCTACTTTAACTAGTTGCATGAGTTTACTAACATCTGAGGAAAATATAATTGTGAAATTGAGAAACAAATGGTATGACCAAAAATTTACGGAACTCAATTAACTTAAGTACAATCTACAAATGCAAGCGATCTCAACGGGAGACTTTTCTGAATACAATAATGTTGCAAAATATTACAAAAAGCGAATAAAATACAAAAAATGAAACATATGGAACAAAATGTTGAGTTAAATAGTTTTGATAGTAAATTAATGTGGAAGCATCTAAAGCAGGCGGTCAGTATAACCGCGGTTAAAGATAACATTTCAACAGTTAGTGTAAAAGGCGTGTAATATGAAACTCCTCAAAGCATTGCTGAAGCTTTAAACCATTTCTTTATTGAAAGTATTATTGAGATAAATAAGGATATTGAAATTGTTGGGAGTGGTGGCGAGTCGGAGTCTAGGGTAACAACCAGATTAAAATTTGAAGAAGTTAATACAAATACATTGTTAAACAGTTAAATATAAAATAGGCGGAAGATCATATTATCAGAAGGAGTTATAAAAGATTTAGTAACATACATGGGCCTTTTTTATGCTGACATTATAAATAAAAGTATTACTGGTGTAGTGCCTGATTCATGGAAAGAATCTACTATAATTCCCATAAAAAAAGTAAAAAAGTGAATGAAAGCCGAAGATCTAAGACCTATTAACACATTCTTTTTGGTTGTTGTGGTTTCCGACAGGGTAATTATACGCTGTATTTTGGAACGAATTTCCGTCATCCCTTGTCAAGTTTGGTTTGGAGACAAACCGGTTTCGGCGTTGTGCCATCTTCAGTGTAATTTTTCGTGAGAACGAACATTTAATCTATGTTTGACAATGTGTTAATAGGTGTATTTTGGAACGAATTTCCGTCATCCCTTGTCAAGTTTGGTTTGGAGACAAACCGGTTTCGGCGTTGTGCCATCTTCAGTGTAATTTTTCGTTCTCACGAAGATGGCACAACGCCGAAACCGGTTTGTCTCCAAACCAAACTTGACAAGGGATGACGGAAATTCGTTCCAAAATACACCTATTAACACATTGTCAAACAAAGATTAAATGTTAGAGATAGCGATAAAGAAGCAACTTTTTAATTATCTGGAAAATAATAAAATACTAATGAAAGAATAATCAGGCTTTAGAGAAAAACACTCGCGTAAAACCGCTTTAAATTTGGTAATAGCTGGCTGTAAAGAAAATCTAAATTCGAAAAGTACTGTTGCAGTTTTCATTGGTCTTAATAGAGCATTCGAAAGAATTGACAGTAATATAATGCTAGCCAAATTATATAATATTGGTGTCAGGGATACGGAATTGCGGTGGTTTAAGAGTCTTCTCACAAACCGCAAACAAAAAACCGTAATAGAGTCGGCCGCCTCAGAGGAAGCGGTGGTGGAAAAAGGATTACCACAAGGATCGGTTTTGGCTCCGATTTTATTTAACATACACATTAATGATATATCTTCAGCTATAGAGCACTGCAGTATACGATTGTTTGCGGACGATGCATTACTGGAAGTAAGTGAAACGGATATAATGATAGCAAGGGACAAAATGCAACAGGATTTAAATGCACTTTACAGTTGGCTTGTAAAAATAAATTAAAACTGAATGTTAGCAAAACTTATTTTATGATCATATCAAGATCGCTAAATAATGAAAGACGCAAATTTAATCTGAGCATAATGGGTACAAACATTGAGGAATTTAATATAATCAAATACCTAGGTATTCAGATAGATAACAAATTTGAAATTCAATGAGCACATCGACTACGTTGTTGAAAAATTGCTAAGAAAATTGAATTCATGAAAAGATCATGCAAAAATATAAGTAGGAAATATAAAATTATGGTGTATATATCTATTATAGAGCCGCACTTCTAATATTGTCCAACGATATTTTTTTTTGCGAATGAAGCACAATTAGATAAGCTACAGGTTATGCAAAATAAGGCCATGAGATTTATTTTAAACCTGCGGTATGACACCCCAGTATAAAACATGATCGAAAAGTTAAAGTGGTTGAGCGTCAAACAGCTAATTTTTTATCATAGTATGAAATTTGTTTTAAATATTAAGATTGGTAACCTACCAGAGTATCTGAGTGAAAAAATGAATTATGTTTATGAAACTCACTCCCATGGAGTGAGGGAGAATAATAACTTTAGATTGCCTCTTTTTAAAACAGAAATAGACAAGCAAAATATATTTTATAAAAGTTTAAAAAGGTACAATGAATTTCCTAATTATATAAAGAACAGTAATGATTTCAATAATTTTAAAAATAGTCTATTTGAATACTGCCGAACCCGTCCTCTAAGATGAAATTTTGCCTTCTTATTTTTTCACGCTAAACCAAACGGATCGATTATCGGATTGAAAGAAGCGGGACTGACCTCGCGCTGTCACCTATGTTGAACGAAAATACATATAAAAGAAAATAATATAATATAATATGATCAAAGTGCTATTTAAGAAAGACAACTTAAAAGTGCAAGAAGACCTCGGCTGTCTCTGCAGATATTTAAAACTCGGCATCCATAGCGCTTTGATAATAAAATAATAGTGAAGTGAGACTAAAGGTTCAATTAGAGGTGCCATAACCATAACCATAGAAAACAGCTGATCCAACCAACCTTATGGGTTACATCGATTAGTGGTGCCATACCATAACGCCATAACCATAACCATAACCATAGCGACCAACTGAATTTTGGTTTTTGCCGTAACCACAAACAAATGATTGCTGATTCGCCTTGTTTATTGTGATATTTTTGTTCTTCGTGTGCAGTTTATTTTGTTTTGATGAGTTTTAATTTATATATTGCGTCCGCGTTTTACATACTTTACTAAATTTTTATTTACTTTCAGTTTATTGCACATATCAGCTGTTTATGGTTATGGCACCACTAATCGATTGCTTAAATATGGTTATGGTTATGACTACGATTATGGTTATGGCGTTATGGTATGGTACCTCTAATTGAACCTTAACACTGTCCACTGTAATCAACAAATGGAATAGTAACGCGATACCTAAATGTATCAATTGTCTGATGGAATGAATTATATTAAATATTAAAATAATATTGAGGTGAGACTAGCACTGTCTATTGTAATAACGCGATGTTTGCTGATGGTCATTTTCTCTGTGTTAAGACCTCGTCAGTCTCAAAAGACCCTAACAGTAGCCGCCTAAAAAGCAGCAATAAGGAATTCGAAAATCAAAGCATAGCTATATTTTAAAATTATAATTACTGATATTGAATTTTATTTTTTAAACTGTAATTACTATTGTAAAATAATATAAATCTGGCAACTCTAATTATCATTTTTCTTTTCACACGATTCCTTTGAACCTCGTGTTCGTTATATACTGAATAAAGTCAGTCGTCATCTTACATTGTAACTGCGCGTAAGGTTAATGTAAAGTTTTTTAATTAAATTAAAATGGCGACGGGCACACTTAGTTTTCCTCTTGAAAAACTTCGCGGACGAGAAAACTTCGACGTTTGGCGTCGAAATGCAAAATAATACCTGGTGTTGAAAAGCTGCTGGAAAATTACCGAGACGGGTTTGTGTGAGACTTCTATGGAAAAGGATCGTGACACAAATGAACGGGCGCTAGCGGAGATTACACTCATGGTGGGGCCGAGTAATTTCTCGCACATAGCAAATGCACAAACGGCTAAAGAAGCATGGAGCTCGATAATGGCAGCTTATGAAGACAGTGGTTTAACTCGCAAAATAGAGCTTTTAAAAAAAGCTGGTGCAGTTGAAACTAGAGCAGTTCCGGTCCATACATGATTAAGTGAACGAGGTGGTCATGACGTCAATTAAGTTGCAAAATGCGGGTTTGAATATCGGTGATGAAGTGGTGGCATCATTATTGCTCGCTGGGTTGCTTAATGAGTATCAAGCACTCGTGGAAAATTCAAAAGCAAAGTTAACCGTCGACAGCGTTAAGAGTTTGTTGTTGCAAGACGTCAAATTGGACTGTAGCAGAGATACTACAGACAATGCCTGGTATTCGAAGAATTTCCAACCGAAAAAGATTGACAAAAATTCTTATCTTCTATCAAAAAGTTTCGTTGCTTTAATTGTGGTCAAGAAGGCCACATGCGTAAAGAGTGTCGTAAGTCTACGCAGTCGAAAAAAGCAAATGAGAACGAAGGTAAAAGCAGGACAGCTATGTTTTCAAACTCGCTGTGTAAAAAGTGAAGTTGGAAGAGCGATGACAACAATTGACAATTTTGAGCTTTGGCATCGCATGTTGGCGCATATTTGTAAAGAAAGCATGAAGCAGGTGCAGAATTCAACACTTGGATTTAATTACATCGGCGCAAGTGACAAAGGATGCATTGTATGCTGTAAAGGTAAACAAACGAGATTGCAAGAAAGGCGACAAGAAATTTGTTGTTGAGCGTAGTGTCCGATGCTTATTATCCTGTTAGTGTTGAAGAGGCGTTGAGTAGTGCACCAGCAGGTGCTTGGAAACGTGCTATGGAAGAGGAGATTAGTTCTCTCGAATCAAACAACACTTGGGTGCTTACCAAAATACCTGGAGGTAAAAAAGTGAAAAGTTCGAAGTAGGTGTTCAATAATAAGCGTGATGCGGCTGGTGACCTGGTTCGTTATAAAGCAAGGCTCGTTGTTAAGGGCTGCTCGCAGAAACAAGGCGTTGACTATTCGAAAACATTTTTACCGGTAGTCAGGTACAACTCACTACAATTCTTGTTTGCCATGGCGGTGATCAGATGTACGACTTGACGGTGCATCTATTAGATGCGGTAACAGCATTTTAAAATAGTGAGCTCTAAGAAGAAGTATATATGCAACAGCCCGAAGGCTATGATGATGGTTCAGGCAGAGTTTGTCGTTTGGTAAAGTCACTGTACGGTCTGAAGCAAGCAAGCAAAGTTTGCAACGATAAACTGAATTCAGTTCTCATCAGTATGGTACTAGTTCGGAGCGAAGTCGATCAATGCATCTACTATTGTGTGAACAAACGTAGCAGGGTGTACGTAGCGATATTAATTTCGCGATCAATTTACCGAGTCCGTTTTTACAAAACCCCGGCAAATCTCATTGGCTTGCGGTGAAGCGTGTGATGCGGTATTTTAAGGGCACTGTTGACAAAGTCATCGTGTACCAAAACTCAGCTGAAGGTCTAACTGGGTTTTGCGACGCTGACTTGGGCAGGAAATGTTGATCAGAGGCGTTCAACTTCTGGTTACGTGTTCGTTATGCAGGGCGGTGCTATATCTTGGTCAAGACACAGGTAGAGAACGTTTGCGTTGTCATCAACTGAAGCAGAGTTAATGTCAGTAGTGGGTGCAATGCAAGAAGCGATTTGGTTGAATAGGCTGGAGTCTGATCTGATTTCTGGTGGTACAAAAGCAACAACACTGTACTGTGATAACAAGAACGCAATCCACATTGTTCTTAACCACAATTTTTCTTCCCGCACTGGCAGGAAGATGAATCGTTAAAACTGGAGTACGTTTCTACAAAGGAGATGTTGGGAGATAGTTTGACGAAGGCGGTACCAGCTGTTAAGAATGAATCTATTAATGCTAAAATAGGCTTACAAGAATATGTAATATGCATGTATGTGCACTGTAAACATTTTTTGATTTGAATTAATGTTTTGAAAACTTAAACTAACATACATATGTTTTACAATTTTGCCAGATGTTCTATTAAAGGGAAGTATTGTAAAATAATATAAATCTGGCAACTCCTTTGAACCTCATGTTCGTTATATACTGAATAAAGTCTGTCGTCATCTTACATTGTAACTGCGCATTCTTTTTTCTCTGCTCAACAATTACATATAATGGATCTTGTTTACAGTTTGTTGTTTTATGGTATACAAATTCAAAAGAAATTAATTAAGTGATTGTATAGTTGTAAGTTTTAGGCTTAGAAAGCCGTAATAATAAATAAATAAATAAAAATAAAAATTATATTTAATTTTTTTTATGCCAAAAAACATATTTTGATTTTTCGAAAACAAGATTTATATTGAATTCAGCGCGAGTAGGACGTGTTTTGGCAGAGCTCCTGATTGGTATTAAAAATAATTTTCCAAAATATCGGTGGTATACTTTTGTACGTGTTTCCCGGCATCTTTTTACTTCATTGAAATCTAAATATGTGCACAACACGCAAAAATGCATCCCCTCCGAAGACGCCACAAATTTCTTCATCTGACATTGTGCACAGAGTCTAACCTGACCTGAGCTATGAAGAGTTCCGAGGAGAAAGTGATGCAGAAAATCGGTGAGTTGGCTGCTGAAATGGCAAATTTAAAGCAGTATGTAACCACAGTTGAGAGGAGAGTAACTGATGTCTAGGGCGTGTGCGCTGAGGTTCAATCTCTGCGCAGTGAAGTTTTTGCTTTCCGCTCTCAGCTTATCAAACTTGAAAGCAGCGCTGTCTCTACAGACATAATAATCCGCGGTATCTGGCAAGCTTCTGATGAAAATTTGATTGATGTTTTTGCCAAGGTATGTAGTGCATTCAACACAAAAATCTCCGACTGCACGATGCGTTCAGAATGCGAAGGGTAAAAGGAAAAACACAAAAAAACAACAAACACGCGCTTATTGTTTTGAAGTTGGTCTCTCCGTATGATCGGAGTCATCTCTTCTAATCCATTGCTGCGTTTTGCAAATCGCAGAAGAGATCGGTTGCGCTCTTTGATATCAATAATCAATGATAAACCAGGCTTATTTATTTAATTTAATTATTAAATTCACTTGCATGAGAGCTTGTCCAAGGTACTCCGTGAAGTCATGACACTTGCTTCTGCGCTCAAGACCAAACCGCTTTTGGCGTCAGCATTCTCTGTGCGTGGTAATGTTTACATACAAATGATGCCACAATTAGTGCGTACGAAATTCTTCTTTCACTGAAACATTAACATTTTCTCTTGGTTACCATATTTCTTATACTCTCCTAGCAGTGTTATATATATTTTTTATGCTCATATCTTCTCTTAGTTTTATTTTTTTTTATACTGCCAGCTTGGAGTGTTTATTTGTTTCTATGACTGTAATTAACTCAACTTTCAGCTCTAACAATTTAAATTTAAGAACTACACTGAAATTGGTAAGTGATTACCATCCTGATTTTCAAACTTGCCACTTTAATGCGAGAAGTTTAAGTCAATCCAAACTTGATTATTTAAACTTTGTTTTTTAGGCGGTGTGCATTAATGTTGTTTGTGTGACTGAGACGCGGCTGAGAAGGAATATAATAATAATTTTTACAATATATCTGACTGACTCTGAGAAATGATAGGCATTGTGGAAAAAGAGGTGGCGGTATAGCGATATACTACAAGAACACTATTCAGTCTAAAATTGTTTATAAATCTGATAATATTGATCACGTGGAGTTCATGATGGTTGAATTTTACAATAAGTTTCAACGGTGTCTTTTGATTTGTATGTATAACCCCAGTAGGTCTTATAATTTAGAAAAACTTTTTAAAAATATTCATAAGTACAGTGCTATGTTTGAACATATACTGTTGTTTGGTGATACGACTTTCCGATGTTCTAAATTAGTTCTACAATGAACCGAGTGGAGGACACTTGGGAATCAAGAAGACTATAGAAATGGAATCCAGCAGAGGTTCTATTTTGTTGGAAGTCGGCAATCAGTAGAATAATGGATTGGCAACTGCACGGAATGCATCGCAGCCAAAGGACCGAAATATAGAAGCTATGGTCAGATGAGGCAGTATAACGCTGGGGCCTTATTCGAGCGGATTTTTGAAGGATATTTAGTGCTGTTGTATAATCCCCAACATAAGAAAGGTTTGTCCCCAAAATTGCAGTGCAACTGGGAAGGTCCCTCAAGGTAATCAAACGTTTAAATAACTTGGTGAATCGGATCCAGGCAGTGGGAAGAGCGAGAAACAAAATGAAGGTAGTTCATTCGGAAAGGCTTGCGTCATTTGAAGCAGTTAGTGTGTTTGATCAGGACGATCAGACTTAGGTGGAGGGCAGTGCGGCGATATTTCAAAATCTAATGACATACCAAAGCGAAACCGAGAGAAAGATAGAGACTTCAAGAAATCAAAAAAAAGAACAATCGCAATCAAGAACTTTTGATAACGATCGATAACATTTTAGAGTTGCCATAGGGCACGCAGCTCAGAGTATAAAAGTGCTTTGCCACTCCGTTAGGTAATTCAGCTTGTAATTAAACTTTGAAGAGTGAAGTTGTAAAGCAGTAAGCTAAGAGCTTTAAAGTTGCGAGTGCGTAAATTTTAGTATCCGCGAAATAAATAGCGTTGTTAGTATTAAGATAATCTCAGCGAGTTTTATTTAACAATCCAGTGGTCGCACCTGACGGATTTGGGAAATCATTGGCGTTTTAGGGTAAAAACGTAAAAGTAATGAAAATGTACTAAGAAAGTTCCGAAAGTGTACCTAAAATCGATAGGAAACGACATCTAGAAAAAATGAAAAGGAATCGAAAATGTACCGAGAAAGTTTCGAAAGTTAACACTTGAAAATATATGCTGGCTAAGTAGCGAAAGCGTTGCGAAAGAGTTGCGAAAATCTACAAAGAAAGTACCGAATGTGTAACACCATATAAAAAAAGCTTAAGAAATGGCAAACTAATTTTCGTGTGTAAAATTTTCTTAAACCAGTATGCTGTTCTCAAGAAAACTCATACGCTTTCTACTATGATTTTTCTAAAGAAATTTTGAATTGCTGAACTGTGAAACCCAGGTTTGGCGAAAAAATAAATTAAAAAGCATTTATTTCTTCAAGAAAATTGGCAGCTACGGTGAGTATATTTAAACTTGTAAGTTTATGTTCATTAAATAATACTTATATCAGTAATGAAAGCAACGCAAACTGGACCCAATCGCCAAAAGCGAGGTACCAAATGAGGAAAAACGGCTACTTATAGCGTAGGTGAAAGGTGCTCCTAGGATATGGAACATCAGAGACGCGATGCATTCAAATAAAAATGCAGTGAACCAGGCAGGCCTGGGAATGCAATAGCCAATCGCTAGGTAAGCCTACTAAGTGTTCGTTTAATATTCAACAAAAAACGTAAAACTGCTCTCTAAATTCATGTCCATATCAAATAGTGGAATGTAAAATGGGTTGGGTTAGCTTAAGAGAAAGCTATCGGTACCGGGCGAAGGTAGCGCGTAAAGGTAATAGTAGAAGCGCTGGTGGAGTGTCTAAGTGAGCCATCGTTTTCTGAAAATGTCGGCTGGGAGTTCTCGGAGGAAATATCTTGTTTGCCAAATGTGTCGCAAAATAGAAGGTAATCCAAGACATATTTATAAGACAAAATTTTAATAATATTGGCGGTAAATATAAAGCCGCTCCTTTCATATATCTGTATATATTATTTTGGAAGTTTTTACTGCGACAATTACATCTGTATAGATTGACCTACATATGACCATAACTCATAACCAATCATCCTACTATGTGCAGCAGAGTATATATTTTTTCATATACCAAACTTTTACACGTACACTGAAATGCAAAATGTAGATGCCAATGTCCAACTTGAGCAACCAGGGTAGGATACTAACAAAGTTAGTTATGGATGCAAACTTTCACATTTATAATATTAATTGAGTTTGTTTTTTAATAAAACATTTTCAACAACCGGAGACGAAGAAGCAACAGCCTCTTTTAAAAGCAGCTCAAAATATGACTACATAAGTGCCAGTAATTTTTGATAGCAGTTTTGAGCATCATGTTAATGCTACTCGCTTTCGAATATTTTTTTGTTTCCAGACTCCAACACCAACCACATCTCGCAGCGCCAGCCGCCCACAAACCCTGGAATTATGAAAAAAATTCGATGTTTTGTTAAAAATTTAGAAGTGTCACCTTTTAAATAAGCGTTTTCTGGCTTTGAATTTTTACTTAAACATCTTCCTAAGTATAACTGATGGAAAGATGACTGAGGAAAGACGGAAGTGTCCATAAATCAAAGGAAAACATGTGCTTGGTAGTCTACATTTGCAGCATTTTCGTGGAAAAATAGAAAAAACTAAAAAGTTTCCATAACAACCCCAAAATTTTCAATAGCTTCCTAAAAGTCAATTCTAAAGAGTTTTGGTCGATAAAAGCATAAAAATGATGATGAGACAGACCCAAAGAACTCTCATCAAAACATTGTCATCACCTGGCCGGTAGTCTACAAATGTAGACGCCATACAAAATACGTGGAAAGTTACATCACTTTTGAATTCTATTGAAAAAATTTTAATGTAGGCTTGTCGAAACATGTAGGGAGTTCACAAGCACTGTCGTAAATAGTGATGTACGTATACATATATATATATATATCATAAGGAAACAAACCGCTCAATTTTATTAAAAGTAATTTTTTGCTGATTAATTGCTTGAATACCACATACAATAGTAAAGGAAATAACAGGGTGCGTTCACAAGCTCATCTGTTATTTAAATAACGCACTGTGGAGCGCCAGGGCTCCGCTGTCACTAGCTGGTGCCGTTGCCGTTATTACGGCTGCTGCTACGGCTACTGCCGCCATGTGGAGCGCCAGGGCTCCGCTGCCACGCACTGGTGTTGTTGCTGTCGTCGCGCTCCGGTGCGTCCACAAACCAAAAATAGTATGTCGGCCACTTGCCGGTAGAAAATATTTAAAAATGTTTTTAAGAAAAAAATAGGAACTGAACTATTCGCTTTTAAGTGCGCGCAATGAATGGCGTTCTTTTTATTTTTCACTTAGATCCTAAACTTAGCTGTAATTACAAACTAGTACTAAAAGTAATAGATCTTAGATGTAGGGTTGTATTTTATAAACTTAGTACTAAATTAATTATCTTATTAGGTAGGGTTGCGACTTGTAATTTGTTTCCATTACATCACCCTCCTTTGAAAAAGAAGGATGTAGCAAGGTGATCAGTCTTGCTATATCCTTCTGCACATATGTAATTAATAGAAAATAATAAACTTAAAATTAACAATAATTTTAGTCTTATAACTTAAGTTTTTAAAAGATATTTTAAAATTAGGTAATTATTCTAATTTTAATAGCCATAATATTATAGATATATAAATGTATGTAGATGTTTATATTGTATGATTAAGTGTATTTTGGAATAATATAGGCTTAAATTTAAAAGATGAAGTTTCTTCAGTTTTACATTACCATTCTTAGGGTAAGTGTAAATTTAAATTTATATTTTGAATATATTTTTTTCATACATATTTTAATTTTCATTGTATTTTGATTTTAATATAATTAAAGTTTTTGTAGCCAATTTTTATATACGACTTATAAAAGTTTTGATTTTTCTTTTTGTTTTGTACAGGTATGGTTTATATTTTTTCATATATTACTAATAAAGTATAGTATTAGACTTGATATCTATCAAATTTTATTTAACTTATTTTGTGTATACGGTTTTTGTGTACTGTCTTTTCTTTCTTTTTCTCTTTATCAAAAATTGTTACGTTTACACCGTCAATTTTTGTTATAACGTACGGGCCTTGGTATATGTTTGCATGTTTATCTCGTGGTTCTTTTTGAATTAAAACCAAATCATTTATGTTAACTGATAAAGGACGTGCGGTTTTATCATATAGATTTTTATTTCGCGTTTTATGTTTGTTAATAAGTTCTTTTGCGAGTATGTGTGATTTTTGCATTCTATATTTTACTTCCTTTGCATAATTTTCAACGTTATATATTGGATCGATTTTTTCTTTTTGTAATTCATTTGGCAAAATGACTTTTCTACCAAATACTAATTCGAATGGAGTAAATTTGTAGGCAAAAACTGTGTTTTTTGTTGTGTTATGCAAAAATGTAAAATATTTTAGATATACGTCCCAATCGGAATATGTTTCTTCTAAGTACGCACGCAAATATTCGTTAAATACCCTATGGTTCCGTTCAATTGTACCAACGGTTTCATGATGGTATGCGGTTGAAAAATTATGTTCGATTTTTAAAATTTTCGTTAATTCTTGAAAAATATCGTTTTTGAATTCTGTACCTAAATCGGATTTGATAGAATTCATGGTACCATATGTTAACACGAAACTCTCAAAAATGGCAGATGCAATTGTTTTAGCACTTTTGTCTGGAATAGCTACCGTTACTAAATATTTAGTTAAATCGCATATAATGGTAAGTGCGAACTTATTACCATTATTCGACTCAGGTAAGGGTCCCATTGTATCAATAACTACAATGTCGAATGGTTTGCAAGGTGTTGGTGTAAGAACAAGATTTTCTTTATTTTTAGGCTTAACTTTGTTTAATAAACATTTTTCGCAACTTTTTACAAATTTAGCAATGTCACGAGTCATGTTTTTCCAATAGTATTTTGTACGTATTTTTGCATAAAGTTTTTTGTTTCCGCAATGTCCTCCTGCAAGCGGGTCAGTATGGTAAATTGTCATTAGTTTTTGTTTCTGATCGTCGTTGTCTACAGTCTCTACTGGATCTGTTAGTATAATTTGTAATTTCTTTAAAATTTTGTTTCCGCTGTTTTTTAATTCTGATATAGAAAAATATTTGAAAAATGTATCGTTTTTTGGCCATTCAAAATGTTTAATGTAGCGATTGCCGGCTTCGTTTTCGAGCCTCGAAAGTAAGTCATCTAAATTCGTTATTTCGTTAACAACCTTGACATTAAGCAAATCGATTTTTTTGTGTTTTAAATGTGCACATATTTGTAAATTTGAAATTTTGTAATTTTTATCGTGATTCATTGTTGATCTAATACGCGGCATTTTTTTTGAAAAATTAAATGCAAATTTGTCATAAACGTTTAAAGTCTGCGTTGAATTGTCTATGTCGCTGTTTTGTATTTCTGTTTCGTTAAGTTTTTTAGTCATCGTTCTGGTTTTAACTGCAAGAACGTGTTTCGTTGATTCCCTAATCTCGTCAATGGAAATGCGTGAAAGTGCGTCGGCACTGACGTTTGATTTACCTTTAATGTACTCTATAATGAAATAATATTCGGCTAATTCGAGTCGAATTCTCGCAAGTTTTGAAGATGGATCCTTCATATTGAAAAGAAAAACTAGTGGTCTGTGATCTGATTTGACAAGGAAGTTAGTTCCGTAAATGTATGGACGAAATTGTTTTATGGCAAAGTAAATGGCTAAAAGTTCCAACTCTATAATTGGTTTTTTCTGTTCCGCTTTATTAAATGCTTTAGAAGCGAAACAAATAGGCAGATCGCTACCTTGCTGTTCTTGGCTAAGAATAGCGCCACATCCGGTTTTTGAAGCATCAACTGTAATAATAAATTGTTTGGAAAAGTCTGGATATTGTAGCAATTTAGGTGACATTAACGCTGATTTTAGTGATTCGAAAGCTTTCTCGCACTCGCTGTCCCAAATAAATTCTACTTTTTTTCTGTTTAAACGATTCAAGGGTGCGGCTAGAGACGCAAAGTTAGGTATAAACCTTCGGTAGTAATTTGCAAATGCAACGAATCGTCGTACTGCGTCTTTGTCAGTCGGTTTTGTATATTTTTTAATTGCGTTAATTTTGGAATCGTCTGGCAACAAACCCGTTGCCGAACATTTGTGGCCTAAAAATGTTACTTCTGGCCTTAGAAAATTGCACTTATTTGGATTAAGTTTTAGGTTAAAAGATCGACATGTATCGAAAAGTTTTGAAAGGTTTTTAATGTGATGTGCTTCACTACAGCCTATGACGATGATATCGTCGACGTACAAAAATGCTACATTAGCCGGAATACCTGAAAAAGCGATTGTCATCATTCGTGTAAACGAATTTGGTGCTACATTCAAGCCAAAAGGCAAAACTTTCCATCTAAATGCTCCACGTTCGGTGCTAAAAGAAGTAATATCGCGTGAATCTGTATGCAAGGGGATTTGATGAAATCCAGAGAACAGGTCTAGTGTCGAAAAATATTTTGCTCGACCAAGGTTATCTAAAATGTCATCAACACGTGCCAAAGGGAACTTGTCTGCAATTAATTTTTTATTGACTGCACGAAAATCTACGCACATACGATATGCTTTTCGCCCATCATTGTTTTTTTTTGGAACTATAATTAAAGGACTGTTGTAATTTGAGTAACTTGGTTCGATAAGGTCATTGTTTAACAATTTATTCACTTGGCTATTTATTTCCTCACGCTGAGAATATGGTAATCTGTAATTTTTTATGTAAACGGGGTTTGTGTCTGTCAGTCTTAATTTTTGTTCGTAAAAGTTATTTAATGTCATTTTGTCGTCAGGCAGGGCGAATATATCTGCATATTCTAGACATAAGTCGAGTAAATTGCTTGCGTTATTGCTTTGGATTTGTTTCTTTAAAATTTTACTAAGTTCTTTTGTCCGGTTATCGTCTTTCGTCGTCTTTTTGATGGAATAAATATGGTAATTAGAAAGTTTATCTGTCCGAATGTTACAGTTCTTTACGTATTTTACATCGTCTGTGGTATTTATAATCTTGATAATTGGGTTGCTGGCATTAACAATGCATCTAGCTGTAAATACACCGTTATCAATTTCTTGTGAGTCCACGAAGAGTGGCTCCGGTTGCTTGCCTAAATCAAAGAGTCGAAAAACTTCGCATCTGGGAGGTATAACACAGTTATCGCTTTCTGTCCCGTGAAGAATCGGAATCGCGACTTTTTCATTGCCTTCCCAGAAGGAAATACGGTTGTTTGCATAGCTAATAACACACCTGTTTGTTTTTAAAAAATCTTTACCCAGTATACCATCGGATGGAATATTAAAATCGTCATTCACCACGTGTAAATTATGTTTTATAGAAAAGTTCGAAAAATTTAAATTTGCGGTTATTTTACCTAAAATAGAAACACTATTAGAAGTGACACCAGTAATGTGGATAACATCGTCTGTATTGATTGAAAAATGTTTGTTTAAACTTGAAATTTTGATTAAAGAAATGTCGGCTTGCGTATCGACTAAAAACGTACGTAATTTGTTACATCCGGTAAAGTTTAATTGGATAAAGTCAGAATAATTTAAGTTAAGACAGTAAATGCCTATTGTTTTAGACAGATCGGTTAGATGTCCGTTTCTTGCTCCCCCAGTGTTCGCGCCTGAGGGGCCAGGGCGTTTAAAGTCCGCACATTAGAAAAATTTCCACTATTATTGTTAGTTCCGTTGGTATTGTTGTTTCTGTTTTGCGTATTGTTGTTAAAATTGTTTACGTTACCCCTAGTACTGTTGTTATTATACCTAGTATTGTTGCCATTGTTGTTTGACCTGTAGTTATTGCCGTTGTCGTTGTATCTATAGTTGTTGCCATTATTGTTGTACCTAAAATTGTTTGCGTTATTGTTGTACCTAAAGTTGTTTGCGTTATTGTTGTACCTAAAGTTGTTGCCATTGTTATATCTATTAAAATTTTGAAAATTACTTCGAAAATTATTTGCTCTGTTATTGTTTAATTGGAACGCTAATACTTGTCTCTCTTTTGCTTGGTTATTTTGTTCTACGATCATTTTTGCTACTACGTCCTTTGAATCATTGAAGGTTGTCGATGCTAAAATTGACTTAACTAAGTCAGAACGTGTATTTAACCTGCATACATTTACAGTTTGTTCAACTGCCATTTCTTGGGCTTTAGCTTGTGTCATACCTTCAGTGATTAAAGAACGTCGCAGTGCATCAGATAGCTCCTCGACACGTTTGGCAAATTCTGTATAATTGTTGTTTACAATGGTCAAAGTTGCAATTTTTCCAGTTACAACTTTTGAGTTGTCCGGTTTTATTCTACTACGTAACGCGTCTTTAATCTGGAATTGCCTCGCGTGCCTTGCCTTCAAGCTTTGATTTTAAAAATGCTATAAATGTACTTTGTAGGTTTTCATCTGAGAGATCTTCAATTAAATTAATTTTATCTATAAATGATTCAAGTGCTAGCGGATCACCGTTGTAATTTTCCCTAATGATTGATGCACAAAGGCTAATAAAAGATTTTTTCTGTTCCGGAGTTGCCATTTTTGTATCGTCAGTACTCAAATTTAAATTTATATTTGCTAATGATTCGAATCCTAAAAGGTCTTCACTGATTGAAAAATCTGGCTGACCTGTGTCAGTATCTGACATTTGATGAAGCTTTGAAAATCTAATAAAAATCAATTTATTTATCTGAACGTTGAATTGTTGCTAAGTGCTATTGTATCGTATTGCAAATTTTTAGTTTAACTAACACTGTATGGCAGAATTTATGAAAAAAATAATTTTGAAATTTCGACTTAATGTGAAATATTTATTTGAAAAATGTTATAAAGTTCAACGCAGGCATAGTACGACAATGCACAGATCAAAAATTGTATTAAGGTTGCAAATTAATTATTTGTATTTTCGAAAAAAATTTGTTTTAAAGTCTGACTCACGACTAACACTGGAAGGCACCACCGAAAAGTTTTTGTTGAGAAAATATTTTTAAATTATTGCAAAAGTTAATATTTGAAGAAATATTAGTAAGTGTTTTCGCACTACTGTATGCAAAGCTGAAATTCCGATGAAAAAACAGTAACACAAATGTATATAGGTAATTAAGCATGTATTGGGTTGGCTATGTAGGTAATATAAACGTATGATTAGAAAAGTACAGTAAGCAAAAATACAAAAACAGTAAGAATACCTGTATGTATGTAGTATATAATGTAAAGGTATATAGTAAAAAGTACAGTAGTTGAAAAACTAAAAAGTTACGGTATATAATCCAAATTGTACAGTTGTACGCAAAAGTGAAAAGGTATTGGCATATATATATGAATATAATATAAAAGTATTTTTCCAAAAGTACAGTAGTTTAAAAAGTTAACAGTTACGTTATATAATGCAAATTGTACAGTAGTACGCGAAAGTGAAAAAATTTAATTTTAATACAAAATATGTACATATGTCGTTATATAATTTTCCGCACACTGTGCGCCATACCCAATGCTGCAAAAGCCGCTACTTGCTTGATGTGTATGTATATACTGGAACACTGCTGTTATCCCGCGCTGGTGAACCCTTGTAGATGTTGTTGTACCGCTGCTTTTTCATCGATGTTGGCTGTACCGAAGCCAGAAAATCCGTTTGTCGGTTAATAACGGCGCTTTGTTATGGCGTGGTTTGCAATATTTAAAATTTTGTTTTTGTTTGGCAATTTATATAACTGAATTTTTTTTGAAAATTTGGTACCACCGCTTTTTTTTTTTTAATGTTTTTTTTTTTGTTATTTCGAAAATTATAAATGTGTTCGTTTGAAAATTTTGGTACCACCGCTTTTTTTTGTATTTTATAATGTTTTTTTTTTTTTATAGTTATGTCGAAAATTATAAACTTGTTCGTTTGAAAATTTGGTACCACCGCTTTTTTTTGTATATTTTTTTTTTTTGGTTTTATATTTACCGTTTAAAACTTGTTCATTTTTATTAATTTTGGAGAGAAAAAAAAAAAATTGTTTCTTTCTTTTAAATTCAGTTCGTTTTTTTTGTTTAAAATTTTGTTAATTCATTTTTGAAATAATTATATTCAAAAATTTCAATGTTTTTTTGTATTTGATTTCGGTTTAAAAAAAAAAATCATTAAATTTTATTTGCAAAATGTCAAATGTTTTAGGTTTATTTTTTTTTTTTTTTTTTTTTTTTTTTTTTTTTTTTTACCATCACCTATCTACAGCCACTATGCACTTATTTTGTGCTGGAAAGTTCTATAGTTTACATTTGAAAAGTAAAGTTTTAGTTCTGTTCATTGGTTTACTTTTTTTTGTTTTTGTGTTTAAATTCAATTAAATACATTTTTTTTTTTGTGTAATTTTTTTTGTAGTTTTTTTTGTAATTTTTTTTTTTTTTTTTTTTTTTTTTTATATATTTTTTTGGATTTTATAAATTTTCTGTATTTTTTTCATTTTTTTTTTTTTGCTTTTAATTGCTTTTAATTGGCTCTGCCCTTGGTTTTTGCCCGAGGGCCACGCAATCCCTTGGTTTTTGCTCGAGGGCCACGCAAATCGCTATTCGCTGTCACGGTCGCCATGTGGAGCGCCAGGGCTCCGCTGTCACTAGCTGGTGCCGTTGCCGTTATTACGGCTGCTGCTACGGCTACTGCCGCCATGTGGAGCGCCAGGGCTCCGCTGCCACGCACTGGTGTTGTTGCTGTCGTCGCGCTCCGGTGCGTCCACAAACCAAAAATAGTATGTCGGCCACTTGCCGGTAGAAAATATTTAAAAATGTTTTTAAGAAAAAAATAGGAACTGAACTATTCGCTTTTAAGTGCGCGCAATGAATGGCGTTCTTTTTATTTTTCACTTAGATCCTAAACTTAGCTGTAATTACAAACTAGTACTAAAAGTAATAGATCTTAGATGTAGGGTTGTATTTTATAAACTTAGTACTAAATTAATTATCTTATTAGGTAGGGTTGCGACTTGTAATTTGTTGCCATTACAGCACTAGAGAAATACGACTTAACACGCTATAACACGCTTGTGAAGTCCCTAATGGTTTTTTGTAAACGGTATTATTCTAAGCTTCTTTATACATATATGTTTTTGTGTGCGCATGCTAGACTCTGTGATTTAGATAGACTCTGTGATTTAACACTTAACACTGCGCACTTCATGTTTAATAACTTTATTTTAAATAAAATTGCTTTTAAGCATTGAATTTAAGTACAAACAATTGTATGCTTAAAAACATACAAACAAAACTAACCGCGTTCTGTGACGTAGCATAAACAGCTGATTCTGTCAAATTTGCTGAGAGCGAATAGCGGTTTGCGGAAGGCGCAACCTCTGTATTTTCTAAATCGTGGTATCCGAAGTGATAAGCAAGAAGAAGGAGTATTGTCCGAAGTATATTTAGAAGATAGTTTTGAAGTTTGGGAGTCGGTCATTGAGTAACGTCGAAAAAAATCCGATCGCAAAGAAAAGAGTGCGGAATAGGTTGATATTAATTGAATTGATAACATTCATAGGCCACTTATCTGGCTATCACTGAGCCACGTTAGATATAAGTGCCCTATCTGCATTCATCATTTACTCCGAAAATAAAGACCATATTCAGAGCACAGACAAGAGACGAAAGTTTTTGCTAAGCCTTTGTATGTGCCCTTAGTGGAAATTAATCGTAATTTTACTTTAATTTTGAGAAAAACAATTGAAAATGAAGTACGCTGTTTTAAACTGCTCTAATTTCGACCGCGATAAGAGCGAAAATCTTCGTTTTTTTCGTTTACAAAGGATGAAAACATCCAAAGTAAGTGAATACATTTTTGCCGTAAAAATGTAAACGTGAAAACCGCGGGGATTTGGGGCGGATTGTAGGATTTGAATTATGTATATACAATTAATTTTTCACAATTCTATAATGGCGGTTATAGACAGCTGACGTCACACTTCGACTATTTCACATAGCTGAATGCATAGGCTTAGATACTTTAACCATGAGGTAAACCCAAGATTGATATAGAAGAGATTGCGTCGACAGCTAACAAAAATTGTTTACGATCTGCGCTTGTACGACACACCATCAATAACGTATTCTCAATTTGATTGGATAATTGCTTTATAAATTCGAATAATATAATAAATCGCGCTGCACTTCACAAAAAATTATAATTATATATATAATTTTGGCGCGTACACTATATAGCTCAGTATTTAGCCGGGCTTCACCTACCATTTGTGGTGTGCGTCTTTATATTATACCACAAATTTAGGGACCTACAGTTTTGTGCCGACTCCCAACGGCAGATGTATTTAATGAGGAGCACTTTCATGGCAGAAATACCCTCGGAGGTTTGCCATTGCCAGCCGAGGGGTGACCGCTATTAGAAAAAACTTTTTCTTTTATTAAGATTTTGTTTGCCCTGACTGAGATTCGAACCTCGAACTCTCCGGTATATCAAGTTATAGCACGCTCCGCCACAGCGGCCACATATATTTATAATTAAACCTTTAAAATAATAGAACACCCAATATTCACTTCACTCGTGTAGCAATTTAAGAAACTTTGATAATGTGACGTCATCAGATAACCAATATCGTTAAATAATCAATTAATCAGTATTGAGGTAAACCTATAAAAAGCGTCGCATGTAGCCAAAAGTACAATTGAATGCAAGTCCTGTAGGGAAAACAAAATGTTAGTTTTATAGTTAGTGTAAATAGTATGGTTGCATTTAGTTAATGCAATTGTGGAAGGGCTATGCTTCGCTGTTTGAAGAGAGCGTATCGTACACTAGAAAATGAGTTTATTCATGCGCTCTAGTATGTACACACAAACAATTAAAGTGTGAAATCCACACTTTTTGGAGCAATATTAACACAAATTTTTGGTGTCACTCTCATTTGTAACACCAAACAATGCAACGTGAGAAAATATGGTGTAATTTACGATTCTGCCCGCTGTTCTGCACTTTGAAGTAAAAACTTAACACTATTTGGTAGTCAGCATTTCTGTTCATTACAAAAGGCGTTACCAGAAGTAAGCAAAATGTAACCAATCCACCACTTGCAATTTCACTAAATAGATACCATAAATGCGAATTTCTTTTTTTTTTTGCAAAGTACCATACTTATCTACATCTATTCAAACTTAAATCTGTAGCACTTAAAATACCGTTCAATTCTAAGGTACGCCTCGAAGTGGAAGTTTTTTATTAAGCTATGTATATTGATTGTACCATTATATCGATAACCTTACAATACTCGAAAGCCTCAGGGCTGCCATATCTACTACAGCTCGGCTAACCTGACAATAAGGGATCGACCCCGATCACTGTACACAATTGAAACATACTTAACGTCTAGAGTAGAGATTTCTTAAATACTACAGCAAATATGAAACTTACAGCTATGAACAATATTATTGAATAAATGTCGCTTTGGCTACTTTAATGCTTCCCCATTACAACTTCTCCAGTGTCTTATGTTACACGCTTCCACAATACCATCGTACGGAATCTGGGTTATCTGGCAATTTTCGATATCCCTGATGACATATCTGTCATTTGGCAGTACTTTGTGTATCACATAGGGACCTTTGAACTTAGGAACAAGTTTTTTGTTTGTTCCAACGGTTGTATCCACGTTTTTAATAACGACAAAATCACCTAAACTGAATGAACTAACTTTAACGTTTCGTAGTTTACTACGATGCAGATTATACTGCTGTATTTTGTCAATGTTTCCTTTGGCGGTGACCCGAATTGATTCGAAATCCCCTCTCCCCCCTTTCGAACTGAACTCCTCTAAATATTCCGTCAGTTTGTCCACCGTCGGCCCCCTCTGGGTGACTCCAAAAAGCACTTTACTTGGTGACATACCGATGCTTCTATTTATTGTGTTATTTAGGGCAAATTCAATTTTTCCGAGTTGCTTCACCCAATCCGCGTGTTGCAAAGACTCGCTTAACTTCGCAAGCATTCCGACCAGGGTCTTATTGACCCTCTCGACCTGGCCGTTTGCCTGCGGAGAGTGAACTGCTACTTTCACGTGCGTTATATTTTTCTCGCTCATGTAATTTGAAAAATCGTTGGAAGTAAAACTACTGCCCCTATCGGTTATGCACCTTACTGGACGACTGTAATAATCGAAATACTTATTTAATGCTGCTGTGACTTCCTTTGTGCTAGTGGTCAGGACCGGGTACAGTTTTACATATTTCGTGAACGCGTCGATGATTACTAAAATATGCTTTCGCTTGGATTGTAATGCCGGTAAAGGTCCTAAATGATCTAAGAGGATCGTATGGAAAGGGACTGGCTCTTTCGGGATGTTGTGCAAAAGTCTTTCATTAGCTCTATTTGGAGCTGAGTACATAATACAACGTATGCAATTTTTCTTGTAAGTATCTACCTTGCTTTTCATATCTGGAAACCAATAACTGCCTTTTAATTTATCGTAACACTTATCCACGCCTAGATGACCAATTTGTTCGTGAGTGGTTCGTATAACCTCTTGTTCTAATTCCTGAGGAACATATAACCGAAGCTCGTCGCCATTTTTTCTATATACTACACCGTTAACCATTGAACAATTTTTATTATCTTCTCTTTCTAATTTGTTTTTAAGGTCTGAAATTTTCTCATCGCGGGCTTGCGCAGCTAGTAGCTGAAAATCGATATCCTCACTATCCACTACCGCGACTAAACTTTCGCTGTTCTCTTCTTTTCTGCTAAGTGCATCGACATGAGTCATTTTTGTTCCTGGGCGATGGTGAACAGAATAATCATAATTTTCCAATTCTAATGCCCACCTAGCAATGCGGCTGTTAAGCAATTTTTTATTTAGTGTAAGGGTCAATGAGTTACAATCCGTAATGATTTTGAATTTGATGCCTTCTAAAAAGGCCCGAAATCGTCTCAGGGCGTAAATTATTGCCAATGTTTCTAACTCAAAGCTATGGTAACGTGTTTCAGCGTCTGTCGTTCTTTTAGAGAAATAAGATATTGGGTGGAACTCGCGATCGTCCTGTTTTTGGAGTAAGATCGCTCCGAATCCTACAGCGCTTGCATCACAATGAAGTTCGGTTTCCCTTTCTGGATTGTAAATGGACAAAATCGGACACGAAGCCAATTTTTCCTTGAGCGTTTCAAAAGCTTTAATATGCTCCTGGTTAAACTTGAACTTGTTGTCCTTTTTCAGAATATCGTAAAGTGGACGTGCAATCAGCGAAAATTTTTCAACAAATTTTCTGAAATAAGAACATAGTCCAATAAATGATTGAACTTGTTTTTTAGTCTTAGGTATTGGATAATTCGAAATTGCTTCGACATGGGAGTTTGACGGTCTAACCCTTAAATTCGACACCCTATATCCTAAGTATTCAATAGTTCCATAGGCGAACTTACACTTTTTTATTTTTAACTGAAGTCCATGTTGTGAGAGGCGTCTTAATACTCGTTCGACAAGAAGGTAATGTTGGCTAAATGACTTGTTCGCAATTACTATATCATCCATGTACGCCACGACTTTATTTTTTTCAATGAAATCTCTCAAAATTAGCGTTATAAAACGTTGAAAAATCGCTGGACCGTTTTTAAGGCCGAAAGGCAATCTTAAAAATTCATATTGCCCGTTAGGAACAACAAATGACGTATACTTAATCGAGTTGTTATCCATTGGTATCTGGTAAAAGCCTGATTTCAAATCTAACAATGTGAAAAATGATTTCCCTTCCAAATACTCCAAACAGTCCTCTATTAAAGGCAATGGGTAATTATCCCTAGCTATAATTTTATTTAAATTTCTGTAATCAATGCACATCCTAGTTTCCCCCGATTTCTTCTTCGTCAATACTATTGGAGAAGCATATTCTGAATTACTATGTCGAATTATTTTTTTCTCGAGCAACTCTTTTATAATTCGCTCAACTTGAGTTTTTTCCAAAAAGGAAAGGCGTCTCGGTGAACAAAATGTCGGAATGTTGGATGTCGAAATTATTTTTGCTTTGTAATCCGTTTCCGGTGGAGTATCGTTATTCGATTCAGTATATGTAGGTGTTTTTTATCATCGTTTCAAAGTCTTTTACTGAAGCCGAAGAAAGCTTCGGATTAATGTCTACAAAATTCTCCCCGATTTCTATATTACAAATCTCTTTAAACCCCATCTCAACCAAGGAATTATCAACCGTGGGTTCTTCTACGTATTCAATGTTTTGTTTATTTTTCAATTCAGGTATTTGTTTATCGAACATAAACAGTGAAATATTAAATTTAATCAAAAAGTCTCTGCCGAGCAATAAAGGAAACGGTAACGAACTATCTGGTAGCACTACCAAGTTAATATTTTTTAAATTGCTACGATATTTTATTAAGGCATTTATACTGCCACAATGCTTAATCTTTATATTTCGGATAGATGTATAATTGGAAATTTTCTCTTCATGTAACATCGCCTGTGGATTTTCCAAAGCAACCAAGGAACGTTGCACAAAGCTAATAGGGCTGCCCGTGTCAAAAACGCATGGAAAAATAACAAATTGTGGGCATTTTGCATCAAAAGTATTCAAAGCGACACTTACCGTATCTTTAAAGCCAACTTTCTCAGTCAAATCAAAATCTTCATATGCAGCAGCAACCATTCTTTGAGGACAATTCGCGTAATGATGATCCAGCTTTCCGCATTTAAAGCACGATCCCTTGATACGTGGCTTTTCTTTGCAACCGCTTGCATAGTGTCCCGATCCGGAGCAGTTATAGCACCTTATAGGTAACGCCTTCTGCTCGCCACTGCGTTGTTGGCCATATTTCTCGCTTGAGTTCTGAACGATTTTTTCGTACCTCGGCAATAATCCCTTTAGCTCCTTCATTGACGTCACGTTGTAAAACATTGCGACACTTGGTGACTTGTCCTGCAGCCCGTCGATTACGAATTCAACCAAGTCTGCTTCGCTAACTGGAGCCTTGCATGCAATTTCCTGCATTGCCAACACGTAATGGTGCAGGCTTTCGCTATTTCGCCGCCATCGTCGAATCTCCAACTTCTTAAAAATATCTCTGATGTTAACGGTCTTGTGGAATTCTTCTTTAAAAAGTGGCTTAAACTCCTCCCAAGAACGGGACACCGTCATTTGTAGAAACAGCTGGGCACTACCCGTCAGCAATCGGCGAGCCAACACAAATTTTAACTGGTATGTACACTTATACAGTTCTGTTGTGTGTTCGAGATCGGCGATCCATTTTTGCACTTCACAGTCACCATCGCCGCCAAATTTTTCCAATGCGGCTTCGATATCTCGGATCTGACAAGGAGGTGCACGAGGCGCACTCTGCAATTCCAGATCGTTAATTTGTTTCTGAAGAGTCATGATGCGCAAGCGTAGTTCTAGCTGGCTTTCTTGTTGTTGCAACTTCGTCGCGTCTTGCATGTGACGAAGCGTTTTCTGTGCAACATGGCCGGCATCGTCAAAACTTTCTTCACCTACAAAATGGCTGCCTTCGTGTGCATCGTTGTTGTTGTTCACTGTTGGGCACTCCGTATGGTTTTCGCTATCGCCAGCGTGCTGACCCGCGGAATGGTTTTCCTCCACTCCTATTACTTTACCGAGAAGTGCTTTAAGTTGGCCAATAGTTGCCGAAGCAGGAAATTCTATATCCATGTCACGTAAGGCACGTGCTACTTGGTCTCTGGTAGCGAATGCGTCCATCTTGCCAATTTCACTTATATTCTTAAGTTGCTGAAGTTGCTGAAGTTGCTGAAGTTACTAAAGTTACTTATTTTTTCGATTTGCGATTTAAATTAAATAATTTTCACAATTAATAGCGTTTTGGTTTCGGCCACACCTGAGTTTGTAGCACTTAAAATACCGTTCAATTCTAAGGTACGCCACGAAGTGGAAGTTTTTTATTAAGCTATGTATATTGATTGTACCATTATATCGATAACCTTACAATACTCGAAAGCCTCAGGGCTGCCATATCTACTACAAATCCAACATTTTTTCAACTGATTTTGTGTTTACTTAGAACTATAAGTGATAAATAGCTAATTATGATAGTTTACGTCTATACCTACTTGATACTAATGCAAAAAATTCCCAAGAGCAAATTTATGGTTTCTTAACCTCATAATCTGGCAACCCATCGTATCAATATTCAAACCCGCTCTTACTCTCTATAACTCTCTCTCTCTCCTATCTCATGTATGAACGCCAGCAACATTCGGACTTTGCTTCGATCGGAGTACGTACATACAATGGCGGCCACATAATTAGAAACAATCTTTCTTTACATGTTTTGACCCTCTTTTTTTTGTTTATTCAGTTAAAGATTTTTTAGGAAAACCTTAGTTAATTCTATTACTTTAACCATAAAAATCAAAGTTTCACACTTTCTACAATACATTTCAGGTAGCTAAAATATTCCGTTGATTTTTTATAATTTTGGAAGGAAATGCGCAACACCTTCGCCGAAAAAAATTCTGAAATATTTAAGCTTCCTGAAACTTGCACTTTGTTAGGCTAGAATTAAATGGGTTACAAAACTGCATACCCTGAATTTTTCTAAAAGCTCTTATTAAAAATTTCGATGACCATTTTTTAAAATTTTGTGAGTACTGTAGAAAGTTTAAAATTTTGAATTTTATGGTTAAAGTTATAGAATTAACTAAGGTTTTCTTAAAAAATCTTTAACTTAATAAACAAAAAAAAGAGGGTCAAAACATGTAAAGAAAGATTGTTTCTAATTATGTGGCCGTCACTGTACATGTGTACGTATCTATGTACATATGTATGTATAAAGCAAGCGAAATGAATAACAGTTATTCGCGGATGCTAAACAAGGGTTGACATAAATTAATGCAAGATATTCGTTAAATATGAATTTTGTCATTGAATTATTGTACATTTATATATGTACATGGGAACAAATGAACTCGAATGTACATTTATTAGTATAAATGTTTATCTGTACATGTATAAATGTTTATCTATAAAGATGCAAAATTTATTCTCAAAATAGGTAATAGTTTAAGAAAAATGAATTTAAAAATTTTTAGTATTAACATATATACACATATTTTTAATGTTTATAATATTTGGCGGTGATGTGCTTTTTTTATTCTGCGGCTTTGCTCAGTACTTGCGTGTTGGTTGTTTAAATGAATTATTAAGCAACATGATATATTAGCCATCACCGTGTTTTCCAAATGTCATTCCTTTGTTATTGAGCTATCCATATATGTACATATGTACATATGTAATATTGAATTCACTATCAAATAAACGCTCGTAGGCTTAAGTTATAAGCTCCGCTTTTTCTTCAATAGGTTATGGGCCCAGTCGGTAAAAGAAATCGAAAAGTATTACAATAAAATTTGAATTAAGTAAAGCCAAGATGATTTCGGCGGTTTATATTCGATTAAGAAGCTGGATGACAGCAATTACGTATCTTGGTCTGTACAGATGAGGAGCGTGTTAGGCCATACAGACTTATGGGCAATCACCAGTGAAAAATTTGTGAAAGGTGAAAACCTTACAGCCGAAGAGGCAGCTGCATTTGACACCAAGGACGAGAAAGCATTGGCTAGTATTATGTTATGTTTAAAACCGTCACAGGTGAATCATGTAAAGCATTGTCAAACCGCGACAATGGCATGGAGTAAACTTAAGCAGATTCATCAGCCGGCCGGACCCGCTCGTAAAGTCATGCTATTTAGACAATTGCTATCACTTAGGTTTTGTGAAGGAGACAAGATTCAAGACCATATAAATGAATTTTGCGATATACACGAAGGGTTGGCTGAAATATCTGACGAAATGGCAGTGATCGTTTTATTAGCAAGTTTGCCAAAACGCTATGAGAACTTTGTGGTAGCAATCGAATCACGAGATACTTTGCCTACACTAACTGCACTTAAAGTCAATTTGCTTGAGGAGGGGGCGAGGCGAGACGGCGACAAAAACGGCAGCAGGTGCTTGGAAACGTGCTATGGAGAGGAGATTAGTTCTCTCGAATCAAACAACACTTGGGTGCTTACCAAAATACCTGCAGGTAAAAAAGTGAAAAGTTCGAAGTGGGTGTTCAATGATAAGCGTGATGCGGCTGGTGAGCTGGTTCGTTATAAAGCAAGGCTCGTTGTTAAGGGCTGCTCGCAGAAACAAGGCGTTGACTATTCGAATACATTTTCACCGGTAGTCAGGTACAACTCACTACAATTCTTGTTTGCCATGGCGGTGATCAGATGTACGACTTGACGGTGCATCTATTAGATGAGGTAACAGCATTTTAAAATAGTGAGCTCTAAGAAGAAGTATATATGCAACAGCCCGAAGGCTATGATGATGGTTCAGGCAGAGTTTGTCGTTTGGTAAAGTCACTGTACGGTCTGAAGCAAGCAAGCAAAGTTTGCAACGATAAACTGAATTCAGTTCTCATCAGTATGGGACTAGTTCGGAGCGAAGTCGACCAATGCATCTACTATTGTGTGAACAAACGAAGCAGGGTGTACGTAGCAATTTATGTTGACGACTTTTTGGTGTTTTCCAACGACATAAAGAACCAGTTGTCTTCCAAATTTAAAATGAAAGACATGGGTTCAGCATTATCCTTGGCATGCGAGTTGGCATGCGAGTTCAGCGCGATGAGGTAAAAAAGCAAATTAAACTGGATCAGTCTGAATATACATATTTCCAGTGTACTTAAACGTTTTGGGAAGGATGACTGTAATACCGTTGCCATACCACTTGACTCAGCGCAAAAGCTAACTGCGGAAATGTGTCCACAAACTGAAGAAGCCAAGAAAGAGATGGAAAATGTTCCATACATGGAGGCGATTGGTTGTCTTTTGTTCGCAGCGCAGAATACCCGTCCCGATATTAATTTCGCAGTCAATTTACTGAGTCCGTTTTCACAAAACCCCGGCAAAGCTCATTGGCTTGCGGTGAAGCGTGTGATGCGGTATTTTAAGGGCACTGCTGAAGGTCTAACTGGGTTTTGCGACGCTGACTTGGGCAGGAGATGTTGATCAGAGGCGTTCAACTTGTGGTTACGTGTTCGTTATGCAGGGCGGTGCTATATCTTGGTCAAGACACAGGTAGAGAACGTTTGCATTGTCATCAACTGAAGCAGAGTTAATGTCAGTAGTGGGTGCAATGCAAGAAGTGATTTGGTTGAATAGGCTGGAGTCTGATCTGATTTCTGGTGGTACAAAAGCAACAACACTGTACTGCGATAACAAGAGCGCAATCCACATTGTTCTTAACCACAATTTTTCTCCCCGCACTGGCAGGAAGATAAATCGTTAAAACTGGAGTACGTTTCTACAAACGAGATGTTGGCAGATAGTTTGACGAAGGCGGTACCAGCTGTTAAGAATGAATCTATTAATGCTAAAATAGGCTTACAAGAATATGTAATATGTATGTAACATAATTTTTGCACTGTAAACATTTTTTGATTTGAATAATTGTTTTGAAAACTTAAACTAACATACATATGTTTTACAATGTTGCCAGATGTTCTATTAAAGGAAAGTATTGTAAAATAATATAAATCTGGAAACTCCTTTGAACCTTATGTTCGTTATATACTGAATAAAGTCTGTCGTCATCTTACATTGTAACTGCGCATTCTTTTTTCTCTGCTCAACACTTACATATAATGGATCTTGTTTACAGTTTGTTGTTTTATGGTATACAAATTCAAAAGAAATTAATTAAGTGATTGTATAGTTGTAAGTTTTAGGCTTAGAAAGCCGTAATAATAAATAAATAAATAAAAATAAAAATTATATTAAATTTTTTTTATGCCAAAAAACACATTTTAATTTTTCGGAAACAAGATTTAAATTGAATTCAGCGCGAGTAGGACGTGTTTTGGCAGAGCTCCTGATTGGTATTAAAAATAATTTTCCAAAATATCGGTGGTATACTTTTATACGTGTGTGCGCAGAACATTTCCCGGCATCTTTTTACTTCATTTGAAATCTAAATATGTCCACAACACGCAAAAATGCATCGCGCAAACCTGCATCCCCTCCGAAGACGCCACAAATTCCTTCATCTGACATTGTGCACAGAGTCTAACCTGACCTGAGTTATGAAGAGTGAGGAGAGAGTGATGCAGAAAATCGGTGAGTTGGCTGCTGAAATGGCAAATTTAAAGCAGTATGTAACCACAGTTGAGAGGAGATCAACTGATGTCTAGGGCGTGTGCGCTGAGGTTCAATCTCTACGCAGTGAAGTTTTTGCTTTCCGCTTTCAGCTTATCAAACTTGAAAGCAGCGCTGTCTCTACAGACATAATAATCCGCGGTATCTGGCAAGCTTCTGATGAAAATTTGATTGATGTTTTTGCCAAGGTATGTAGTGCATTCAACACAAAAATCTCCGACTGCACGATGCGTTCAGAATGCGAAGGGTAAAAGGAAAAACACAAAAAAACAACAAACACGCGCTTATTGTTTTGAAGTTGGTCTCTCCGTATGATCGAAGTCATCTCTTCTAATCCATTGCTGCGTTTTGCAAATCGCAGAAGATATCGGTTGCGCTCTCTGATATCAATAATCAATGATAAACCAGGCTTATTTATTTAATTTAATTATTAAATTTACTTGCATGAGAGCTTGTCCAAGGTACTCCGTGAAGTCATGTCACATGCTTCTGCGCTCAAGACCAATACGCTTTTGGCGTCAGCATTCTCTGTGCGTGGTAATGTTAACATACAAATGATGCCACAATTAGTGCGTACGAAATTCTTCTTTCACTGAAACATTAACATTTTCTCTTGGTTACCATATTTCTTATACTCTCCTAGCAGTGTTATATATATTTTTTATGCTCATATCTTCTCTTATTTTTATTTTTTTTATACTGCCAGCTTGGAGTGTTTATTTGTTTCTATGACTGTAATTAACTCAACTTTCAGCTCTAACAATTTAAATTTAAGAACTACACTGAAATTGGTAAGTGATAACCATCCTGATTTTCAAACTTGCCACTTTAATGCGAGAAGTTTAAGTCAATCCAAACTTGATTATTTAAACTTTGTTTTTTAGGCGGTGTGCATTAATGTTGTTTGTGTGACTGAGACGTGGCTGAGAAGGAATATAATAATAATAATAATCCTACATTTTCCCAACTGATTTTGTGTTTACTTAGAACTATAAGTGATAAATAGCTAATTATGCGGATGATAGTTTACGTCTATACCTACTTGATACTAATGCAAAAAATTCCCAAGAGCAAATTTATGGTTTCTTAACCTCATAATCTGGCAACCCATCGTATCAATATTCAAAACCGCTCTTACTCTCTATAACTCTCTCTCTCTCCTATCTCATGTATGAACGCCAGCAACATTCGGACTTTGCTTCGATCGGAGTACGTACATACAATGGCGGCCACATAATTAGAAACAATCTTTCTTTACATGTTTTGACCCTCTTTTTTTTGTTTATTCAGTTAAAGATTTTTTAGGAAAACCTTAGTTAATTCTATTACTTTAACCATAAAAATCAAAGTTTCACACTTTCTACAATACATTTCAGGTAGCTAAAATATTCCGTTGATTTTTTATAATTTTGGAAGGAAATGCGCAACACCTTCGCCGAAAAAAATTCTGAAATATTTAAGCTTCCTGAAACTTGCACTTTGTTAGGCTAGAATTAAATGGGTTACAAAACTGCATACCCTGAATTGTTCTAAAAGCTCTTATTAAAAATTTCGATGACCATTTTTTTAAATTTTGTGAGTACTGTAGAAAGTTTAAAATTTTGAATTTTATGGTTAAAGTTATAGAATTAACTAAGGTTTTCTTAAAAAATCTTTAACTTAATAAACAAAAAAAAGAGGGTCAAAACATGTAAAGAAAGATTGTTTCTAATTATGTGGCCGTCACTGTACATGTGTACGTATCTATGTACATATGTATGTATAAAGCAAGCGAAATGAATAACAGTTTTTCGCGGATGCTAAACAAGGGTTGACATAAATTAATGCAAGATATTCGTTAAATATGAATTTTGTCATTGAATTATTGTACATTTATATTCCTATATGTACATGGGAACAAATGAACTCGAATGTACATTTATAAGTATAAATGTTTATCTGTACATGTATAAATGTTTATCTATAAAGATGCAAAATTTATTCTCAAAATAGGTAATAGTTTAAGAAAAATGAATTTAAAAATTTTTAGTATTAACATATATACACATATTTTTAATGTTTATAATATTTGGCAGTGATGTGCTTTTTTTATTCTGCGGCTTTGCTCAGTACTTGCGTGTTGGTTGTTTAAATGAATTATTAAGCAACATGATATATTAGCCATCACCGTGTTTTCCAAATGTCATTCCTTTGTTATTGAGCTATCCATATATGTACATACATATGTAATATTGAATTCACTATCAAATAAACGCTCGTAGGCTTAAGTTATAAGCTCCGCTTTTTCTTCAATAGGTTATGGGCCCAGTCGGTAAAAGAAATCGAAAAGTATTACAATAAAATTTGAATTAAGTAAAGCCAAGATGAGTTCGGCGGTTTATATTCGATTAAGAAGCTGGATGACAGCAATTACGTATCTTGGTCTGTACAGATGAGGAGCGTGTTAGGCCACACAGACTTATGGGCAATCACCAGTGAAAAATTTGTGAAAGGTGAAAACCTTACAGCCGAAGAGGCAGCTGCATTTGACACCAAGGGCGAGAAAGCATTGGCTAGTATTATGTTATGTTTAAAACCGTCACAGGTGAATCATGTAAAGCATTGTCAAACCGCGACAATGGCATGGAGTAAACTTAAGCAGATTCATCAGCCGGCCGGTCCCGCTCGTAAAGTCATGCTATTTAGACAATTGCTATCACTTAGGTTTTGTGAAGGAGACAAGATTCAAGACCATATAAATGAATTTTGCGATATACACGAAAGGTTGGCTGAAATATCTGACGAAATGTCAGTGATCGTTTTATTAGCAAGTTTGCCAAAATGCTATGAGAACTTTGTGGTAGTAATCGAATCACGAGATACTTTGCCTACACTAACTGCACTTAAAGTCAAATTGCTTGAGGAGGGGGCGAGGCGAGACGGCGACAAAAACGGCAGCAGGTGCTTGGAAACGTGCTATGGAGAGGAGATTAGTTCTCTCGAATCAAACAACACTTGGGTGCTTACCAAAATACCTGCAGGTAAAAAACTGAAAAGTTCAAAGTGGGTGTTCAATGATAAGCGTGATGCGGCTGGTGAGCTGGTTCGTTATAAAGCAAGGCTCGTTGTTAAGGGCTGCTCGCAGAAACAAGGCGTTGACTATTCGAATACATTTTCACCGGTAGTCAGGTACAACTCACTACAATTCTTGTTTGCCATGGCGGTGATCAGATGTACGACTTGACGGTGCTTCTATTAGATGAGGTAACAGCATTTTAAAATAGTGAGCTCTAAGAAGAAGTATATATGCAACAGCCCGAAGGCTATGATGATGGTTCAGGCAGAGTTTGTCGTTTGGTAAAGTCACTGTACGGTCTGAAGCAAGCAAGCAAAGTTTGCAACGATAAACTGAATTCAGTTCTCATCAGTATGGGACTAGTTCGGAGCGAAGTCGACCAATGCATCTACTATTGAGTGAACAAACGTAGCAGGGTGTACGTAGCAATTTATGTTGACGACCTTTTGGTGTTTTCCAACGACATAAAGAACGAGTTGTCTTCCAGATTTAAAATGAAAGACATATGTTCAGCATCATCCTTGGCATGCGAGTTGGCATGCGAGTTCAGCGCGATGAGGTAAAAAAGCAAATTAAACTGGATCAGTCTGAATATATTTCCAGTGTACTTAAACGTTTTGGGAAGAATGACTGTAATGCCGTTGCCATGCCACTTGACTCAGCGCAAAAGAAGAAGCCAAGAAAGAGATGGAAAATGTTCCATACATGGAGGCGATTGGTTGTCTTTTGTTCGCAGCGCAGAATACCCGTCCCGATATTAATTTCGCAGTCAATTTACTGAGTCCGTTTTCACAAAACCCCAGCAAAGCTCATTGGCTTGCGGTGAAGCGTGTGATGCGGTATTTTAAGGGCACTGTTGACAAAGTCATCGTGTACCAAAACTCAGCTGAAGGTCTGGTAACTGGGTTTTGCGACGCTGACTTTGGCAGGAGATGTTGATCAGAGGCGTTCAACTTGTGGTTACGTGTTCGTTATGCAGGGCGGTGCTATATCTTGGTCAAAACACAGGTAGAGAACGTTTGCATTGTCATCAACTGAAGCAGAGTTAATGTCAGTAGTGGGTGCAATGCAAGAAGCGATTTGGTTGAATAGGCTGGAGTCTGATCTGATTTCTGGTGGTACAAAAGCAACAACACTGTACTGCGATAACAAGAGCGCAATCCACATTGTTCTTAACCACAATTTTTCTCCCCGCACTGGCAGGAAGATAAATCGTTAAAACTGGAGTACGTTTCTACAAACGAGATGTTGGCAGATAGTTTGACGAAGGCGGTACCAGCTGTTAAGAATGAATCTATTAATGCTAAAATAGGCTTACAAGAATATGTAATATGTATGTAACATAATTTTTGCACTGTAAACATTTTTTGATTTGAATAATTGTTTTGAAAACTTAAACTAACATACATATGTTTTACAATGTTGCCAGATGTTCTATTAAAGGAAAGTATTGTAAAATAATATAAATCTGGAAACTCCTTTGAACCTTATGTTCGTTATATACTGAATAAAGTCTGTCGTCATCTTACATTGTAACTGCGCATTCTTTTTTCTCTGCTCAACACTTACATATAATGGATCTTGTTTACAGTTTGTTGTTTTATGGTATACAAATTCAAAAGAAATTAATTAAGTGATTGTATAGTTGTAAGTTTTAGGCTTAGAAAGCCGTAATAATAAATAAATAAATAAAAATAAAAATTATATTAAATTTTTTTATGCCAAAAAACACATTTTAATTTTTCGGAAACATGATTTAAATTGAATTCAGCGCGAGTAGGACGTGTTTTGGCAGAGCTCCTGATTGGTATTAAAAATAATTTTCCAAAATATCGGTGGTATACTTTTATACGTGTGTGCGCAGAACATTTCCCGGCATCTCTTTACTTCATTTGAAATCTAAATATGTCCACAACACGCAAAAATGCATCGCGCAAACCTGCATCCCCTCCGAAGACGCCACAAATTCCTTCATCTGACATTGTGCACAGAGTCTAACCTGACCTGAGTTATGAAGAGTGAGGAGAGAGTGATGCAGAAAATCGGTGAGTTGGCTGCTGAAATGGCAAATTTAAAGCAGTATGTAACCACAGTTGAGAGGAGAGTAACTGATGTCTAGGGCGTGTGCGCTGAGGTTCAATCTCTGCGCAGTGAAGTTTTTGCTTTCCGCTCTCAGCTTATCAAACTTGAAAGCAGCGCTGTCTCTACAGACATAATAATCCGCGGTATCTGGCAAGCTTCTGATGAAAATTTGATTGATGTTTTTGCCAAGGTATGTAGTGCATTCAACACAAAAATCTCCGACTGCACGATGCGTTCAGAATGCGAAGGGTAAAAGGAAAAACACAAAAAAACAACAAACACGCGCTTATTGTTTTGAAGTTGGTCTCTCCGTATGATCGAAGTCATCTCTTCTAATCCATTGCTGCGTTTTGCAAATTGCAGAAGATATCGGTTGCGCTCTCTGATATCAATAATCAATGATAAACGAGGCTTATTTATTTAATTTAATTATTAAATTTACTTGCATGAGAGCTTGTCCAAGGTACTCCGTGAAGTCATGTCACATGCTTCTGCGCTCAAGACCAATACGCTTTTGGCGTCAGCATTCTCTGTGCGTGGTAATGTTAACATACAAATGATGCCACAATTAGAGCGTACGAAATTCTTCTTTCACTGAAACATTAACATTTTCTCTTGGTTACCATATTTCTTATACTCTCCTAGCAGTGTTATATATATTTTTTATGCTCATATCTTCTCTTATTTTTATTTTTTTTATACTGCCAGCTTGGAGTGTTTATTTGTTTCTATGACTGTAATTAACTCAACTTTCAGCTCTAACAATTTAAATTTAAGAACTACACTGAAATTGGTAAGTGATAACCATCCTGATTTTCAAACTTGCCACTTTAATGCGAGAAGTTTAAGTCAATCCAAACTTGATTATTTAAACTTTGTTTTTTAGGCGGTGTGCATTAATGTTGTTTGTGTGACTGAGACGTGGCTGAGAAGGAATATAATAATAATAATAATCCTACATTTTCCCAACTGATTTTGTGTTTACTTAGAACTATAAGTGATAAATAGCTAATTATGCGGATGATAGTTTACGTCTATACCTACTTGATACTAATGCAAAAAATTCCCAAGAGCAAATTTATGGTTTCTTAACCTCATAATCTGGCAACCCATCGTATCAATATTCAAAACCGCTCTTACTCTCTATAACTCTCTCTCTCTCCTATCTCATGTATGAACGCCAGCAACATTCGGACTTTGCTTCGATCGGAGTACGTACATACAATGGCGGCCACATAATTAGAAACAATCTTTCTTTACATGTTTCGACCCTCTTTTTTTTGTTTATTCAGTTAAAGATTTTTTAGGAAAACCTTAGTTAATTCTATTACTTTAACCATAAAAATCAAAGTTTCACACTTTCTACAATACATTTCAGGTAGCTAAAATATTCCGTTGATTTTTTATAATTTTGGAAGGAAATGCGCAACACCTTCGCCGAAAAAAATTCTGAAATATTTAAGCTTCCTGAAACTTGCACTTTGTTAGGCTAGAATTAAATGGGTTACAAAACTGCATACCCTGAATTTTTCTAAAAGCTCTTATTAAAAATTTCGATGACCATTTTTTAAAATTTTGTGAGTACTGTAGAAAGTTTAAAATTTTGAATTTTATGGTTAAAGTTATAGAATTAACTAAGGTTTTCTTAAAAAATCTTTAACTTAATAAACAAAAAAAAGAGGGTCAAAACATGTAAAGAAAGATTGTTTCTAATTATGTGGCCGTCACTGTACATGTGTACGTATCTATGTACATATGTATGTATAAAGCAAGCGAAATGAATAACAGTTATTCGCGGATGCTAAACAAGGGTTGACATAAATTAATGCAAGATATTCGTTAAATATGAATTTTGTCATTGAATTATTGTACATTTATATTCCTATATGTACATGGGAACAAATGAACTCGAATGTACATTTATAAGTATAAATGTTTATCTGTACATGTATAAATGTTTATCTATAAAGATGCAAAATTTATTCTCAAAATAGGTAATAGTTTAAGAAAAATGAATTTAAAAATTTTTAGTATTAACATATATACACATATTTTTAATGTTTATAATATTTGGCAGTGATGTGTTTTTTTTGTTCTGCGGCTTTGCTCAGTACTTGCGTGTTGGTTGTTTAAATGAATTATTAAGCAACATGATATATTAGCCATCACCGTGTTTTCCAAATGTCATTCCTTTGTTATTGAGCTATCCATATATGTACATACATATGTAATATTGAATTCACTATCAAATAAACGCTCGTAGGCTTAAGTTATAAGCTCCGCTTTTTCTTCAATAGGTTATGGGCCCAGTCGGTAAAAGAAATCGAAAAGTATTACAATAAAATTTGAATTAAGTAAAGCCAAGATGAGTTCGGCGGTTTATATTCGATTAAGAAGCTGGATGACAGCAATTACGTATCTTGGTCTGTACAGATGAGGAGCGTGTTAGGCCACACAGACTTATGGGCAATCATCAGTGAAAAATTTGTGAAAGGTGAAAACCTTACAGCCGAAGAGGCAGCTGCATTTGACACCAAGGACGAGAAAGCATTGGCTAGTATTATGTTATGTTTAAAACCGTCACAGGTGAATCATGTAAAGCATTGTCAAACCGCGACAATGGCATGGAGTAAACTTAAGCAGATTCATCAGCCGGCCGGTCCCGCTCGTAAAGTCATGCTATTTAGACAATTGCTATCACTTAGGTTTTGTGAAGGAGACAAGATTCAAGACCATATAAATGAATTTTGCGATATACACGAAAGGTTGTCTGAAATATCTGACGAAATGTCAGTGATCGTTTTATTAGCAAGTTTGCCAAAATGCTATGAGAACTTTGTGGTAGCAATCGAATAACGAGATACTTTGCCTACACTAACTGCACTTAAAGTCAAATTGCTTGAGGAGGGGGCGAGGCGAGACGGCGACAAAAACGGCAGCAGGTGCTTGGAAACGTGCTATGGAGAGGAGATTAGTTCTCTCGAATCAAACAACACTTGGGTGCTTACCAAAATACCTACAGGTAAAAAACTGAAAAGTTCAAAGTGGGTGTTCAATGATAAGCGTGATGCGGCTGGTGAGCTGGTTCGTTATAAAGCAAGGCTCGTTGTTAAGGGCTGCTCGCAGAAACAAGGCGTTGACTATTCGAATACATTTTCACCGGTAGTCAGGTACAACTCACTACAATTCTTGTTTGCCATGGCGGTGATCAGATGTACGACTTGACGGTGCTTCTATTAGATGAGGTAACAGCATTTTAAAATAGTGAGCTCTAAGAAGAAGTATATATGCAACAGCCCGAAGGCTATGATGATGGTTCAGGCAGAGTTTGTCGTTTGGTAAAGTCACTGTACGGTCTGAAGCAAGCAAGCAAAGTTTGCAACGATAAACTGAATTCAGTTCTCATCAGTATGGGACTAGTTCGGAGCGAAGTCGACCAATGCATCTACTATTGTGTGAACAAACGTAGCAGGGTGTACGTAGCAATTTATGTTGACGACCTTTTGGTGTTTTCCAACGACATAAAGAACGAGTTGTCTTCCAGATTTAAAATGAAAGACATATGTTCAGCATCATCCTTGGCATGCGAGTTGGCATGCGAGTTCAGCGCGATGAGGTAAAAAAGCAAATTAAACTGGATCAGTCTGAATATATTTCCAGTGTACTTAAACGTTTTGGGAAGAATGACTGTAATGCCGTTGACATGCCACTTGACTCAGCGCAAAAGAAGAAGCCAAGAAAGAGATGGAAAATGTTCCATACATGGAGGCGATTGGTTGTCTTTTGTTCGCAGCGCAGAATACCCGTCCCGATATTAATTTCGCAGTCAATTTACTGAGTCCGTTTTCACAAAACCCCAGCAAAGCTCATTGGCTTGCGGTGAAGCGTGTGATGCGGTATTTTAAGGGCACTGTTGACAAAGTCATCGTGTACCAAAACTCAGCTGAAGGTCTAACTGGGTTTTGCGACGCTGACTTTGGCAGGAGATGTTGATCAGAGGCGTTCAACTTGTGGTAACGTGTTCGTTATGCAGGGCGGTGCTATATCTTGGTCAAAACACAGGTAGAGAACGTTTGCATTGTCATCAACTGAAGCAGAGTTAATGTCAGTAGTGGGTGCAATGCAAGAAGCGATTTGGTTGAATAGGCTGGAGTCTGATCTGATTTCTGGTGGTACAAAAGCAACAACACTGTACTGCGATAACAAGAGCGCAATCCACATTGTTCTTAACCACAATTTTTCTCCCCGCACTGGCAGGAAGATAAATCGTTAAAACTGGAGTACGTTTCTACAAACGAGATGTTGGCAGATAGTTTGACGAAGGCGGTACCAGCTGTTAAGAATGAATCTATTAATGCTAAAATAGGCTTACAAGAATATGTAATATGTATGTAACATAATTTTTGCACTGTAAACATTTTTTGATTTGAATAATTGTTTTGAAAACTTAAACTAACATACATATGTTTTACAATGTTGCCAGATGTTCTATTAAAGGAAAGTATTGTAAAATAATATAAATCTGGAAACTCCTTTGAACCTTATGTTCGTTATATACTGAATAAAGTCTGTCGTCATCTTACATTGTAACTGCGCATTCTTTTTTCTCTGCTCAACACTTACATATAATGGATCTTGTTTACAGTTTGTTGTTTTATGGTATACAAATTCAAAAGAAATTAATTAAGTGATTGTGTAGTTGTAAGTTTTAGGCTTAGAAAGCCGTAATAATAAATAAATAAATAAAAATAAAAATTATATTTAATTTTTTTTATGCCAAAAAACATATTTTGATTTTTCGAAAACAAGATTTAAATTGAATTCAGCGCGAGTAGGACGTGTTTTGGCAGAGCTCCTGATTGGTTTTAAAAATAATTTTCCAAAATATCGGTGGTATACTTTTATACGTGTATGCGCAGAACATTTCCCGGCATCTTTTTACTTCATTTGAAATCTAAATATGTCCACAACACGCAAAAATGCATCGCGCAAACCTGCATCCCCTCCGAAGACGCCACAAATTCCTTCATCTGACATTGTGCACAGAGTCTAACCTGACCTGAGTTATGAAGAGTTCCGAGGAGAGAGTGATGCAGAATATCGGTGAGTTGGCTGCTGAAATGGCAAATTTAAAGCAGTATGTAACCACAGTTGAGAGGAGAGTAACTGATGTCTAGGGCGTGTGCGCTGAGGTTCAATCTCTGCGCAGTGAAGTTTTTGCTTTCCGCTCTCAGCTTATCAAACTTGAAAGCAGCGCTGTCTCTACAGACATAATAATCCGCGGTATCTGGCAAGCTTCTGATGAAAATTTGATTGATGTTTTTGCCAAGGTATGTAGTGCATTCAACACAAAAATCTCCGACTGCACGATGCGTTCAGAATGCGAAGGGTAAAAGGAAAAACACAAAAAAACAACAAACACGCGCTTATTGTTTTGAAGTTGGTCTCTCCGTATGATCGAAGTCATCTCTTCTAATCCATTGCTGCGTTTTGCAAATCGCAGAAGAGATCGGTTGCGCTCTCTGATATCAATAATCAATGATAAACCAGGCTTATTTATATAATTTAATTATTAAATTTACTTGCATGGGAGCTTGTCCAAGGTACTCCGTGAAGTCATGTCACATGCTTCTGCGCTCAAGACCAATACGCTTTTGGCGTCAGCATTCTCTGTGCGTGGTAATGTTTACATTCAAATGATGCCACAATTAGTGCGTACGAAATTCTTCTTTCACTGAAACATTAACATTTTCTCTCGGTTACCATATTTCTTATACTCTCCTAGCAGTGTTATATATATTTTTTATGCTCATATCTTCTTTTATTTTTATTTTTTTTTATACTGCCAGCTTGGAGTGTTTATTTGTTTCTATGACTGTAATTAACTCAACTTTCAGCTCTAACAATTTAAATTTAAGAACTACACTGAAATTGGTAAGTGATAACCATCCTGATTTTCAAACTTGCCACTTTAATGCGAGAAGTTTAAGTCAATCCAAACTTGATTATTTAAACTTTGTTTTTTAGGCGGTGTGCATTAATGTTGTTTGTGTGACTGAGACGTGGCTGGGAAGGAATATAATAATAATAATAATCCTACATTTTCTCAACTGATTTTGTGTTTACTTAGAACGGATAGTTTACGTCTATACCTACTTGATACTAATGCAAAAAATTTCCAAGAGCAAATTTATGGTTTCTTAACCTCATAATCTGGCAACCCATTGTATCAATATTCAAAATCGCTCTTACTCTCTATAACTCTCTCTCTCCCATCTCATGTATGAACGCCAGCAACATTCGGACTTTGCTTCGATCGGAGTACGTACATACAGTGGCCACCACATAATTAGAAACAATCTTTCTTTACATGTTTTGACCCTCTTTTTTTTTTTTATTCAGTTTGTCGATAACCTCTTCGACCTATGAGGAAACTCAAACCACCAAATATAAATAACAAATAAATAAAAAAATTAAATTAAAAATTAATGTAAACCCTATACCTTACTCACCTCCTCATACTCACCTCATTCCTAATTCAATTCGCTCCATCCATATCCCGCTATCCTTTTACTTACCGTCTTCCTAGTCGTCCGTCCCGAGATCAATCGCAATTGAACATTCTAAGCGACCGCTTCTCGTTGTGCTCCGCCTCCCCTTTTTCGCAAAACCATACCCGTGCGTGTAAAACGGAAAATTGTATAAATAAAAATTTAAAGAAAACGAATAAACGCGTCTAAACTTTAAATATTAAAAAAAAGTGCGTTTAAATTTACGATAATTTACATGGTGCCGAAACCCGTCTAAGGGAAAAAGACAAAAAAAAAAAAGTGCAGTGAAAACTAAAATATATGTGTACATACATATATACAAAAAACACATATAGGAAAACAAAAAACCGGTTGCGCGCGGTAACAAAAAAAAAATTAACAAAAGTGCGGTGCACAAGTGACACTAAACATACATATGTACATATATTTACATACAAAAAAAATAAATAAAAAGTGAAGTAAAAATAAAACATACATATATACAGTGGGCAACTTCAAAAAAAAAAAAAAAAAACGAAAACGAAAACGGGTCGCAAAAATTCACATAAAAGACAAAAAAAATATTCACAAAAAACACACATATATCTACAATAAATATATAATAAAATAAAATAAAATATACATATATTACAAAAAAAAATCTACACAAAACAAAGTGCAACCAGGGAACACCACCTGGACATACTCCAACACATAAACCCGCACACCCTTTTTGGTTTGTAACTCAAGTCATGTCAAAGTAAGTCAATCTAATTCTTTGTATAGAAGCTTAGCGGATTTCTCATATATAATTCGGAAAATCCCGATATTTTCATATAAATTAAAAGAGCGGTATCGAGACATATACCTCAAAATCCGCTAAGCTAACACTGATTTTATACTTACATATACTTAGCGGTACAGCGCTTATAAATATATTATCACATTTGTATATAAAAATTCCCGCGCTTTTCCTCCTCAAATAGTTAATACCCATAAAATTAACTAACCGCTAAGTATTCGTACATACAAACCACGTATATAACTCATATTTATACATACATAAATACACACGTGTATATAACCCGTCCAAAATTTTAGTCGAATCCCAAAAAGACCAACGCGCGTAATACTGCCCCTGCTTAATACGTATATTAAAAGCCACCCCATCCTAATCTCGAAATTCGTACTCGGTATATACATATACATATATGTACATTTTCCCGTTCGTACATAAAAACACTTAGTCACCGCTACCCATTTTTCATATGTACATAGTTACATACATAAAAACGCTGCTCTGACTCGCCAGTAAGTTTTCGCATTACGGCTGTTCCCCCTCATTTTCGCTACTCTGTTGGCAAGCACAGCCAGCGGCTGACAAAAAATATACACACCCGCATACGTATATACCTACATAAGTGCAGTTGCATATCCCAATTGCCTGCACAGGTATATACAAACACACACCCATAGCTCAAAAATAAAAACTGTATTGGACTCAGACGCGCTGAGACTTACAGTGGGACAAAAAGGAAATACACATTTTAAATAAAATAAATTTAAAACTGACTCTAATAATTAATAATAAATTAATTAATTAATACACTCACACACACACAAGATGGAAGATAAAGCAGAGAAACAGCTTACCATCCCAGTGCAAGCTGGATCAAGAAGGAGGGGTAAGTCTCAAGACAAGGAGGAAAAAGTGAGCCTCAACAACAAAACCTAGACCTACGAAATAGGGAAGCTGGACAAGCTCTGCGAGAAATGGTGGAGGTCCGAGGAATCATCCCATACGGTTTCAGGACTTAACCTGTATAAGGACCAACTGGAGCAATTAAGAACTGGAGTAGAGGCAGCCAATAAAATATTGCAGCTCAGCAATGATGACGAGAAAACTCGGGCAACGGGCCAGGAGCTATGCGACAATGCCATGGAAAATGGATTTCAAACCCTAATCCGGATTGGTGATGTACTAGAGCAACTCAAGGCTGCATCGGAAGCCAGTATGATGAAATCCCAAGCGCATCCCCTAGCGCAAAACCGGACAATGCCCACCTCACACAATACTTTAAAATTACCTGCATGTGATACAAATCCGTTTTATGGACGCTACGAAGATTGGCCATCCTTTAGAGATTTGTTCACTGCAGTGTACATAGAGCATCCCATGCTCTCCAATGCCCAAAAATTGTACTATCTCAAGTCGAAAGCACGGGGAGAAGCAGCCCTGGTCATTAGACAATACTCCGTCAATGACAATAATTTCGACCTTGTTTGGGAAGCACTCAAATCCCGATACGAGAATCTTCGTCTTTTGGTAGACAACCAAATAGACACACTCTTAGATCTCGAAAAAATTAATAGTGAAAATTCGGAATAAATCCAAAAACTCACAATCACTATAACAAATTCCCTCTCTACTCTAGCCTCACACTCAATCTCGACAAGTGACTGGGATCCCTTCCTAGTCCGCTTATGTACGAAGCGATTGCCCAGAGAATCTCTAGCTCTTTGGGAACAGTTGATGAGCAATCGCAAAGACCTTCCACTCTGGTCCGAAATGAATGACTTTCTCACTAGTCGGTTCAAGGTGTTAGAAAAATTATCACCTATTGCCCTAAAACCGCAACACTCTAATTTCGCTCAAAGAGGCCCTAGTCATAACTCAACTATGATTAGATCTCATCCCTCAAACTCTACTCAGAGGGCCCCAAGTCATAACTCGACTTTTATAAATAAAAATAAAACTCACAATTTCCACACTGAGCCAAAAAAGCCAGCCTCGTGTAAATTATGCAAGTCAAGCCACTCGATGATGATGTGTGCTAAATTCAAGGAGCTGTCAATCACAGATCGCAATAAATTTGTTAGAGAAAACAGATATTGCAAAAATTGTTTGGCATATTCGCATACTGAGTCTGATTGTCAGAGCAAAAACGGCATCACTCACTTCTCCACTACCAAGCGAAACCTCAAGTGCCAAACAATACACAACCCACTCGAAGCAGAGTCACGTCTCAAGTGACAGTTGACGCAGAAAGGCCTTGCACCTCAAAACAGGCCGCGTCAAATAACTCAACTACTCATCCTCAAAGCACCAACGATAAAGTGCTGTCACACTTCTCAAGTACTCGAGAAAGAACTTTGCTACCCACAGCAAATATACCCTTACTCCACAAGGGTGAAATTACTCAAGTCCGTGCTCTAATAGATCAAGGATCCCAAAAACTTTTGAAACTTCTCGTGTACAAAAGTTACTTGGTCTACCGACAACTAAGTCCCACTTCCAAATTCTCGGGATGGGCGGACGTACGGTACAAAACTCAAATAAAATATGCTCTTTGACAATTTGTTCACCAGATCTCAAAGTAAAAATCGAAACTCATGCGATAATATTACCGCAACTCACTCAGTTCCTGCCCTCATTCAAAGTGACGTATATCGATCTCAAGGAATATGCGTCACTAACACTAGCAGATCCCAACTGCTTCTCACCCGCTAGAATAGACATGGTGATTGGTAGTGATATACTTCCGCAAATACTCGTACCTGGTCTAAAAAGCAATGTTGGCGGTAGCTAATAGCACAAAACTCCATCTTTGGGTGGATATTAAGCGGCCCAGTAATGGAACAAATTTCGAACTTTAACACTCAAGTGTTCGAAATCCCAGCCGATTCTCTAGGCGATTTACTAAAAAAATTCTGGGAACAAGAAGAAGTTCCAACAACACAAACTCAATCCGAAGATGATGCTTATTCCAAAGAGTTATACCAAAATACCACATACCGAAGAGACGATGGCCGTTATGTGGTAAAACTCCCATTTAAATGCGAATTCTCCAACTCGATCGCATTGGGACACTCCAGGCTCTCAGCGCAGCAGCAATATCTCAGCATCGAACGGAACTTCGAGAAAAAACACGAACTCAAAAATACATACTCAAATGTTCTAGAGGAATATCTCACTCTGAATCACACGGAGGCCACAAATTCTCAAGAAATCATACGTGATGGTACCGGATAGCAAAACTACAAAAGTCCGAGTAGTGTTCAATGCATCCAAAATCTCTCACTCTGGTATATCACTCAATGACGTACTTCACACAGGTCCAACTCTCCAAAATAACCTAATGCTAGTCATCCTCAAATGGCGGCTATATAAGTACGTCTTCAATGGCGACATTGAAAAAATGTACCGTCAAATATTGGTTCACGAGAAAGATCAGGATTTTCAAAAAATCCTATTCCGACGATCTCCCGATAGTCCGATAAAAGACTTTAAACTAAAAACTGTCACCTTTGGTGTCAACTGCGCTCCATATTTGGCCATAAGAACTCTTCACGAGTTGGCCAAAGATTCTCAAAATACACATTCAAATATCTCAAATATACTGCGAAATGAGACTTTAGTTGATGACATTCTCTCAGGTGGACATGATCTGGACTCAGCTAGTGAATCGATGTCTCAAACCATCGAAGTCCTCCAATCCGCAGGATTTCCACTAAGGAAACTAACAGCAAATCACCAATCTCTGCTGGAAAATATACCCCAGTCTGATCTCCTATATGCAGACTTTCTCCAATTCCAAAAGGCAAGCTCCACAAAAACCCATGGAATAAAATGGAATGCACTCACAGATACATTCTCGTATTCTGTAGACCCGCTCCCAAACTAAAATACTGCTACGAAAAGACAGATATTATCAGCTGTCGCAAAACTTTTCGACCCGGCAGGATGGCTATCGCCCATAATGATAGCAGCGAAAACTCTCTTCCAACAACTCTGGTTGGAAGGAACAGACTGGGATGAATCTGTCAAACCCACTTCTCTCCATAAGTGGAACATGTTTCGACAGAGCCTCACCACGATCACTGAGATCAAGATCCCCCGCTGGGTACAATTCAGCCCGAATAACTCCATACAAGTTCATGGATTTTCTGATGCTTCAGAAAAAGCATTCTGCGCTTGTGTGTACTTAAGAGTACAGCAGAGTGAAACGACAGCAACAGCTCATCTCCTCGTGGCGAAGAGTAAAGTTGCGCCCCTTCAAACCGTTTCACTTCTGCGGGGTATTACTTCTCTCAAAACTCGTGAAACAGGTCCGATCTCAATTAAATTTGCCACCCCACGAGCTAAATTTATGGACCGACTCCGCCATCGTGTTAGCCTGGCTGGAAAAACCCCCAAGGACGTGGAAAACGTATGTTGCTAACAGGACGTCTCAGATCCTTCAAAATGTTAGCAACGCTACGTGGCAATATGTCGCCAGCGCCCATAATCCAGCCGACTTAGGCACGCGAGGAGCAAAACCCCTGGATCTTGTTCACTGTCCCCTATGGTGGACAGGACCAGAATGGCTTCCAAAACAACCCGAGTTTTGGCCAAAAAATACTAACTCAAATATTCACTCAGTACCTCCAGAACAACGGCAAATAGAAGCATTCCACTCAGCTGAAAACACTGATATATTAGATCGCTTCTCATCCTACTCAAAAGCTGTTAGAGTAGTAGCGTTCATGCTCAGGTTCATAACAAGAACCAAAAAACACCCAATTCCTCAAACACTCTTACTCACTCAAGAGGAAATAAACGAGACAAAGTTGCGTCTCAAAAGCAACGCCCAACACAAATATTACGGGCAAACAACCTCAAGTCTCAAAGAGAAAAATCCCATTAATAAAAGGGACCCATTACTCACTCTCAATCCATTCCTGGATAGATCAGGACTGCTACGCGTGAATGGACGTCTCACTTATGCTGCCCTTAGCTATAATGAGCGTCACCCAATAATCATTCCAACTAACTCAAGACTTTGCTCTCTACTGCTTGAGTTTATGCACTCCACCCTACTCCACGCCGAAAAGCAGCTGATGATCCGAATGGTTCAGCAGGAATATTACATTCCACGACTCAAATTAAAAATAAAAAGCTGCATTTTCAATTGTAAGACCTGCACCATCTATAAGCAAAAGATGAGGTCACAAATGATGGCTGCGCTACCTCCAGAGCGCTCCACATACTCACTCCCATTTCAGACTACCGGTATCGACTTTGCTGGCCCGTTTCTGATAAAAACCTCAACACTTAGGCGAGCCCCCTATCTCAAGGCATACGTATGCGTCTTTGTCTGCTTCTCCACAAAGGCCATACATCTCGAAGTATGCTCAGACCTAACCACAGAAGCCTTTAAGGCAGCTTTCGCACGTTTCGTTGGACGCCGCGGCATACCCCACAAAATCATGTCGGACAACGGAAAAACGTTCATCGGAGCACAGCGAAGCCTCCAACGGAAACTCTCCACCTTTCTCCGGGAAGCCTCGGAAGACATCGCCGGAAAATACTCACTCCACGGACTCACATGGCAATTCATCCCCCCCTATGCCCCTCACATGGGAGGACTCTGGGAAGCTGCAGTCAAAAGCTTCAAAACTCACCTCAAAAAAGTCGCTGGGAATCAAAAATTCTCATTCGAAGAATTCAATACGTTACTCATTCGTATTGAAGCAGTACTTTACTCGAAACCGCTATCCCCAATGTCTCAAGACCCAGACGACCTCCAAGCTCTCACTCCAGGGCATTTCCTACGTGGTGCCCCACTCCTCTCAATACCCGAGCCAAACGTTGAGAATAAAACTCTCATAAACAAATGGCAAAAATTAAAGGTACTTCACCACCAATTCAGTAGAAGGTGGAAGGCTGAATATCTCCAAGAGCTCCACAAACGCTACAAATGGAGAACTCAACAGCCCAACATTAAAGAAGGTGACCTAGTCGTCGTCAAGGACGATCTCTTGCCCCCCAATGAATGGCGCCTAGGTCGCATCACATGCCGTCACCCCGCTCCAGACCAAAATGTTCGCGTAGTGGACACCCGCTCTCAAAGCGGCATTGTTACTCGCAACATAACAAAACTCTGCATTCTGCCACCCGCGTAGTCACAAAGCAAATATGCGGATGTAATCCACACACACTCATATACACACGCATATACATACTCCTATGTACCCACTCATATTTACACACTCACATAAACTCTCATATGTTCACTTATCCAATAACAATTCACACAAAACACTAATATTGTTTTTGTTTCTCGTTCATCACTCTTCTCGTTGCAGATCCCAGGACTTCGGGAAGTGCCGGCTGTGCTGCCGCAATCATTCCTTGCGGTATTGCCGAGCCTTTCAGGCGATGACGCCAGAGGAGCGGCAGGAGTCTGTGCGCGCGCATCGGTATTGCGTTAATTGTTTGGCCACTTCCCACAGTACCGGTGCGTGCAATTCGCGGGACAGCTGCCATCGGTGCGGATTGGCCCATTATACGCTGCTGCACTGCAACAAAAGCAGTCGTCAACCAGCAGCACAGCTATCCAAGGCCCAGCACCGCAGCAACCACAAAAGGATCGACACGCCAAAACCATCGCGTGGCAAGAAAAGCCACGACCTACGCCGCGATGCGCGAAGCCAAATCAACGTATCAAATACGGCACGCACTGCGAACCCTCGGCGCAGCGCTCAAAAACCCAGCGTAATGCAGCAGCACAAGCTACAACGCCGCATGCGGGGCCTGCTGAACAAGGCCCGCAAGACCCTCGAGGAATTACAGGACCTAGTGGGGGTATCGTCCCCGCAGGCCCGCCGGCATGTCGATAACCTCATCGACCTATGAGGAAACTCAAACCACCAAATATCAATAATAAATAAAGAAAAAAAATTAAATTAAAAATTAATGTAAACCCTATACCTTACTCACCTCCTCATACTCACCTCATTCCTAATTCAATTCGCTCCATCCATATCCCGCTATCCTTTTACTTACCGTCTTCCTAGTCGTCCGTCCCGAGATCAATCGCAATTGAACATTCTAAGCGACCGCTTCTCGTTGTGCTCCGCCTCCCCTTTTTCGCAAAACCATACCCGTGTGCGTGTAAAACGGAAAATTGTATAAATAAAAATTTAAAGAAAACGAATAAACGCGTCTAAACTTTAAATATTAAAAAAAAGTGCGTTTAAATTTACGATAATTTACACAGTTAAAGACTTTTTAAGAAAACCTTAGTTAATTCTATAACTTTAACCATAAAAATCAAAGTTTCAAACTTTCTACAATACATTTCAGGTAGCTAAATTATTCCGTTGATATTTGATAATTTTGGAAGGAAATGCGCAACACCTTCGCCGAAAAAAATTCTCAAATATTTAAGCTTCCTGAAACTTGCACTTTGGGTTACAAAACTGCATACCCTGAATTTTTCTAAAAGCTCTTATTAAAAATTTCGATGACCATTTTTTAAAATTTTGTGAGTACTGTAGAAAGTTTAAAATTTTGAATTTTATGGTTAAAGTTATAGAATTAACTAAGGTTTTCTTAAAAAATCTTTAAATTAATAAACAAAAAAAAGATGGTCAAAACATGTAAAGAAAGATTGTTTCTAATTATCTGGCCGTCACTGTACATGTGTACGTTTTTTTTTTTTTTTTTTTTTTTACGGACGTTGGGATAGCGCGCTATCCATCAAGAGGCCCGTATGAATCTCTGGTGAAGCCACCTCCCCGGGACTACCCACGCATTTCATCAGGGAGGGGCTATGGCATAAATATGCCTGACTTCCATGACGCCGTTTCCATAGTCCCCCATCCACGTAAGGTGATTAGGGGTTCAGGAGCGTTCTACTACGACTTCACCTGTGAAAGATACAAGGAAATAAAATATTAAACATATTCAGGACTAACTTAATCCAAACTGCTTTATCATTAATCATATAGGATATCAGATTTTCTGGCCTTGGATCTACCTTCATGATGATTCTTAATTTCTCCCGCTCCAATGAAAACGAAGGACAAGAAAACAGTATGTGTTCTGCGTTCTCCGCCACAGTCTCACACGAGGCACAAACCATTGTATTATCATGACCATATTTACATTAGTATTCTCTGAAACAGCCGTGCCCACTTAGCACCTGGGTCATATAAAAGTCTATTTCGCCATGCGATCTGCCTAGCCAAGCCTCGATACTCGGGATGAGTCGGAAAGTCCAGCGTCCCTTTGTCGACGTGGCCCAGCGTTGTTGCCATTGGGTTAGGCTTTTATGGCGTTCGGCCGCTGTCTCTTGTAGTGAGAGGGCTGTGCCTTTATCTCGGGCCGTCTGATAGGTTCGCTGGATTTCGTTAGCCAGCAGATCGGCAGGCATTATGCCAGCAATTACACAGGCCACCTCATATGAAACAGTGCGGAAAGCGCTACAAACGCGTAGTGCACTAAGTCGAAATATGGAATTCACATTTTTTGCATATGACGTATGCTGAAGCGCGTGGCCCCATACAGGGGCCGCGTACATAACCACTGATTGTGTGACCTTAGTTAGCATCTTCCTGCGATTTTGACCAGGACCACCTATATTTGCCATTAATCTAGCTAGAGAACTATGGACTGTTGCGGCTTTTTGTGTCACAGTTTCTATATGTAGTTTAAATGACCGCCTGGCATCTCTCATAACACCTAAATACCGTACTGCAGGCATAGTTTCGAATACATACCCATTGATGTCTAGACGTGTAGTTTTCTTTTTCTTTCTGCTTGTTATAAGCACCCCTTCGGTTTTGTGAGCTGCCAATTGGAGCCCTTTGGTCTTCAGCCAGTCATCGATTAATATAGCCGTGTCTTTCGTGGCCAATTGAATTTTTTCTATGTCTTTCGCTACAATGATAACCGCAATATCATCTGCGTATCCGATTACCTTCACTCCTTTTGGAACAGGTAGACGCAGGACTCCATCGTAAGCAATAATCCACAAAACTGGGCCGAGAACTGAGCCTTGGGGAACTCCTCTGCTGACGTCATATCTATTTCTACCTTGATCAGTATTATAAAACAGAACTCTATCAGTAAGATAGCTATCTACTATATTTATAAGATAAGGTGGAGTATTTATTGCCTTTAATGCATTAATAATGTGCGACCATTTTAATGAGTTAAACGCGTTTTTTATGTCTAAGGTTACTACTGCGCAGTATTCTTTCGAACCGTACTTCCAGCGCTTGCCTGATATTGCTTCTTCCGCTATTTCAGTGACGCGACAAATAGCATCGACTGTGGATTTTCCCTTTCGAAACCCGTACTGGGCTTCCGATAGACATTGATAGGTGTCAATGTGTTTCAATAAGCGATCGCAAATTACACGTTCCAACAATTTACCTAACGAATCTATTACACAAAGCGGTCTGTAAGAACCTGGACCACCTGGAGGCTTGTTGGGCTTTGGAAGCAACACTAACTTCTGCTTTTTCCACCTCCTCGGGAAAACGCCATTTTGCAGGCATATATAAACGACATGTGAGAAGGCCATAGGGGAATCAGCTACTGCCGCTCTGATGGCAATGTTCGGTATACCATCGGGTCCAGGAGCCTTGCTGTTCTTTAGCCGTTCAGCTGCAGCTAGAATTTCATCCGGTATAACAGGTGGACAAATTGTCAATGTATTGGGAAAAAGCGTTTCGACTATTTGCTTGAGCAGAGTGGGACATGTTGGCATCTGCTTTTGGCTACTTTTAAACTTTTTCATAAAAATTTTGTAGGCGCCACCCCAAGGGTACTCGTCAATTTCATTACAAAGCTCTTTGAAACAAGATTTTTTGCTTGCCTTTATTGCATTTTTTAATTCTTTACGCAAGCATTTAAATTCATCTCTCAGAATATCAGATCTGTTTCTTTGGTATTTTCTTCTGGCTTTGTTGAATTCAGACCGCAAGTCTGCGATTTCAGCATTCCACCAATAAACAGGGTTGCGGCTATTTTTGCGCACTTTTCTATTCATAGATGCATTACAAGCCCCAGCTAATACTATATAAAGTTCATCCGATAGACTTTCTGCATTGGCCTGCATTTGTGTTACGCTTTTCATACCATCCAGTACCAACTTAAACATATCGGGATCAAATGAATTAGTGCACCAGGCCTTTGCGTCGTTCTTCACATATCCACGAGCCCTACTTCTCATGTAATCAACATCGATTATTACAGCCAAGTGATCGCTATGTGTGTAAATATCGCTTAATTGCCAGGAAACTTTTGCCATCATTGATTCACTACAGAAAGCAATATCGATAATGGAACCTCTTCCATTTTTTTCGAAAGTATTTTTGTTTCCTCTATTCAAAAGAAGCAAGTCTAATGGTGCCAAGGCTTTAAGAAGAGCGCGTCCTCGCTGATTTGTCCTGCTGCTACCCCATTCTAGAGCCCACGCATTAAAATCTCCGGCTATTATTTTGGGAGAGCACAAAGCCGCATCCTCAACGAGTCTATCCAGCAGAAGTTCAAATTCTTGCTGGCTAAGACTAGGGGGTGCATAACAGCTGTATATATAAGTACCGTCAATTTTGGTCCTTACAAAGAACTCATGGCTGTAAGGCTTTTCGGTAATGCATTTTTGCCCACACACCCATATTGCTGCTTTGCCTTTGTTATCAGGAATCCAAGTTCCTTTCCCAGACTTCTTTTACTGCTCGCTCAAAATGGCAATGTAAATTTTTTCTTCGATTATTGTTTGATCCAATAGCTGCTGAGCAGCTAAACAGTGATTCAAATTCAGCTGCAGTATCTTCATATTTTTGATTTAGATTTTTGTATGGCGCGTTGGAAAAAGGGGCACAGTTTGCTCCCAGCAATATGGTTTTTTCCTCCTGATTGCTAGCTTTCAAAGAATGCATAGTGCCGTCTTGTTGCATTGTTTAGCGTTATGACCTTTTTCTCCGCACTTAAAACAGCAGCCACTGCGGTCTTCATTTGTACAAGCCTTTGCTTGATGGCCAAACTCCAAGCATCTGTAGCATCTTGTCAGAATACTTTTTTCCCGAATGCGACACACCGACCATCCAATCTTAAGTTTTTTGGCTGCAATGATTTTCTGTGCTACGAGCTGAGGTAAGCCAAGCAGCGCTATTTGGGTCCCTGGATAACCTTTTCTGATCATTTTAATCCAGTTTAGCTCAAAGTTTTGGTTTAAAACTTTTGCCTCTGATATGGCTACAACTATATCTTCTTTAGTTGTGATCTCATCGATATCATGTATCTCTATATAGGTCTGCTTAGATAGAGCTGTAATTTCGGCTTCATTACCTAAGAGACTTTGTACACCGTTTTTGAAAAGTTCTGTTTTTTCCTCATGCACATGGTTGAGCTCGAGAAGTATTTCTCCTTTCTGGGTCTTGCGTACTCTTTTGACCTGTTCACCCATTTTGCTTAAATTAGCGCTGGTTTTTACCGATTTAAGCATATCGCTATATGACATGTCACCTGTCTTCTTAATGACAATGGCATTTGGTTTAACCAGCAAAGTATTCGGTTTAGGCTTAATGATCTTCTTAGCTCTTGTTTGTACTATCCATTCGCCTTCTGGGTCTTTATTTGATCTAATCAGAGCCTCCCTATAAGACAGCGTTTTTTGCCCTGTGCCATCTTTTGAGATTTCCGCCTTACTGGACCGTTTCGGCGGGTTCGTCTCGTTTGTCATGGAGTCTTCTATGCCTCTTTTTGACGTAAGATTCGCTTTTTTGAAAGGAGGCGAGGTTTGCGTGCATTTACAGCTTTGCGACCTCTCCTTTACTTCACCTACGACTCTCGAAATCTTTAATTCTTCGTAAATTTCCACGATCTCATCAACCAAATCCCGAATCGGCTGATGAATGGAGCGCCTTGGCGGCGCCATTAAGTCGACAAGACTGCTCAATTTATTGCCTAAAAGCAGCAGCACGTTCGATTTTTCTTCCTTTGCCAGATTTGGGCCCTGGCTAGTGGCCAGCCTTACGTTATCAAGGTCCGGCGGAGACGATCGGGCTCGCACTACCGACGGAGTATCAGACGCTACAAAATTTCGCTCCGCCATATTTATATTCGCGGACGGTGATCTCTGAATTTTGCCACTTGCTCTAAAAGGATCAGGCAAATCCACGTTTTCAGCCATATCTATTATTTTTTTGCCCTCCTTGGTGCGTTGACATCACCCAAAGGAGGCAGCTTTTACGTACCCGTCTGCAGGAAGTGTTAAAAGCTTTGCTAACCGGAAGTCTTCAAACCGAAAGCTTTTAAGCTGAGCTTTTACAGAAACTTTCAAGCTTGAGTCAATGATCTTCTATGCTTAAAGCTTTCAGCAGCTATGTTCTCTTATAAAGCTATCAGCTTTATTCCAATGTCAAAATCAGCTGTTTACCTGGCGCCAAAAACGAACTTGGAGTTCTTGCCAAAGTAAGCAGCCGATTTGTTTTTGTGTTTTCTTTATTCAGAAGAAAACTTTTAAAACCAATAAAAACATACCTGATTGGTGGTCTACTATACAAACCACTTCCTTCGGATATAGGCGAGTCTCAGGTCCTCACTCACACAATTTTCTTTTTGTTTTTAAACACTTTTTTCACCACAAACTTAAAGTTTTCACTAGCGCAAAAATTTCACGTCTGTACTGCACAAAGTATACAAAGTGTGTGTACGTATCTATGTACATATGTATGTATAAAGGCTTAAGTTATAAGCTCCGCTTTTTCTTTTTGGGTAATTACACTGCGCGAGTTAATGACGTCATCACAAGGCACAACGTTTCCACAACCAAAACATGCATTATCAAGAAATGCATTATCAACACGTAAACAACAGATAAACATGCATTACCGAGAAATGCATTATCAACACGTAAACAACAGATAAACATGCATTACCGAGAAATGCATTATCAACACGTAAACAACAGATAAACATGCATTACCGAGAAATGCATGTAAACAACAAACAACTGACCTGCACATAAGCAACGGACAATCATTGGAACAATAGAAATGCACTATCACTACAAACAATAGATATCTACACTCGTAAACAACAAACAACTGACAATGGAATAATCCACTACGATAACTACCACCACATCTCAATAGTATAAATAGAACTAAGAATTCAAAATGTAAGACAGTTTTTAGAAGATCAATAAAGAGCACGCATTTCGGCGTAGCGATAAAAGATATTTTTTTAACTCATATCGTGCGAACGATATTAACTGGGGGCTCAACCGGTCTAAACTCTTGACTACAGCCAAATATCCTCGAAACTACAGGATAATAAAATAAAAAATTCCACGGCTTTGAAGAAAAGCACAAAACCAGTCTCTGAAAAAAGTGAGATATAATAAGTTTATCCAGTCGCGTAAAAAGGCAAACCTTGAAATAGCAGGCAGCCTAAACCGAAAAAAAAAGTGAAAAGTGAAATAAAAGATTCCTGATTTTAAAGAGAATCCTTCACCCTGGACTCACGCGATAAACGCCAACAAATTTTCAACTCTCTGCGCCCAATACCACAAGACGATACAATGGCTCAGGACATCGCAACTCTACGAGCACAGGTAGAACTCCTCACACAGGCTCTAAACAATACACAATTAAAAGTAAATACCCTGGAAGCACAACAAACCCAGACTTTCACTACGACAGATCAACATGTAGAATGTACACCAAACATCACGGATCAATCGCAAATAAACTTGGAAATATTCAAAACGTTACCCAACTTCACAGGCGATAGGAATCAATATAGATCATGGAGGAAACGTGCTTGGATACACATGGAGAATATAAGGGAATACACTACAATACCCACATACTACACGGCACTCTCGATTGTACACTCAAAAATTCAAGGAGAGGCAGCAGATATTCTAATCAACCACGATACAAAGTTCAATTTTTATTCAATAATTAACCGCCTCGATTACACTTATGCGGACCAGAGACCTCTATATGTCTTACTGGAAGAAATGAAGAAAATAACGCAAGGTAAAAGGACATTAGCAGAATTCCATTGTGAAGTCAACAAGGCATTAAACCTCGCACTCACGAAAATCGAGATGGAGAACTCAACATCCCCTTCTGATATGCAACAATATGCGAATCAGGAAGCCGTCAGGACATTTATTCTCGGATTAAACAGCAAGTATACCAGCGGCACCCTCTATAGCCACAACCCAAGAGATTTAGAGACCGCCTACGCTATCGCAAGCACAATATATCACGATAACGTGAACTCACAATTCGATGTTCCGCAATACCATCACCTTAGACCGAACAATACACCGCAGCATCAACCTCCTCAGAACAGAAGATATCACGAGGACCCACGAAGATACAGACCAGACGTGCGAGTGCAATATACACAAAATGCACCCAGGCAACAGCAACAACCAATGGAAGTAGATCAATCACACCAATACATGAGATCTACAAACTTCAACAGAAACCATCCTGCACCCCCACAAAACAGCTATAACCGCCAAAACCAAGGGCTACCTCCAAATAACCCATTCAGAGGAGAACCACAGAAGAGAGAACGAAATCCTTCATCTCGCAACTTCAACACACAACAGAAGGTACAGCGGGTAAACCAAACACGCGACGAAGAACTGCAATCGCTTGCACCAGAACATAACGATGATGATGAATACGAGACCGGCAGTGCTTTTTTAGGCGTATGAACGATTTGCCGTGTCTGCAACGCCACTGCAGGGATACAGGCAAAACTATAAACATCCTCATCGACACTGGAGCAACAAATAACTATATAAGTACAAAATGCAATATCGGTAAGCCTATTCAAATTAAACCTGTAAAAGTAAAAACTCTTCATGGTCACTCAATAACCAAATCAAAAAAAATAATAACATTATTAGAACATAATCTCACATTTTTTGAAACAGATGCATTAGAAGAATTTGATATGCTTCTGGGCGAACAGGGGCTCAGAGCAATCAAAGCAGAGGTCAACCTTTTCGAGTACAAGCTCAGTTATAAATATAGGGCCAAGAAAGAAAGTGACTCTGTACAGAAAATAAATTATACAATTAATAATGAAAAATTCAGGGCGGAAATCGCCGAAATAATGCAAAAAAATGAAAGTACTAACGCCATACTACCATTTACTACCACGATACAAGCCACCATTAGGACGAATTCCGAAGATCCTATTTGGACAAAGCAATATCCGTACCCTATGTCGGATAATGAGTTTATTAACAAGGAAATTAACAAACTTTTAAAAAATGAAATAATTCAACCCAGCAAAAGTCCGTACAACTCTCCCATTTGGACAGTCGCTAAAAAAGGTACCGATGAACAAGGGAAACCTAAGCGCAGAATGGTCGTAGACTTTCAGAAGCTAAACGCTCAAACTATCACAGATAGATACCCCATACCTGATGTGGCTATGACCATACAGAATTTAGGTAATGCAAAGGTATTTACTACTTTAGATTTAGAGTCTGGCTTCCATCAGATCCTTATTAATGAATCTGACAGAGAAAAAACGGCCTTTAGTGTAAATGGAGCTAAGTACGAATTCCTTCGTATGCCGTTCGGCCTGAAAAATGCCCCATCCATTTTTCAAAGATGCGTGGACGATATTCTTAGACCATATATCGGGAAGTTCGCTTACGTTTATATAGACGATGTTCTCATTTATTCTTCCTCTCCCGAAGAACATATCGAACATATCCGCATAATTATAAACGCACTTCACCAAGCCAACATTAAGATTTCGAATGAGAAATCACACTTCTTTCATGACTCTGTAGAATACTTAGGACACATAATAAAATATAACCGGATAACTGTTGACCCTATAAAAATACAAACTATTAAAGATTTTCCTATTCCCAAATCGCTGAGGGAACTCAGATCCTTTCTAGGTCTCGCCAGTTATTATCGAAAATTTATACAAAATTATAAATTGCAGCCATCGTCAAGCCACTCACTACGTTCCTCAGAGGAGACAACGGTGGCATATCAAAAAATCAAAGTGCAAAAATAAAAATCTCCTTAGACGAACCTGCACTAGAAGCACTAAACAAAATAAAAGAAGAACTGCAAACCCAGGTTGAACTCTTCCAACCAAATTTTGATAAACCTTTTGAATTAACCACGGACGCTAGCAATTACGCTATAGGAGCTGTATTATCCCAAAATAAAAAACCCATATCATTTATTTCACGAACACTCAGCCAAACAGAACAGAACTACTCTACAAATGAGAAAGAGTTACTCGCAATTGTGTGGGCATTACAGAAACTCCGCAACTACTTATATGGTATAGCGGATTTGACTATTTACACTGACCATCAATCTTTAATCTTCTCCATATCGGAAAAAAACCCCAATACAAAATTAAAAAGATGGAAGAATTTCATCGAAGAATACGGCGCAAAACTTGTTTACAAACCTGGACACCAGAACGTTGTCGCTGATGCACTTTCTCGCCAGCAAATAAACAACACATCAAATTCGGATGACTCCCAACATTCGGCACAAAGCTCACCAACACAAAAACTCAAACGAGTAAAGCAACCATTAAACTGCTTTAAAAATCAAATTGTTATAAAACAATCAGATGCGAACCTAATCGAAATATCATCACAAAATATTTTTTCTAACAGTCGACATACACTTTTCTTTAACACCAAAGCTGAATTACTGGACAGACTAAAAAATATAATTAGACCAAAGGTAACCAACGCTCTTCAAATAGACGAGCAAATATTATTTTACGTCGAAAACGACATTATTGACACATTTCCGACCGTATCAATCGTATTAGCCCAAAAAATGGTAGACGACATCACCAAAACCGAACAACAAAAACAAATCATACAAGACACACACAGACGTGCTCACAGAAATTATAAAAATAACGCGCAGGAAATTTCACTCAGATATTACTGGCCGAACATCCGTGACGCTTGTAAAAAAGAAGTACAAGACTGCGAAATATGTCTTACCAACAAGTATGAACGCCGACCAAATAAACAACCAATAGGTTCAGCACCAATACCAAACAAGGTAGGCGAATGCATACACTTAGACTTATGTTATATGAGCAATAACATATACATTAGCTCAACCGACAAATATTCAAAATTTTGCCATTTGAGACAAATACCTTCAAAGAAAGATACATACAAATACGTTGACGAGATTCTCTCACAAATATACCCAAACGCAAAGTTTGTAATGACTGATAACGAGTCAACACTCACTAGCATATGTGCACAACAAATTTACAAACGACTACAAATAACACACACCAAAACTCCTGCATTTCATTCTACAACAAACGGGCAAGTCGAACGTACGCATAGCACGATAATCGAACTCGCGAAAGTCTTGGCACACCAACACAGTTCAGCACCTGACGAACAGATATACGAAGCAGTCCGACAATACAATAAGACAATCCATTCAGTGACCAACGAGAAACCCGAGGACGTGTTCTTCAACCAAAAGGGGTATCCTGGCATCAAAGAGCGCCTTCAACAAAACCAAGACAGAGTCTTACGATACCACAACCACAATCGCAAACAGCTGAATTACAAACAAGGTGATGTTATATACTCCAAGAGGCATAGACGGAACAAAAACGTAAAAACATACGCGAAACATATAGTTAAAGAAGACAACGGAAAAACGATAACAACAAATAAAGGACTCATTATACATAAGGACAACATCAGAGTGAAGGCATGTACGGAGTAGTATTTATCTTACTTTTCCCTATCGCATTTAGCGATAATATAATAGACTTAACCAATAGAAAATATGTACTAGTGGAAACAGATCCTGTTTACATTTATCAGAATACAGCTTTCCTGTATCACATATCTAATCTTTCAAAAATACTCGCGCCTTACGAAAGTGTAATGAAATCTACATATAATTTAGAAAACTACCCTGAGACTCAAATTTTAGTGAACAGAATTGAAACTTTAAAAAATCAACTCATACCAAATATCTACAGACCAAAGAGATCACTTAACTTCCTTGGTTCCATCCTTAAATTCATCACTGGCACACCAGACCACAATGACCTTATAGAAATTAAAACGTCACTTAATATGCTAATAGAAAATAACAATAAGCAAAAAACAATTAACTCACAGTTCGAAAGAATACTCGAAACTCTTGATCCCAAAACAATTAGCGAAAATATTGTTATATCAGAAGTCTATAATGAACTTCAATCAATAGCGAACACTATTAATTTTGCGAAAAATAATAATTTTTATTCTGGCACATTAAATTTGAAAGATGTGTATGAGTTAATAAACCATGAACAGTTGGATCTTCCAATAATCAATATATTAGAATATGCGGACATTCATATCTGTTACCTACAACATGCAATTATAACAATATACAAATACCCTATTCTTGAAACTAAATGTAACCTATTTAACGTATATCCTTTAGCACATAAGCATGGTAAAATTAATTTAGATCCTAAGATTGCAAAATGTAACGATTATCAAAGAGTATCAAAATGTAAAAATTATATTAGTACCTTTATTTGTAAATCAGAACCCTCTGATAATTGCACTTTAAAAATATTAAAAGACAATCCTGCGCAATGCGAAACAATCCATGAGAATAACGCCCCACTCCGAATCCTAGAGACTGGTCACATCTTGACGGATTATGAGCATACTTGGAACAACATGCATATATCAGGCTAATACATTTTAAAGAATCTACAAACATCGATGGCATCACTTATTATAACCATCAACAACAACTCAGAGAAGTTATACACAACCAACATAGCGAAAAACTTGAGGTACTCCGTATCCTTTCCTCAGACTCAAAATACAAATTCAACAACATTCAAGAACTCTCAACGTTTTTAATACCTGTCGAGGAGAACCCTGTACAGTTTACACTTTTCATCATAATTGCATTCCTTACCTTAGCAGTCACCACTTATGGTCTAGTACACCTCTGCCGATACTGCGAAAATAAAAGAACACTTGGCAGACAAAGGCGAATGGACGAACTTTACGAAATCGAACTCAACCGTCTTCAACAACAACACCTAGCAGCAGTGTAGCGAGGACGCTTCATTTTAAGAAGGAGGGGAGTTAATGACGTCATCACGAGGCACAACGTTTCCACAACCAAAACATGCATTATCAAGAAATGCATTATCAACACGTAAACAACAGATAAACATGCATTACCGAGAAATGCATTATCAACACGTAAACAACAGATAAACATGCATTACCGAGAAATGCATGTAAACAACAAACAACTGACCTGCACATAAGCAACGGACAATCATTGGAACAATAGAAATGCACTATCACTACAAACAATAGATATCTACACTCGTAAACAACAAACAACTGACAATGGAATAATCCACTACGATAACTACCACCACATCTCAATAGTATAAATAGAACTAAGAATTCAAAATGTAAGACAGTTTTTAGAAAATCAATAAAGAGCACGCATTTCGGCGTAGCGATGAAAGATATTTTTTTAACTCATATCGTGCGAACGATATTAACTCGCGCGTAAGTCCCATCGAACAGTATTACAATAAAATCTGAATTAAGTAAAGCCAAGATGAGTTCCGCCGGTTTATATTCGATTGAGAAGCTGGATGACAGCAATTACGTATCTTGGTCTGTACAGATGAGGAGCGTGTTAGTCCACACAGACTTATGGGCAATCATCAGTGGAAAACTTGTGAAAGGTGAAAACCTTACAGCCGAAGAGGCAGCTGCATTTGACACCAAGGACGAGAAAGCATTGGCTAGTATTATGGTATGTTTAAAACCGTCACAGGTGAATCATGTAAAGCATTGTCAAACCGCGACAATGGCATGGAGTAAACTTAAGCAGATTCATCAGCCGGCCGGTCCCGCTCGTAAAGTCACGCTATTTAGACAATTGCTATTACTTAGGTTTTGTGAAGGAGACAAGATTCAAGACCATATAAATGAATTTTGCGATATACACGAAAGGTTGGCTGAAATACCTGAATTTTTGGCAGCCGAAATGTCAGTGATCGTTTTATTAGCAAGTTTGCCAAAATGCTATGAGAACTTCGTGGTAGCCATCGAATCACGAGATACTTTGCCTACACTAACTGCACTTAAAGTCAAATTGCTTGAGGAGGGGGCGAGGCGAGACGGCGACAAAAACGGCAGCAGGTGCTTGGAAACGTGCTATGGAGAGGAGATTAGTTCTCTCGAATCAAACAACACTTGGGTGCTTACCAAAATACCTACAGGTAAAAAACTGAAAAGTTCAAAGTGGGTGTTCAATGATAAGCGTGATGCGGCTGGTGAGCTGGTTCGTTATAAAGCAAGGCTCGTTGTTAAGGGCTGCTCGCAGAAACAAGGCGTTGACTATTCGAATACATTTTCACCGGTAGTCAGGTACAACTCACAACAATTCTTGTTTGCCATGGCGGTGATCAGATGTACGACTTGACGGTGCATCTATTAGATGCGGTAACAGCATTTTAAAATAGTGAGCTCTAAGAAGAAGTATATATGCAACAACCCGAAGGCTATGATGATGGTTCAGGCATAGTTTGTCGTTTGGTAAAGTCACTGTACGGTCTGAAGCAAGCAAGCAAAGTTTGCAACGATAAACTGAATTCAGTTCTCATCAGTATGGGACTAGTTCGGAGCGAAGTCGACCAATGCATCTACTATTGTGTGAACAAACGTAGCAGGGTGTACGTAGCAATTTATGTAGACGACCTTTTGGTGTTTTCCAACGACATAGAGAACGAGTTGTCTTCCAGATTTAAAATGAAAGACATGGGTTCAGCATCATCCTTGGCATGAGAGTTGGCATGCGAGTTCAGCGCGATGAGGTAAAAAAGCAAATTAAACTGGATCAGTCTGAATATATTTCCAGTGTACTTAAACGTTTTGGGAAGAATGGCTGTAATGCCGTTGCCATGCCACTTGACTCAGCGCAAAAGCTAACTGCGGAAATGTGTCCACAAACTGAAGAAGCCAAGAAAGAGATGGAAAATGTTCCATACATGGAGGCGATTGGTTGTCTTTTGTTCGCAGCGCAGAATACCCGTCCCGATATTAATTTCGCAGTCAATTTACTGAGTCCGTTTTCACAAAACCCCGGCAAAGCTCATTGGCTTGCGGTGAAGCGTAGGATGCGGTATTTTAAGGGCACTGTTGACAAAGTCATCGTGTACCAAAACTCAGCTGAAGGTCTAACTGGGTTTTGCGACGCTGACTTGGGCAGGAGATGTTGATCAGAGGCGTTCAACTTGTGGCTACGTGTTCGTTATGCAGGGCGGTGCTATATCTTGGTCAAGACACAGGTACAGAACGTTTGCGTTGTCATCAACTGAAGCAGAGTTAATGTCAGTAGTGGGGGCAATGCAAGAAGCGATTTGGTTGAATAGGCTGGAGTCTGATCTGATTTCTGGTGGTACAAAAGCAACAACACTGTACTGCGATAACAAGAGCGCAATCCACATTGTTCTTAACCACAATTTTTCTCCCCGCACTGGCAGGAAGATAAATCGTTAAAACTGGAGTACGTTTCTACAAACGAGATGTTGGCAGATAGTTTGACGAAGGCGGTACTAGCTGTTAAGAATGAATCTATTAATGCTAAAATAGGCTTACAAGAATATGTAATATGTATGTAACATAATTTTTGCACTGTAAACATTTTTTGATTTGAATAATTGTTTTGAAAACCTAAACTAACATACATATGTTTTACAATGTTGCCAGATGTTCTATTAAAGGGAAGTATTGTAAAATAATATAAATCTGGAAACTCCTTTGAGCCTCATGTTCGTTATATACTAAATAAAGTCTGTCGTCATCTTACATTGTAACTGCGCATTCTTTTTTCTCTGCTCAACAATTACATATAATGGATCTTGTTTACAGTTTGTTGTTTTATGGTATACAAATTCAAAAGAAATTAATTAAGTGATTGTATAGTTGTAAGTTTTAGGCTTAGAAAGCCGTAATAATAAATAAATAAATAAAAAACTCAGCTGAAGGTCTAACTGGGTTTTGCGACGCTGACTTGGGCAGGAGATGTTGATCAGAGGCGTTCAACTTGTGGCTACGTGTTCGTTATGCAGGGCGGTGCTATATCTTGGTCAAGACACAGGTACAGAACGTTTGCGTTGTCATCAACTGAAGCAGAGTTAATGTCAGTAGTGGGGGCAATGCAAGAAGCGATTTGGTTGAATAGGCTGGAGTCTGATCTGATTTCTGGTGGTACAAAAGCAACAACACTGTACTGCGATAACAAGAGCGCAATCCACATTGTTCTTAACCACAATTTTTCTCCCCGCACTGGCAGGAAGATAAATCGTTAAAACTGGAGTACGTTTCTACAAACGAGATGTTGGCAGATAGTTTGACGAAGGCGGTACTAGCTGTTAAGAATGAATCTATTAATGCTAAAATAGGCTTACAAGAATATGTAATATGTATGTAACATAATTTTTGCACTGTAAACATTTTTTGATTTGAATAATTGTTTTGAAAACCTAAACTAACATACATATGTTTTACAATGTTGCCAGATGTTCTATTAAAGGGAAGTATTGTAAAATAATATAAATCTGGAAACTCCTTTGAGCCTCATGTTCGTTATATACTAAATAAAGTCTGTCGTCATCTTACATTGTAACTGCGCATTCTTTTTTCTCTGCTCAACAATTACATATAATGGATCTTGTTTACAGTTTGTTGTTTTATGGTATACAAATTCAAAAGAAATTAATTAAGTGATTGTATAGTTGTAACTTTTAGGCTTAGAAAGCCGTAATAATAAATAAATAAATAAAAATAAAAATTATATTTAATTTTTTTTATGCCAAAAAACATATTTTGATTTTTCGAAAACAAGATTTAAATTGAATTCAGTGCGAGTAGGACGTGTTTTGGCAGAGCTCCTGATTGGTTTTAAAAATAATTTTCCAAAATATCGGTGGTATACTTTTATACGTGTATGCGCAGAACATTTCCCGGCATCTTATTACTTCATTTGAAATCTAAATATGTCCACAACACGCAAAAATGCATCGCGCAAACCTGCATCCCCTCCGAAGACGCCACAAATTCCTTCATCTGACATTGTGCACAGAGTCTAACCTGACCTGAGTTATGAAGAGTTCCGAGGAGAGAGTGATGCAGAAAATCGGTGAGTTGGCTGCTGAAATGGCAAATTTAAAGCAGTATGTAACCACAGTTGACAGGAGAGTAACTGATGTCTAGGGCGTGTGCGCTGAGGTTCAATCTCTACACAGTGAAGCTTTTGCTTTCCGCTCTCAGCTTATCAAACTTGAAAGCAGCGCTGTCTCTACAGACATAATAATCCGCGGTATCTTGCAAGCTTCTGATGAAAATTTGATTGATGTTTTTGTCAAGGTATGTAGTGCATTCAACACAAAAATCTCCGACTGCACGATGCGTTCAGAATGCGAAGGGTAAAAGGTAAAACACAAAAAAACCACAAACACGCGCTTATTGTTTTGAAGTTGGTCTCTCCGTATGATCGAAGTCATCTCTTGTAATCCATTGCTGCGTTTTGCAAATCGCAGAAGAGATCGGTTGCGCTCTCTGATATCAATAATCAATGATAAACCAGGCTTATTTATTTAATTTAATTATTAAATTTACTTGCATGGGAGCTTGTCCAAGGTACTCCGTGAAGTCATGTCACATGCTTCTGCGCTCAAGACCAATACGCTTTTGGCGTCAGCATTCTCTGTGCGTGGTAATGTTTACATTCAAATGATGCCACAATTAGTGCGTACGAAATTCTTCTTTCACTGAAACATTAACATTTTATCTTGGTTACCATATTTCTTATACTCTCCTAGCAGTGTTATATATATTTTTTATGCTCATATCTTCTTTTATTTTTATTTTTTTTATACTGCCAGCTTGGAGTGTTTATTTGTTTCTATGACTTAATTAACTCAACTTTCAGCTCTAACAATTTAAATTTAAGAACTGCACTGAAATTGGTAAGTGATTACCATCCTGGTTTTCAAACTTGCCACTTTAATGCGAGAAGTTTAAGTCAATCCAAACTTGATTATTTAAACTTTGTTTTTTAGGCGGTGTGCATTAATGTTGTTTGTGTGACTGAGACGTGGCTGAGAAGGAATATAATAATAATTTTTACAATATATCAGACTTTTCGGTATTGAGAAATGATAGGCATTGTGGAAAAAGAGGTGGCGGTATAGCGATATACTACAAGAACACTCTTCAGTCTAAAATTGTTTATAAATCTGATAATATTGATCACGTGGAGTTCATGATGGTTGAATTTTACAATAAGTTTCAACGGTGTCTTTTGATTTGTATGTATAACCCCAGTAGGTCTTATAATTTAGAAAAACTTTTTAAAAATATTCATAAGTACAGTGCTATGTATGAACATATACTGTTGTTTGGTGATTCGAACATAGATTTGCTTATGCTAAATTAACGAGCCAATAATTTGCTAGACGATTTGTCCCGTATTGGTTTAGGTGTTGATAACAATCTTCCTACTCGTGTGAACGACTTTCTCTAAAGTAACATCGGGATTTGGAACTTCTGATTCATGGAATGGAGATGAACACAAGGCCAATCATAGAGCAAATGGCAGCAGAAAGTCCAATCGCAAAAGCATATTGGGCACAGTATAACAGCTAAAAATAATTTCTGGATGTTTATAAAGGACTTGAGAAAGCGGTGATAGTCACTTCTCTCGTAATCTTATAGTGGTCCCAAGGGTACGACTTTCCGATGTTCTAAATTAGTTCCACAATGAACCGAGTGGAGGACACTTGGGAATCAAGAAGACTATAGAAATGGAATCCAGCAGAGGTTCTATTTTGTTGGAAGTCGGCAATCAGTAGAATAATGGATTGGCAACTGCACGGAATGCATCGCAGCCAAAGGACCGAAATATAGAAGCCATGGTCAGATGAGGCAGTATAACGCTGGGGCGTTATTCGAGCGGATTTTTGAAGGAGATTTAGTGCTGTTGTATAATCCCCAACATAAGAAAGGTTTGTCCCCAAAACTGCAGTGCAACTGGGAAGGTCCCTCAAGGTAATCAAACGTTTAAATAACTTCTTGAATCATATCCAGGCAGTGGGAAGAGCGAGAAACAAAATGAAGGTAGTTCATTCGGAAAGGCTTGCGTCATTTGAAGCAGTTAGTGTGTTTGATCAGGACGATCAGACTTAGGTGGAGGGCAGTGCGGCGATATTTCAAAATCTAATGACATACCAAAGCGAAACCGAGAGAAAGATAGAGACTTCAAGAAATCAAAAATAAGAACAATCGCAATCGAGAACTTTTGATAACGATCGATAACATTTTAGAGTTGCCATAGGGCACGCAACTCAGAGTATAAAAGTGCTTTGCCACTCCGTTAGGTAATTCAGCTTGTAATTAAACTTTGAAGAGTGAAGTTGTAAAGCAGTAAGCTAAGAGCTTTAAAGTTGCGAGTGAGTAAATTTTAGTATCCGCGAAATAAATAGCGTTGTTAGTATTAAGATAATCTCAGCGAGTTTTATTTAACAATCCAGTGGTCGCACCTGACAGATTTGGGAAATCATTGGCGTTTTAGGGTAAAAACGTAAAAGTAATGAAAATGTACTAAGAAAGTTCCGAAAGTGTACCTAAAATCGATAGGAAACGACATCTAGAAAAAATGAAAAGGAATCGAAAATGTACCGAGAAAGTTTCGAAAGTTAACACTTGAAAATATATGCCGGCTAAGTAGCGAAAGAGTTGCGAAAATCTACAAAGAAAGTACCGAATGTGTAACACCATATAAAAAAAGCTTAAGAAATGGCAAACTAATTTTCGTGTGTACAATTTTCTTAAACTAGTAAGCAGTTCTTAAGAATACTCATACGCTTTCTACTACGATTTTTCTAAAGAAATTTTAAATTGCAAATTGTGAAACCCAGGTTTGGCGAAAAAATAAATTAAAAAGCATTTATTTCTTCAAGAAAATTGGCAGCTACGGTGAGTATATTTAAACTTGTAAGTTTATGTTCATTAAATAATACTTATTTCAGTAATGAAAGCAACGCAAACGGGACCCAATCGCCAAAAGCGAGGTACCAAATGAGGAAAAACGGCTACTTATAGCGTAGGTGAAAGGTGCTCTTAGGATATGGAACATCAGAGACGCGATGCATTCAAATAAAAATGCAGTGAACCAGGCCTGGGAATGTAAAAGCCAATCGCTAGGTAAGCCTAGTAAGTGTTTGTTTAATATTCAACAAAAAACGTAAAACTGCTCTCTAAATTCATGTCCATATCAAATAGAGGAATGTAAAATGGGTTGGGTTAGTTTAAGAGAAAGCTATCGGTACCGGGCGAAGGTAGCGCGTAAAGCTAATAGTAGAAGCGCTGGTGGAGTGTCTAAGTGAGCCATCGTTTTCTGAAAATGTCGGCTGGGAGTTCTCGGAGGAAATATCTTTTTTGCCAAATGTGTCGCAAAATAGAAGGTAATCCAAGAGATATTTATAAGACAAAATTTTAATAATCTTGGCGGTAAATATAAAGCCGCTCCTTTCATATATCTGTATATATTATTTTGGAAGTTTTTACTGCGACAATTACATCTGTATAGATTTACCTACATATGACCCAAACTCATAACCAATCATCCTACTATGAGCAGCAGAGTATATATTTTTCCATATACCAAACTTTTAAACGTACACTGAAATCCAAAATGTAAAAATACAAAACATATTTTAATTCCAAACCAAAGTAGATGCCAATGTCCAACTTGAGCAACCAGGGTAGGATACTAACAAAGTTATGTAAATTGGATATTTGCCACTACTTTGGTTCGGAAATAAAAATATACTGATGTATTTTATCATTTTGAATTTTATGGATGCAAACTTTTACATTTATAATATTAATTGAGTTTGTTTTTTAATAAAACATTTTCAACAACCGTAGACGAAGAAGCAACAGCCGCTTTTAAAAGCAGCTCAAAATATGACTACATAAGTGCCAGTAATTTTTGATAGCAATTTTGAGCATCATGTTAATGCTACTCGCTTTCGAAATTTTATTTGTTTCCAGACTCCAATACCAACCACATCTCGCAGCGCCAGCCGACCACAAGCCCAGGAATTATGAAAAAAATTCGATGTTTTGTTAAAAATTTAGAAGTAAATAAATCCGAGTCACCTTTTAAATAAGCGTTTTCTGGCATTGAATTTTTACTTAAACATCTTCCTAAGTATAACTGATGGAAAGATGACTGAGGAAAGACGGAAGTGTCCATAAATCAAAGGGAAACATGTGCTTGGTAGTCTACATTTGCAGCATTTTCAGCCAAGAAAGAGATGGAAAATGTTCCATACATGGAGGCGATTGGTTGTCTTTTGTTCGCAGCGCAGAATACCCGTCCCGATATTAATTTCGCGGTCAATTTACTGAATTCGTTTTCACAAAACCCCGGCAAAGCTCATTGGCTTGCGGTGAAGCGTGTTATGCGGTATTTTAAGGGCACTGTTGACAAAGTCATCGTGTACCAAAACTCAGCTGAAGGTCTAACTGGGGATGTTGATCAGAGGCGTTCAACTTGTGGTTACGTGTTCGTTATGCAGGGCGGTGCTATATCTTGGTCAAGACACAGGTAGAGAACGTTTGCATTGTCATCAACTGAAGCAGAGTTAATGTCAGTAGTGGGTGCAATGCAAGAAGCGATTTGGTTGAATAGGCTGGAGTCTGATCTGATTTCTGGTGGTACAAAAGCAACAACACTGTACTGCGATAACAAGAGCGCAATCCACATTGTTCTTAACCACAATTTTTCTCCCCGCACTGGCAGGAAGACAAATCGTTAAAACTGGAGTACGTTTCTACAAACGAGATGTTGGCAGATAGTTTGACGAAGGCGGTACCAGCTGTTAAGAATGAATCTATTAATGCTAAAATAGGCTTACAAGAATATGTAATATGTAAGTAACATTTTTTGATTTGAATAATTGCTTTGAAAACTTAAACTAACATACATATGTTTTACAATGTTGCCAGATGTTCTATTAAAGGGAAGTATTGTAAAATAATATAAATCTGGCAACTCCTTTGAACCTCATGTTCGTTATATACTGAATAAAGTCTGTCGTCATCTTACATTGTAACTGCGCATTCTTTTTTCTCTGCTCAACAATTACATATAATGGATCTTGTTTACAGTTTGTTGTTTTATGGTATACAAATTCAAAAGAAATTAATTAAGTGATTGTGTAGTTGTAAGTTTTAGGCTTAGAAAGCCGTAATAATAAATAAATAAATAAAAATAAAAATTATATTTAATTTTTTTTATGCCAAAAAACATATTTTGATTTTTCGAAAACAAGATTTAAATTGAATTCAGCGCGAGTAGGACGTGTTTTGGCAGAGCTCCTGATTGGTTTTAAAAATAATTTTCCAAAATATCGGTGGTATACTTTTATACGTGTATGCGCAGAACATTTCCCGGCATCTTTTTACTTCATTTGAAATCTAAATATGTCCACAACACGCAAAAATGCATCGCGCAAACCTGCATCCCCTCCGAAGACGCCATAAATTCCTTCATCTGACATTGTGCACAGAGTCTAACCTGACCTGAGTTATGAAGAGTTCCGAGGAGAGAGTGATGCAGAATATCGGTGAGTTGGCTGCTGAAATGGCAAATTTAAAGCAGTATGTAACCACAGTTGACAGGAGAGTAACTGATGTCTAGGGCGTGTGCGCTGAGGTTCAATCTCTACACAGTGAAGCTTTTGCTTTCCGCTCTCAGCTTATCAAACTTGAAAGCAGCGCTGTCTCTACAGACATAATAATCCGCGGTATCTTGCAAGCTTCTGATGAAAATTTGATTGATGTTTTTGTCAAGGTATGTAGTGCATTCAACACAAAAATCTCCGACTGCACGATGCGTTCAGAATGCGAAGGGTAAAAGGTAAAACACAAAAAAACCACAAACACGCGCTTATTGTTTTGAAGTTGGTCTCTCCGTATGATCGAAGTCATCTCTTGTAATCCATTGCTGCGTTTTGCAAATCGCAGAAGAGATCGGTTGCGCTCTCTGATATCAATAATCAATGATAAACCAGGCTTATTTATTTAATTTAATTATTAAATTTACTTGCATGGGAGCTTGTCCAAGGTACTCCGTGAAGTCATGTCACATGCTTCTGCGCTCAAGACCAATACGCTTTTGGCGTCAGCATTCTCTGTGCGTGGTAATGTTTACATTCAAATGATGCCACAATTAGTGCGTACGAAATTCTTCTTTCACTGAAACATTAACATTTTCTCTTGGTTACCATATTTCTTATACTCTCCTAGCAGTGTTATATATATTTTTTATGCTCATATCTTCTTTTATTTTTATTTTTTTTATACTGCCAGCTTGGAGTGTTTATTTGTTTCTATGACTTAATTAACTCAACTTTCAGCTCTAACAATTTAAATTTAAGAACTACACTGAAATTGGTAAGTGATTACCATCCTGATTTTCAACATTGCCACTTTAATGCGAGAAGTTTAAGTCAATCCAAACTTGATTATTTAAACTTTGTTTTTTAGGCGGTGTGCATTAATGTTGTTTGTGTGACTGAGACGTGGCTGAGAAGGAATATAATAATAATTTTTACAATATATCTGACTTTTCGGTATTGAGAAATGATAGGCATTGTGGAAAAAGAGGTGGCGGTATAGCGATATACTACAAGAACACTCTTCAGTCTAAAATTGTTTATAAATCTGATAATATTGATCACGTGGAGTTCATGATGGTTGAATTTTACAATAAGTTTCAACGGTGTCTTTTGATTTGTATGTATAACCCCAGTAGGTCTTATAGTTTAGAAAAACTTTTTAAAATTATTCATAAGTACAGTGCTATGTATGAACATATACTGTTGTTTGGTGATTTGAACATAGATTTGCTTATGCTAAATTAACGAGCCAAGAATTTGCTAGACGATTTGTCCCGTATTGGTTTAGGTGTTGATAACAATCTTCCTACTCGTGTGAACGACTTTCTCTAAAGTAACATCGGGATTTGGAACTTCTGATTCATGGAATGGAGATGAACACAAGGCCAATCATAGAGCAAATGGCAGCAGAAAGTCCAATCGCAAAAGCATATTGGGCACAGTATAACAGCTAAAAATAATTTCTGGATGTTTATAAAGGACTTGAGAAAGCGGTGATAGTCACTTCTCTCGTAATCTTATAGTGGTCCCACGGGTACGACTTTCCGATGTTCTAAATTAGTTCCACAATGAACCGAGTGGAGCACACTTGGGAATCAAGAAGACTATAGAAATGGAATCCAGCAGAGGTCCTATTTTGTTGGAAGTCGGCAATCAGTAGAATAATGGATTGGCAACTGCACGGAATGCATCGCAGCCAAAGGACCGAAATATAGAAGCCATGGTCAGATGAGGCAGTATAACGCTGGGGCCTTATTCGAGCGGATTTTTGAAGGATATTTAGTGCTGTTGTATAATCCCCAACATAAGAAAGGTTTGTCCCCAAAATTGCAGTGCAACTGGGAAGGTCCCTCAAGGTAATCAAACGTTTAAATAACTTGGTGAATCGGATCCAGGCAGTGGGAAGAGCGAGAAACAAAATGAAGGTAGTTCATTCGGAAAGGCTTGCGTCATTTGAAGCAGTTAGTGTGTTTGATCAGGACGATCAGACTTAGGTGGAGGGCAGTGCGGCGATATTTCAAAATCTAATGACATACCAAAGCGAAACCGAGAGAAAGATAGAGACTTCAAGAAATCAAAAAAAAGAACAATCGCAATCAAGAACTTTTGATAACGATCGATAACATTTTAGAGTTGCCATAGGGCACGCAGCTCAGAGTATAAAAGTGCTTTGCCACTCCGTTAGGTAATTCAGCTTGTAATTAAACTTTGAAGAGTGAAGTTGTAAAGCAGTAAGCTAAGAGCTTTAAAGTTGCGAGTGCGTAAATTTTAGTATCCGCGAAATAAATAGCGTTGTTAGTATTAAGATAATCTCAGCGAGTTTTTTTTAACAATCCAGTGGTCGCACCTGACGGATTTGGGAAATCATTGGCGTTTTAGGGTAAAAACGTAAAAGTAATGAAAATGTACTAAGAAAGTTCCGAAAGTGTACCTAAAATCGATAGGAAACGACATCTAGAAAAAATGAAAAGGAATCGAAAATGTACCGAGAAAGTTTCGAAAGTTAACACTTGGAAATATATGCTGGCTAAGTACCGAAAGCGTTGCGAAAGAGTTGCGAAAATCTACAAAGAAAGTACCGAATGTGTAACACCATATAAAAAAAGCTTAAGAAATGGCAAACTAATTTTCGTGTGTAAAATTTTCTTAAACCAGTATGCTGTTCTCAAGAAAACTCATACGCTTTCTACTATGATTTTTCTAAAGAAATTTTGAATTGCTGAACTGTGAAACCCAGGTTTGGCGAAAAAATAAATTAAAAAGCATTTATTTCTTCAAGCTACGGTGAGTATATTTTTTTTTTTTTTTTTTTTTTTTTTTTTTTTTTTTCCACAGAAAATTAAGCGATAGTTTTATTTCGATATTCTTACATATGTATGTATATTCCAAATCGTTTAACATAGGTGAAGCATTCAAAAAACATTCACTTAAAAAGAGAAAGTCTGCGGGAATAGAGGCGCCCACCGTTACTAAGAGCATTTTGTACATCTTTCAATTCTGGCAACTTTCCTATATCACCACGGGCCGCCACAGATGCGGGTGTAGCTAGTAAGCGTCGTGCAACCCGTTGAATATCGCCCTGTTTGATTTTATCGATTTCATTAATAAAGTGTTCAGGCCTTTTGCGGTGACCTGTAGCTAAAACCTGCCTCCCCACATCTTCGAACACAACCGGTCTGGATTCCAGGTTCATTAAGAGCATAGACTGCAGCTGGATTTTCGATCGGCTCAATTCGTCATTACTTGGTTCACATGCCATATTGACAAGTTCACGTGAAACAACTTCAACCATGTCGCGCACGTTATTTGGTGGAGCGCTGGCATGAATACAGAAAAGTCCAGTATCGGCGTAAGCATGATTGTAAGCTGTAGCGCTATACATCCAATGGTAGCGATTAAGAACATTTGTATATAAGCGCGAATACATTCCCTTGCCAGGACCTCCAGCCGAGAACGAGCCGCCACCTCCCATCATTATATTCAAAACACACAATGCCACAAAGTCTGGATCTTGATGAGAACAACCTTCCAATCCTATTACAACGTGAGCAAGTTCGGGCAGTCCAGTAGCTGCATAAATGGGTATTTCACACTCTTCCTTTTTCAAGCCACCGGTATATTGTGCAATTGAACCATCGACTTCTGTTGCTCCAGTTCCTTTAATATTTTGTGTTTCCCAAATAGCACTTTCTTCCACAAAGTATTTCTCTACATGTCGAACAAGCTCATCGTGATTAACTCCAACTCCGGCTATAACCATACGATTTGGGGCGTGGTGATACTTTAAATAATTCATTAGCATTAAACTTGTAAGTTTATGTTCATTAAATAATACTTATTTCAGTAATGAAAGCAACGCAAACTGGACCCAATCGCCAAAAGCGAGGTACCAAATGAGGAAAAACGGCTACTTATAGCGTAGGTGAAAGGTGCTCCTAGGATATGGAACATCAGAGACGCGATGCATTCAAATAAAAATGCAGTGAACCAGGCCTGGGAATGCAATAGCCAATCGCTAGGTAAGCCTAGTAAGTGTTCGTTTAATATTCAACAAAAAACGTAAAACTGCTCTCTAAATTCATGTCCATATCAAATAGAGGAATGTAAAATGGGTTGGGTTAGCTTAAGAGAAAGCTATCGGTACCGGGCGAAGGTAGCGCGTAAAGGTAATAGTAGAAGCGCTGGTGGAGTGTCTAAGTGAGCCATCGTTTTCTGAAAATGTCGGCTGGGAGTTCTCGGAGGAAATATCTTGTTTGCCAAATGTGTCGCAAAATAGAAGGTAATCCAAGAGATATTTATAAGACAAAATTTTAATAATCTTGGCCGTAAATATAAAGCCGCTCCTTTCATATATCTGTATATATTATTTTGGAAGTTTTTACTGCGACAATTACATCTGTTTAGATTGACCTACATATGACCCAAACTCATAACCAATCATCCTACTATGTGCAGCAGAGTATATATTTTTTTATATACCAAACTTTTACACGTACACTGAAATCCAAAATGTAGATGCCAATGTCCAACTTGAGCAACCAGGGTAGGATACTAACAAAGTTAGTTATGGATGCAAACTTTCACATTTATAATATTAATTGAGTTTGTTTTTTAATAAAACATTTTCAACAACCGTAGACGAAGAAGCAACAGCCGCTTTTAAAAGCAGCTCAAAATATGACTACATAAGTGCCAGTAATTTTTGATAGCAATTTTGAGCATCATGTTAATGCTACTCGCTTTCGAAAATTTTTTTGTTTCCAGACTCCAATACCAACCACATCTCGCAGCGCCAGCCGACCACAAGCCCAGGAATTATGAAAAAAATTCGATGTTTTGTTAAAAATTTAGAAGTAAATAAATCCGAGTCACCTTTTAAATAAGCGTTTTCTGGCATTGAATTTTTACTTAAACATCTTCCTAAGTATAACTGATGGAAAGATGACTGAGGAAAGACGGAAGTGTCCATAAATCAAAGGGAAACATGTGCTTGGTAGTCTACATTTGCAGCATTTTCGTGGAAAAATAGAAAAAATTAAAAAGTTTCCATAACAACAGGAGCCGAAATTTTCAATAGCTTCCTAAAAGTCAATTCTAAAGAGTTTTGGTCGATAAAAGCATAAAAATGATGATAAGACAGACCCAAAGAACTTTCATCAAAACATTATCATCACCTGGCCGGTAGTCTACAAATGTAGACGCCATACAAAATACGTGGAAAGTTACATCACTTTTGAATTCTATTGAAAAAATTTTAATGTAGGCTTGTCGAAACATGTAGGGAGTTCACAAGCACTGTCGTAAATAGTGATGTACGTATACATATTTTAAGGAAACAAACCGCTCAATTTTATTAAAAGTAATTTTTTGCTGATTAATTGCTTGAATACCACATACAATAGTAAAGGAAATAACACGGTGCGTTCACAAGCTCATCTGTTATTTAAATAACGCACTAGAGAAATACGACTTAACACGCTATAACACGCTTGTGAAGTCCCTAATGGTTTTTTGTAAACGGTATTATTCTAAGCTTCTTTATACATATATGTTTTTGTGTGCGCATGCTAGACTCTGTGATTTAGATAGACTCTGTGATTTAACACTTAACACTGCGCACTTCATGTTTAATAACTTTATTTTAAATAAAATTGCTTTTAAGCATTGAATTTAAGTACAAACAATTGTATGCTTAAAAACATACAAACAAAACTAACCGCGTTCTGTGACGTAGCATAAACAGCTGATTCTGTCAAATTTGCTGAGAGCGAATAGCGGTTTGCGGAAGGCGCAACCTCTGTATTTTCTAAATCGTGGTATCCGAAGTGATAAGCAAGAAGAAGGAGTATTGTCCGAAGTATATTTAGAGGATAGTTTTGAAGTTTGGGAGTCGGTCATTGAGTAACGTCGAAAAAAATCCGATCGCAAAGAAAAGAGTGCGGAATAGGTTGATATTAATTGAATTGATAACATTCATAGGCCACTTATCTGGCTATCACTGAGCCACGTTAGATATAAGTGCCCTATCTGCATTCATCATTTACTCCGAAAATAAAGACCATATTCAGAGCACAGACACGAGACGAAAGTTTTTGCTAAGCCTTTGTATGTGCCCTTAGTGGAAATTAATCGTAATTTTACTTTAATTTTGAGAAAAACAATTGAAAATGAAGTACGCTGTTTTAAACTGCTCTAATTTCGACCGCGATAAGAGCGAAAATCTTCGTTTTTTTCGTTTACAAAGGATGAAAACATCCAAAGTAAGTGAATACATTTTTGCCGTAAAAATGTAAACGTGAAAACCGCGGGGATTTGGGGAGGATTGTAGGATTTGAATTATGTATGTATATACAATTAATTTTTCACAATTCTATAATGGCGGCTATAGACAGCTGACGTCACACTTCGACTATTTCACATAGCTGAATGCATAGGCTTAGATACTTTAACCATGAGGTAAACCCAAGATTGATATAGAAGAGATTGCGTCGACAGCTAACAAAAATTGTTTACGATCTGCGCTTGTACGACACACCATCAATAACGTATTCTCAATTTGATTGGATAATTGCTTTATAAATTCGAATAATATAATAAATCGCGCTGCACTTCACAAAAAATTATAATTATATATATAATTTTGGCGCGTACACTATATAGCTCAGTATTTAGCCGGGCTTCACCTACCATTTGTGGTGTGCGTCTTTATATTATACCACAAATTTAGGGACCTACAGTTTTGTGCCGACTCCCAACGGCAGATGTATTTAATGAGAAGCCCTTTCATGGCAGAAATACCCTCGGAGGTTTGCCATTGCCAGCCGAGGGGTGACCGCTATTAGAAAAAACTTTTTCTTTTATTAAGATTTTGTTTGCCCTGACTGAGATTCGAACCTCGAACTCACCGGCATATCAAGTTATAGCACGCTCCGCCACAGCGGCCACATATATTTATAATTAAACCTTTAAAATAATAGATCACCCAATATTCACTTCACTCGTGTAGCAATTTAAGAAACTTTGATAATGTGACGTCATCAGATAACCAATATCGTTAAATAAAAATTAACGGACCTGCGCAAGGCGCAATCTCTTATTAATCAGTATTGAGGTAAACCTATAAAAAGCGTCGCATGTAGCCAAAAGTACAATTGAATGCAAGTCCTGTAGGGAAAACAAAATGTTAGTTTTATAGTTAGTGTAAATAGTATGGTTGCATTTAGTTAATGCAATTGTGGAAGGATATAGAACTCCTCGAAGAGCTATGCTTCGCTGTTTGAAGAGAGCGTATCGTACACTAGAAAATGAGTTTATTCATGCGCTCTAGTATGTACACACAAACAATTAAAGTGTGAAATCCACACTTTTTGGAGCAATATTAACACAAATTTTTGGTGTCACTTTCATTTGTAACACCAAACAATGCAACGTGAGAAGATATGGTGTAATTTACGATTCTGCCCGCTGTTCTGCACTTTGAAGTAAAAACTTAACACTATTTGGTAGTCAGCATTTTTGTTCATTACAAATGGCGTTACCAGAAGTAAGCAAAATGTAACCAATCCACCACTTGCAATTTCACTAAATAGATACCAGAAATGCGAATTTCTTTTTTTTTTTGCAAAGTACCATACTTATCTACATCTATACAAACTTAAATCCTACATTTTTTCAACAGATTTTGTGTTTACTTAGAACTATAAATGATAAATAGCTAATTATGCGGATGATAGTTTACGTCTATACCTACCTGATACTAATGCAAAAAATTCCCAAGAGCAAATTTATGGTTTCTTAACCTCATAATCTGGCAACCCATCGTATCAATATTCAAAACCGCTCTTACTCTCTATAACTCTCTCTCTCTCTTATCTCATGTATGAACGCCAGCAACATTCGGACTTTGCTTCGATCGGAGTACGTAAATACAATGGCGGCCACATAATTAGAAACAATCTTTCTTTACATGTTTTGACCCTCTTTTTTTTGTTTATTCAGCTAAAGATTTTTTAGGAAAACCTTAGTTAATTCTATAACTTTAACCATAAAAATCAAAGTTTCACACTTTCTACAATACATTTCAGGTACCTAAAAAATTCCGTTGATTTTTGATAATTTTGGAAGGAACTGCGCAACACCTTCGCCGAAAAAAATTCTCAAATATTTAAGCTTCCTGAAACTTGCACTTTGTTAGGCTAGAATTAAATGGGTTACAAAACTGCATACCCTGAATTTTTCTAAAAGCTCTTATTAAAAATTTCGACGACCATTTTTTTAAATTTTGTGAGTACTGTAGAAAGTTTAAAATTTTGAATTTTATGGTTAAAGTTATAGAATTAACTAAGGTTTTCTTAAAAAATCTTTAACTTAATAAACAAAAAAAGAGGGTCAAAACATGTAAAGAAAGATTGTTTTTTATTATCTGGCCGTCACTGTACATGTGTACGTATCTATGTACATATGTATGTACATATAAAGCAAGCGAAATGAATAACAGTTATTCGCGGATGCTAAAGAAGGGTTGACATCAATTAATGCAAGATATTCGTTAAATATGAATTTTGTCATTGAATTATTGTACATTTATATTCCTATATGTAGATGGGAACAAATGAACTCGTATGTACATTTATAAGTATAAATGTTTATCTGTACATGTATAAATGTTTATCTATAAAGATGCAAAATTTATTCTCAAAATATGTAATAGTTTAAGAAAAATGAATTTAAAAATTTTTAGTACTGACATATATACACATATATACATTTTTTTAATGTTTATAATATTTGGCAGTGATGTGCTTTTTTTATTCTGCGGCTTTGCTCAGTACTTGCGTGTTGGTTGTTTAAATGAATTATTAAGCAACATGATATATTAGCCATCACTGTGTTTTCCAAATGTCATTCCTTTGTTATTGAGCTATCCATATATGTACATACATATGTAATATTGAATTCACTATCAAATAAACGCTCGTAGGCTTAAGTTATAAGCTCCGCTTTTTCTTCAATAGGTTATGGGCCCAGTGGGTAAAAGAAATCGAAAAGTATTACAATAAAATTTGAATTAAGTAAAGCCAAGATGAGTTCGGCGGTTTATATTCGATTAAGAAGCTGGATGACAGCAATTACGTATCTTGGTCTGTACAGATGAGGAGCGTGTTAGGCCACACAGACTTATGGGCAATCACCAGTGAAAAATTTGTGAAAGGTGAAAACCTTACAGCCGAAGAGGCAGCTGCATTTGACACCAAGGACGAGAAAGCATTGGCTAGTATTATGTTATGTTTAAAACCGTCTCAGGTGAATCATGTAAAGCATTGTCAAACCGCGACAATGGCATGGAGTAAACTTAAGCAGATTCATCAGCCGGCCGGTCCCGCTCGTAAAGTCACGCTATTTAGACAATTGCTATCACTTAGGTTTTGTGAAGGAGACAAGATTCAAGACCATATAAATGAATTTTGCGATATACACGAAAGGTTGGCTGAAATATCTGTAACTTTGCCAGACGAAATGTCAGTGATCGTTTTAATAGCAAGTTTGCCAAAATGCTATGAGAACTTCGTGGTAGCAATCGAATCACGAGATACTTCGACTGGTATCGCAGGCAAATATCCAGAACTTTCCTGCTGGTAAGAGCAATGCTAAGCAAAGCAGTCAATGGGAGAAAAGAAAAAGGAAAACAACAACGACAAAAGGCGCGGTGGTAAATGTTTTAACTGCGGAAGATTCGGACGCTTTGCCGTCAAATGTAAAGGTGATCGTCAAACGTATAGAGATGATAAATCGTTCGCTACTCTTGCTTCTATTTCTCCCTACGAATTAAAGAGAGATTACTGGTGCATTGGTGGTGGTGCCTTGATGACCTACAAAGAGCGCAACGAAAGAATTGAATTGGCGGGAAACAAGTATATAGAAGCAAACGAAATTGACGAAGTAAGATTGCAAACTGAGAGCAGTCAAGTCATGCTAAAGAATTTTTTGCATGTGCCAGATTTGAAGTGCAATTTCCTTTCGGTAGGTAAAGCATGCGATCATGGGTTAGCAGTAAATTTTGAGAATGATCAAGGGGTAATAAAAGACGAGCAGGGAGCGGTATTGATAAGAGCGGACAAAGTTGGAGGTTTGTTTGTGCTTAAGAGCAAAGCGAATAAATGTTTTAGCGCAAAGCAAGAGAACGAAATTACAATTTGGCATAATCGATTCGGCCACCTAAATTTTGAGAGTTTATGCGAAATGTCAAATAAAGAACTTGTACACGGCCTTAATATTAAAAATAATATTAATAAAAGGATTGCGTAACTTGCGCAAAGAGTAAGATTTGTGTCATACCTTTTGCTCAAGCATCGAAAAGTCGTGCAAAAAGCCTAATGGAATTGGTGCACTCTGATTTGTGCGGCCCTATGAACAAAAATTCAAGTGGCGGCTCCAGATATTTTCTCACGTTCATCGACGACAAATCGCGTTTTATATTTGTGTATTTTTTGAAAGCAAAAAGTGAGGTGTTCGCTGCCTTTAAGTCATTCTAACAAATGGTCGAAAAACAGACGGATAAGAAAATAAAAATGTTAAGGAGCGACAATGGTCGTGAATACCTTAGTGAAGAGTTCGAATCGTTTTTAATTGATAATGGTATACAGAGGCAGTTGACAGCCCCTTACACACCTCAACAAAACGGCGTGGCCGAAAGGGCCAATCGAACGCTGGTTGAGATGGCGCGCAGCATGTTGGTGCATAGTAAGTTGGGCGAGCATTTTTGGGCAGAAGCGGTGTCAACGGCGGTTTACCTCCGCAACAGGGCAGCAACAAAAGCGCTGGTTAATAAAACGCCATATGAAGTATATACGGGTAAAAAGCCTACAGTTATGCATCTTAAGGTATTTGGCTCGGTAGCGATTGCGCTAGATAAAACGCACAAAAAGAAGTTTCGACCAAAAGGCAAGGAACTTATAATGGTCGGTTACTCCGACACCTCCAAGGCATATCGCTTGATCGATCCAAACACGCGTAAGGTGATCAGAAGTAGAGACGTTACTGTCATGGATAGTAGATACGTTGGCTGCCAAAACGAACAAGTGAATATCACATCATTTGAAAGTGAAGTTAGTGGTCCAAATGTAAGCGAACAAAATGTACGTGAATCGGCGGTAGATTATGACGATAATTCCATGAGAGAAGAGAGTGGTGGAGGTAAAGATGTTAACGAAGATTGTGCAGATGAAGTGCGATACGGTCCAGGCAGACCGAAATTGGTACGCAGTGGAAGCCGCGGTCGTCCGCGAAAAGAAAGGCACATATTAAATATTATAGAAAGCAGCGAAATGCTACCACGAAATTCCGTAAACGAGGCGTTGAATAGCGAGAATGCGACAGAGTGGAGGACCTCTATGAAAGAAGAGTACGATGCGTTAGATCGAAATCAAACCTGGTCGTTGGAGGACCTCCCTCCTGGCGAAAAAGTAATAAGCAGCAAGTGGGTCTTCAACATAAAGCAAAACGCAGATGGCAGTATTCATCGTTTTAAGAGTCGTTTGGTGGCAAAGGGTTGTAGTCAGCGCTTTGGAGTGAACTTCACCGAAACATTTTCACCGGTTTTGAGGTATGCAACAGTTCGCTTGATATTGGCGTTGGCGTGTGAGTACGAGTTACATTTGCACCAAATGAACGTATCTTCGGCATACCTCAATAGCGATTTATGCGAAGCCATCTATATGAAACAACCTGAGGGGTTTGTTTGCAAAGAATTCCCACAACGAGTCTTGAAGCTGAATAAGGCGTTATACGGGCTAAAACAAAGCGGACGTGAATGGAGTTCCAAGTTGAACACCGCTTTGAAGTCATTTGGGTATTCGCCGTGTGTCAGCGAGCCTTGCGTGTATACGAAGCATGACAATGGTAACTATAATATAATAGCTGTGTATGTAGACGATTTAATTGTAGGTGGCACGCGCCTAGAAGACGTCGTCGCGATCAAAGCAAAAATCGCGAACGAATTCGATGTGGTTGATGGAGGGAAATTGCGATATTTTCTAGGGTTAGAGATTCAGCGTGAAGGCGAAATGGGCGCAATTACACTTGGACAAAGAAAATATATTGCTGACTTATTGAGCCAGTATGGTATGTCTGACTGTAAAGCCGTAGTCACACCATTAAATGCCGGATTCCAAGTTAGCTGTGATGACGCTAAGTGCAGACGTGTGGATAAAAGAGAATACCAGTCGCTCATCGGAGCTTTGATGTATTTAGCAATATCCACCCGACCAGACATTCTATATTCGGTCTGTAAACTTTCGCAGAAGAACAGCGATCCACACTCTGAGCATGAAGCAGGGGCTAAACACATACTACGCTACTTGAAGGGTACTTTAGAATTTAAATTACATTACTACAGATCGGGCCTGCCCATTGAATGCTACGTCGACGCAGACTGGGGCGCAGATGCTCGCGACAGGAAGTCTTACACAGGCAGCGCGTTTTATGCTGCGGGCGCAGTATTCTCATGGGAATCGAAAAAAAAAATATAGTCGCCCTTAGTACCACCGAAGCGGAATATGTGGCACTTTCCACAGCTGCAAAGGAGGTTGTATATTTAAGAAAACTTTTAAATGAAATGGGGTTTCCTATTAATGAGCCCACTTTGATTAACAGTGATAATCAAAGTGCGTTACATCTAGTTAAAAACCCTGTTTATCATGCTAGAAGTGAGCACATAGATTTAAAATATCATCACGTCAGAGATTTATATAAAGCAAATGAAATAAGTTTAAATTTCGTGTGTACTGAAGAGATGGTATCTGACATTTTAACTAAAAATCTTCAAAAGATAAAGCATTGTAAATTTAGGACTGATATGGGATTGTATTAATTAGACACAGCAAATATGATGTATATATGTTGAGGAGGAGTGTTGGTTGTTTAAATGAATTATTAAGCAACATGATATATTAGCCATCACTGTGTTTTCCAAATGTCATTCCTTTGTTATTGAGCTATCCATACATATATGTACATACATATGTAATATTGAATTCACTATCAAATAAACGCTCGTAGGCTTAAGTTATAAGCTCCGCTTTTCCTTTTTGAGTAATTACACTGCGCGCGTAAGTCCCATAACCTTCAATATTGCGAAATATACATTTATCTACTTAAATCTAAATTATAATCTCGCAAACAATAACTGCCTTTTGAAACTCCTCCATATGAAAAAAATCATGGCAACGATGATGCCATTTCATTTTGCTCGTCATGGCTTACTTTGTATTCATTTCAGTTCAGTCTTGAAACTGTGTGCTTAAAATAGTAAAAATAACTAAAATTGTTGCTTACTAAAGAATTAAATAATAAAAACGCAAATGTTAGTAACAGAAAATAGTTCTAATGACAAGGCAATAACTTATAGTTTCGAAGTTGTTGGAAATGAAGTGAGGATATACATATGTATAATATATGCAGAATATCAACAACTAGCTACATATGTACATACATACATATGTACGTAGGCATTTGCATGCAAACGCGTTGCTTGTGCCGTGATTGTTTTTTTGCACATTGTGCATTTGCACTCAAGAAATGTTCATATTCTGCTCAGCGAGTGTAAACAAATTTGCATGTTTAGAAATAATGAATTATTGTATTGACATAGGCATTGTTGGACTTTATTAGAGAAGGCTATGGTGCTCACATACTGGAGGAATATAACCACACAAAAATATTAAATGATGCCTCACGACGTATATTGGTGCGTGAAGCCGTAAACTTTCTGCGCAAAAGCTGTGGTAATTATCCAACTCGGCAACAAAAAATAGCTCTTGCAAAAGCAATTATCGCCAATTTTCCTGTTTAGAAATGCAGCGCAAGTGAAATAGGAGGAATTGTAAGTGATTTTTTTAAGTAAAGGACGATTCTGATGTTTTTTTTACAGGATCTATTTTACAATCCTGCGGACAATTCAGGATACCTGGTTTCAAAACTGAAAAATTTAAATAGAAAAAGGCGCACGAATCTTAACAACAGCTTAAGTGAATCAAATACAGAGAGACGTAGGAGTACATCTGAGGAATTTAATGTAGTCTTCTTCAAAAATTATGTCGTTGAAGGAAATTCTGAAAATATAAAGCAAAAATTGAAGACAACACTAAATGAGAGAATTCGATATTGTACCCAACATCTTGATGTTTTAAAGGCTTTTCCCATTTTTCGTTACGATCCTTCATTGGTATAGATATGAGACAATATTTGAAAAATAATATTTATGACTAGCATACAATTTTTAGATTTCATTCGATTTTGAACTGCGTTACAATCGTTTAATACCCAACAGCCTAATTACTTCCTGGCAAAATTATTCGAAATTCACAGAGGACGTTTTGAAAGACACTGTTGGAAGCTGTTTAACACCAGGTAAGCATCTTAACTTAGGATATATTAAAAATTCCAATTTAAATTTAATTTTTAGAGTGGTTTAAAGAAATCAAACCATTTTTACATCTGCTACGACTGCTACCTTCATTTACACTTCGCTCAAAGGAGAATAAACAACAAAGAGTAAATTTCGAATCAACCATCAATAAATTTATTAATTTTCAGAATGTAAGTATAGAGGAAGGTTTTTCCGATAACGATTTAATTATCTTTATAATTTCAGGTAAATACGCCCATAAACCATTTCGAATTAAACAGCAAGCAGCTGGAAAAAACAAGGCGGAACTTTTTCAGTACTTTATTTTAATTGATGGTAAAGCTTTACATGTACCTAAAGAATATACTTTCGTTGAGGTATTTGATTTATATTTTAAGTCGTTTTATGTATTCCATATTGAATTTGATCCAGCATTGTCAAACTTTTTAAAATTGTTTTCTAAGTTCATTTACAAAGTTGAACCGAATGTAAAGTGTTCTAATCGAGTTCTTGAGATCTTTATGAAGTTCAAAAACAAGTTATCTCCATCAAAAGAAACGGAGGTAATCCCTTTTGACAATCTGAAATTTGCTATGATTGCTATCATATTAATTCTAATATATATATAATAATAACGAATGTAATTTTTATCTAAATAATGTGTGTTAATAGTTATTGTACTGAATAAAAAAATGAATTAAAAAAGAATTCGGTTTCATTCCAACGTTTGGGGGGGGGGGGGGCAAATTTTGGGGAATATTTAGGAGTTAAAATTACACCTTTTAGTGTAACTTTTTATATTTCTTTATTGGAGTTACAACTACACTTAAAAATTTTGAATTTTTAGAATTAAAATTACACCTTTTAGTGTAATTCTTATTATCACTTTATTGGAGTTAAAATCACACTTTAAAGTGTTGTTCACAAATACTCTGCATTAGTGTTAAACTTGCACTTTTAGTGATAATTATGTTGACTACTTTTGGTGTTTAGCTTACACCTATTTAAGTCTATTATTTAGTTAAGCGTCTACCTATGCATAAGTTGTTAATAAAAAATGTTCTGCAGACTCGCATCCATCCGTTATCGACTTTAAAGTGGTATTTTAAGTGCGGAATCTTCTAACTTGATCGGGATTTTGACGGTTTCGAGGATTGGAAGGCTGACTAGTATCAACTAATGTATTGACGTTTATTTTTTTTGATTTGTGTCCATAAGCCAAAAGTTTTTAAACAGCTCTTGCCTTTGAGCATTCGTTACCCAGGCGCATTTCATTGTACCACTTTTTTTACATCTGCATCTTTCTTTTATGGCGTTTGCTTCCTTCAATACATTATACTTCCACGAATCATCCTTCTTTTGTCTTCCCATATACTGTTTACCGCACTCTCTTCGCTTTTTATTTTGTGCCACAAACCATGCATCTTTTTGCACTTGCGATCTTATATTTCTTTTTTTGGATGTTTCAGGTAAGGGGTCGTCTGAGTCTGTATGAAAGCCATAAGACACAAGTGCAATAACACCGTCATCGCTTTCATTGCCAAAATTTATTAAAAGTGATTTTTTGCTGATTAATTGCTTGAATACCACATACAATAGTAAAGGAAATAACACGGTGCGTTCACAAGCTCATCTGTTATTTAAATAACGCACTAGAGAAATACGAAAATAATACGCTTGTGAACTCCCTAATGGTTTTTTGTAAACGGTATTATTCTAAGCTTCTTTATATATGTTTTTGTGTGCGCATGCGCACATACATACATAATAAATTTTTGCACATATGAAAAGTTTAATGAGCGAGCTTGATGAGACAGTTAGGCTTTGGATGGTAGCGAGAAATCCGATGCGGAAAATTAAGTAATACTAGAAGAAGACGGTATCCGAAGTGATAAGCAGGAAGAAGGAGTATTGTCCGAAGTAGATTTAGAGGATAGTTTGGAAGTGGTGGAGTTGGTCATTGAGTAACGTCTAAAAAAAATCCGATCGCAAAGAAAAGAGTGCGGAATAGGTTGAAATTAATTGAATTGATAGCATTCATAGGCCACTTATCTGGCTCAGTGATATATATGTTAGATATAAGTGCCCTATCTGCATTCATCATTTACTCCGAAAATAAAGACCATATTCAGAGCACAGACAAGAGACTAACGTTTTTGTTAAGCCTTGTCAATATTGAGAAATTGGCAAACGTAAAACTACAAGAAAAGGTTGCAAAATTAAAATATTTTTCTGCTAAGCTTGTTATTTAAAGTCAAATATTTTAAATATATAATAATACTTTTGACGTTAACACTATATAGCTCAATGTTTGGACGAGCTTCTCCTACCATTTGTGGTGTGCGTTTTTATATATTATCACAAATGGAGGGACCTACAGTTTTGTGTCGACTCCGAACGGCAGATGTATTTCGTAAGAAGCTTTTTCATGGCAGAAATACCCTCGGAGGTTTTTTATTGCCTGCATTGCCTGTCGAGGGAGCATATCGAGTTATAGCATGCACCGCTACCCACGTACGAGGTTTGAATTTTGATTTACGCGATTTTTGGGCAGAGAGGCGGCGCACAGCAGCAGCAGAAGAGACCCGCGCCCGTCGACAGAGGAAATGGGGAGATCACACCACCGGAACTACCCACATGCCAGCGTCAGCGGGGGCAACCGCCTCTTTCAGCGGCGTGGAGCAGAGGCAGGCTGTCTCCGGCGGGGGGTAGGGGCTGGAGGCTGTGCGGTTGGAAGTGCGCAGCTGCCCAGCTACTCGAATGCCCTGCAAGCCGTTGGAGTGACTGTGCTGTCCCGCGCCTACCCGGCTGCTGCCCTAAGTTCGGATGATCTGACCCGCCTGCAGAACACCATTATGTTCGCGGTGGCCAGGGGAAAAGATACCGCAGCTTGAAGGCTGGGTAGGACCAAATTAGTGCCGTAGAGGCGACGACATCCTTCCGGTGCACAATGTCTCAGTATTCCTCCCAAGAACCAGTGTGGAGTTGACCAGTCATGCCATAGACTTACTCCGGGCACAGAACTCTGGCTCCCACACCTCGGCCTGGAGGGTGATGTCAAAGAGCGCTGTGGAAAACGGGCTCTGACTAAACCTTTGCGTCGATGAGGAATTCTCTGTCAACTTAAGGGAAGCTGGCTTTGTAGTCAACTACAGGTTCAGCAGCGTCACGATGAGGCCGTTGCGGCCCAGGGCATAGGTAGGCAAGACTGCTGCGCCACAGGCCCCCAAGAAATCTAGGCCTGTGGCTCCTGGCGAGCCTGCAGTGACTGGGTCAGCGACGGTTTTACCGGGCCAGCAAGGCGCGAGTCAATCGTCCGCTCCAGTGGAGGTGCCCGAGTCAGCGGATGACGATGGCTCAGTTGAGCAAATGCCCTCCACCCAGGAGCTCCTAGAAGGCATCGACCTAAGGAGGCTAGAGTGAAGAGCAAAGCGAGGGCGGTCTAGGGCTCTCGGACGAAGACGAACCCCAGCTCTGACAGTAACACTCATGCGAGCAGCTCAGGTCAACCTACACCATGCGATAGCCGCCTCGGCGGTCATTGCAAGCAGGTTTTCCACGGATGACCTGGGCATCCTGAACATATTAGAGACTACAACAAGAAAAGGCTAAAACCATCCACTACGCCGGAGTCAAACTTCGCAAACCATATGGCAGAAAACAAATGTACACCATGCAAAATAGGGAAAGCAGCCAAAGTTCTCCACGTACAACATAAAGGACATCGTCTAAACGTTTTAGAAAACATGGAAATATACAAACAAAAAAACCTTCGTGGGAAAAATAATAAACGAACAGATAAACACAGCCTCGGATGTATCATTCGAGCCTCTTAGGCTACTATACCCAAAACAGGTCAGAAGTCCCGTAACTAACACACAAAAGGGTACGCAAATGCAAACCACTGAACCCAAGCGAAAGAAAATAACGGATTTTTACCTACCTTCGAATCCAGACAATAATAATCAATAAAATGTAAACAACTAAGTTATATATACCTGCAGGTATAACAGCAACTTAAGGCTACAATACAAACACAAAAAAGGGTCCGCTAAGGAGTACCTAACCAAAAGCAACAGACAAGGACAATACTATAAAGACTAACGTACGTACAGAAAATAATCAGAACGAAAAATTACACTGAAGATGGCACAACGCCGAAACCGGTTTGTCTCCAAACCAAACTTGACAAGGGATGACGGAAATTCGTTCCAAAATACAGTACTATAAATAGCTTTAAGATTCATATAAACAAGTCAGTCTAAAGATTATGAATAAAGAGCACGCATTTCGGCGACGCAACAAAAAATATTCTTTTTACTCAAAATATCGAGTAACGATATTAACTGGGGGCTCAACGTTAAAACCGTTTAAGCCACTTTTATAATTAAATGCGAAAATTATAAAAAACCTAATTCCAGGGGAAATAAGATTTCCAGCACTAACATTTGAAAAAAGTGCATAAATAATTAATGAAAAAGAAAAACTTTATCACGAAAAAAAAGCGACAACTCATATTTGACTCAACACGTTTATCATCGGACGCAGAAATGTGCGCACAGGAGATAGCAAACCAGAGGGCACAAATAGCTGCCTTGACCACAACCCTGACTGAAACCCAAGAGAGGATGAACTCTCTTGAAACAAACGCAGCAGTCACAGTCACAGTTACAGATCAATACCAAGACTGTGCACCCAACATTACTGATGCGTCGCAAATTAACTTGGAAGTTTTTAACATGCTGCCAATGTTCACAGGAGACACGAACCATTATAGATCGCGGAGAAAACGTGCCTGGACACACATGGAAAACATTAAGAATTACGCTACTACACCCACGTATTATCCGGCGCTCTCGATCGTTCATTCCAAAATTCAGGGAGAGGCGGCCGATATTCTAATTAACCACGACACAAAATTAAATTTTTACTCTATAATTAACCGTCTCGATTATACCTATGCGGACCAGAGACCCCTGTATGTGTTGCTTGAAGCAATGAAAATAATAAAACAGGGAAAAAGGACGTTGGCGGAGTTCCATAGCGAAGTTAGTAAATCGCTTAACCTTGCACTGACTAAAGTTGAAATGGATAGCTCAGGGAATCCCTCAGCCATGAAAGAATACGCAAACCAGGAAGCGGTGCAATACAACCAAACTGCACCCAGGCAAGAGCACCAACCAATGGAAATAGATCCGTCACAAAAATACAGGATACAGGCACACTTATCAACATCCTAATCGATACAGGAGCAACGAACAATTATATTAGCACAAAATGCAATATAGGTAAGCCAATTGAAATCAAGCCAGTAAAAGTGAAAACCCTTCATGGTTACTCAATAACAAAATCAAAAAAAATTGTAACATTATTAGAACATAATCTGACATTTTTTGAAACAGATGCATTAGAAGAATTTGATATGCTTCTGGGTGAACAGGGGTTAGAAAAATCAAAGAAGAGATCAATCTCTTCGAGTACAAGCTCAGTTATAAATATAGGGCCAAGAAAGAAAGTGAATCTGTGCAAAAAATTAATTATACGGGTAATAGTGAAAAATATAGGGCAGAAATCGAAGAAGTTATGCAAAAAAAATGAAAGTACAAACGAAGTACTACCTTATACTACCGCAATACAAGCTTCCATTAGAACGAAATCCGAAGATCCTATTTGGACAAAGCAATACCCATACCTTATGTCGAATAACGACTTCATTAACAAAGAAATTAACAAACTTTAAAAAAATGAAATAATTCAACCCAGCAAAAGTCCGTACAACTCTTCCATTTGGACAGTCGCTAAAAAAGGTACCGATGAACAAGGGAAACCTAAGCGCAGAATGGTCGTAGACTTACAGAAGCTAAACGCTCAAACTATCACAGATAGATACCCCATACCTGATGTGGCTATGACCATACAGAATTTAGGTAATGCAAAGGTATTTACTACTTTAGATTTAGAGTCTGGCTTCCATCAGATCCTTATTAATGAATCTGACAGGGAAAAAACGGCCTTTAGTGTAAATGGAGCTAAGTACGAATTCCTTCGTATGCCGTTCGGCCTGAAAAAGCCCCATCCATTTTTCAAAGGTGCGTGGGCGATATTCTTAGACCATATATCGGGAAGTTCGCGTACGTTTATATAGACGATGTTCTCATTTATTCTTCCTCTCCCGAAGAACATATCGAACATATCCACATAATCATAACCGCGCCAGGCCAACATGAAGATCTCCAACGAAAAATCTCACTTTTTCCTGGACTCTGTAGAATATTTATATATTTGTATTTAAGGAACTCAGATCCTTCCTAGGCCTTGCGAGTTATTATCGAAAATTCATACAGAATTTCGCAGCCATAGTCAAGCCACTAACTACGTTTCTCAGAGGAGATAACGGCGGCATATCTAAGAATCAAAGTGCAAAAATAAAAATCAGCTTAGACGAACGTGCACTAGAAGCACTGAACAAAATAAAACAGGAACTGCAAGCCCAAGTTGAACTCTTCCAACCAAGTTTTAAAAAACCTTTCGAATTAACCACAGATGCTAGTAATTACGCTATAGGAGCCGTATTATATCAAAATACAAATACCTATATCATTTATTTCACGAACACTCATCGAAGCAGAACAGAATTACTCCACGAATGAGAAAGAGTTACTCGCAATTGTGTGGTCACTACAGAAACTACGTATTTACTTGTATGGTATAGCTGATTGAACAATTAACACTGACCATCAATCTTTAATCTTCTCTATGTCAGAAAAAACCCCAAAATACAATTAAAAATATGGAAAAATTTTATCGAAGAATACGGCGCAAAACTCGTTTACAAACCCGGACATCAGAACGTTGTCCCTGATGCACTTTCTCGCCAGCAAATAAACAACACTGTAAACTCTGATGACTCCCAACATTCAGCACAAAGCTCCCCAACACAAAAACTCAAACGAGTAAAGCAACCACTAAACGCATTTAGGAATCAAATTATTGTAAGACAGTCAGATCAGAATCCCATCGAAATATCCTCACAAAACATATTTTCTAACAGCCGACATACGATTTTTTTAACATCAAAACTTAAATGCTAGACAGACTACAAAATATAATTAGACCAAAGGTAACTAATGTTCTGCAAATAGACGAGGAAATATTATTTCACGTCGAATATGACATTATCGACACATTTCCAACCGTATCCATTGTACTAGCGCAAAAATTGGTTGACGACATCACCGAAACCGAACAACAAGAACAAATCATACAAGACACACACAGACGTGCTCACAGAAACTAAAAAAAAAACGCACAAGAAATTTCGCTCAGATGTTACTGGCCCAACATACGTGACGCTTGTAAAAAGGAAGTGCAGGACTGCGAAATTTGCCTCACAAAGAAATATGAACGCCGACCAAATAAACAACCAATAGGTTCAGCACCAGTACCGAACAAGGTAGGCGAATACATACACTTAGACTTATTTTTTATGAGCAAGAATATGTACATTAGTTCAACCGACAAGTACTAAAAATTCTGTTATTTGAGACAAATACCATCAAAGAAAGACTCATACAAATACATCGACGAGATACTATCACAAATATACCCTAATGCAAAGTTTGTAATGACTAATAACGATACAACATTTACTGGCATATGTACCCATTCAACTCAGCCACTCATGCGATCATAAATATGTGTACTTACAGAGAAAAAAGAGACCAATATGGGTACTCTCTGCTTATGATTTAAGGGATGTACAAATTTTTCTCTTCGCTACGCTTATTTATAGTCATCGATCATTCATGCATTCGCGGCCTGTCCGGATTTTGCACGAATGTGACGAATGTGGCGGACGTTGCGCAGGGAGACACCACCAAAGGCACATATTTACATATGTATGGCGCAGCTAGCGATGGCTGTTATTATGTGTGTACGTAACAACGCTTAGCATATGCGTTGTTTTCGCTTATGCTTATTACTCTGTTATTAAAGCTGATGGATAACTGATTAGAAAATTATTTTAACTGATGTTATTTATACAATATTATTATTATTTAAGACCTAAATAATATTGATGTGAATAAAATATTACTGGACATTTGACTTCTTAAATTATCCAAATAATCCTTAAAGTAAATTTGAAATTTGAATATTTAAGTATTTTCTGAGTTATTTTTTTGGTATTATTACTTTCCACAATTCAATGGACATACATATATACATAGGTATATGCAATAGTAGTTAAATGCTTTATTTTCGAGATATAGTAAGTAGAAAGCTCGCAAAATTAATGCATTTTAATGGTTTTTTTGGAATAAATTCGAAAAGTCTTATGTATGAATATGTTTTATAACACAGTCTTACAAAATGGAAAAAATTGAATGAACTTTTAAAGTGACATATTGGAAATTGTTCACCTGGTCGAATATAACTCAAAACGGTTTTTGGAAAATTTGTATCACCCTCAAAATCTTGCTTTACCGTTAAAAAACCGTTCTTCGGAAGTGTACGCGCTAATCTTTTCATTACTTGGCCATTTCTTTACCGATTTTCAATATGTTTTGGAAAGGTAAGGATTATACCTTTAAATTGAGATATAAAGCTCTATTTTTTGAGCTAGCGTGTTGTAAGTTTTCATCGGGTAAACTTGGAAAATTTGTTTTTTTTTCAAATTTTTCTACTTTGACCGCATTTTATTGCAGTATTTTACTAAAAATATATCAAGTATGAGGAATTATTTTGAAAGTACATTCATGTCCAAAAATTTTGAGTGCTCATGCAATGAAATCGGACAAAAATTGACGAAGCTATTAAATTTTTTCTGCTATTAAATAAATTTACCTTGCGAAAAGTTTTTTTTTTTTTAATTTTTCTACTTTGACCGTATTTCATTGCGTTATTTTACTAGAAACATAGCAAGTATGAGGAATTATTTTAAACACATTAATTTCCAAAAATTTTGAGTGGTCATCTAATAAATTTACGCCGTCAATTCAACCTTGCGACCGCTTCGCAATTATATTGTGTAATAAGTGTGGTAAAATGTGTGATAGGCGCAACAAATTTTGTTACGCCTGCGGTCTATTTGTTGATAAGAAATATCGGTTCGATTTAAGAACAAATAAAGCTGTGGTTGAAGCGTTCAACCTCTTTTTCAGTTGCTCATACGTGGAAAGTGCTTGGTATGAACCCGAATATATTTGTTCGATGTGCTGTACAACATTAAAACAATGGAAAACCGGTAAATGCGATGACCAGCGTCTGCCGTTTGTGACCCCTAGGGCTTGGCATTATCAAATATATCACAAGCCGGAGGATTGCTACTTTTGCCAAACAAAAATCACTGGTCACCACTATAAAAGTCGCCACCTCATAGAATATGCCAATGTGTAGACTGTATCGAAACCGATTCCAAGAGGAAAACAAGATCAGCGAACTAAAGACAAAAATCCAGCTACATTTCCTGATTCAAGCCACAAATCTTCTAATGAGGTAAATGACGAACCGTACCTTCCAACCAAAGCAATAGAAACGGAATGTCATTTCGTGTCAAATCACGATTATTGTGATCTTGTGCGGGATATGGATCTGTCTATAAGACAGACAGAGATTCTGGCCTCCAGATTAAAGCAGTGGAATATAGTAGACAGTAACTTTAAAGTAACGTCTGCACGAGACAGAGACCTATCTTCGTTCGAACACATTTTCAAAGCTGATGACACCAATAACAAACTAGTTTATTGCGTTGATGTGGATGAATTGTTTGCTGCACTCGATCACGTGCACTGTCCACAAGATTGGCGATTATTTCTAGACGGTTCTTGCAAAAGTAAGTATTTAATGTGTTATGAGTGTGAGAGAACTAAATTTGAATACAATTTATCAATTCATTTTCAATTGACTAACATCGTAGGTCTGAAAGCAGTATTGCTGCACAACCGAAATGAATTGCCATCAGTTCCAGTGGCATACGCTACTGATATGAAAGAGACTTATCAAACGATGGAAAAAATTCTACGATTGCTTAAATACAATAAATTTCGCTGGCAGATTGTCTCGGACCTTAAAGTCCTGACAATTCTACTTGGAATGCAAGGTGGCTACACTAAATATCCTTGTTACTTTTGTGAATGGGACAGTCGTGCCAAAAATCATTACAAGTGTAACATATGGCCACCGAGAAAGTTTCAAATTGGCAAAAATAATGTTCTCAATATTGCATTAGTTAAGCCTGATGATATAATTTTGCCGCCATTGCATTTAAAATTGGGGTACATGAAACAGTTTGTTAAACGACTCGAAAAAACAGCGAGGCTTTTCTACACCTGAAACTTGTATTCCCCAAGTTGAGTGACGCCAAGATTAAAGAAGGTACTTATAAAAATTTCCCAACAAGAATTCTTCAAAAAGAATTCATCCTAATTTATTTTTACATTTTGATCATGAATTACAGGCGTTTTCGTTGCACCGCAGATTCGTAAGATTATGACTGATGATGACTTCATAAAAAAATTGAACCCAGTAGAGAAAAGAGCATGGCTGAGTTTCATTTCTTTGTGCCGAAACTTTCTTGGAAACACGAGAAGTTCAAATTACGTTGAGGTGGTCCATGAATTTTTGGAAGCTTATGGAGAAATGGGATGCAACATGTCTATAAAAATTCACTTTTTGCATTCTCATTTGGAATTTTTCCCGGATAATCTTGGTCAATTCAGCGACGAACAAGGTGAAAGATTTCACCAAGAAATCTCCAACATTGAAAAACGGTTTACAGGAAAGAACCAAGTTAGGATGATAGCTAATTACTGCTGGTCACTCAAACGTGAAACAGATGACTCGTCTTATAAACGCAGAAGATCAAGCAAACATTTTTAGCTATAAAGTTATTTAGCATTTTAATGATTAATTTTTTTTTATTTTCAGTCACAATAAAAATTTGAAGTTGAAAGATAATCAAAATGTATGAATTTTTAAATATGGTCATCATCTAAAATAATTTAAATAGTAATAACTCTGTCAATTTCCAACCGATTTTCGATTGAAATAGCTTAATCGACGCAGTACTAAATTCGCTTTAATAATATTGTCTTTGATAGGTACTTTTCTGAATTAAGACTATCGTAAAATCGTAGTCAAAGTTTCAAAATTAATTTTTTTTTATTAAGTTACGATTTTTTTTCTCTGTAGCTTCGTCAGTTCTCGTTTGATTTTGATGAGTTATACGCCATTAAAATAGTGATTTGTCACCTTTCAAAATATATAAACAACTTTTGAATCGGACGAAAATTCGCAAAGATATTGATGATTGACTAGCGAATGACCTCAAAAACAGTTTTTTGGCCCTAAAATGAGATTTTGGGGGTGTTTCGCAAATTTCAAGTATACAGTTTTTCTTAGTTTTATAAGGCCTAACGCCTAGGCTAGGTCTCTTTCAAAGTTCATTTTCAGTGTTACACAGTGTAATACCATTGAAACTATAGTGCACTTCCATTTTCAAAAATCAGAACCAGAAACTTTATAATATTTTTTTTTCAAAGGTATACAGAATATACAGAATATGATATAGGAACACAATTTCAGGAATATAATATATGTATGCTTGCATGTACATACATATATATGTGCTCACAAGCGCAGACGTACACTCTATGCCAATACCCATTGTATGTATGTATATATGTATGCGTGTATATAAATACAAAAGGGATAATCACCAAGTTGAGCAAATGGCCTGACACTCAGTAAGTAGGCTGCATATACATACATACATGCATATTTACGGATGTGAAGAAGCTAGCGAATATTTATAAATAGACATATGTACATATGTATGTATGTATGTACGTATGTATATAAATTCGTATATATGTTGATATGTATGCACTTCAACGTCAAAAACAGGTTACAATTGTATGCAATACTTACAATGTTTTTTAACACAAATCCTTTCCGTTAATTCTTTATAAAATAATATCGCATTCTTTAACTAGAACAATATCAATTAAAGTTTCAAAAGTTGTACAGAGTGCACACATTTTCCAAATATCAAAGTTTTCCATCCAAAATTTATAACGTTTTAATGAGAAATTGAAAATTTCTAACATTTTAATAAGAGTCTTAAGAAATTCTGTATATAAAAAGCATTGTGAAAATTTTGTCTAAATCTGCTTTCTTTCCATTTACATTTGCGCCTGCATATGAACATATTTTCATACAAATCGACGGAAAATCGTTCCAAAATACATCAATGTGTATAGACTTTATTATAAGTGTATGCATTTATTTTATACAAGGTGGGCCAAAAGAAGTCATCCGATGTTGTTTGGCTCTCTTTTTTTTCTAAATCAAAAACTTCGATTATGTTTCTTGATTATGTTTATTTGAACCTTTAGAATTTTATTGGTCAAGTCGAGAAAATTATATTGGCCAAATGGGCGCCGTCACTATTGATTGCCATACGGGCTCGTTTTATAGCATTTTTCATCACTTCGGCGAGAACTTCGGGCGACAGATTCTCACACTCGTGTCGAATGTTATCCTTGAGGGCTTCCAAAGTCTCGGGCTTGTTTACGTAAACACGGGACTTCAAAAAACCCCATAAAAAAAAATCTGGAACGCTGACATCGGGCGATCTTGCGGGCCAGTGCAAATCGCCAAAACGAAAAATGAGGCGACCCGGGAATGCCGCCTTCAGAATATCGGTTGTTGCTCGCGCAGTGTGTGCCGTTGCTCCGTCCTGTTGGTACCACATGCTCTGCAGTCCTAATTCGTCCAATTGCGGCAGAAAAAACTCGGTCAACATGGCCCTATAGCGCGTACCGTTCACTGTTGTCGTTTGGCCAGCGGCATTCTCGAAAAAAAATGGCCCAATAACTTTGAGCGGGTCCAATGGCTCCTCGTGCATCACTGCATCATCGCTCATTATGATTTTGGTCGAAAAATCGTCCACTTCTTGCTCGAGATTGAGGGTGGCTTGGGCGTAGGTTACGCGCGGTTGGCGGTCGGCAGGCAGCAGCTGATGCACGGACTGGATTTTGTACGGGAACATGCGCAGGTCTGTGACCCAAATGCGCCTTAGGGACGTCCGGGTAATGGCTAATTGCGTGGAACGGCGTCTGGACGATGTTTCCGGTGACAACTCGACATCCCTAGGAACAGCGGCGATATTCTCGGCAGAACGGGCGCTCCGGGGCCGGCCACTCTTGGCAATGTCTCGTGTGGTCCCATACTCTTCAAGGTTGGTGGCCAAACGGCGCAGTGTTTGCGCAGTCGGTGTCGGACGGCCGGGGAATCGGCGACGGTCTTCGCGCTGCGCCAACACCACAGACGAATTGTTACGCAAAAAAATTGACACGATTATTCCGCGTTCTTGGGGAGTGTATCGCTCCATAGCTTGTTCTCTTGTATTCTGCACCTGTCGAGTCCACAAATGTCAAAACAGATTAAACATTGGCAGTCATTTGCAAAAATGAGACCATTTTCCAATAGGGTGATTTCTTTTGGCCCACCTTGTAGTTACCTAATAATTTAAGTAAAATTCTATGTAGATTATGCATGTATGTACGTAAATATGAAGAGACATGCAATTATTGAATTCTCATACATCCGAATCCGCATTACTAGTTGTACAACATATCTGGCTCTCTTTGTACAACGAATGCCTCTTTTTCTGAATGCGACTGAGTGCAGTATTCTTAGCTATCTGCACACTCACTCAGTCATCGCGCTTGCTGTGAGCAGAATGCGTAGAATGTTGCGCTTACGTTTAAATGTTTTAAAACGGCCAATGACTACATTCATGCAGACGTTTAGTGCACAACAAAGCGACTACAAATAACGCATAAAAAACTCCGACAGTACAACAAAACTATCCATTCGGTAACCAGCGAGAAACCCGAGGACGTGTTTTTCAATCAAAGGAGGTATCCTGACATCAAAGAGCGTATTCAACAAAACCAAGAGAGAGTTTTGCGATTCCACAACCGCAATCGCAAACAACTGAACTACAAAGAAGGAGACGTAATATATGCAAAGACGCATAGACGGAATAAAAACGTAAAAAAATACGCGAGACATATAGGCAATAAAGACAACGGCGACACAGTAACGACAAATAAAATATTAGAGCAAAGGCATGTAGGAAATAGTGTTTACCTTACTTTTCTCTACCGCACTTTGCGACAATATAATAGATTAAACAAATAGGAACTATGTTCTAGTGGAAACCGACCCTGTTTACATTTATCAGATTACAGCTTACCTGTATCACATATCTAACCTTTCAAAAATACTAGCACCATACGAAAGTATAATGAAAACATCATATAATCTAGAAAACCAACCTGAAACTCAAATTTTAGTGAACAAAATCGAAACTCTGAAAACTCAGCTCATTCCAAATATTTATAGACCAAAAAGATCACTAAACTTTCTTGGCTCCGTGTTAAAGTTCATCACTGGCACTCCAGACCACGATGACCTTGTAGAAATCAAAACTTCACTTAATATGCTAATGGAAAATAATAACAAGCAAAGAACAATTAACTCACAGTTCGAAAGAATACTCGAAACCCTTGATCCCAAAGCGATAACCGCAAACATTGTTATATCAGAAGTTTATAATGAACTCCAATCAATAACAAACACTATAAATTTTGCGAAAACTAATAATTTTTATTCTGGCACATTAAATTTGAAAGATGTGTACGATTTAATAAACCACGAAAAACTAGATCTTCCAATAATTAATATATTAGAATATGCCGACATTCATATCTGTTACCTACAAGAAGCAATTATAACAATATACAAATATCCCATCCTAGAAACTAAATGTAGCCTATTTTATGTATATCCTTTAGCATATAAGCATGGTAAAATTAATTTAGACCCTAAGATTGCAAAATGTAACAAATATCAAAGAATATCCAAATGTAGAAATTATATGAGTAACTTTATTTTTAAGTCCGAACCCTCTGACAATTGTACTATAAAAATATTAGAAGCCAAATCAGCCCAATGCGAAACAATCCACGAAAATAATGTTTCACACCGCGTCCTAGAGAATGGATACATTCTTACAGATTACGAGCACACTTGCAATAACATGCATATATCAAGCCCTAAATTAATACGCTTTAATGAACCTACAAGCATCGATAATATCACATATTACAATCATCAACGACAACTTAGAGAAATCATACACAACCAGCATAGCGAACAACTTGAAGTACTCCGCATCCTTTCCTCAAACTCAATCTACAAATTCAGCAATATCCAAAAACTCTCAACATTTTTGATACCTATTAAAGAAAACTCAGTATATTTTACGTTCTTCATCATAATGGGTTTCCTTACTTTAGTAGTCATCACTTATGGTATGGTACATCTCTGCCGATACTATGAAAATAGAAGAATGCTTCACAGACAAAGACAAATTGAAGAACTATACGAAATCGAAATGAACCGTCTTCAACAGCAACTCGTAGCAGCACCATAGCGGGGACACTCCGTTTTAAGAAGGAGGAGAGTTAACGACGTAAGTACTAACATACATATACATATATGTATGTATGTACATAAATTTATGCACCACGTACATATATACACTGCATACATATATTTATACATAATTATTGTTTACAAACAAAAATGCCGATAATCAACCTTTGACCTTGTATGATAACAATATCTAAAATAATTTAAATAGTAATAACTCTGTCAATTTCCAACCGATTTTCGATTGAAATAGCTTAATCGACGCAGTACTAAATTCGCTTTAATAATATTGTCTTTGATAGGTACTTTTCTGAATTAAGACTATCGTAAAATCGTAGTCAAAGTTTCAAAATTATTTTTTTTTTATTAAGTTACGATTTTTTTTCTCTGTAGCTTCGTCAGTTCTCGTTTGATTTTGATGAGTTATACGCCATTAAAATAGTGATTTGTCACCTTTCAAAATATATAAACAACTTTTGAATCGGACGAAAATTCGCAAAGATATTGATGATTGACTAGCGAATGACCTCAAAAACAGTTTTTTGGCCCTAAAATGAGATTTTGGGGGTGTTTCGCAAATTTCAAGTATACAGTTTTTCTTAGTTTTATAAGGCCTAACGCCTAGGCTAGGTCTCTTTCAAAGTTCATTTTCAGTGTTACACAGTGTAATACCATTGAAACTATAGTGCACTTCCATTTTCAAAAATCAGAACCAGAAACTTTATAATATTTTTTCAATATTTTTTCAAAGGTATACAGAATATACAGAATATGATATAGGAACACAATTTCAGGAATATAATATATGTATGCTTGCATGTACATACATATATATGTGCTCACAAGCGCAGACGTACACTCTATGCCAATACCCATTGTATGTATGTATATATGTATGCGTGTATATAAATACAAAAGGGATAATCACCAAGTTGAGCAAATGGCCTGACACTCAGTAAGTAGGCTGCATATACATACATACATGCATATTTACGGATGTGAAGAAGCTAGCGAATATTTATAAATAGACATATGTACATATGTATGTATGTATGTACGTATGTATATAAATTCGTATATATGTTGATATGTATGCACTTCAACGTCAAAAACAGGTTACAATTGTATGCAATACTTACAATGTTTTTTAACACAAATCCTTTCCGTTAATTCTTTATAAAATAATATCGCATTCTTTAACTAGAACAATATCAATTAAAGTTTCAAAAGTTGTACAGAGTGCACACATTTTCCAAATATCAAAGTTTTCCATCCAAAATTTTTAACGTTTTAATGAGAAATTGAAAATTTCTAACATTTTAATAAGAGTCTTAAGAAATTCTGTATATAAAAAGCATTGTGAAAATTTTGTCTAAATCTGCTTTCTTTCCATTTACATTTGCGCCTGCATATGAACATATTTTCATACAAATCGACGGAAAATCGTTCCAAAATACATCAATGTGTATAGACTTTATTATAAGTGTATGCATTTATTTTATACAAGGTGGGCCAAAAGAAGTCATCCGATGTTGTTTGGCTCTCTTTTTTTTCTAAATCAAAAACTTCGATTATGTTTCTTGATTATGTTTATTTGAACCTTTAGAATTTTATTGGTCAAGTCGAGAAAATTATATTGGCCAAATGGGCGCCGTCACTATTGATTGCCATACGGGCTCGTTTTATAGCATTTTTCATCACTTCGGCGAGAACTTCGGGCGACAGATTCTCACACTCGTGTCGAATGTTATCCTTGAGGGCTTCCAAAGTCTCGGGCTTGTTTACGTAAACACGGGACTTCAAAAAACCCCATAAAAAAAAATCTGGAACGCTGACATCGGGCGATCTTGCGGGCCAGTGCAAATCGCCAAAACGAAAAATGAGGCGACCCGGGAATGCCGCCTTCAGAATATCGGTTGTTGCTCGCGCAGTGTGTGCCGTTGCTCCGTCCTGTTGGTACCACATGCTCTGCAGTCCTAATTCGTCCAATTGCGGCAGAAAAAACTCGGTCAACATGGCCCTATAGCGCGTACCGTTCACTGTTGTCGTTTGGCCAGCGGCATTCTCGAAAAAAAATGGCCCAATAACTTTGAGCGGGTCCAATGGCTCCTCGTGCATCACTGCATCATCGCTCATTATGATTTTGGTCGAAAAATCGTCCACTTCTTGCTCGAGATTGAGGGTGGCTTGGGCGTAGGTTACGCGCGGTTGGCGGTCGGCAGGCAGCAGCTGATGCACGGACTGGATTTTGTACGGGAACATGCGCAGGTCTGTGACCCAAATGCGCCTTAGGGACGTCCGGGTAATGGCTAATTGCGTGGAACGGCGTCTGGACGATGTTTCCGGTGACAACTCGACATCCCTAGGAACAGCGGCGATATTCTCGGCAGAACGGGCGCTCCGGGGCCGGCCACTCTTGGCAATGTCTCGTGTGGTCCCATACTCTTCAAGGTTGGTGGCCAAACGGCGCAGTGTTTGCGCAGTCGGTGTCGGACGGCCGGGGAATCGGCGACGGTCTTCGCGCTGCGCCAACACCACAGACGAATTGTTACGCAAAAAAATTGACACGATTATTCCGCGTTCTTGGGGAGTGTATCGCTCCATAGCTTGTTCTCTTGTATTCTGCACCTGTCGAGTCCACAAATGTCAAAACAGATTAAACATTGGCAGTCATTTGCAAAAATGAGACCATTTTCCAATAGGGTGATTTCTTTTGGCCCACCTTGTAGTTACCTAATAATTTAAGTAAAATTCTATGTAGATTATGCATGTATGTACGTAAATATGAAGAGACATGCAATTATTGAATTCATTTGCAAAAATTGACGCCGTCATAAAATCTTTCAGTCGGATGTTGTCTCATACACCCGGATGTGGTCTCATACATCCGAATCCGCATTACTAGTTGTACAACATATCTGGCTCTCTTTGTACAACGAATGCCTCTTTTTCTGAATGCGACTGAGTGCAGTATTCTTAGCTATCTGCACACTCACTCAGTCATCGCGCTTGCTGTGAGCAGAATGCGTAGAATGTTGCGCTTACGTTTAAATGTGTTAAAACGGCCAATGACTACATTCATGCAGACGTTTAGTGCACAACAAAGCGACTACAAATAACGCATAAAAAACTCCGACAGTACAACAAAACTATCCATTCGGTAACCAGCGAGAAACCCGAGGACGTGTTTTTCAATCAAAGGAGGTATCCTGACATCAAAGAGCGTATTCAACAAAACCAAGAGAGAGTTTTGCGATTCCACAACCGCAATCGCAAACAACTGAACTACAAAGAAGGAGACGTAATATATGCAAAGACGCATAGACGGAATAAAAACGTAAAAAAATACGCGAGACATATAGGCAATAAAGACAACGGCGACACAGTAACGACAAATAAAATATTAGAGCAAAGGCATGTAGGAAATAGTGTTTACCTTACTTTTCTCTACCGCACTTTGCGACAATATAATAGATTAAACAAATAGGAACTATGTTCTAGTGGAAACCGACCCTGTTTACATTTATCAGATTACAGCTTACTTGTATCACATATCTAACCTTTCAAAAATACTAGCACCATACGAAAGTATAATGAAAACATCATATAATCTAGAAAACCACCCTGAAACTCAAATTTTAGTGAACAAAATCGAAACTCTGAAAACTCAGCTCATTCCAAATATTTATAGACCAAAAAGATCACTAAACTTTCTTGGCTCCGTGTTAAAGTTCATTACTGGCACTCCAGACCACGATGACCTTGTAGAAATCAAAACTTCACTTAATATGCTAATAGAAAATAATAGCAAGCAAAGAACAATTAACTCACAGTTCGAAAGAATACTCGAAACCCTTGATCCCAAAGCGATAACCGCAAACATTGTTATATCAGAAGTTTATAATGAACTCCAATCAATAACAAACACTATAAATTTTGCGAAAACTAATAATTTTTATTCTGGCACATTAAATTTGAAAGATGTGTACGATTTAATAAACCACGAAAAACTAGATCTTCCAATAATTAATATATTAGAATATGCCGACATTCATATCTGTTACCTACAAGAAGCAATTATAACAATATACAAATATCCCATCCTAGAAACTAAATGTAGCCTATTTTATGTATATCCTTTAGCATATAAGCATGGTAAAATTAATTTAGACCCTAAGATTGCAAAATGTAACAAATATCAAAGAATATCCAAATGTAGAAATTATATGAGTAACTTTATTTTTAAGTCCGAACCCTCTGACAATTGTACTATAAAAATATTAGAAGCCAAATCAGCCCAATGCGAAACAATCCACGAAAATAATGTTTCACACCGCGTCCTAGAGAATGGATACATTCTTACAGATTACGAGCACACTTGCAATAACATGCATATATCAAGCCCTAAATTAATACGCTTTAATGAACCTACAAGCATCGATAATATCACATATTACAATCATCAACGACAACTTAGAGAAATCATACACAACCAGCATAGCGAACAACTTGAAGTACTCCGCATCCTTTCCTCAAACTCAATCTACAAATTCAGCAATATCCAAAAACTCTCAACATTTTTGATACCTATTAAAGAAAACTCAGTATATTTTACGTTCTTCATCATAATGGGTTTCCTTACTTTAGTAGTCATCACTTATGGTATGGTACATCTCTGCCGATACTATGAAAATAGAAGAATGCTTCACAGACAAAGACAAATTGAAGAACTATACGAAATCGAAATGAACCGTCTTCAACAGCAACTCGTAGCAGCACCATAGCGGGGACACTCCGTTTTAAGAAGGAGGAGAGTTAACGACGTAAGTACTAACATACATATATGTACATATATGTATGTATGTACATAAATTTATGCACCACGTACATATATACACTGCATACATATATTTATACATAATTATTGTTTACAAACAAAAATGCCGATAATCAACATTTGACCTTGTATGATAACAATATCTAAAATAATTTAAATAGTAATAACTCTGTCAATTTCCAACCGATTTTCGATTGAAATAGCTTAATCGACGCAGTACTAAATTCGCTTTAATAATATTGTCTTTGATAGGTACTTTTCTGAATTAAGACTATCGTAAAATCGTAGTCAAAGTTTCAAAATTAATTTTTTTTTATTAAGTTACGATTTTTTTTCTCTGTAGCTTCGTCAGTTCTCGTTTGATTTTGATGAGTTATACGCCATTAAAATAGTGATTTGTCACCTTTCAAAATATATAAACAACTTTTGAATCGGACGAAAATTCGCAAAGATATTGATGATTGACTAGCGAATGACCTCAAAAACAGTTTTTTGGCCCTAAAATGAGATTTTGGGGGTGTTTCGCAAATTTCAGTTTCAGTTTTTCTTAGTTTTATAAGGCCTAACGCCTAGGCTAGGTCTCTTTCAAAGTTCATTTTCAGTGTTACACAGTGTAATACCATTGAAACTATAGTGCACTTCCATTTTCAAAAATCAGAACCAGAAACTTTATAATATTTTTTTTTCAAAGGTATACAGAATATACAGAATATGATATAGGAACACAATTTCAGGAATATAATATATGTATGCTTGCATGTACATACATATATATGTGCTCACAAGCGCAGACGTACACTCTATGCCAATACCCATTGTATGTATGTATATATGTATGCGTGTATATAAATACAAAAGGGATAATCACCAAGTTGAGCAAATGGCCTGACACTCAGTAAGTAGGCTGCATATACATACATACATGCATATTTACGGATGTGAAGAAGCTAGCGAATATTTATAAATAGACATATGTACATATGTATGTATGTATGTACGTATGTATATAAATTCGTATATATGTTGATATGTATGCACTTCAACGTCAAAAACAGGTTACAATTGTATGCAATACTTACAATGTTTTTTAACACAAATCCTTTCCGTTAATTCTTTATAAAATAATATCGCATTCTTTAACTAGAACAATATCAATTAAAGTTTTAAAAGTTGTACAGAGTGCACACATTTTCCAAATATCAAAGTTTTCCATCCAAAATTTATACCGTTTTAATGAGAAATTGAAAATTTCTAACATTTTAATAAGAGTCTTAAGAAATTCTGTATATAAAAAGCATTGTGAAAATTTTGTCTAAATCTGCTTTCTTTCCATTTACATTTGCGCCTGCATATGAACATATTTTCATACAAATCGACGGAAAATCGTTCCAAAATACATCAATGTGTATAGACTTTATTATAAGTGTATGCATTTATTTTATACAAGGTGGGCCAAAAGAAGTCATCCGATGTTGTTTGGCTCTCTTTTTTTTCTAAATCAAAAACTTCGATTATGTTTCTTGATTATGTTTATTTGAACCTTTAGAATTTTATTGGTCAAGTCGAGAAAATTATATTGGCCAAATGGGCGCCGTCACTATTGATTGCCATACGGGCTCGTTTTATAGCATTTTTCATCACTTCGGCGAGAACTTCGGGCGACAGATTCTCACACTCGTGTCGAATGTTATCCTTGAGGGCTTCCAAAGTCTCGGGCTTGTTTACGTAAACACGGGACTTCAAAAAACCCCATAAAAAAAAATCTGGAACGCTGACATCGGGCGATCTTGCGGGCCAGTGCAAATCGCCAAAACGAAAAATGAGGCGACCCGGGAATGCCGCCTTCAGAATATCGGTTGTTGCTCGCGCAGTGTGTGCCGTTGCTCCGTCCTGTTGGTACCACATGCTCTGCAGTCCTAATTCGTCCAATTGCGGCAGAAAAAACTCGGTCAACATGGCCCTATAGCGCGTACCGTTCACTGTTGTCGTTTGGCCAGCGGCATTCTCGAAAAAAAAATGGCCCAATAACTTTGAGCGGGTCCAATGGCTCCTCGTGCATCACTGCATCATCGCTCATTATGATTTTGGTCGAAAAATTGTCCACTTCTTGCTCGAGATTGAGGGTGGCTTGGGCGTAGGTTACGCGCGGTTGGTGGTCGGCAGGCAGCAGCTGATGCACGGACTGGATTTTGTACGGGAACATGCGCAGGTCTGTGACCCAAATGCGCCTTAGGGACGTCCGGGTAATGGCTAATTGCGTGGAACGGCGTCTGGTCGATGTTTCCGGTGACAACTCGACATCCCTAGGAACAGCGGCGATATTCTCGGCAGAACGGGCGCTCCGGGGCCGGCCACTCTTGGCAATGTCTTGTGTGGTCCCATACTCTTCAAGGTTGGTGGCCAAACGGCGCAGTGTTTGCGCAGTCGGTGTCGGACGGCCGGGGAATCGGCGACGGTCTTCGCGCTGCGCCAACACCACAGACGAATTGTTACGCAAAAAAATTGACACGATTATTCCGCGTTCTTGGGGAGTGTATCGCTCCATAGCTTGTTCTCTTGTATTCTGCACCTGTCGAGTCCACAAATGTCAAAACAGATTAAACATTGGCAGTCATTTGCAAAAATGAGACCATTTTCCAATAGGGTGATTTCTTTTGGCCCACCTTGTAGTTACCTAATAATTTAAGTAAAATTCTATGTAGATTATGCATGTATGTACGTAAATATGAAGAGACATGCAATTATTGAATTCATTTGCAAAAATTGACGCCGTCATAAAATCTTTCAGTCGGATGTTGTCTCATACACCCGGATGTGGTCTCATACATCCGAATCCGCATTACTAGTTGTACAACATATCTGGCTCTCTTTGTACAACGAATGCCTCTTTTTCTGAATGCGACTGAGTGCAGTATTCTTAGCTATCTGCACACTCACTCAGTCATCGCGCTTGCTGTGAGCAGAATGCGTAGAATGTTGCGCTTACGTTTAAATGTGTTAAAACGGCCAATGACTACATTCATGCAGACGTTTAGTGCACAACAAAGCGACTACAAATAACGCATAAAAAACTCCGACAGTACAACAAAACTATCCATTCGGTAACCAGCGAGAAACCCGAGGACGTGTTTTTCAATCAAAGGAGGTATCCTGACATCAAAGAGCGTATTCAACAAAACCAAGAGAGAGTTTTGCGATTCCACAACCGCAATCGCAAACAACTGAACTACAAAGAAGGAGACGTAATATATGCAAAGACGCATAGACGGAATAAAAACGTAAACAAATACGCGAGACATATAGGCAATAAAGACAACGGCGACACAGTAACGACAAATAAAATATTAGAGCAAAGGCATGTAGGAAATAGTGTTTACCTTACTTTTCTCTATCGCACTTTGCGACAATATAATAGATTAAACAAATAGGAACTATGTTCTAGTGGAAACCGACCCTGTTTACATTTATCAGGTTACAGCTTACTTGTATCACATATCTAACCTTTCAAAAATACTAGCACCATACGAAAGTATAATGAAAACATCATATAATCTAGAAAACCAACCTGAAACTCAAATTTTAGTGAACAAAATCGAAACTCTGAAAACTCAGCTTATTCCAAATATTTATAGACCAAAAAGATCACTAAACTTTCTTGGCTCCGTGTTAAAGTTCATCACTGGCACTCCAGACCACGATGACCTTGTAGAAATCAAAATTTCACTTAATATGCTAATAGAAAATAATAACAAGCAAAGAACAATTAACTCACAGTTCGAAAGAATACTCGAAACCCTTGATCCCAAAGCGATAACCGAAAACATTGTTATATCAGAAGTTTATAATGAACTCCAATCAATAACAAACACTATAAATTTTGCGAAAACTAATAATTTTTATTCTGGCACATTAAATTTGAAAGATGTGTACGATTTAATAAACCACGAAAAACTACATAGATCTTCCAATAATTAATATATTAGAATATGCCGACATTCATATCTGTTACCTACAAGAAGCAATTATAACAATATACAAATATCCCATCCTAGAAACTAAATGTAGCCTATTTTATGTATATCCTTTAGCATATAAGCATGGTAAAATTAATTTAGACCCTAAGATTGCAAAATGTAACAAATATCAAAGAATATCCAAATGTAGAAATTATATGAGTAACTTTATTTTTAAGTCCGAACCCTCTGACAATTGTACTATAAAAATATTAGAAGCCAAATCAGCCCAATGCGAAACAATCCACGAAAATAATGTTTCACACCGCGTCCTAGAGAATGGATACATTCTTACAGATTACGAGCACACTTGCAATAACATGCATATATCAAGCCCTAAATTAATACGCTTTAATGAACCTACAAGCATCGATAATATCACATATTACAATCATCAACGACAACTTAGAGAAATCATACACAACCAGCATAGCGAACAACTTGAAGTACTCCGCATCCTTTCCTCAAACTCAATCTACAAATTCAGCAATATCCAAAAACTCTCAACATTTTTGATACCTATTAAAGAAAACTCAGTATATTTTACGTTCTTCATCATAATGGGTTTCCTTACTTTAGTAGTCATCACTTATGGTATGGTACATCTCTGCCGATACTATGAAAATAGAAGAATGCTTCACAGACAAAGACAAATTGAAGAACTATACGAAATCGAAATGAACCGTCTTCAACAGCAACTCGTAGCAGCACCATAGCGGGGACACTCCGTTTTAAGAAGGAGGAGAGTTAACGACGTAAGTACTAACATACATATACATATATGTATGTATGTACATAAATTTATGCACCACGTACATATATTCACTGCATACATATATTTATACATAATTATTGTTTACAAACAAAAATGCCGATAATCAACCTTTGACCTTGTATGATAACAATATCAAAACAACAGAACTTGTCTAAACATGATTTACCACGAACTGCAACGGACAAAACTTATAACAATAGAAATGAACTATCACTAAAACAAACCCAAATATCTACCTACTAGTAAACAGATAACGACCGACGCATCTCAGTACCATAAATAGCTTTAAGATTCATGTAAGCAAGTCAGTCTAAAGATTATAAATAAAGAGCACGCATTTCGGCGATGTAACAAAAAATATTCTTTTTACTCAAAATATCCAGTAACTATATTAACTCGCTTGTGCCGAGTTAAATCTGCAAAGGAACTATCGCGTGAGAGAATACTCATCCTAAGCGACAGCCAGGCAGCGCTCAAAGCCCTTGCGTCCTTCGAGGTAAAATCCTCAATGGTCTTGGAGTGCATAAATAGGCTCAATGATCCGGCAAAAAGGAATACCATAAGTCTTTCATGGGTTCCAGGTCACGCTGGCATCGAGGGAAATGAGATAGCAGACGACCTGGACAGGTTGGCGGCTATCTCAAATCCCATAGGACCAGAGCCCTTCTTTCCAATAGGACCAAGACCTATAAAGGAGGCGCTCAGAAAGGAAACTAGATAGCTCAGGACCCAGCAATGGGAAGAAACCCTGGGCATGCTACAGGCAAAAAACTATTGGGGGTATAGTAATAAACGATATAAGATACTAATAGACCTCCAAAAAGCAAAACTTGGAATCCTCACAGGCCACTGCAGATTGGGGGGTCATCTGCATAAACTAGGTATCTGGTCGAGCGACCTGTGTCGCTTCGGCGACAGGACAAGGGATACCCCCACACACCTGCTCCTGGAGTGCGATGCTGTGGCTCGACGAAGGGAGAGATGGCTAGGTCAGATATGGCCCAAGGAGGAGTACATATTGCCGTATTATTGTGTTCAACTTTGATATATCGAAGTATAAGTCTTAAATAAAACAATTAGCAAAACGATGCAGTGGCGATATGATTGGATGAAGATGACGAGCAAGTGGCAGAATGAGTTCAATTGAGAACGCATTAGTGATAGAAGGTATTATTATTATTATTATTAGGGCGTAGTAGCGCTCCGACCTTACAAGATCTATTGTGCTAACCCTTTAAGTTTGTCACTCCATCCTTAGGCTACTTAAGAAGTTAAACACTTTGGAGGTTGTAGCTGTTCCATGTTCTGGATGGATATAATACTCGCTGAGATTCAGAAGTTTTCCAGATGCTTCACGGGATGGACTTATAAACCTTTTAGCTTGTCTGTTCCTTTTTGCCGAGTGCCATTAGATTGCGATTCTTGAGTCATCCCACCACTTAAGAATTTCTGCTGTGTATCCCTTAGAGGGACCGCAGAACGGTTGAGGGCCGGAAAAGCTCTGTACCACAAAGTAACTCTGTTGTTGGCTCCTAGTGAGTCCAGTGCCGTTCTGCAGCTGTCCACCAGCTTTGACTCCGCCTTGAAGGCGAAGACATTCGTGAGCGGACAACTCTATGGCATGGATTTCAGCCTGGAAGATGGTTAAGTAAAACCCCATCGGGACACTTTTTTTAAATTTAGGTCCAAATTTTGGTTCCGTGAGTGTACCACACTTGTGATCCTTTGTTGATTACTTTCACCATCTCTTTACATGTGTCCCTTTCAAGTACTATAACTTTGTAGTTCTTGGTAAAGGGCAGCTTTGACAGCATGGAGTCTGTAAGTTTGACAATTGGACCAGCACTAAGTGATTGTAAGACACCGTAGGGCCCCCGTAATGGCCACACATACGAAGCGATAAAGCTTCCCGAGTGGAGTGTCGGAGCTCGCTATTTTGGCTTTAGGCCACCATACTAGTGCTGAGTAGGTAATATTGGCTTTATTCCCGTGTTAAATGACCAGTATGTGAGTTTCGTGGATATTCCCCAGGCATTACCGTGCAGTCTTTCCCAAGCATAGAACGCCCTTGTCGCCTTATTGGTAATTTCTCTGAGATGAGAGTTGCAGTTCAGGTTATTATGTAGTGTGACTCCCTTGAATTTTCCTCTTTAGAGAACTCGATCTCAGTACCTCCCAACATTGGTTTGGTCAGATTCACCTTCCTTTTATGTGAAAGGGACGGTGATGGACTTTGATCGGGTTATCAAACCCTTCCTCATTGCACCATTTGAGCGTCAGATTTAGGGCTGATTGAAACCTGGATTTTATTGTCCCTTCATCTTAGCCCACAACGTAGATTACAAGGTCATTAGCATAGCCGTAAGCATTGAATCCAATAGGGTGAGAGAACACCCCCTTGTGGTCAGCCAGAAGTGGCCGTTACTTGAAGTCTCCTTCCCCCCAGTTCAGCCATTATGGTTCTGGATCTCAGCATGCTTTTTACCCAGTCGGTTATAAGCTTCAGTATATTTTCCTTACCAAACCTACGGAGATTGCCTCATTACTTGTGTTATCAAAAGCATCTGATATATCAAGGAATGCACACAGGCCTATCTGGTTGTACTAGAAAGGCCGTTTCAAGTTCTTGAGTTAGGCCGTGCATGGCAGTAATAGTAGACTTCCCTACTTGATATGCGTGTTGACTTTGGAAGTTGGTTCGCATTTTTCCCCGCCTTGAGTATAAATACTACATTGACCTCTTTTCAAGGTGAGGGAATGTGGGCTTAAAGCAAGCTCGCCCTCAGTATATGGATATATACCATCTGGACCGCCTTGGCGTGAAGCGGGTTCATCTGCAGGCACCTGGGGGCTCTGCCATCGGATGGGGTCTTTCTGCGCCTCTAGGCTCTCTTGGACACAGGCTTTCCTCTTTTGCCTCCCAGAAGTACTCTCTCCTTCGAGAGTCTCAGCGGAAAAGGGGTCAACAGCCTGGCTGAGCGCCCTCACGCTGCTGCCTCATCGCTTCCAGGATAGCGGACTGGATTAGCTGCAGTTGCTGCACAGACCAGAGCTCCTTGGGGTAACTGGGTGGTACTAGTGCCACCCTGCACCTATCTTTCGCAGGCACCCGACCCGATATTGCCCCAATAACCTGAGAAAAGGCCGCCCTTTCTGTTGGCTGCGTAGGTGCTTCTTGGGCCCTTTTGTCTGTGGGTTCTGCTTTTCGCTTTGGGGAGTTGTGGACGTTGGAGAAGTCTGTGGTTTCCCACCTATCCCTCTTTCCACAACGTGTTCACAAGCTTTCGCTTTCCCTTGGCCATGGGCAAGAGGGCAAGTTTTCTTGCTTCAAGCTCACCGACCCCCTTGGAGCGGTGGAACTTGAACCGTTTCTTACCCGCCTCAAAGAGTTTGGAAGCTGGAGTGCTTGTGTCCTCCGGCTGGGATGAGAGCATGAGCTCTTCCTCATCCGTATGGATCTGGATATCGCTCTCCATTGGCACTGAGTCCAAGTTGGCCATTACGATATCCAGGCCCACCATATCACCACATGGGCCGTTTGAACTGGAGTCCTTTTCGTCCGTCGTAGTAACAGTTGCCGATTATTCGATAAATTCTGCGGCCATTGAGTGCTCCTTTGAATTTGTCGACGATTTCGATTCGTTGTTGAAAAGTTTGTTATTGAATTGGTCCCACAAGTAATAGGGGAAGAGCGAGGTCATCCGAGGCAAGGCCCCGATACCTCGGAAAGGCTAAATAAAACCAGAGGGCGCCATGTGACTGGAGTACACAGTTAGGAGACACACTAAATAAATGCCATTCAGTCTAAGGCACGGTACTATTGACACTAGGACTTACAGATTTCATCGAGTTTTTCTCTCTGGATCCGCCATATTTAGTAGACACCTGGGGCACCTCGTGCAGGGTGTGACTCTTCGCCACGTATGGTTGGTCTTCGGTACAAGTCCCTGAACCAGAGTGCTGCAACACGTATGAAGGCACCATCAGGAACCTTGACCCCCTCGAAGGTAACAATACTGCCTTATTGGTAGTCTATTTAGCAAGCAGGCTTTTCAGTCCGTGAAATCTGTCATAGAAATCGTTATGAAGGATTTCATTTCTTGGAATTCTAAACGAGTGACTGTGTTTTCACTGCAGACTTGAAAAGTTTTCCAAATTTAAATAAAATAAGTATTTCGATGTATTACCTATGAACAATAAACTTATTATTTGAAGAACAATAAGTTCTTCTCCCGAAACCCGTTGACCTTCTTAATTATATCGACGACCCATTTCCTTACCCTGCTTTACTCTAACCATCTGTCGAACTACCTAACCGGGCTCAGGACGTTTCGCCGCCCCTGCAACAGAAGATGTACATTTATTAGAAACTGTAGAAATTTAATCGGATTGTAATACAGCAAATATTTCTAGAAGCCTAAGATATTATTATTATTATTATTATTATTTTATTAATTAAGATAATTAAAATTACAAAATTAATATATCTTAGCACTAGCTACCAGCGCTATCGGCTTAGTCAAGAGGTAATATTACAATACGTATTGAGTGCTTAAATTAGATGGAAAATGTTAAGTGCTTTCAAGAACTTGGAAGCCAATGCGATATTAGATTCTGATGGTGTGGAGAGGATCTTGAGCGGGTGTGCATCTTTGAACGTGTTTGTGCGTATGGCGGCGAGAGCTGTACAATGTATTAGGATGTGTCGTATGCTTAAGTGGGAGGTGTTGCAGAAGATGCAGGGTGGTTGGGCGCTTTTTGTTAGAAGATGTTCGTGTGTAGGAGTGTTTGGCCTAGCCTTAGACGGACGAAGCATCTGTTCATACATGTTGTGGTAGTGGTAGGTAGTGTTATTGCGACACCACCAGGATTAACTTCTTTATACTCTTGTTGATAATGTTGCCAATTCAGATGCTGGTTATACTTCAAATCAGTTGAATAGATTCTTTTCATTGATGTAGTACCAAATGGGTTGTAAGTATGCAGACCAGAACTTAAAGCGAATTTCGCGGCTCTGTCTGCAGCTTCATTACCAGGTATGCCTGAGTGTCCAGGCATCCACATTAATATTGTATTTGGTGATTGGTCCAGCAGTAATTGTTGCAAGTAGTATAATAGATCTTTTCCATATTGCATGTTTTTTGCTGCTTTGAAGACCGATTGGCTGTTAGTGCATATAATAGTTTTTTTGTTCCCTCTTTTTGCTAGGTCTAGAGCTGAGATTATAGCCTGTAATTCTGCTTCAAATACGTTCGCGTACTGTGGTAGAAGGCCGTGAGATAAAGTTATTCCGGTGTCGTTAGTAATGGCGAATGCAACTCCATTTGTTTGTTTGGTGCCGTCAGTGAATAGGTTCCATCCACTTTGCTTAAGGGGGTTAACTATCTTTAAGAAGGTTTGTTGGTATGTCGCATTGTTGGTGCTCTCTTTCCGAAGGAAAGTTAGCTCGTCAATGAAGTTTCTTTTTTCTATGATCCATGGAGGAAGTTTGGTGTACAGAATTTTCATAGGGGCCGCCTTAAGGTTTAAGGAGTCGGCGAGGTCTTTTACCTCGCATAGTGCTGATTTGTGTGAAAGCGCTTTCTTTCTATTTTTAAGGAGTTGAACATTTTGATAAAGAATGTGAGTAGCGTTGGAGTACAATTTGTAAATTATCCGACTTCGAAGGTATTTCACACGGTCTTCCAAGGATTGAAAACCACTTTCCTTTAACAAATTTTTAATAGGTGTTGTCCTAAATGCCCGTAAGCTTCGCCGTATCGCTTCGTGAAATGGTACCTTAATTTTATTAAACGTAGTTTTATTACATTTACCATAAATCTGCACACCATAGTAAATTTTACTTTGTAACGTTAATTTAGTAATATTAAGTAAAGTGTTGGTATGTACAAAGCTCTTTTTTGATGATAAATATGTTACAATGTCTACATTGCCTGGTAGCTAGTTCGCTTCTTAGACTAATACAGTGTTGCTTAAAACTATGTTTATCATCAAAAATTAAACCTAGTATTTTCAAATATTTTACATTAGATATTGCATAGTTTCTATGTTTAATATTTATTTGATTACAACTATGCCTTCTACAGACATGCAGGTGCTTGCATTTCTCGAGTGAGATGAGAGCACCTGAATGTTGAGACCATTCGTCTAAAGACCAGATAGATTTTCCAAGTGATTCCTCAATTTCGGAGTTTTGTTTGCTTCTACATACTAAAAATAGGTCATCGGCATAAAGACAATGCTTGCTGTTTTTTTGCATACTCATAATTTTGCTAACGTCTTTAAAAGCTATTAAGAAGAGAGTAACTGAAAGGGGAGATCCTTGAGGGATTCCATTAAAAAGGGAAAAGGTAGGTGTCAGCTGTTTACTTTGCATCGAAATTTACGATTGTTGAGAAAATACTTTATGTAGTTGAATTTATATGGTCCCACTCGCCAATCTTGAAGCTTCTTTAGAACAACGTGGCAGCCAATTTTGTCAAAAGCTTTTGCAAAATCTATAGCAAGGGTAGAAGTGTGGTTTTTTGTGGAGAGTGGTCTAAGTTGAATAAGGCATCCAAAGTGCTGGAGCCGTTCTTAAATCCTACCTGAAAAGGGGATAAATGCTTTTTTGCTGTTAAAAACCATATTAATCTTTTTGAAATGATTTTTTCCATTAATTTGCTCATGCACGGGATCAAGAAGATTGGTCGGTAGTTTTCTACAACTGATGAGTCTTTTTGTGGCTTTAGTATAGGGACAACTACCGCTGTCTTAAAGCTTTGAGGTAAAATGCTGCTTTTTAAAATGGAGTTATAAAGCTGGTTGAGCCTCTGTTTTAAAGAAACTGGAATGTGGCGCAGCATGCTATAAGTTATTTGGTCAAAACCGGGTGAACTGCCTTTCGCCGCCTTTAAAGCGGAGTCTACTTCATTAATGCTTATATCTTTTTCCATATGTAGGGCTAAGTTATCGACGACGTTGGCCGCATTCATAAAGGGAATGTTGTTGAAAGATGCTATAAACTGAGATGGAAAGTTAGAGGTCTCAGATGATTTTGAGATATTTTGTGCGAACGTTAGTGAAATTAAATTGGGTTCCGTGATTACTGTGTTGTTAATTTTAATTGTTAATTTCCAAATACTTCGAGTAGAAGAACTGCGGTTTAGATTTATAGTATACTCTTCGAAACTCCTGGTTTTTGCTTCCTTTTTTGCTCTGTTAAACTGGGCATTACGTTTTTTATAAGTTATTAAATTATCCAAAGTTGGACACCTTTGATATTGTTTCCAGGCTGACAGTTTTTCGTTTCGAAGGGAGTTTAGTTCTGTTGACCACCACGGCACATTTCTTGAGGAGTACCGATTAAGGCTGCGAGGAATAGCTAAGTTAGCTGCTTCCCGAATAGCCTTTTGAATCGCAGCTTCTTTATTGGGGTTGTTGTTATTGAAGGATGGTAAAATTTTGGTGTTCAATAATTGATTAAATTTGTCCCAGTTTGCCTTGCACGGATTATATCTGGATGCTTTATATGGACAGAAAGTGTTGGGAATAGAAAAAGAGAATGCACAGCTAATAGGAAAGTGATCACTATTGTGTAGATCTCCCAGCAGATACCAGGATGAAATGGGGAGTAGTTGTGGGGAGCATAATGTAAGGTCGACGTGTGTGAAAGTATTGTGTGAAGAACAATATGTTGGACTCTTATCATTTAGTAAACATAAATTTGAGCTAAGAATAAAATCTTCGATTATTGTACCCCTGCGATTGGGTTTTGGTGAGCCCCACAGAGGGCTCCACCCATTAAAGTCTCCGCAGATAATTACTGGAGTATTAACTGAAGAGGTAAGCTGAAATAAGTCGAAGCAGGAGATATATTGATTTGGTGGTATATAAACGGAAATTACGGTGATAGGATTTCGAAAGTTGCATTCGATGGCAACTGCTAACAGATTGGGGTTAAGTGAATTCTTTTGTGTTTCAAATTTTTGTGAATTAATAGACCACAACCTTGTTTAGAGTATGTTGTATTTGCGCCATTCTGGAAATGCGCTGTATACTGCTTAGGGCAGAATGGTGAGTATTTGGAAGGAACATGGGTTTCTTGTAGACAGATTATATTTGGCTTTCGATATTTTATTAGGCATTCTAATTCTAGATAATTATTGCGATAACCTCTGATATTCCATTGCAGAATATTGATTATCATTGTATTTATTTATATGTAAGTTAGCTGTATATGTTATTTTCTTGTGAGAATAACCTACAGCTGGGGTTCTTGAAGATCATTTTGTATGTCGTTGGGTGAGGGTGTTTAAGTAGAGTTGAGTTGAGTTGGTGGCTTGAGTTAATTGAGGGAGATGGCGATGTGGGTGTGGGATTGGCTGATGACGTGGCGTGATTTTGAGTGGAAGTGTTAACTGAGAGTGAGTGTGTGCTAGGCTGGTTAATGGTGTGTGATTACTCTTGGCAACTTGAATTAAGTGATTGAGTAGTGTTTGTAGATTTTTCGAGTGAAGAAGTGAGATCAGTTTCGTTTTGTGGGAGAGTGTGTTGAGATTTTGTTGAGCTTAGAATAGATGCATACGATTGTGTTTGGTTTAAGTTAATAGGGTTTTGAATTTTATAAAGACGTCTAGCTTCTGGGTAATTGCATTTGTTTTGGGTTTTTATTTTTAATACTTCTTTCTCTTGAAGGTACTATGGGCAGTCTTTAGCAGAAGCGGGATGGGGGCCATAGCAGTTGGCACACATTGTACGCTCACAGGGCGAGGTGTTGTGAGGGGGAAGGTAACATGTTTCGCAAGTGGAGTTGTTGTTGCATCTTTTTATGGTATGTCCCAACAATTGGCATGAGCGACATCTCATAGGAGTAGGAAAGTATTCTTCCACTCTCACAGAGTACCAAGAAATGTCAATCGAGTAAGGTACTTTGTATAAGTCAAATGACAATACAATTCTGCCTGTTGGTATTTTCACGTTGTTGACAGTTTTTATAAATTTGTGTAAGTCAATAACACCTTGTGATTTAAGAGCATCAAGTATTTCTTTTTCATCTGTATAAGCCAGATTTCTATCAAAAATTGTGCCTTTGCAAGTATTGAGGGAATCGTGGAGAGACGCAGATATATAACACAGACCACCGAAGTTTTTGCATTTGATGAACTTTTCAGCCACAATCAAAGACTTAGTTAAAATAAGCAAACTGTCATCACGAAGGATACTCACTGATAAGTACTCTGTGCTTGTGCAATCAAGAGCCTTCTTTTTTGCGAACACACTGAATTTGGATAATGGTTTTGATTCGTCAGTTGATTTTATAGTAATAAATTTCGGATCGTTGCAACTGTTATTATTTTTCAGCTCTGGTAGCGTTAGGGGAGAAGATTTAGGGTTGGTTTTTTTGCGTTTTGTTTTTGGGGAAGTCAGCATATCTTGAGAGAGCGAAGACACGTGGGATTTGCTCACTGAGAAATACTCAACTGTTTTACACTCACGCTAGACACAACTGTTCGGCACGAGAGATAGTCGCCGACTGAGCCTAAGATATGAAATACGAAATAGTTAGGTTTCACGATAACAATTAGTTTATTTCCACAGACGCTTCGTAACATTAACAGTAATTAAATTATAGTGTAGTTAATTTTCATAAGTTTTAAAAATAAATAAAAACCAAAATTTAAGTCATCAGTCTGTTTAATTTCAAAGGAACTATATACATACTTATATGCATTAACAACGAAAACGTTATGAAAAAAGTTAAATAACTTAAAGTAAATTCTTTGGCTTTTAATTTCAACGGAACTATTTACATTATAAATACATTACAGTCTTTAACTGTCACTCATTGTAGAACTACAAGCATTTTTGTAGTTAATGGTTAATCTGTATTAACTATTGAGAACATGAATCTCATCACCTTCGATTAGCAATAAGTATTCGATTAATTTAATGTACTGGCTTAATTGCTTTATTAAATTCATTTATTAAATTCATTTATTTTGCATGCGGCCGGCAACCTTATTGTAAACTGTAATACGTTTCATATCTTTGCCTTTGTAAGCGGTACCAGACATTCGCAATTAAAATACTTTCTTTTTTTTATTCATTCGCACCGTGACCGCCACCGCAACCACATCATAGTTGCAAATCTTTAAATTTTCATCGCCACTCTGGCATATACATACATACAGATCACAATATACATATTATAGCGTTACATGAATTGTAATATATCGCAAATCTGTATCGACTTTTATTTCATTTCCCCTGAGTACACTCGGCAATAGCAAAACCTCAAATTTCGAGCCATAGCCTCGAACATTAACTTTAATTAAATTTGGGAAGCAAAGTGCCAAAAATATACGAAGTGGAGAGGACCCGAAAAGTAAAGCGATGCTGGTGGTGGTTTGAATTCGAGTGAAGTTTTTATAATTCTTTTGGTTGTACATGTACCTCTCTTCGTTAAGTTAGGGTTGCTTAAAACATATTTAGACTTAGTGCTATGTATTAATGCTATGTAGTTCGAGACTCGAGTACAGTTGGTAATCGATACATTTCATATGTGTAATTCAGTTTACAATCGAAATACAATGTGGTGAGTATTAACAATTTAATGAAATGATATAAACTGATACGTTTAAAGATATGCCCAAACATGCCGTCCGCGTTGATTAGCACAGCTATCAATAATTAATTGGCAATGGCGCGAGCTTGTGAATAGCACGTCGAATGGTTCAGTTTTGTGTTTTAATGTCTGCGACACGAACCTTTCCATCTGTGCCAGTTATGGCATTGACAACCTTGCCCAGTAGACATTCCTGTGGAGGCAAATTATCTTCGTGAACGAGAACAAGCGCACCCACTTCGATATTTTGTTCTGGTTTGGTCCACTTTGCCTTGGCTTGCAGCCCCAAGATGTAGTCCCTTTGGAAGGCAGACCAGAAACGCGCTTTTAGTGTTGAGATGTGCTGCTATCGCTTTGAATAATGCAGCGTTAAATCTTTGGAAGCGGGCTCTGGCAATGCCTTTAAAGATTCTCCGATTAGAAGATGACCCGGAGTAAGCGCTTCTCCATCGTTGGGGTCTTGCGTCATTGGAGCGATGGGCCTCGAATTCAAAACAGCCTCGATCTCTATTAGCACAGTCGAAAGCTCTTCGAACGTAAGTTTTGCCTCTGCGACGGTTCGGTACAAGAGATGTTTCGTAAATTTTTCCGCGGCCTCCCATAGGCCTCCGAAATGTGGGGCACGGGGAGGGATGAATTCGAATTTGATGCCGTGGTCCGCGACGAAGTTGCTGATTTCCGTTTGGCCGTTTTGCTGGCCTCTTTGACGTATACGTCTCTTAGGTCCTTCAGTTTCGTGTTGGCGCCTACAAAATTCGTGTCGTTGTCGCACACGATCTTCTCTGGCAGTCCTCTCCTTTTGATGAACCTTTTAAGTACAGAAATAAAAGCATTAGTGGAGTGATCTGGTACGGCTTCGATATGAACAGCTTTGGAAGCAAAACAGACAAAGACAGCGGCATATGTTTTATATGGCGGTCTACCACGTATTCTACACAAAAGTCGACTCCTGAAACTAAGAATGGTCTTACAGATACAAGTCGATCTCTAGGGAAATTTCCATTGACTTGGTTGATTAATTTTGGTTTATATTTAAAGCAATGTATGCAGTTCCGTACAACTTTTTGAGCCGCTTCTTTGGCGTTGACCAGCCAAACCTTAAGTCTCATTAAACCGAACAGTGCCTGTGATCCAGCATGACAATTAGTTTGGTGCAAATATGTTAAATATAAATTATCAAAACGTGATTTTGGCAACAATAGTGGAAATATTGTATTGTATGGAAGTGTTGCATTTAAAAGCCTACCGCCTACTCGCAAAAGTGAAAATGATCTTCCGCTTTCCTCATATTCTTGTAAAACAGGACTCAACTTTTGAATTTGGTTTTTTGTCAACGACACTCCAGTTTTCAGTTGTTTTATTTCTTCTGCAAATTCTACTTGCTGAATTGTTTCGATTATTTTGAAGAATGATAACTTCAAGTCGTTTGCTGTTAAAACTTTGTTTGTTAAATTTGTTGGTTTAATAAATCTATAAATGTATGCTACTATGCGTAACACCTTTGAGTAAGAGGAGCAGCTTTCAATAATTTGGTATATGATTTTTGGCTTATTTTTGACAACAAGCGCTATAACTTTCGATTTTCGAATTTCTAATGTTTTGAGTTTGTCTGGAGGATCAAAATTCGCGTTTCTGGGCAATTCTTCTTCTTTTTTACATAAAAATGGTGGTCCGTTAAACCAAAAGGACTTTTGCAGTTCATCAACATTGCAACTCCGAGATACAATGTCAGCCGGGTTGTCTGTTGGTACATGACGCCAAGTAACTGATTTTGCTAGATCTTGAATATCAGCTACACGGTTTCCAACAAATGTCGAAAGCGTTGATGGATGCTCAGCCAGTATAAGACGATTTCAGAATTGCTCCAAAATACTACTTTTTCTGCCGCTGACAATACTATGGAAGCGACAGATTTCCACAATTGGGCTAATAAGTGAGCTGCGCATAACTCAAGCCTTGGGAGGGTTTTAGTCTTTAAGGGTGCGACCTTTGATTTAGCCGTTAGCAGTATTGTTTCAACTTTTCCTTGGTGCTCGCTTCGTACGTATAAACAACAACCGCATGCTCTCATAGAAGCATCTGGAAACCCATGTATTTGAATTTTTGACGACGATGATGTGCCTGCGTAACGAGGCACCTTTACTTCTGTAAGCATCTTAAAATTTTCTTTAAAATTGTTCCAGCTTGTATTTAACGCCATGGGAATTGTTTCGTCCCAATCCAACTTATGCAGCCACAGTTCTTGCAAGATTATTTTGGTCCTTGTTACAACTGGGCATACTAGGCCCAATGGATCAAATAATCGAAATGAAATTGATAAAATGTTACACTTTGTTGCCTTAACGAAGTTGTCGACTAAGTTAAATGAAAGTCCATCGGTATTTGGATGCCAAACTAAACCCTGATTTGAGTACCACTTTGCCAATGTAAATCCAGCCTTATCTAAAATTTTAACAACTTCTATTTGCAGTGTTTCGAGCTCGTTTAAAGTTTCGGCACCAGATAACAAATCGTCAACGTAGAAATCTTCTTGGACTACCTTCGAACCAACTGGAAATACTTCCTTATTTAACATGCCAATTTCTTTTAAGCACCTAATGGCCAAAAATAGCGCTGGCGTAGTACCATATGTAGCGGTATTAAGTGCATATGGCTTGTTTTGGTTTTCACGCCACGAAATTAGTTGATATAATCGGTCTTTATCGTGCATTTTTATTTGCCTGTACATTTTTGTGATATCAGCTGTGAAGGCATATTTTCGGCTTCGAAAGCGAAGCAAAATAATATAAAGATCTGGCTGAATAGTAGGGTCGACCATTAATATATCATTCAGAGAGAGTTGAGAGGAAGTTCTGCTCGAAGCATCGAAAACAACTCTTAGCTTTGTTGTTAAGCTGTCAGGCCTCACCACCACTTGGTGAGGTATAAAGTAATGAGGTTCGCTTGGAATAACAGTTTTGGTTGGAGACATGTAGCCCAACGACAAATATTCTTGCATGAACTGCATGTACATTTCTTGAATGTCAGGTGTTTTTGACAACCTACGTTCAAGAGATAGAAAACGTCTTTTTGCCGTCTCATACGACGAACCAAGTGCTGATTTTGGCATTTTAAATGGCAGGTGAACTTCAAAGCGCCCTGAATCTAATAACTTTGTATTTGCAACAAAGTGAGCTTCGCAATTCGTTTGCTCTTCAGAATATTTAGCTTTGTTTGTTGGGATTTCTTCAATTTCCCAAAACTTTTGAACCACTGAATCTACATGCGCCATTTCATTTTCGCTAGTTTTATTTATTAAATTGCAAACAGCTGACTTATCATTTTCGCCTGCTGTAATCCTTCCAGAAACAATCCATCCTATCAAGGTTTTTTGCAAAATTCGCAACGAGTTCTTTAATTTAATCTGTCCGACAGACAACAATTCGAAGAATATGTCAGCACCGATCAATAAATCGATTTTCTTACTTTTATAAAAATCTGGATCTGCCAGTTTGATATTTGATGGAACTTCCCATGATTCAACAGGCAGATTGACTTCGGGCTGATAACTCGAAATAGACTTCAGAACCTAAAAGTCAGCCTGGAATGAATACTCGTTTATACAAGAGTTAACTGTCGTATTTACCATATGTCTAACCTGAGCATTTGCTTCACCAATACCCATAATATTTAAGCCTTTTGATTGCTGTTTAAGCTTCAGAACATTTGCGCATTGCTCACTAATAAAATTTATTTGTGATCCAGAATCCAAAAGAGCTCTTACTACATGAGCATTTCCAAATTGGTCTTTGATTTTTACCAATGCAGTGGCTAGAATTACTACGTCATGGACACTGGAAACGTGATGCGAGGATCATGAGTTTGATTGTTGTGAAGAAGCTCTCGTATTCGATGGTCTTGTAGCATTGTTTGTGGAAACTGTCTGTACTTCGTACCTATGTAAGAGCGTATGGTGGGGGCGTTGACAAACGCGACAATGAGACCGTGAGCAGTTGCGGACTGGGCGCCCAATTTTTAGGCAGTTAATGCATCTTCCCCCCTTCTTTACAAAATCAAACCTTTGGTGTATTGGTAAGGCACTGAAATTATTGCAATTATAAATAAAGTGACTATTCGATTTGCAGTATTGGCATTTCGTTTTATTATCTTTCTGGGCACATGTAAATGACGTTTTTTGATTGGAATGTGATTGTGAAACTTTTTCAGGCTTGCTGGACCTATCTTCATTTACTTCCAATGACTGAGAACGACGAATTAATAGCTTTACGCATGCATTCCAAGTTGGAAGAGTGGAGTAATCCATTTGATCATTCCATTTAGACTTTGTGACTGGATCAACTTTGGACATAACCAAGTGTATAATAAGTGCATTTGTAATTTCGCTTTCACTACCAAGAGACTGTAAAGAATCATAAATTGCCGAAACTACGTCTACTGCACTTCTCAAGCTTGAAGCATTTGGCTTATCATTTTATTGATTTCAAATAACACTGTCCAACAAATGAAGACTTTTTGAATGGAACAGAATAGCGACCCCATAATTCTGAAAGGGTATGTTGAGTAGATCATTTTTTTAGAACAAACTTATGGTCCAGCACGTCTGAGTTTTTTTTTACAGTGGGTCAAATTTTTCATTGCTTGGTCGAAGGGAGCGTTATACTATATGAACAAAATGTTGTAAGTTAATGTCTGAGAGAATTCTTATGGTGAGAGTTGTATTGTGGAATTGTATGAGGATTATTTTTGTGGAAGATCTTAACCCTCTTACTGGTCTCTTTATGGGTCAATTTGACCCTTTTTTCAAGAAAATCAAAAAATATCTTTTAAAAAAGGACATTTAAGGATTAAAATATTCTACGAAAATGTTTGGCGGAAAATTCCAGTAGGGGTCACCAAAGACACCATTGTTGTTAATAAAGCTCTTTAAGATTAATTGGCAAAATTACACGCCAACTTCTATAAAAAAATTATTATTTTGTTTTAATAGTGGTTTATTATAGTATGTACATATTTATTTTTTTGCTTCAGCAGTAGTATGACAATGGATTAAAGATTAAACTTAATATGCTTTCCTGTATTTAGCTTGACGTGAATGTTCCGATGTGTCAAGGTTTCTGTACAAGCCCCATACGTATTCAGCAAGCATTACACTTTGGGATTTCCCTTTGAATCTTTCTTCCAATACCTTTATATCCTGATGAAACCTTTCACCGTGTTCATCTGAAACCGCTCCAAGGTTTTCTTTAAAAAAATTGAGATGAGAGTGCAGAAAATGCAGCTTTAGTGACATCTTAACGCCAATATTGTTAAAACCGATTAGCATGCTTTCAATATTTTCTGCATAGTTTTGTGCTTTTGAGTTTACAAGGAATTCTGATATAACCAGCTGCATAAAGTCAAATGCTGTCAAATTGCATATCCGACAGATGACCATAAAATTCTTCATCTTTTAATAATTTTCTTATATCGGGTCTAACGAGCATTCCTAGAAAAGGTAATGAAATAAATTATTTCTTAAAACCGTATATTACCTTCTTTTAATTTTGCTGCAGATAATTTGGGGAAAATTGTTTGAATGCGTTTGAAAGCATTTCCTTGTGTATTTAAGCTTTTAATAAAATTTTTCACCACGCCCAACTTAATATGCAGCGGTGGAAGTATGACCTTATCTTTTGGGACAAGGGATTCATGGATTACATTTAAGTCACCAATAATATTTTCTTTACGTTCTTCGAAATATTTAATATGATAATGGCTGCAGGTAGCACGTTAATCCCATTTACAAAGAAAGCACATACATTTTGTGTATCCTGTTTGCATTCCAGTCAATATTGCAATCATTTTGAAGTCTGCGCATACTTCCCATTTATATTTATAGTATTCAATTTTATTTAAGAGATTTTAAATATTTGCTTATGTTTCCTCCTTTTTTGTGGAATACACAACCGGTATTGATGGATGTTGATTTCCATTGTGCAGTAAAACTGCTTTTAAGCTGTGTTTTGAACTATCTATAAATAGTCGCCAAGCGGAAGAGTCCAGTGGAAGCTTTAGATATTTTAGAACCTCTTCAATACTGCAACAGTATACAAGTTCTTCTGATTTTTTAAAATAACTTTCCAGATCGGCGTGTCTTTTTCTTTTCTTAACTTTTACATCGGCTTTTATCAAATTCTTGTTTTTCAATCTGGAACATAATATTTCAGCTTTCTCGTTTGTTAGTCCTAAATCTCTTACAAGATCTTCAAAATAAGCTTGGTCTATCAAATTAGGACATATGTTTAAAAAATCAGGAGGCAAGTAACTTATATCTGATGTGTTTTCAACCGCCGCTGTTATTTCTGTATTGGCGTATGTCATATTGGCCGAAAATGTATGTGTAGGCGGTTGAGGCACCGGAACACCTTCACAGCGCACTTGTGGTAAAATAACATTATTTGTTGCTTCGTATGTCATTATCGCGTAGTGCTTCTACCAAATTTGTAATTTACGCAGAAATAGCATGTATCTGATCTTCAGGTTCAATTCATATAATAGGCGCAGAAAATGGCAGCGCCTTAGTACCACCTTTGTACCAGGTCAAAAGACCACTTTCGCAAGTAGTACATACAGTTTTTGGTATCCAAGCTTTACATAAAAATCGTATTCCAAAGAAAAGAAAATATGGTTCTTCAATTGTAGGGAATATCTTTCTTCTGCTTTGATGGTGCGTAAAATGTCCACAAATAAAACAAACCCAATCTCTTAATTTGCAAACAGAATCCGCCATGCTTATTTAAGCTTTAATTGTTCTTTTTTTATATTAATTTTAGTAAAAATCACACCCGATATGTACTGCTTAGTAGCTCAATTATGCTTAATTTTATCACACCCGATTTGTAAGTCACAGTTGACTAGACGCGAGAACTCAGTGTTTGGCCCGGCCGACTTGACGACGTTTTCACCTGCTTTGTATATGTTGGCGTGTAATTTTGCCAATTAATCGTAAAGAGCTTTATTTACAACAATGATGGCTTTGGTGACCCCCACTGAAATTTTCCGCCACACATTTTCGTATAATATTTTAATCCTTAAATGTCCTTTTTTAAAGGATATTTTTTGATTTTCTTGAAAAAGGGTCAAATTGACCCATAAAGAGACCAGTAAGAGGGTTAAGATCTTCCACAAAAATAATCCTCATACAATTCCACAATACAACTTTGACCATAAGAATTCTCTCAGACATTAATTTACACCATTTTTTTCTTATAGTATAATGCTCCCTTCGACCAAAAAATGAAAACTTTGATCCACTGTAAAAAAAAAACTCAGACGTGCTGGACCATAAGTTTGTTCTACAAAAATGATCTACTCATCATACCCTTTCAGAATTATAGGGTCGCTATTCTGTTCCAAAAATGCTGTTGGACAGTGTAATTGCTCAATGTTGTCGAAAAATATCAGACATTTTTTGTCATATCGTTCCGCTAAACGGTCTAAGGCCTTATTGTAATTTTCTTCGCACACTTGAAACGCTTTGACAGTTCTTAGCGCATCGCCAGTTAAACAGCTTAAGAGGTGATTAAATTTTTCTATCGTAGCTAGCGTGATATCCTCATGAATTAAGTTATTAAAGGTACTAATAAAATTTTTATAATCGGAATATTTTCCGCCGAAGCTTGGTAATTTCAGGTTAGATGAAGGTAGCATTGTAGTCCCCAACGTTTGCTCCAAAATCGTGCTGTCCCTACGCTTATGAACTCCTAGAAGTTGCACTAATTTCGATTTGGCACTGATGCACAACTCTTCAATTTCACCTCGTTTTTCATATGTTGGATCTTCTCTTCCAATCTCAGTTTGATACGCCATTAATTGCTTTATGTAGGAGCTCAAAATTTCCAGCCTACATTCTAAATCAATCACATTCCAATTTGTCACAGTGCTTTCAAATAAGTTTCTAATTCGTGTGATATTTCCACGAGCAGTTGACCTTTGCTGCCGTAAGGTGGCTTTTCTGAAGGCATTGCAAATTATTTATGGAAAAATTATTTTGATAAATTTATTTAAGAAAATTTTAGAAACTGAAATTATTTCACCTTTCGAATGGAACGTAGAAACGACAACGATTACATTAAAAAAAATAGCCGTTGAACAACAACAGTAATGCAATGATTTGGAATTTATTTGAAAATTAAAATTTTTATTTAATTAACTTCTAAACTCAATTACGATCATTGTCCGAACGCTTTCGGTGGTGGCTGTGCACGCCCCTGATGATGAAGATGAACACCGTTTGACACCTGCTAGACTGTAGTGTAGAGCAATCGCCAAAACCAACAGCAAGAATAACGTTACTATCTAGCTATACTCTATTTGTATGTATCACCGTATGCACATTTATACATATGTAAGCACAATAGATTCTTTTAGCTTTCGATACTACTGCGTGCAATGTACGTATGTAGTGCATGTACGAACGCAATGTATGTACCTAAGCATGTAAGTATGTATATATTTATGTACGTACATATATAATTAATCACAATATATATTCTTCTAACAGCCTAAGCAGCCTAAAATAACACGTACATACATATATATGTTAACGACGACGAATAAATGTACCTACGTAGCTAAGTATTTCTATGCAACACTAACGTTATTACAGTAACCGACAATTGTACATATGTATACTATAAATATATATGGGTACATATATACCGCAAACTTAAATGACCCCTCGATGTAGAAACGGTATGTATTTAATTAATTAACGGAGATCGAATTTGTGGTTTTATAACTGTATCAAAGAACGGATTCTATGTATATGTATGTCACCTTGCGGTTTTATTAACTTTTTTTTTTATTTAAACACTTTTTTCCACGCTCATAGTTTTTATCATACCTCGATTGTTGCTGTTCTACTCATTCCTTTGACTTAAGTATGTTAACCAAGCTGCTACTTAACGGCTTCTTGCCCGTTTTTTGGCTCCACCTCTTTAAATCCAATGTCTATCCGCTGTTGAGAACTCCACCGATGCTCCAACGATGTTCCGATTTACTGGCGCTGCTGGTGCCGTAGTTGATTGTAGACTTCGTTTTTAAATTGCTGGGATAACCACCCACCAGTCGTACGACGACAAAATAATTATTAAAAGAAAAACTTTACTGTCCCTGCTCGGGCGCCAAAAATGTAAAACTACAAGCCTTTTTGTAGTTAAATGTTAATCTGTATTAACTTTAATTAAATTTGGGAAGCAAAGTGCCAAAAATATACGAAGTTGAGAGAACTCGAAAAGTAAAGCGATGCTGGTGGTGGTTTGAATTCAAGTGAAGTTTTAATAATTCTTTTGATTGTACATACATATACCTCTCTTCGTTAAGTTAGGGTTGCTTAAAACATATTTAGACTTAGTGCTATGTATTAATGCTATGTAGTTCGAGACTCGAGTACAATTGGTAATCGATACATTTCATATGTGTAATTCAGTTTACAATCGAAATACAATGTGGTGAGTATTAACAATTTAATGAAATGATATAAACTGATACGTTTAAACATATGCCCAAACACTCATAGTGAGCGGTACTCTCTTCTCTACCGTGTGCATTTCGTGCTATTTTTCTAGTTTCGAGTTGAAAACTTATTGCTTTAATTTGCTACTTAGAATTTTCGGTTCATTTCTTTTTGCATAAGCGGTCAAATAGTGACTAAGTTAGGTGAAACGTGTTTAGCCAAAATGGCCACAGGGCCTTCCCTTGTGGGCACAAGTCGGTTTGCCTTGCTGGCCGATAGTGCTGGAATAAAAAAAAGAAAGGGAAAAACAAGAAAAAGCAAACATTTATTAACTTATTTATGAACTTATTTTCCGTAATCCCTACTGTAAAAAAAAAGATCCTAAATTTGTTGTTTTAGAATCCGCTGACCAAAGCTAACCTTTATCTCATTATTTATGCTTCGCCGTATACAAATCAATTTGTGCAGTAAGCAAATAATTTAAAAGTTTATCAGAGTTGCGTGATGGGAATATTCTTTTACTAACAAAAAATAAAATAATAGCTGAACGGTGCCTCGCTCTTAAAAATCTGCCAGGCATTTGTGCTGTCGAAGTCAAGTACCACGAAAATCTGAACCACAATAAAGGCACAATATACGCCCCTTTCCTCAATAATGTGTCAGTTGAAGAAATAATTAGCGAGTTAAGTTCTCAAGGAGTAATTAGCGCTTTTAAATTCCAAAGAAAAGCGAATAACGAAACGTTTAATCTAACTGGAGTAGTATTGTTGACTTTCGATTTATACCACCTCCCTGATAAAATTGACATCGCCTGGAGAAAAGAAAAAGTTAGACAATATGTACCAAATCCCATGCGGTGCAAAAATTGTCAGTTGCTAGCCACACAGTAAAATTCTGTAAGACTTCACCAACAGGTGAAAACTGTTGTCTTCCACCTCACTCCCCAACGAAATGCACACGCACCTTCTGCGTAAATTGCTCTTCCGACCACCCCTCTTCATCCAACAAGTGCCCAAAATTTATTCAGAAAAAGGAAATACTCAAAATCAAAATAACAAAGAAATGTACAATGCGAGAAGCGATAAAAAATCACTAGAATACAGCTCTTTCCAATCCCGAAAATTCTCAAAAATTTTCCTCTATTGTTTCGCAACGCGAAGTTAACGAAATACGCTCTGAACCCAAAAATAAGACAGCTTCCGAAATAACTAGAACTAAAAATAACTCACAAAATACATCTACTGCATTCCAGACCGACTCTCAAAAACTCGATGACCCTCAGAAAATAAACAAAATACTCCCCGTATCGAACTCTCCAACTCAATCAACACAACCTAAATCTACTTCTTTTGAAACCTATACATCCACTAATCAATCACACAACATTACACTCATACCAGAAAGCCCCCAAAGCTTCTCTCAAACACTCAATTTGCACTCAATACCCGCTCAGACATCACCCACTCAATCCATAAACGCGCTCAACGAACAAAATTTCATTCTTAAGTCGTTTTTACACTCTATGTCAACAGAAGATCTCAACTCATCGATTTATTACTCTCTCGACCTACAAAATTACAACCACAACACAAATCAGATTAACATCAATACATAAAACTATAACTAAGGCGATACTACAATGTCAGACGAAGAACTTTCAAAGGAATTTACCACCAACATAGAAGAAAACAATCTATTATAAATGTATACATCTCAAAATTTATATAAAACCAATCTTTCAAGTACATATTCAAAAAAAAAACTTTCAACAATAAATCTTATATTAATTTTTTAAACCCTTTAGTAAGTCTAAATGACCTCTATATTGCATTGGAATGTAAACGGATAGTGGAACAATTTCCATGAGTTGCAACTGCTCCTAAAATATTATAATCCCAGTATTGTATCACTGTAAGAAACGCACTTGTCTTTTAATAGCGCACCCTCTACCCCACACGCTTATGTTGCATACTACCACAATCTGGCGTTAAATACATCAAATAAGCAAGGCATCTGTGTTTACGTAAAAAAAGGAATTTCCCACACCAAACTGCACATAACCTCTTGTATTTCCACGATTGCCATAGAAATAAATATAGGTTCCAAAATTACTTTGATATCTATGTACATTTCTCCTAATCAATATTTCTTCTCTTATGAAATTCTGTCAATATTAAGAAATGTTTCCACCCCAATTATTTTACTCGGGGATTCGAATGCGTGGAGCTTCTTATGGGGTTCCGCAACAGAAAACCCAAGGGGGAAAATAATTGAAGATGTGCTTTTGGCATCGAATCTTGTAGTGATCAATGATGGCCCACCTACCCATTTTACGACGCACCAAAGTTTTACGAATGTAGACGTAACATGCTGTTCAGCTAACCTTGCACCAAAAGTTTCATGGAAAATCCTCAAAAGCCTTCTGTGGAGCGCCAGGGCTCCGCTAGCACTCGCTGCTATTGTTGGTGCTGCTGTCGTGCCGTTGCTGCTTCTGACGGTGTCGGGTGGCGCAATTTGGTGCGTTCACGAATCCAAACGTACGGCGGCGACTTACCGTCGATGAAACTTTTTAATTAAAACTTCTTTAAAAAAGAAATTCAAAATGATTTTCAAATAAACTAGTGTTCGATTTAAGGTGCGCGCAAAGAGTGTCTTTATTTTATTCTTTTTTTTTATATCGCAATGTTGGCTGCGATTGCACTTTTAGTACAAAAATGTTGTGATGATTGGGGGATGCCAGATTTGACATTACATCACCCTCCTTTGGAAAAGAAGAATTTGGCAAGTTGATCAGGTTCTTTCTTCTTTCCTTTACATTTTTATTTTTATTCTTATAGGAAATGTAATACAATTTAGTTGTTGGTGACTTATTTTTATAGTTAGAAATAAATTGCTTAATATAGGAAAAGTACTATAGCTTATTTAAAGTATTTTTAATGTACTACTGTAATGCTTACATTTAATTTATATTTACTGCTTAAGCTCACTAGATTTAATGATAATATTCGTTTTTGTAATAGTTTTATACAATTCTTACAAATATTGGAATTCAAAATGAAAATTATGTGTCTATTTTTATTAGGGTGGTCCTTATAATCGAATGTAGTATTTTTTCCAGTCTCACCCCCTTGATCGGTTGCACCACGGTCAACTATATCGCACAAAGATGTTTATCCCGATTGGCGATGGTTTAGGCATGTCGCAGGGGGGTCAAAATTGAAATTGCTCTTTGGAGACTCAAAAAATAAAAGTGATTTTTCTTTTTATCTAATACTCGAAATCGGTAGCCCTATGGTAGAAAATATCAGATGCAAATTCTGGTCCCGATTGGAAACGCCTAAGGGGTGTCGCAGGGGGGTAAAAGTTCAGACTACAATATGGAGACACGAACAATAAAAGTGATTTTTCTTTTTATTTAATACCCGAAATAGATAGCACTATGGTCGGAGATATCACATACAAAATTTGGTTATGATTGGAAAAGCCTAAGGCGTGTCGCAGGGGGTGAAAGTCCAGATTAACCGATGGAGGCTCAAAAAATTTGAATAATTTGTTTTTATTGAGTTTTCAAGTTATAAATAAAATAACAATAAATTCATGTTCGTTCATTTATAATCATAACACAGGGCAACAGTGATTTTGGTGCCGTTAAAAGTAAAACTGATTTATAGGGGCCAAGAACCCCTTTTTCTTCGCTATATATAGTAACTTATGGTTTTTTTGCCAATATTATAAGCAAATTAATTGCATAAAATAAATTACGTTTTCAAGTGATCAAGAACTGAAGTTGATATTTCGTTTCAATATGGTATCGCGACAAAAAAATAATATTTATTTAGTGGGCCTCATCGAAAACCAAATTACGGGTGCCAAGTTGCCTTCTAATGGGCAAGTGTTACGGTTTTTTTTCTACAATATTAGAAAAATAAAATTAAGTGTTCGCGAGAGTGCATATCTTGTGATAAAAGAGACGGAAGTGTTTTGGCAAAAAGCACGCATCCCTCTCAAGCCTAAACATCATAGTGTTGCGAAGTTAGAAGCGTTATATGTACATACATATATGAGATGGCGTTCGCTTTTTAAAAGCAGTAAACGCCATTCTGCACACCAAAAAGCGAATGACTCGAGATTTTGCGAAGAATTGGAAAATTTATTTGATATAGCTCACGAAAAAGCGTTGAAAATGATCAGCAACCAAACTGATAAGGAGTTTCTTATCAATCAAAGGAAGAAAGGACGTTTAGGCGCATTTTCAAGAATAAATTGTACCGGAAATAATAAAGAAGTGCTTAAAAAAGCTGCGATGTAGACTCGCCTGGAGGTAATAAACATTCTTTGTTACTTTTTACAATTATGTAATTCCAAATATCATTTCAATACTGCGTTAGAAGAAGCCGTTGAAGAAAGCGAAAATGAAGATTTTGATCGGGGAAGCAATTGCTCATTAGAAATATCAAGTCGAAATGAACCAAAAAACAAAAGAGGGCAGAAAAGTTTAATTACACCCAAACAAGTATCAGTTCGTTATAAGTGTAAAGTAAGTTGCTCACTAGAACGATGAAGTCGAAAAGTCGCAAAAACAAACGAGGGCAAACAAATTTTATTACACCCAAACTAGTATCAGTTCTTGACAGTTGTAAAGTCAGCGATCGAAATGCAGTCAGAATACTAATAGCAGTATCCGAAGCCCTTGGTGCAAATGTAAAAACTCTAACCGTAAACCGGAGTTGTATCCGACGATGTCGTCTATTCAATACAAAGCAATTACGTCAGTTACCGTTCACAGGGATGGGAAGTTGTTGCCTGCAACAGAAGGAACAGGGAAAGTAGACAGGCTTTCAAAAATTATTTCCTGGGAAGATGGAGAACAACTACTCAGTGCTCCAGCAATGTCGAAATTGGTAAAAGCTTGTTGCATTTGCCGAGTCGTCACCATATATACGAAATAGTGTTAGGCAGCGCTTTCGAAGCAAAAATACCCTTATCAAAAATACCTAATGTTGAGATTTTTAAAAACTTTAGAGACGCCTGGTCCAATTTAAACAAACGTAATTTCAAATCTGGAATTGAGGACGGCTTCGTCAGAACAGCAATACCTAATAAAGAAGAGCTTGTAGATAGCTTCCATTACATTTTAGTATCAAGACAGCCTCGTGAAGACTATAAAGAATTTGTAGATCTAGCACTTGTTTTTCTTGGTTGTTCTCCAAAGAGCTATACATTTTCAGCACCAGGCGCCTTGCACCACGCTCGGTGAATGGCAAAGGGTATTTATACTCTAAAATTATATATCTTTCGAGAAGAGTACATATTGGAAAAAAATTTAGAAATAGCACTTCGGGATTTATGCATTTTTATATATAAAATTTATTTCGAGAATTGGATGCACGCCTCTAAATCCATAGCTGCCCCAGGCGCTGACTTCTTTTTTGTTAATGAGTTATACCAATACAAATACTTTGACAAGGTGATAGGTGAAGCCAAGTTCTTGAAATTCAAAAATTATTTATGGTATCTCTCACCGGAAACAGTTTGTTTGGCACTATTTGAAAAATTTTAAAAGAAACAAAGCAAAAAATGGTTGCTGCTCTAGGAAAAGACAATTACTTTGTTGGAAAAAAGTATGACTTTGTAATAGGAAGTGAAGAAAGAGTATTTGCCAATGATCTAGATCAGTTTGTAAGTAAAAGCAGCTTAGATTTTTCCGATAGGTTTTGCATAAATAAAGAGTTTCTTCATTCAGACCCAAATTGTTGGGCAACAAACGAAAATTATATTAAAGCTGTTGAAACGGCAGAGAGAGGAGTTAAACTTGTAGAAGAGTACAACAAAATTTTATCCAAAAATGAAGAGGACAAACAATACATATTGCAGGTAGTCAAATACTATAAAGAAAAATACCCAAACGCAACAAAGCAATCTTTATCAGAACCATTGGTTATTTAGAAATTTATTGTTTAATTATGATGAACGAACATGAATTTATTGTTATTTTATGTATAACTAAAAACAAATTATTCACATTTTTTGAGCCTCCATCGGTTAATCTGGACTTTCACCCCCCTGCGACACGCCTTAGGCTTTTCCAATCATAACCAAATTTTGTGTGTGCTATCTCCGACCATAGTGCTATCTATTTCGGGTATTAGATAAAAAGAAAAATCGCCTTTATTTTTCGTGTCTCCATAGGGTAGTCTGAAATTTTACCCCCCTGCGACACCCGTTAGGCGTTTCCAATCGGGACCAGAATTTGCATCTGATATTTTATACCATAGGGCTACCGATTTCGAGTATTTGATAAAAAGAAAAATCACTTTTATTTTTTGAGTCTCCATAGAGCAATTTCAACTTTGACCCCCCTGCGACACACCTAAACCATCTCCAATCGGGATAAAATTTTTTGTGTGATATCTTCGGCTATATTACTATCGATTTAGGGGTTGAGACTTTGGAAATCTGATGATTAAATTTTCTCCATACAAATAAGGACCACCCTAATGTTTATACATAACACAGTACAACACATAATTTGCCAACTCAATTCTGAGAACTGTATGTGAAATAAGACCCAAAAAGAATAATTTCTGCATCATTTGTTTTGTCTTCTTACCTGCCAAAATATTTTTAATATCGATTTGAAGTTAGTACTATCGTATAGGGGAATTTATCACGTTTTAGGCCCTGTTGTTTGACATAGCTCGACAGCCACTAGCCCGATTTAGTTGAAATAAATTAAAAAAAATTTTGAATTACAATTCCCTTAATCTGTTCATATATTGTTTTCCTACACAAGCAACAGTTTCCAAGTTAAAAATAAGCGCTGGAAGAAATTTTTTTTTTTTTTTAAATTCATAAAAAATACCAAACGGAAATAAGTTTCAAGTCTAGTTACTTTTTCGCAAAGTCACATAACCTATGAGCAAAATGAGACAAAGATCATGAAAATCGATGCACGCGCTTCGCTTTTATTCGCAGTAGACGTTCACACCGTCTACTTGTGTTACTACGTATGGACCTTGGTATATGTTTTGATGTTTGTTTCGGGGTTCCTTTTGTACTAGAACCATGTCATTCTCGTTTATTAGTATTGGTCGTGTGTTTGTATCGTAGGTCTGTTTTTTTCTTCTTCTTCGAATTTTATGCTTATTTATTAGCTCTGCTAAACTAAGTTGGTAAACATAATGAACTTGCTTTACTCTGGGTGCCTGGTCACTCCGGAGTACCTGGTAATGAGACATCTGACCATATGGCCAGAATTGCCTCGGATCAGGTGATCCTTGGCCCGTAGCCAGCTATAGCACTCCCACCTTCGGCCATCGATGCCACCATCAGAAACTGGGTGAATACTTCGCTCAGCAATGACTGGGAGGCGTAGAGAGGTTGCAGATGGGCAAAACTCATGATACCTTCAATCTCAGAAGTACTATCAAACACTTGCTCTCGCTTAACAGGCGGGACTGCAGGCAGCTTGTTGGACTGCTGACCGGTCACTTCACGTGGCATAGACACCTGACAATGATAGGCGTACATGACAACCCCATATTACCATCCTGTTCTGAAGAGGAAGAGACGGCGGAACACTTTCTGTGCTACTGCCCCGCCTTTGTAAGAACTAGGTATGAGGCATTTGGTCGCGACGTGTTGAGAGACGAACACCTGAGCTCTTTGACACCCCAAAACCTACTAAGATTTATTCGTAAATCCTGCAGATTTAAAACAGTTTAAAAGGAACATGAAAACAGTAAAAAAAAAAAAATAATTAGCTCTGTAGCTAACGCATTCTATTTTTGCATCCGATATTTTACTTCCTTAGCGTAATTTTCAACGTTATAATTTGGATCTATTTTAATTTTTTTTAATTCATGTGGTAAAATAGCATATCGCAGTGTCGTCGGCAAAAGTGGACATTGCCAGGCGGCTGTTTGTTGGAATATCCGAGGTGTATAAGACGTAGAGCATCGGGCCGAGAACACTGCCTTGTGGTACTCCAGCTTCTATTAGATGAGCTTCAGTGATGGCAGTGTTACATCGAACTGTGAACTTTCGATCATACAGATAGGACTTAAGTAGTTTGTGGGTGCTCTGAGAGAGTAACATTTGTATTTTATACATAAGACCGTCTAGCCATACTCGATCAAATGCCTGGGCGACGTCAAGAAATATTGCAGCACTATATTCCCTCTTTTCAAACGATGTACGGATTTCAGATGTAATGCGATTTACTTGTTCGATCGTACCATGTTTCTCCCTGAAGCCAAATTGGTGGGATGGTATTATGCTGTGGGCTTGAAGATGTGGGTAAATGCGCAGCATAAGAAGTCTTTCGAATAATTTCGATATGCACGGTAGCAGGCTGATAGGTCTATAGGAGGATGGTTGTGTTTTGTCTTTTCCGGGCTTTGGTATCATTACAATAGTTGACGTTTTCCATTGTTGAGGGAAATAGCAATGTTTAGTAATTGCATTAAATAACATACAGATGCAAAGTACAGCACAATTTGGTAGCTCAATAACCATTTTTGGAGTAATCAAGTCGTGCCCAGGGGCCTTATTTGGTTTCAATTGTTCCTTAATTACTATTGAAATTTCTTCAGGTGCAAATTTCAGTGGCTCAGATTCCGACACTTTGGGTACGGGTGGTAGTGTAAACCCATTGGTTGCTGAGTTTGGTCTGAAAACATTTAGTAGATGAGCAGCAAAGGTGTTTGCTTTTTCCGCGTCACTCCGAGCCCAATTACCATTCTTGTCCCGTACTGGCATTTCAGTCTCCATTGGGCCACTTAAGTTTTTATGTGCTTTCCACAGCGGGTACTTTGTGCTAGTTGGAGAAAGCTTTTGAATGTACCGGTACTGTGCGTGCTGTTCCTCGCTCTTGAGGGCTCTCGTTAGCGCATATGTAGCCGCCTTCAGTAGTTGTTTAGAATCAGGTGACCTATGAGTTTGCCATATCCGTCGTAGGCGTCGCTTTTCGAATAGCAGCATTTCAATTTTTCTATTGGTCGGATAATATTTTTTGTTTCTCATATAACCTTGGTGTGGAAATGCTAGCGGCAGCTCTGATTGTAGATTCAAAAGTTGCTACGGAGTTTTCAATGTCGTCTGGTGTATCTAAATTTGGGTGGAGTTCTATATGCGCAATGATATATTTTTAATACTTTAACCAGTTTGTAGCCTTTGTCTGAGCATGTAGGGTGACTCTTTTTCGTGCGGCTGATGCCACAAAGTGAAGAGTACAGGAGAGTGGTCTGAAGAGAGGTCTGCACTTGATTCTGTACTAATAAGACTACGAGGAATTTTTCTTGTCACCGCGAAGTCAATCAAATCTGGCAGCTTTTGCGGATCTGAAGGCCAATATGTGGGCTTTCCAGGAGAAGCGTAATCAAGTTTGTTTCTTTTACATATAAGCGCGTTAAATAATTGCTTGCCTTTAGGGTTGGACAAGCGTGAGCCCCAGTGAGGGTGCTTCGCATTATAATCGCTTGCAGCAATGAAGCGTTCTCCCAGCAAACTGAAAAAATCCATAAATTGTTTTTCTGTTATCGTGAAACGTGGGCGGCAATAATTCGCGGACAGTGTGATATATCCTTGCTTTGTTTGTAGGCATATTGATGTTGCTTGCAGATAATTCTTGGCAATTCCAATCGAGGGATGGTGTTTAATGCGATTTCGGACTAAAATACCAGTTCCGCCATGCGCCTTTCCATCTGGATGATTCGTGCAGTAAAAAGTGTATCCCGAAATATTGAAATTATATTTATTAGTTAGGTGTGTTTCAGCAAGGAGCATAACGTCAATTTCCTTGTCGTTAAGGAATTTCGACAGCTCTAGTTTGTGGCGAGTTTATACCGTTTGCATTCCAGAGGGCATACTTTTTTTTTGTTGAGAAGCAAGCAGTTTGAGCGGGGTGTTTTGATTTCGCATGAGATCTTGCATTGTGTTTTGCATGAAAGTTATGAAATTCATCATGCTTTGTTGCAAAGATGCTATCATGGCTTCGATATTGGATTGTCTACCGTATTGGGCGTGGGGCTCCTTTTCTTGTGGCGCAACTTGAGGTGCAGTTATTGTATGTGCAGGATTTACTAGGCCTGACTTTACGGCACTTGCAAATGAGACACCATTGACGGTGTTTGATAAAGCCATTGGCGGCGTGGTTCTTTTGGCAAAGAAAACGCTAGGATTTTTCTGGGAGGGTACAAAGGCATTCAATACCTTATCAGTGCGTTCAGAGGCCACACGTTGGTTGATCCGGTTTTTCAACTCCTTATAGACTGGACAACCCCTATAGTTTGCTGTGTGGTTTCCACCGCAGTTACCACACTTTTTTGCATTTGGGTCTTCTTTGTTTGACGTGCAGGTGGCAGAGTCGTGTAGCTCTCTACAAGCTACGCACACTGAGCGAAGAGTGCAGTAAGACCTGGTGTGACCATACTCCTGGGAGTTAGTGCATTGTACAGGGCCATTTCTCTTGTGTGGTTCTTCCACAGTTATCTTACGAAGCAACAGGTATTGAAGTTTATAAATTGGACGCACAGCGTTTTTCCAGAGTGGTTTGTTTTCAGGCTCAAGCTCAACTTTAAACATGGGCTGCGGAATTTTGTTTTTATTAAAAATATTTACTACAACTTTTGGGTTAAAGCCCTGTTCTTTAAGCGCTTGTAAAACTTCCACAGCTTCAACACTTGGCTCGATACCTTTAATTACAATTTATAAGCCTTTTGCATTTTAAAGCTGGTATGTATAGAACTTTGTGTGTGTGTCATCCAAGTGTTTGGACACTGTGTGAAAATTCAGTTCCTAAATCTGATTTAATTGAATTCATAATGCCATATGTTAATATAAAAGTTTCGAAGATAGCTGAAGCAACTATTTTAGCAGATTTATCTGGTATAGCTACTGTTACCAGGTATTTTGTTAAATCGCAAATCATAGTAACTGCGAACCTGTTACCAAATTTGGATTCTGGTAGTTGGCCTATCGTGTCTATTACTACTATATCAAATGGTTTAATAGGAGTTGGTGTTAAAATTAAATTTTCTTTTATTTTAGGTTTTACTTTGTTCAAAAGACATTTATTGCAATTTTTAACGAATTTAGCAATGTCGCGGAAACACACAATAATACTTTGTTCGAATTTTTGCGTATAGTTTTTTCATTCCGCAGTGTCCGCCTGCAATTGGGTCGTCGTGGTAGATTGTCATTAGTTTTAGTTTTTTGTCGTCGTCAGTTACAGTTTCTACAGTGTCTGTTAGTATAATTTGTAAGAATTTTAAATGTTTATTTCCGCTTGTTTTTAAATTTGTAATTGAAAAATGTTTGAAAAATTCGTCATCTTTAGGCCAAATTTATTATTTCGTTAGCATTCTCAACATTAATTAACTCGAGTTTCTTATGTTTTAAGTGCGCACATATTTTTAAAGTTGAAATTTTGTTATTTTTATCGTAAATTATTAATGATCTAATCCGCTTTACCTTTTTTGAAAAATTGTAGGCAAATTTATCGTAAACGTTTATTGTCTGGGTTGTATTGTCTTTATTTTGTATGTCTTTACTGTAACATTGTTTCGTCATAGCTCTAGTTTTAACTGCAAGAACGTGCTTCGTAGAATCTCTAATATCATCGAAATGAATGCGTGAAAGAGCATCTGCGCCTACGTTTGTTTTACCCTTAATGTACTTGATGGTAAAGTTATATTCTGCTAATTCAAGACGTATGGCTGCTGTGGTCGAGTTGGTAGCGGTGCGTGCTATAACTTGATATGCCGGTGAGTTCGAGGTTCGAATCTCAGTCAGGGCAAGCATAATCTTAATAATAGAAAAAGTTTTTTCTAATAGCGGTCACCCCTCGGCAGGCAATGGCAAACCTCCGAGGGTATTTCTGCCATGAAAAAGCTTCTCATTAAATACATCTGCCGTTCGGAGTCGGCTCAAAACTGTAGGTCCCTCCATTTGTGGTATAATATAAAGACGCACACTACAAATGGTAGTAGAAGCTCGGCCAAACACTGAGCTATATAGTGTACGCGCCAAAATTATATTATTATTATAATTCAAGACGTATCCTTGCTAGTTTTGAGGATGGGTCTTTCATATTGAATAAATAAACTAAAGGCCTATGGTCCGATTTAACAGTAAAGTGTGTTCCGTAAACATATGGTCGATAATGCTTAATAGCAAAATAAATAGCTAAGAGTTCCAGTTCTATAATTGGTTTTTTCTGTTCTGCTTTGTTGAATGCTTTAGAAGCATAACAAATAGGCAAATCGCTCCCTTGCTGCTCTTGACTCAGTATAGCACCGCAGCTATTTTGCGACGCATCGACAGTAATAATAAATTGTTTTGTATAGTATATTGTTGTTGCTTCTATTGCTACTCCAATTATTGTTAAAACGGTTATTATTACTGCTGCTTTGATGGGTATTTCCATTAGCTGATCGATAACGTTGATTTCGTAATTGCTTGAAGAAAACCTGTTCCTATAACCAGCAAAATTGCGACTTGGGTTGTAGTTACTATGACCACTAAAACTGACCCGAAAATTTCTAGAAAAGTTACTGCCACGTGTTCAAAATGCTAAAACCTGACGTTCTTTTACTTCATTATTTTGCTCGACTATCAACTTCGCTACCACGTCTTTGGAATCGGAAAATGTTGTTGAGGCAAGAATTGACTTTACTAGATCCGACTTGGCATTTAATCAACAAACGTTTACGGTTTGCTCTACTGCCATTTCGTGAGCTTTTTTTTGGGTCATTCCTTCGATAATTAAGGAACGCTCCAAAGAGTCGGCTAGTTCTTCTACGCGTTTAGAAAAATATGAATAGTTATTATTGTTGACGTGTAACGCCGAAATTTTTCCTGCAACAACTTTTGAATTATCAGGTTTAATCCTGCCGCGAAGGGCAATTTTGATGTCGTTAACTGATTCTATCTGCGTCGGCAATGCTTCGCGAGCTTTTCCTTCTAGTTTTGATTTTAAAAATGCTGGTTAGGTTTTATTCAGCTAGGTCTTCTATCAAACTTATTTTATTTAGAAAAGAATCGAGCGCTAATGGATCCCCGCTATAATTTTCTCTAATTATTGATGAACAAAGGGAAATAAATGACTTTTTTTGTTCTACGGTAGCCATCTTGTAAAAAGTTTTAGAAAAATCGGTAATATCAGGTGAGCTGGTAGCTGCTGGTGTAGCGTGCTTCTTTTGATACAGAAATCTAACGATGCTTCTGACTGAGCGTCAGCAAATTCTTCTGATTCCGAATCGACTACGTTCGTTTGGCATATAAGGCTTAATGCGTCCCTCGGAATTGGAATATGGCAATCTAACTTAACAAGACACTTCACTAATTGCTCCTTGCAACGTGCTAACTTTGCTTGTACTTCTTGGCAATTATGTATTGTGCAACACAATTTCGTTATAACAAGCTTAAGAGAGAAAAGTCAAATATTGCAGTCCGCTGAAAATATGTCATGCGATGAAAAGATGTAAGCATGCAAGACGAAAGGGATGTTGTTTCACATGCAAGCAAAAGATAGCAGTTTGTCTTCAATTAATTTTGTTTTATATTGTGAAAAAGTTTGCAAAAAATGTTAATGAAATAAAAGATATAATTATAATTAAAATAAGCTCGAAAGGTTTTAGATGAAAATGTAGTTTGCAAAATTATGAATGAATAGTGGTTGAAAAATTTAATTTTAATTTACATATATAATTGCGAAAAGTTTTTGAAAACTTTGCAAAAAATTGAAAAATTTAATTTACAAATTTTGACATATAATTATTTGAAAGGATATTTTAATTAATTTTTAATATTATTTATTAAAAAAATGTTCGTTAATTGTTGCACACTGTGCATCATACCCCACTGCTACTCGTCTCGCTGCTCCCTCTTGCTGTTTGTCGAAGTCCCGCGCTGGTATGCTGTTAAAGATGTTGTTGTTGCTTTATTTTCTCGCTGGTATTCCCTCGCTGCAGTCTGTACCACAAAAAGTTAGTGGTTTTGCGCGGTGCCTAACGGCGCTTTTATAGCGTGGCTTGTATGCCGTTATACGAATGCATGGCGTGATTTTCCGCTGTTTTGCACGGTGCCTAACGGCGCTTTATATGGCGTGACTTAAAGTTTGGAAAAAAATTATTCAAATGTTTGTTTGCTTGAAAATTTGGTACCACCGCTTTTTTTTGTAGTTTTTATAATTTTTTTTTGTTCGTTTGAAAATTTATTTAAATTTGGTTGCTTGATAATTTGGTACCACCGCTTTTTTTTTGAATTTTGCGAAAAACTAAGAATTTCAGTTAATTTTTTTTTTTTTTGAATATTACTGTTTAAATTACGTTCATGTTTCTTTGTTTTTAAAAGTGTTACCTATAAGTTAAGTATATGAATTCACGTGCGCGTTAAAAAAATTTTTGATATATGTAAAAAGTCTTTTGTTTTTGATTTTTGAAGGTTTTGTATTTTATGATTTTTTTTTGTATTTTTGTATTTTTGATTTTTTTGTATTTTTGATTTTTTTTTGGTATTTTTGATTGTTGTTGGTGCTGCTGTCGTGCCGTTGCTGCTGCTGACGGTGTCGGGTGGCGCAATTTGGTGCGTCCACGAATCCAAACGTACGGCGGCCACTTGCCGTCGATGAAACTTTTTAATGAAAACTTTTTTAAAAAATAAATCCAAAATGATTTTCAAATAAACTAGTGGTCGATTTTAAGTGCGCGCAAAGAGTGGCTTTATTTTATTCTTTTATATCGCAATGTTGGATGCGATTGCACTTTTAGTACAAAAATGTAGTGATGATTTGGGGGATGCCAGATTTGACATTACACTTCACGGAAGTGACCATTTTCCTATTATTACCACTATTGAATATTTAAATATAGAATAAATGAAAAAACTGCCGAAGTTTAACACAGAGAAGGCAAACTGGCCTACTTTTCAATCTTATTGTGATGAGGTTTCTCAGCAAACCCCTGTCTCAGTTAATATAAATAAAGAAGCAGCTAACCCAAAAATGATTTTTCGTTCGTCAGACCATTGGTGTATACCAGAAACAAAAAATAGCTCTTATAAACCAACTGTACCTTGGTGGAATGCCAAAATTGAGACAGAAAGCAAACCACCGTACTGAAATCCATTTGATGATTTACAAAAAGGCAACGCTTCGTTTAGGTTTAATTCTAAAAAGGAGAAAAGAGATTGCTTTCAGCAAATAACCAATTACATTAGCCCTCGCTCCTCCCCTAGGCAAATTTGCCATAACATTAGGTTACTTATAGGAACAGCTAGACAAAGTCACATTTTAGCCATGAACACATATATAGGGACAATTCTAAATATTCCAAGCCACATACATATTTTGCTTCCACTTGGTCAGAATATTCCAAAGACTCTAACTTCGAACAAGCATTTATTAGCCAAAAAAACGAAATCCTAAATAGGGAAGTCTACAGCCCAGCTGTTGGCTCATCTGCTGCGGCAGATATTGAAAAATCAATTACACTCATAGAGCTTAATGAGGTATTAAATAGCTCAAAAGGTAAAACACCTGGATTTGACAGAATTTCTTACCAAATAATACCAAATGGCTCACTAGGCACCACAAATAGATTGCTTAATCTATATAATCAAATTTTTGACCAAGGAATCTTTCCGCAAGCTTGAAAAAACGCTGACGTAGTCCCGATATAAAAGTCCGGTAAACCTTTCGACGAGATCCTCAGCTATCGCCCAATCTCCTTACTTTCTTGTATCAGTAAAGTCTTAGAGAATATTATTGCGAAACGACTTATGTGGTTTGGACTTAAAGAAAATCACATCAGCCCTAATCAAGTAGCCTTTAAACCTGGGCGCAGTACATCGGACGTACTCTTACATTTTGAATACTACCTTTCAAATGCCATTTCAAGCCGACACCATGATACCACACTTGGATTATACTTCGAAAGGGTATTTGATCGAATAGGCATTCATGTTGTTCTTCGCCAGCTTATGAAATGGAAGGTTGGACAAAAATATTTACTTTTGTAAAGAGTTTTCTGACAAACCGCACGTTCAGAATCAAAATCAACAACAAATATTCTAACAAAGGTCCTCTATCAAATGGAATTACTCAAGGCTCCCCTATTTCTGTGGTGTTTTTCATCATAGCATTCGAAGAAGTTAGTAAAATCATCGCTAAGTATAAAGTTGTCCATACGATTTATGCTGACGATGTATTAATCTTTTAAAAAAATAACGATTTAAATCAAGTTAAACAAACTTTCTCTCTTATGCTTAACGCCATTTCAGAATGGGCAAAAGGCTCAGGGGCTAATATATCTTTTGAGAAATGTAAAACATTGCATATGTGTAAAAAGCAAAACTGTACTAACTTTAGCTTATCCTATGGAAATAAAAATATAGGGAATGTAACTAAATTAAAAATTCTAGGCATAATGTTTAAAAAAAAACTTAGCTTTAAGAAACATTGTAAATATCTAAAATAAAATCTCCATAAATGGTTAAATATTATAAAATATTTTGCATCTAAATATAGTAACTGTAATCAAAGCACTTTAATTAATCTTACTAAGTCCTTAATTCTATCTGTTATTGATTATGGTCTATCCATATACGGTTACTGCTCCAAAAACAACATTGCCAACATCTCTTCAATTTATCATGCAGCGGTATGGAAAAGCACCCGCGCCTTCCCAACAACGCCACTCAAAGAACGGACCACTCATGTTACCTTGCGGTTTATACCAAAGCTCTATATCTCAAAGAACGCTATACTGATCAACGATATAAAACGAGCTCTAAAGAGGAAAAGAGTTTTAAAACTGCCGTCAACAATATGTAAAGTTGTTAACTTTTCTAAATATCTTGCAATTCCGCTTAAGCCAAACCTCCGCAATTTCCTACTTGCAATATTCCAACCCCGTCACTTATCACTTCGTTACTTGCACACCCAAACAAAATACTACCGCAGTGCTATACCAAAAATCATTTTTACACATCAAAAATAGCTTGGCAGCACATGGATGGAAATTTATTTTCACCGACAGCTCCCTATGCAACGACACCACCGCTTTTGCTGTAGTATCAGAAAGTGGAAACACAATTAAGACCGCACTACTCTTCCCTCACATCTCAATTTTTACTGCCGAGGTTCTTGCGATACGCTTTGCCACAGATTATGTAATCTCGTCCAAAGGCAAATACGTCATTTGCACTGATAGCAAGTCAGCGGTACAAGCACTGCTTAATACAAAACAGTGAACCTCTCATACAGCAGATTCGTGATAAGCTTATTAGGTAACAATAAAAATAAAAATAATGTGGATTTCTGTCCACTGTGGAATCAATGGCAACGAATATTCCGACGCAACAGCCAAACAAACGCGTAGTTGACCTATCGAATGCTAGATCCGACATTCAAGGAGCTGTAGAAAATTATATAAAAAGAATATCAGCGCAAAATTGGTCAACATATAAGCATCCATACGCAACTATTAACAGAAGCGGCATGGCGTCTTCTATTCCAGCGGGACTCTCAATAGAAGTAATTAAGATTTTCACTAGGCTGCGCCTACAACACACGGCAATTACACACCAATATCTGCTTAGTGGGAGTGCAGCTCCACTTTGCCATACCTGCAACTGCCAAATGACGATTTTCCACATCCTCAATGAATGCAGGAATTACTCAAACGCAAGGAGCAACTTATTCCAAAACAAAAAACCTTCAGACTTACTAACGGAATTTTCTTTAGATAACGTAAGACTTATTTATAAGTATATATACTAAATTGGACTTTTATATAAAATATAGACAATCTTATAATATACATATGTAAGCAGGTCAAACATTATCATTTAGCCTTTGTTGCTAGTGCCTCTAAACTGTAATATAATTATTTATAATTATATTTCTATTAAATAAATAAATAAAATATAAATACATTAACCAAAAGTTCATAAATTCAGGTACACTGTACTTTATACACAAAAAAAAATTCATTAATTTTGTAAACCTAATGTCTAAAACAAATATTCTTATTGTTTTTTTTTTCATTCTTAAAACTTTGCAAAAAATTGAAAAATTTAATTTACAAATTTTGACATATAATTATTTGAAAGGATATTTTAATTAATTTTTAATATTATTTATTAAAAAAATGTTCGTTAATTGTTGCACACTGTGCATCATACCCCACTGCTACTCGTCTCGCTGCTCCCTCTTGCTGTTTGTCGAAGTCCCGCGCTGGTATGCTGTTAAAGATGTTGTTGTTGCTTTATTTTCTCGCTGGTATTCCCTCGCTGCAGTCTGTACCACAAAAAGTTAGTGGTTTTGCGCGGTGCCTAACGGCGCTTTTATAGCGTGGCTTGTATGCCGTTATACGAATGCATGGCGTGATTTTCCGCTGTTTTGCACGGTGCCTAACGGCGCTTTATATGGCGTGACTTAAAGTTTGGAAAAAAATTATTCAAATGTTTGTTTGCTTGAAAATTTGGTACCACCGCTTTTTTTTGTAGTTTTTATAATTTTTTTTTGTTCGTTTGAAAATTTATTTAAATTTTGTTGCTTGATAATTTGGTACCACCGCTTTTTTTTGAATTTTGCGAAAAACTAAGAATTTTAGTTAATTTTTTTTTTTTTTGAATATTACTGTTTAAATTACGTTCATGTTTCTTTGTTTTTAAAAGTGTTACCTATAAGTTAAGTACATGAATTCACGTGCGCGTTAAAAAAATTTTTGATATATGTAAAAAGTCTTTTGTTTTTGATTTTTGAAGGTTTTGTATTTTATGATTTTTTTTTGTATTTTTGTATTTTTGATTTTTTTGTATTTTTGATTTTTTTTTGGTATTTTTGATTGTTGTTGGTGCTGCTGTCGTGCCGTTGCTGCTGCTGACGGTGTCGGGTGGCGCAATTTGGTGCGTCCACGAATCCAAACGTACGGCGGCCACTTGCCGTCGATGAAACTTTTTAATGAAAACTTTTTTAAAAAATAAATCCAAAATGATTTTCAAATAAACTAGTGGTCGATTTTAAGTGCGCGCAAAGAGTGGCTTTATTTTATTCTTTTATATCGCAATGTTGGATGCGATTGCACTTTTAGTACAAAAATGTAGTGATGATTTGGGGGATGCCAGATTTGACATTACACTTCACGGAAGTGACCATTTTCCTATTATTACCACTATTGAATATTTAAATATAGAATAAATGAAAAAACTGCCGAAGTTTAACACAGAGAAGGCAAACTGGCCTACTTTTCAATCTTATTGTGATGAGGTTTCTCAGCAAACCCCTGTCTCAGTTAATATAAATAAAGAAGCAGCTAACCCAAAAATGATTTTTCGTTCGTCAGACCATTGGTGTATACCAGAAACAAAAAATAGCTCTTATAAACCAACTGTACCTTGGTGGAATGCCAAAATTGAGACAGAAAGCAAACCACCGTACTGAAATCCATTTGATGATTTACAAAAAGGCAACGCTTCGTTTAGGTTTAATTCTAAAAAGGAGAAAAGAGATTGCTTTCAGCAAATAACCAATTACATTAGCCCTCGCTCCTCCCCTAGGCAAATTTGCCATAACATTAGGTTACTTATAGGAACAGCTAGACAAAGTCACATTTTAGCCATGAACACATATATAGGGACAATTCTAAATATTCCAAGCCACATACATATTTTGCTTCCACTTGGTCAGAATATTCCAAAGACTCTAACTTCGAACAAGCATTTATTAGCCAAAAAAACGAAATCCTAAATAGGGAAGTCTACAGCCCAGCTGTTGGCTCATCTGCTGCGGCAGATATTGAAAAATCAATTACACTCATAGAGCTTAATGAGGTATTAAATAGCTCAAAAGGTAAAACACCTGGATTTGACAGAATTTCTTACCAAATAATACCAAATGGCTCACTAGGCACCACAAATAGATTGCTTAATCTATATAATCAAATTTTTGACCAAGGAATCTTTCCGCAAGCTTGAAAAAACGCTGACGTAGTCCCGATATAAAAGTCCGGTAAACCTTTCGACGAGATCCTCAGCTATCGCCCAATCTCCTTACTTTCTTGTATCAGTAAAGTCTTAGAGAATATTATTGCGAAACGACTTATGTGGTTTGGACTTAAAGAAAATCACATCAGCCCTAATCAAGTAGCCTTTAAACCTGGGCGCAGTACATCGGACGTACTCTTACATTTTGAATACTACCTTTCAAATGCCATTTCAAGCCGACACCATGATACCACACTTGGATTATACTTCGAAAGGGTATTTGATCGAATAGGCATTCATGTTGTTCTTCGCCAGCTTATGAAATGGAAGGTTGGACAAAAATATTTACTTTTGTAAAGAGTTTTCTGACAAACCGCACGTTCAGAATCAAAATCAACAACAAATATTCTAACAAAGGTCCTCTATCAAATGGAATTACTCAAGGCTCCCCTATTTCTGTGGTGTTTTTCATCATAGCATTCGAAGAAGTTAGTAAAATCATCGCTAAGTATAAAGTTGTCCATACGATTTATGCTGACGATGTATTAATCTTTTAAAAAAATAACGATTTAAATCAAGTTAAACAAACTTTCTCTCTTATGCTTAACGCCATTTCAGAATGGGCAAAAGGCTCAGGGGCTAATATATCTTTTGAGAAATGTAAAACATTGCATATGTGTAAAAAGCAAAACTGTACTAACTTTAGCTTATCCTATGGAAATAAAAATATAGGGAATGTAACTAAATTAAAAATTCTAGGCCTAATGTTTAAAAAAAAACTTAGCTTTAAGAAACATTGTAAATATCTAAAATAAAATCTCCATAAATGGTTAAATATTATAAAATATTTTGCATCTAAATATAGTAACTGTAATCAAAGCACTTTAATTAATCTTACTAAGTCCTTAATTCTATCTGTTATTGATTATGGTCTATCCATATACGGTTACTGCTCCAAAAACAACATTGCCAACATCTCTTCAATTTATCATGCAGCGGTATGGAAAAGCACCCGCGCCTTCCCAACAACGCCACTCAAAGAACGGACCACTCATGTTACCTTGCGGTTTATACCAAAGCTCTATATCTCAAAGAACGCTATACTGATCAACGATATAAAACGAGCTCTAAAGAGGAAAAGAGTTTTAAAACTGCCGTCAACAATATGTAAAGTTGTTAACTTTTCTAAATATCTTGCAATTCCGCTTAAGCCAAACCTCCGCAATTTCCTACTTGCAATATTCCAACCCCGTCACTTATCACTTCGTTACTTGCACACCCAAACAAAATACTACCGCAGTGCTATACCAAAAATCATTTTTACACATCAAAAATAGCTTGGCAGCACATGGATGGAAATTTATTTTCACCGACAGCTCCCTATGCAACGACACCACCGCTTTTGCTGTAGTATCAGAAAGTGGAAACACAATTAAGACCGCACTACTCTTCCCTCACATCTCAATTTTTACTGCCGAGGTTCTTGCGATACGCTTTGCCACAGATTATGTAATCTCGTCCAAAGGCAAATACGTCATTTGCACTGATAGCAAGTCAGCGGTACAAGCACTGCTTAATACAAAACAGTGAACCTCTCATACAGCAGATTCGTGATAAGCTTATTAGGTAACAATAAAAATAAAAATAATGTGGATTTCTGTCCACTGTGGAATCAATGGCAACGAATATTCCGACGCAACAGCCAAACAAACGCGTAGTTGACCTATCGAATGCTAGATCCGACATTCAAGGAGCTGTAGAAAATTATATAAAAAGAATATCAGCGCAAAATTGGTCAACATATAAGCATCCATACGCAACTATTAACAGAAGCGGCATGGCGTCTTCTATTCCAGCGGGACTCTCAATAGAAGTAATTAAGATTTTCACTAGGCTGCGCCTACAACACACGGCAATTACACACCAATATCTGCTTAGTGGGAGTGCAGCTCCACTTTGCCATACCTGCAACTGCCAAATGACGATTTTCCACATCCTCAATGAATGCAGGAATTACTCAAACGCAAGGAGCAACTTATTCCAAAACAAAAAACCTTCAGACTTACTAACGGAATTTTCTTTAGATAACGTAAGACTTATTTATAAGTATATATACTAAATTGGACTTTTATATAAAATATAGACAATCTTATAATATACATATGTAAGCAGGTCAAACATTATCATTTAGCCTTTGTTGCTAGTGCCTCTAAACTGTAATATAATTATTTATAATTATATTTCTATTAAATAAATAAATAAAATATAAATACATTAACCAAAAGTTCATAAATTCAGGTACACTGTACTTTATACACAAAAAAAAATTCATTAATTTTGTAAACCTAATGTCTAAAACAAATATTCTTATTGTTTTTTTTTTTTCATTCTTAAAACTTTAAGTTGTAGTTTTCGTCTTTGTGTTGCGCATTAACCCGGACAAGTTAGTTTTTCAAGATTGCATTAAATCTCAAAGCTGAAAATTGGTATAAACGTGATACTACTGTAGTGACCTACAGTAAATACACAACAAAGACAATCGCTGACTGTGCAATACAGCAGTATAAACAAATGCATAGCTTAGCACATTGACCGCTGCACTGCCGCAACGCTATCGCTGCGCCGGCAGAATATTTCAGTATAAACATAATGCATAGCATGCACTCTTTTAATTGGTTACGCTATTATTGGAAAGCGGAAAACTAAAATCATTGGAAAAAGAGGTGGAGTTATGGAAACTCCACTTTAGATATTAATGGTAAACATAAAGAACTACATAACAACATATTGATAAAATACAAAGAACTACATTAAGAACACAAAAATAATTATTAAGCATAAATTATAGTTTAAATACAACAAAATTATAGCAATAAGCAAAATATTATCATATCCATACACATCTAAAACACTTGCATATCTCCACACAAAAAAAAAAAAAAAAAATTTATTTCATTACAAGAACGAAATAAATTTTTCCTCTGAAGGGTAAGGGTGTAGTGACCTACAGTAAATACACAACAAAGACAATCGCTGACTGTGCAATACATCAGTATAAACAAATGCATAGCTTAGCACATTGACCGCTGCACTGCCGCAACGCTATCGCTGCGCCGGCAGAATATTTCAGTATAAACATAATGCATAGCATGCACTCTTTTAATTGGTTACGCTATTATTGGAAAGCGGAAAACTAAAATTATTGGAAAAAGAGGTGGAGTTATGGAAATGATTTTCAGTTACATTTTAGTATAAGTAGACTTAAGTTTTACCAAATAAAATCAGGATTATTTTGACAGCTAAAAACTGGCATTTTATTTCTCAAGCATTTCGGCAACCTAACGGCTGCCTATCGAACGGTAGAATCCTCTCTGCCTTTACAAAGAAGAGGATTTTCATAAACAAACAGACATATAGGACCAACACACCACCAAAGGTTACATATGTACATAAATGAATTTTTGCATTTTCAGCCAAACGATAGGTTTAATCTAAATCATGCAATTACCTAAGAAAATTCTTTGAACACTTTTGGTAATAAAGGTCGCCGTTTCGGAGTGATTGAAAAAGTTGAACATGTTTTGTTCTTAATAATATAGATAAACATGTTTTGTTCTTAATAATATAGATAAATATGTTAATATGGATTATAACTTTTACAATTTCGGAGTGCCAAAATTATTTTTAGACCATTTTTCCCTCTATACTACATGATATAAAAAGAACACATCACCCTTTTTTATTTAGTAATACCATGCCAATAGTAATTTGAAAAAAAAAACTTTTTTTGACATCATAGTCTCCAACCCATTACACCGCTTCGATCGATAATAACAGTAATTTAGGGTATATAGTTTTGATGACCATTTAATTTGTGTATAATAAAACGCGAATTTTAAGGAAATGAGGCAAATTTTATAACTCAAATAACTTTTAATGACTTATGGTAACAAATAAATCACTTGAATTCGAAAAGACAACGATTCACCGGCCACTGGTCCAGATAAAGTTTTAAACTTTCATGAGTAATATTTGGAGCAAAAGTACATTGAGAATGAAATTGTTTATTTAAAATTCTATACACAAAACCAGAATAAAGTTAAATTTTACCATAAAAAATTTTATATATATTTGTATTTCTAACTGCATCTACCTGTATCTGCCTGGGAATCTTTTGAATAACCCAAAGAAACTCCTATATCTTAGACTCAAGGGTGAAATTACCCATTAGCAACTGCATTGGAAACGTAGGGATACCCAGATTACTCAGGAGAAATCTGCATTACCAGCTAGTGTATTGGAAACCTTGGAAAGGTGTGACAAAGATGTTTATCCAACCATTCACACTTTACTAACAATTTTTTGTAGAATTTGTGTCACAAATTATAGCGCGAAGAAGACTTTTTCAACATGCGTTTTCTGAATACGTGCCTCAGAATGACCATGCAACAAAAAACACTGGTCGGTCTAGCACTACTCCATATTCATCATGATATTGTAGTGAAACCAGAAGATATCGTCGAACGGTTTGCAAAATGTAATTAGGCCAAGGTGATTGGGCAGATTTGTAACACCCACAATGCTACACACCTAAGGACTACCATAAAATTACCAATAACAATTGAAAAAGTTAAGCAAAAATAAAACTCGATGTATAATTAAAATAAATTCACAATAAAAATATTATATTTTGTTTTTTAGGCTTGAAAAAGGTAAGCCCTCTAAATTTTCGTTTGCTTGTAATGTACCGAATTAAAACTTATTTTATTGTAGTTATAGAGAGTTATATAGTCTTTCTGGGAAAGTTTTTCAAGTTTGCTTAGAATTATTTTTAAGCACTCGCCATTTTCAATTGTTTTTAACAACACCGCCATTTTTTGTATAGTAGCGTTTAAGCTTCTTTTAGAATAACCGTGTTGTGTCTTTATCTCAACAGACTCGACTCGCACTCCTGCTCTCTGAGACCAGTAATCAACACAGCGATATTTCAGAGCAATGGACCCACATATCCTTCTCTTTACGTTCCGCCGCTGAACAATCTATTGGTTTCCAGCGAGCCCGGAAAAATAACTGGTATGATGTCGTGTTGCACCGGAACGGAAAGATGCTGCCTACAGGGCAACGTTGCGATCAGGCTTGAAATCCTTGCGGGAGAGTTATCGTGAGATGAAGAAGGAAGAGCGACGCATTTTTCGAGAGAAAAAGAGAGAGACCGAAATGCGTAAGTACGAAGAGCTTGAAATGCTTGCTGTTCGAGCGGGGAGGAATTAGGGGCCGGGAATTCCTCATGAATTCCACGGCAACGGGGTTCGAAAAAATAGGAGGCCGATCTTCTGAATATTTATGATCGTTAAATTAATAAGCTGATTGCCGTATTGCACTCGCAAGTAAAAACACAAGTTATATTAAATTTATAAAGGCAAAAAGGGGGCTTGTCATCGACAAGCAATTTATTTTATAATATATATAACACTGCTGGAAAAAAGAGGGGTTAAAATATACAAAATTTCAGATAACCTTACGTGTAGCGTTGGGGGCGTCTCTTCAAAAAGTGAAAGAGTGCAGGAGTTTCGCAGAAGGCGAAACCCATCAAACGGGACGGGTAACAGGACTCGAGAAAAGGGAGAGAAAGTAACGAGTCCCTGTTCCCGTACTATCACAGCGACATCTGCAAGTGGAATTATAGTAATTCACAATGGCAGATCCACTTGTGAATGCTGATGTAAACAGCTGGCGTAAACATGCCGCCCGCCTTGCAGTATCGCTGCAATAAGTTACTACAAAATTTGTTTAGATTATATACATAAATAATGTTTGCTATTTCATTGAATAACCTATATGTATAACAGTTCATTTAAAAATTCAAAAATCTGAGGTTACAAAAAGAAATAAATTAAAAAAGAAATTGTAAGCTACGAGCTAATCTATTCTAATAGATGGTGCCGCCAGATATCATCCACCCGAACATCGTGTTCTGCGCGGCTGGTCGAGTGGGAGTCGCTGCCATCAGTCCTGGACGCAGGATCATCGCGTAGACCTCAGCTCCCAGGATCAGCGATACCGCGCTCGAGCGGTGGAAATTCGGGTCCGCCAGCCGGAAATTGTCGAATTCGCTGACTACGCGTGCGTCGAGTGTGCGCTGGGGTGTAATGCGGGACAGATGGGTCTCCACATTCGCGGTCACCTGGAGCCGCTCATTCCACCCTTTTAGCGTGAACTGGCATGAATTCTCACGACCGTGCACCAACTGCAGCCTTCGCGCCAGCTGCTGCGAAATCGATGACCGCGGCTGCCCTGGGTCTACGATCGCTCTCACCAATTCCGGTCTTCCTCTAGTCATGATCCGGACCGCTACCGTTGGCGTGAGGACAGATAGCCCTGAAGCGGTACGGGCTGTGCCCGTAATACGATCTCGGGCGTCTCTCACACCACGGCGCGTTCGGATCTGTTGCGGTTTCAGTTGCGACTTCCTGGGTGGTGCGTGCGGTGCCTGGCGCTTCGCGGCAACGGGAGGGGGCAACTGGACTGCCGACCGCATAACCGACAGTCGAGGTCTGGCTACCGGTGGCACGTTGGATGCTGGTGATGCCGCTTCTTCCTCCATCTCATCATCTTCGGCGTTGATCTCCAACACCTCTTCGTCGCTCGACTCGCTCAGAGGTTGAGCGTTATACGCACTGTAGCGTCGTCGACGGAGCTCTTCGGGCTCAAGAGCAGGCAGAGTCCTGTCTTCCTTCCCTCTTGCCTTCTCGTGGAGGTGAAGGAGACTGTGGTGCCTCTCGCTGCATTGGTCGCAGTTTCGGGGCGACGGACACGGTTTTGCCATATGGTGCGGCGACATGCAATTGGCGCAGTGCCGATGCACGAGGACAGCACGCAGTCTCTCGGCTGGCTCCATCCTACGCATCACCCGGCAGTATAACAACGGGTGGTTCTTTGCGCACACGGGGCATTTCCTCAGGCCAGATTTGCTAGTGGTCTCCATTTTCAAAATTTAGGTACTTTTGGTCTGAAAAGAGAATTAGAGTTAGAAATTTTGTTTACAATCGTGGTAAAAGAACCAATTTCACAATTGGCCGAGTTATGTTTGCCCGCGCCGTTCGTAGTTCTACGACACGGACGCGGCTATCAGGACCTGAAAAAACTCTAACTACTCTGCCAAGTCGCCATTCATTTGGAGGCAGATTGTCCTCTTTAATAACCACCAGGTCATCTGTCTCGATGTTACGTTGGGGGAGCCTCCATTTGGTTCGTTTCTGCAACTCCTTCAGGTACTCCGCCTTCCACCTTTGGCAGAACGTCTGCTGGATGGCTTTAATCTTTTGCCATCGATTAATGATGGACATCGGATTCTCCGTGACTTCGGGCTCTGGAATCGCGAGTATCGGGGTTCCAATTAGGAAATGTCCTGGTGTTAGGGGTTCCATTGCCTCAGAGTTCTCAGAAATGGGGCTGATTGGTCGAGAATTCAAACACGACTCGATCCTTGCCAACAGTGTGGAAAGCTCCTCTATGGTGAAACGCATTGAATGAGCGACTTTCCTGAAATGTATCTTGAAGCTTTTTACACCTGCTTCCCAGAGCCCTCCCATATGAGGTGCTCCTGGAGGTATAAAGTGCCACGAGATACCTTGATGAGCGTATGTCTGCGTTGTCCGACTGGCCACCGTAGAGACGAACGCTTTGAAATCCTGCCTCAGTGCTTTGTTCGCCCCTACAAAATTGGTGCCGTTGTCCGAGTATACATTTAGAGGGCAACCGCGTCGGGATACGAATCGCGAAAAGGCTGCCAGGAACGTCGGGGTTGACAAATCGCTGGTTGCCTCCAAATGTATTGCCTTAGTCGCGAAACAGACAAATACGCAGACATATCCTTTGGTGATACGGCATGCTCGGCCCGTAAAACTCCTTATTTCGAATGGGCCCGTGAAGTCGATTCCAGTGTTCGTGAAGGGCCTGGACACTTCTGTTCGTTCCACTGGCAAGGCTGCCATTAACTGCTCCCGCGCTTTCTTCCTGTAAATAATACATACTTTGCAATTGTGTACAGTATTTTTGATTAAATTTTTCATACGTATTATCCAGTATTCAGACCGCAAAAGTCTCAACATTAGCTGATTTTCACCGTGTAGGGAAATCAGATGTGAGAATTTTACGAGCAGTCTTGAAAACTGGCAATCATAAGGAAGAATTATAGGGTACCGTTCGTTATATGGTAAACTCGACAACGCGAGTCGCCCCCCTTTCTCATAACTCCGTTTCTGTCGAGAAACGGATTAAGAGTGGCTATTGGACTTTTCGCATTAAGGGGCGCGGAAGCGCCGCCAGCCCTGTACTCCTCTGGATAGTGTCGCCTCTGTGCTACAAGAATAAGGCGACGCTTTACCTCCTTGATTTCCTCGGATGTTATTTCGTCTCTCTGGTCGCTTATCACCAACTTATGGACAGGGTGAACTCTACGATAAAATCGAAAAATTCGCGCTATCACTCTCAAGGCTCGAGAGAAGTCCGAAAAACGCTCCAGGATATCTCCTTCTCCTGAGACACCTGTCGCGTGAACTCGCACTTTCCTCTGCTCTACATCTGTTTCCAACGTGTCATTGCAACTCCTCGCTTGGGGCCAAGCTGATGGCTCTTTCTGTAACCACTTTGGTCCGTGCCACCATAACGCGTTGGCTTCTAAATCCTGTGGTGTGACGCCTCTACTTCCGAGATCTGCTGGATTATCTGCAGAATCCACGTGATTCCATCCAGTCACTCCAACAAGCTCGTCTATTTTTGAGACTCGGTTTGCCACAAAGGTTGTCCATGAACACGCTGGTTTCTTGAGCCATGAGAGAACAATCGTAGAGTCAGTCCATTTATGGATAGTTGGCTGCAAAATTTGAAGCTGTGGAAGGAAGGCATTAATTAATTCCGCTAACAACAATGCTCCGCACAGCTCTAATCGGGGGAGAGACACCGTTTTTACTGGGGCTACCTTTGTTTTACCTACCAGCAAATAAATATGGGGTGTTGTTTGGGAAGTGCGTTCGCGGACTCTAATATATAAAGCCGCCGCATATGCCTTCTCGGAGGCATCACAAAATCCGTGGAATTCTACTTCATTCCATGGTGAAAACCGGATCCAACGAGGAATTTTTATTTTCTGAATATTATCGTAGTTATCCAGAAATGATGCCCATCGCAGTAGCAAATTTCGGGGTAGACTGTCGTCCCAGTCTATTTTGGATAGCCAGATATCCTGCATCAGTATTTTGGCTACAACAACAATTGGTCCGAGCCATCCTGCTGGATCGAACAACTTTGCTACACACGATAATACCTCTCGCTTGGTGTAATCCTGCTTCACGGGTATCGGCTGCACTGTGAAATGGAACATATCATGTATTGCATTCCACCGGATTCCCAACATCTTCGTCTCGCTCATGTCGTCAATTTCCAAGAAGTTTTCCTTGTAGATGTGGTCTTTTGGTAAACCTGCTAAAATTGTTTTCGAATTCGACGTCCATTTCCGTAGAGGAAAACTTGCACTTTTGAGAGCTTCGAGTAGCTCATCACGCATTTTTATTGCTGTTGTGCAATCATGAGCTCCAGCCAACACATCATCCACGTACATGTGTTGCTTTAAAACTCTTGATGCTAGCGGATATTTCGTTTTAACATCTTCAGCGAGTTGATGTAGCGTTCGTATCGCCAGATAAGGAGCGCAATTTACTCCGAACGTTACGGTTTTTAGTTCAAAGTCTTGCAATTCAGCGTCCTGGGACTCTCTGAAAAGAATTCTTTGAAATGCAGTTTGATCTGGCTGAAGCAAGATTTGTCTATACATTTTTTCAATGTCTGCATTAAAGACGTATTTAAATAAACGCCACTTCAATAGAAGACAAACTAAATCTGCCTGCAAGATTGGACCGGGGTAGAGGACGTCGTTTAAACTGACTCCATTTGAAGACGGGCACGACGCGTTGAACACTACTCGAACCTTGGTCGTAGTGCTCTCTGGTTTGACGACGGCGTGATGTGGCAGGTAAAACGTTCGATTCCCTGTGTTTCCAACCGGGACCATATGGTTGAGATCGATGTACTCCTTTAAGACTCGATCATATTCCTTCTTCAAGTCAGGCCTGCGCAGATAACTGGCCTCGCTTCGAAGAAATTGCCGTACCGCTCCAGTCCCAGAATAGCCGAGGTTGATGCTTTCTGGGAACTCCCGTCGAAAGGGTAGCGATACTACATATCGTCCGCATTCATCCCTTACCGTCGTTCTCTTATAGAGCTCCTCGCAAAATGCATCTTCGGGGGTGACCTTCCTTTTGGGTGAAACTTCTTCCAACTCCCAAAAACGTGTCAGTTGGGGGTTCGTCATCTGTGTGCAGTACGACACACATGACGAAAAACAGCTTGTTGTGACCGTCCGAGGAACTGGCCCTGTAAGGATCCACCCGAACACCGTCTCCTGCGCCAGAAGTGATCCCAGCACGTTTCGCTCCACGTTGTTCATGATAACAGCCGGGTATACATCCGCACCCAATATGACATCCACCTGCTGACTCCTATAGAAATTTACATCGGCCAACCTAAGAGGGGGGAGTGATCCAAGATGCACCCGGTCCAATGAAAACTTGGGGAGGTCTCCTGTCAATTGGGGTAAAACGAGGCCTCTTGCCTCCATTTTAAACTGGGGGTTTACAGGAGAACCTATGACCAGATGCGCTACTTTTCGCACATTTGCCGATACCGTGGCACTTATCCCTGTTACCTGAGTATCAGCTACTTTCGTTGGCAGCCCGATGCGCTTCCGGAGCCGGTCAGTGATGAATGTCCCCTCCGATCCCGAATCAAGTAAAGCCCTGACTTGGTAGGTGACTCCTAGATGGTAGATGTTGACCATGGCAGTTCCTAGCAATATATTGCAATTGCTTGCAGCATGTAGGGATTGCACATTGCTCGTGCTTGGTCGGGGTTGTGTCGTTCTGGGTTGTGCTGATCGTGGTTGTGGGGGGCGGGGAACCTTACTTCGGGGTGACGGTTGTGGAGCTGACGTGCTGGGCAACTGTAACGCAGAAGGTCGATGTAGAAGGGAGTGATGTCTTTGGTGACAACTCCAACAAGAGAAAGGGCTCTTGCAATCTTTTGCCATATGGGAATGTGCAAGGCAATTCATGCACAAGTTATGTTTTCTGGCAACAGTGACGCGATCGTCAACTTTCATTGCCAAAAATTTAGGGCAACCCTTCAATACATGGGTTTGCTCGGGGCATAACCTACAGGTAGGTTGAGAAAACTGCCCATGGTGTGCCGACACTCGCCTCTCATAGCTTGCGGCGGGTGGTCGACTGACGGTCGGCTTTACCGCTCTAGCACCCCGAATGTCGGAAACAGTTTCCAACGTTTGGAACCGGCTTGTGAGAAAGCTGTCTAATTCCTCCCACCTCGGAATTTCCGCCTTCCTCACAATCCCTTGTTCCCATAGCGCTAGGGTGGTGTCTGGCAACCGACTCGACACCAAAAACACGAAAATTGCATCCCAGTTCTCAATGTCAATACTGTACATTTCTAACACTGAGATGCAATTGTTGACCGATCGTTGTAGATTCTTAATATCGGTTCCGCGTTCTACCGTGACCGATGGTAAATTAAATAGGATTTTCAGCTGACTATTGACCATTATCCGCTTATTCTCATATCGTTCCGATAGATTTTGCCACGCTGTGGCGAAGCCGTCATTAGTCAGAGGGGATTTTTTAACTATATCCTTTGCTTCACCCCGGGTCTTCTGATTCAAATGATACAGCTTTTCGACCGGGGTTAAGCGCGAATTGTTCACGTAAATCGCTGTGAATAAATCTCGAAACGATGGCCACGACAGGTGACTACATGTAGAATATCTCCGTATCACATGGAGGTAAACGGATATTTGAATGCGCAGGCAATTCAACTTCATGAAGCCCGTGATTTACCGTTGAACTGCTTTGTTGAGCAAAAGTGAGACCATGAGCAGTCTCACCTATAAGCGCACCGCAAGTCAAGTATGCGGTGTAGCAGTCCTGGTATCGGCACTTGGCCAACCGAAGAGCGGACTGATCGCTTTCGTTGTCGGACAAGGTCTTTGAGTACTTATCAAATTCGTCTTTAACCTTGACCCACAACGTCTTAAGCTCTTCTATCTGTATTTCCAGAGAGAAGATCGAATGGCAGTTACTGGGCATCGTGTTATAGCCCGACTCAAACTCAAGCAGCGCATCGCATGCGCGCGAAAAATCGTTGAGTGTGGCCATGTCACGAAAAAGCTTACGAAATTTTTCTTGAAAATCTTTCGAAAAAAGCAAACGATTTAAATATAATGTCGTAAAGACTAATCCACGAAAAAAAGTTTCAAGTTTTCAAACTCCAACGTTTGAAAAATGTTTCGAAAAACAAGACGTTGTAAAGATTTTTACAGTGTATCGCACCACTGAATGAAATCCCGATTGAATCACGAGAAAAAATAAGTCAGAGACTAAAGTAAATTTATTTTTCTCAGTGTAACGCTTCGCTCGGGAAAATCACGAAAAAAAAAGCCGGGAATTAAAATTCCGAAAATCCAAAAAAAAGTCGAATTTATTTCCCTCAGTGTTAGGCACCACTGGGGAAAATCACGGAAAAAACCGGAAATTAAAATCCAAAAAAAATCGAATGTATTTCCCTCAGTGTTAGGCACCACTGGGGAAAATCACGGAAAAGCCGGAAATAAAAATCCAAAAAAAAATCGAATTTATTTCCCTCAGTGTTATGATCCACTGGCGATAACTTAATTTCTTCGAAGGCCTTCCAAATAGCTCGCACGAATAAAAAATGAAATTATTTAAAATCGTTAATTGTAAAGATTCTAACGCGGGAGAAATCCACGTTCGACAAAACGATAATCCAGAAAATTAATTGGCTTGATTTATTTCCGTGTATCGCACAACCGGAAAAAACCAATTAATTTTATATAAGGCAAAAAAAAACCTACTAGTGGAAACCAAAGTTTCTTGTCAAACCGAATAAAAATTGCAAAATTCGTTTAATAACGTGTCCGCCCTTCGCGAATATACGTTGTAATGTCGAAGGCTTACCTGGATTGACTGCTTACTATATGTTACAGTTGGGCCACTGGTGGGGGCCTTGCAGCAACCGTTGGGCCGTTTGTTTGGGCCTTGCAGCAACCGTTGGGCCGTTGGTGTGGGCCTTGCTGCACGTTGGGCCGTTCGTATGGGCCTTACAGCAACTCGTTGGGCCGTTGGTAGGGGCCTTACTGCACGGTGGGCCACTGGTGGGGGCATTGTTGAACGTTGGGCCGTTCGTGTGGGCCTTGCTGCACGTTGGGCCGTTCGTAGGGGCCTTGCAGCAACCGTTGGGCCGTTGGTGTGGGCCTTACAGCAACTCGTTGGGCCGTTGGTAGGGGCCTTACTGCACGGTGGGCCACTGGTGGGGGCCTTGTTGAACGTTGGGCCGTTGGTGTGGGCCTTGCTGCACGTTGGGCCACTGGTGGGGGCCTTGCAGCAAATTCGTTGGGCCGTTGGTAGGGGCCTTACTGCACGGTGGGCCACTGGTGGGGGCCTTGTTGAACGTTGGGCCGTTCGTGTGGGCCTTGCTGCACGTTGGGCCGTTCGTAGGGGCCTTGCAGCAACCGTTGGGCCGTTGGTGTGGGCCTTGCTGCACGGTGGGCCACTGGTGGGGGCCTTGTTGAACGTTGGGCCGTTCGTGTGGGCCTTGCTGCACGTTGGGCCGTTCGTAGGGGCCTTGCAGCAACCGTTGGGCCGTTTGGTTTCAGCTGCTTCCGCCGGGGCGCCGCTGAAGTCCAATTTAGCGGTGCTTGTGGGAGCACCCTCGACTCTGTGCAGGAGCACGGAAATTTCCTTCAACTTAATTTCCGTTCCTGTAAGTGAGATTGAATTAAACAACACCAATGTGAAATGGTTACCTTTTTTCTTCTTCGGATTCACTCCTCCAATCGTTGGGGCCGCTGCCCAATTAGACGCTGCTCCCGCCGGAGCACTGGTGTACAATTTTTCAGCACTGACGTACAATTTCGTCAGCACTGATGTATAATTCTGCCAGTGCTGATGTACGAAGCAATCAGCACTGACGTAGCACAATTTTCCAGCTAACAACGCCGGCAGTTGTTTTGCCGATTTCTGGAGCACCCGCTATTTCTTCAGTGCGGGCAACTCGGGTGCTGCAAACACACGATTCAATAAAATTCAAAATTTCAAAGGATTACCTTTTATGAGTAACGATGCTCCAATCGCTGGGGACGCCGTGCCCTTCTAATATCCCTCGTTGTCGCCGGAGTTGTCGCGGTCGCCAATTTAGGGCTTATTTAAATTTATTTTAAAAAGAAAAACTTATGCACACGTGCAAATGGCGCTTTGCAGGTTATTTATCTTTTATTATTATTATTATTTTTTTTTTCTATCTTTGGCAGCTGCCAAATTGTGGATTGCAATTCGGAATCCACTGCTCGTTCACAATAGAAGATTGTGAAAAATCTTTAAGAAATTTTATAAGCTGTGTTTAATTGGTTATATGTATATATTAGTATATCCACAATATATTAAACACAACTTAATGGGGGATTAAAATGGGCAACTTGGCAGTTTTGGGGTTATGTTTTTAACTTGTGTTTTTCGATTTTTTATTTGCGAGTACAGCAATTCAGCCACAAAAATATTAACAAAAAAAAATCAGAATGATCCGGCTCGAAGGACCATGTTCGAGCGGGGAGGAATTAGGGGCCGGGAATTCCTCATGAATTCCACGGCAACGGGGTTCGAAAAAATAGGAGGCCGATCTTCTGAATATTTATGATCGTTAAATTAATAAGCTGATTGCCGTATTGCACTCGCAAGTAAAAACACAAGTTATATTAAATTTATAAAGGCAAAAAGGGGGCTTGTCATCGACAAGCAATTTATTTTATAATATATATAACACTGCTGGAAAAAAGAGGGGTTAAAATATACAAAATTTCAGATAACCTTACGTGTAGCGTTGGGGGCGTCTCTTCAAAAAGTGAAAGAGTGCAGGAGTTTCGCAGAAGGCGAAACCCATCAAACGGGACGGGTAACAGGACTCGAGAAAAGGGAGAGAAAGTAACGAGGCCCTGTTCCCGTACTATCACAGCGACATCTGCAAGTGGAATTATAGTAATTCACAATGGCAGATCCACTTGTGAATGCTGATGTAAACAGCTGGCGTAAACACTTGCCGACAGGAAAAGCGCCCGAAAATTATTTCAGAGAGTACGACGGCTAACAGAAGGTTTGGTTGTTGAAAGTTGGTAAAGCGCTTGCAGCAGCTTATCTGCAGAGTATGGTCGGAAGAATGCGGTATCCCCGCAAAACCTATACGGCTACGTAAAATTACGGTGAGCAATACCACCAGCTCCATCAGGATTGAAAAGGACCTCTCAGTGCCGTTTGATACCAAACGTGGTTTCAGACAGGGTGACTCTTTGACGTGCGACTTTTTTAACCCGATGCGAGAAGATAATTCGAGCCGCAGAACTAAATCGGTCAGGCACCATCTTTTATAAAAGTGGACAACTGCTGGCGTTCGCCGATGACATTGACATCATCGGATATAAGTATACAGTTATCGAATAAGGCTTTTGACACAATTTTAGCGTGTTTGCTGGGTATTGGAACTGCAATTAGATATTTTGTTAAATTACAGACAATTGTTAAATCGTATTCGTTTCCACTCTCGGACCTCGGCAAAGGTCCTTAGTCTATAACAAGGTTGCTGATAATCAAGTTTGCGTTTTTGGTGACTTTAATATTCCTGAAATAATTTTTCAAGTTCTAATCTTATTGCAACTAATGTCTCAATAACAATTGCATCTTATGTTGTTGATAATATGTTAAGTTTAAGTCTGGTCCAAATTAACAGCTTTGTAAATTTACTTGTCTGAATTCTAGATCTTGTATATTTTAGTGACAATATCAGTGTAACTATTTCTCAGTGTATTTTGCCGATACTCCAGACAAGCACCATGTCCCTTTAAGCGTTGAAGTTGAGTTTTATAAATTCAAAACTTCTAAGCTTGAGGAGAGGTTTACTTTCAATTTTTCGGCTTGTGATTTTTCAAAAATTAATGGCCTTTTACTCGATTTTAATTGGGAATATTTATTTTTGAATGGAAATGTTGCGGATTGTTATTCTATTTTTAAATGTCATGTTCTGGAAGTTTTTCGTAATAATATCCCTGTATTTAAAAATAAGCAGTATAAGCTGCCTTTGTCCACAAGGGAACTAAAATCGCTAAAAAATAAAAGAAATAAATTATATAAGAAGTTTAAGAACACTAATGATCAATGCTATTTTTCAAAGCATCAATACTATCAAAAACGCTTCAACTGTTTGGAAAAATGGAGTCGAATATCAAGTTAAATCCCAAGAGTTTTTGGCATTATATTAAGTTAAAAAGGACTTGTTCTGAGGTACCATCCGCTGTCTGCTTAGGGGATGAATTTGTAAGTACAACGAGTGATGTAGCTAATCTGTTTGTTAAGTTTTTTAAATCTAATTTCGTTCTGGACCAAGATTTGTCTGTTGAGCCCAACAACAATAGTTCATTAAATTTTCCCTCTTCAATTAACATTGGTTATTTGAATCTCACTTTGGACGATGTATCAGAAGGTTTATAACTTTGCGCTGTTCACTGCACTTATTGGCTGGAAACACTCACCACTTGTTACACCACCTTTTCTTTACAACAAAATGAAAGTAAAATTTAAGTTAAATTTACAAGCTTTATTAAATTTAACGATTTGATCGATGGGGAAAACGTCCGTCCGCTTTGATGATCGCAAAAAATGTCTGGTGTCATATGTTTTACATGTATATTTGTGTGTGTCTGTTTGGTATAATTTGTGTGTTTTGAAATGTATGTGTACTAAATTATTTTTGCGTCGGCGAGCAACCGCGTTGCCAAGCTGCTCATTTAGCCATCCGGGCCCCCCTAGGCGAACTTTCAGCCTAGTAAGCGTTGCAGCTGTTGGAGCGTCGCTACGACGCTACTGAGCCCGGTTGGGCGATGATTGTGATGCCCGGTGGCGCGAACGCTATGTATTGGTTGGCGCCTGTTGCGGTGGTGGTGCGCGATTGGTTGCCGTTGCTGATGTGGAGTGGTACGTCGTTGCGGTCCTTGCCGCACGTTGTAGCGCGGGGTCGTGCGCTCTGGTGCCACACGTTGTTGTTGTTGTTGTTGTTGCTGTTGTTGTTGTTGCGGTGCCACACGTCGACTGGTGCGGTGTAGCAGCGTGTGGTGCGGCCTGTCACACAAACGGCACGTCACCTCGGAGGTGCACGCTCTGGTGGCATGCGACCGCGCCAAGCAGTTCAGGCAAAAGCCGTGCGCTTGTGCTATTTGCTGTCGCTGCGATGGCTGCATGCCCTTAAAAATCGCGCACAGGCGTAACGGATGAGGGCGGCGGCAGAGAGGACATCGAACGCTGGACGGTCTCACTGTTGTTCTTGCTGCTACGGCGGGTGCTGCAGCCACTGCGGCTACAGCCGTGGAGGCGTCGCGTCGAGGTGCAGCGATTGGAGTGAGGGCGGTCCGGGGTGCTGCGGTAGGCAGTCCGCTGCTGTGGGCGGTGCGTGCCGGAGTTGCAGCATTGCGTGGCACAGTGATTGCCGAACGAATCGCTGCGGTGGGGGCAACCACTTGCATTTCCGTGTCCATGTTACTCTATGGGAGAAGAGAGAACGTTAGTGCTAACAATCACATACAATTTTTGAAAGCGGGTAGGAGAGTGCGCAGTTTGTGCTTTCCTTCTGGCCCACTCGTTTAATCGTTATGCTGTGGTTTTAGCGGTTTAATGCGGTGAATTATCGGAAGGTGCGGTTTCGATGTTATTAGCGTTAGGGAGGAAACAGAGTTTAACGAGCGGTCGAGTAAGTTTGCCGTTTTGGGTACGTAGGTCAACTACTCTAATATGACCGTCAGAGCCGATATGAACCTGTTCTATGCGACCGAGTCGCCATTCGGTAGGGGGGAGGCATTCGTCGTGAATAAGGACGCATTCTCCAATTTTTGGGGCTTCTTGAGCATTTTTCCATCGATATCTTTTAAGGAGGTCTTTAAGATATTCGTCCTTCCATCGACGACTGAATTCACGATGGAGAATTTTAATTCGTTCCCATCTATTTATTAGTGAAAGCGACTGGGTTTCTGGCTCGGGGATGGCCAGAAGTGGCGCGCCTCTGAGAAAATGCCCAGGAGTGAGGGCTGTAAAATCGGAGGGATCTTGCGAGAGTGCGGAGAGTGGCCGTGAGTTTAGAACAGCTTCGATTCGAGCTAATAATGTTGTAAATTCCTCGAACGTGAATTTATGATTGCCAGCAATTTTCTTGAAATGAGTTTTAAAACTCTTAACGGCGGATTCCCATAACCCGCCCATATGTGGGGCGCTTGGGGGGATATATTGCCAATCAATGCCTTGTGGTGCATATTTTTCAATGATTTCAGGCGAGACTTCCTTTATGAATTGAACAAATTCTTTTTCGGCTGCTCTTTGAGCTCCTACAAAGGTTCTACCATTGTCGCTCATAATTTTGGAAGGAAATCCGCGCCGTCCGACAAAGCGTGCAAATGCCGCTAGAAAGGCCGCAGTCGTCAGATCGGAACACAATTCAAGGTGAACCGCCTTTGTCGTAAAGCATACAAAGACGGCCACATAACCCTTCGTAAAGGTGGAGGACCTTAACATAGAGGCTTTTATCTGGAAAGGCCCCGCAAAGTCCACACCTGTAATTGTAAAGGGTAGAGTGAAATTACAGCGTTCGGGTGGTAGCGCTGCCATGATCTGCGTGCGCATTTTCTGCTTATGGAGAGTGCAGACCTTACACATGAAAACACAGTTCTTTATTTGTGGCTTGAGTCTTGGGATGTAAAACTCTTGTCGGACCATTTGTTGCATGAGTCGATGTTCGGCATGAAGCATTAATATGTGCAAAAAATTCAAGTATATTGTGGAGAAAGGGGATTTTTCAGGTATAATTATGGGGTGCCTTTCATTGTAGCTCAAACTGGAGTTTGCTAGCCGCCCATTGGCACGAAGTAATCCCTTCGAGTCTAAAAATGGGTTGAGTACTAAGAGTGGACTCTTTTTATCCATTGGCTTTGACTCTCTTAGCATCAATATTTCACGCCTGTAATAACGCGTTTGAGTGGAAGCAATGAGGGAGACCTTTGCATGTTGTAGGTCTTGATGCGTTAGTGCAATACCTGCAGAGTTAGCCGTTCCTTTTATTTTGTTCTTCAGGCGGTTTATGAACTGAAACATAGAGGCTATTACTCTGAGGGCTCGGGGGAATGATGAAAATCGCTCTAGGATGTCATCATCGGTAAATATTGTATGAAAGCTTTCAATTCTCCGACTTTCTGGAGGTATTATAAAGCGTCCGGGGGATTTTGGCCAAAATTCGGGGGAGTCTGAAAGCCAGCTGGGGCCATTCCACCAGAGTGTGGTGGAGGCTAGGTGCAGGGGTTTGCATCCTCTGGTGCCAAGATCAGCTGGGTTATCGCCACTGGCTACATGTCGCCAAGTAGCTGGCCCCACCAGATCAAGTATTTGGGCTGTGCGGTTGGAATTGTATGTTTTCCATGTATGGGGTGGTTTTTCTAACCAGGCTAAGACGATTTCGGAGTCAGACCATAGATATAATTTTCGATCGCTCAATCCTAAATTGGTTTGCACAGTAGCGACTAATTTTGCTAGGAGGAGCGCTCCGCACAGTTCGAGACGTGGTAAACTTATGGTCTTAAGGGGGCGACTTTGCCTTTGGCGACTAATAAGTTGGTTGTTGCTTTGCCATTATGTTGAGTGCGCACATATAAGGCTGCACAGTACGCCTTTTCTGAAGCGTCGCAAAAGCCGTGGAGTTCGACTTCGTTTTCAGGGGAATAGTTTACCCATCGCGGAATTTGTATCTCCGAAATTGTGTGCAGATTATTTACATATTGGGACCATTTTACCAAGCGGAGTGGTTTAACTTGTTCGTCCCAATCTGTTCCGTCTTGCCATAATTCTTGTATCAGGATTTTGGCTTGTATCATAATTGGCGCAAGCCATCCTGCGGGGTCGAAAAGTTTTGCAACCGACGATAGGATTTGTCTCTTAGTTTTAGCAGATATTGCAGATATTGACTCAAGAGTATATGAGAATTGATCCGATATCGCGTTCCACTGAATTCCCAATGTTTTTGTGGTACTTTCCTTTTCGAATTTTAAGAAATTTGTGTCTAGCAAATTTTCTTTATTGATATTTTTTAATATTTCGGGGTTGTTGGCCGTAATCTTTTTTAAGGGGAACCCTGCTGAGTGAAGGGCTTGGATCACTTGAGAAAGTGATTCGCACGCTAATTGTATACTGTGGCTTCCTGATAATATGTCATCTACATATGTTTGTGTTTTTAACACTGGGGTTGCTAAGGGTAGCTTTGACTCTATATCTTTTGCCAATTCATGAAGTGTTCGAATAGCTAGAAACGGGGCACAATTAACTCCAAAGGTGACCGTTTTCAATTTGTAGTCACGAATTGGAATCTCGTTTGAATTGCGGAAGACGATGCGTTGCAAGTCTTGATCGTCTTTATGCACAAGGATTTGCCTGTACATTTTCTCGACGTCTCCATTAAATACATATTTAAACAAACGCCATTTAAGTATTAGGAGCATCAAGTCGGGTTGCAGGGTGGGTCCTGTATAAAGGATATCATTCAGCGAGTTGCCTGAGCTTGAGCATCTGGATGCATTAAATACCACTCTAACTTTGGTTGTAAGTTTTTCTGGCTTTATAACTGCGTGGTGGGGGAGGTAAAAGGATGAGTATTTACCATTTTCAACTTTTTCATAGGAATCTACTTGTTCCATATGATTTAGTTGTAGATATTCCTCAAGAACATTGTCGTATGAGGTTTTTAGCTCGCCTTTTTTAAGTAGGTTTCTTTCCATACTTAAAAATTGCTGGAGTGCTGAGATTCGGGAGTGACCTAAGGCAAGCGTATTGGGGAATTGGGGTTTTAGTGGTAGTCGAACGACGTACCGACCATTATCAGATCTCGTAGTTGTGGCTTTATAGAAGTCTTCACAATACTTATCTTCTGGTGTGGTCATAGAAATGGGGGGGAGTTCTTCTAACTCCCAAAATTTTCTCAATTGCGAATTTAGATTTTCGTTTGAGACCTCTTCCACTTGTGTGGTGAAAGTGGAGATTCTTTCTGTTATTTTGCCACTTAAAATCCATCCGAAGATGGTGTTTTGAGCTAATAAGGTGTTGGTAATTTTCTCAACACCTTCTAGTAATATTTGGGGGATTAGGTCGCTGCCTAATAAAATATCGATTTGCGCAGGGGTGTGACAATTTGGGTCAGCCAATTTCAGATGTGAGAACTTTTGCCAAAGTTTGCTATTTATGTGATAGCTTGGGAGCATATTTGTGAGTTGCGGCAGAACTATAGCTTGAGCTTGTATTCTTTTGTCCGCTTTGGGGGAAATTAGGGTAATGGAGCAGATTTTACTTGAGTTTTGGACTACTCTTCCGCCCATTCCCGAAATTTCAAAATTGGCTTGTTTAATTGGCAGTTTCAATCTGTTTTGGGCCTTAGATGAAATAAACGATCGTTGGGATCCTTGATCTATTAAGGCCCTTAGCTTAAATATTTCTCCCCTATGTTCGAGGGAGATTACGGCAGTGGGTAGTAATATTTTGCTTGCATTCTCAGAATGAAGCGTTTGTATTCTAGCTGCGTTTGAGCAGCATGGTTCCTCGTTAGAATTTACGGGATTTTGGATTTCGGGGTTTTCGGGTCTGGTTGTGGCAAGAAGACCCGTGGTTCTCTTTATATTTGTACTATTGCTCTGGGGGATGCTGTTAAAGTGAAGCATAGAGTGGTGTCTTTTATGGCAATAAACGCAATTGAATTTGCTCTCACAATCTTTTAATGTGTGAGAATGTGATAAGCAATTAGTACAAAGCCTGTTGGATTTGGCAAAGTTATTTCTTTCATGTGTTGAAAGTTTCTTAAACCTCTCGCAAGATTTTAATTTGTGAGCTCCTTTGCACAGTTCGCATCACAAATGGTTGTGTTGTTGGGAAACGAAAGATTGAGTTTTATTGAAATTCCTGTTATGAAAACTATTGTTACTGGCTTGGGGTTTAGGGAAACTTCTATTGAAGTCTTGTTGTACATATTTTGGCTTAGATACCTTTTTATCTACCCTCTCTGCGATTTCGAATTGGGTAGTGAGAAAGTCTTTCATTTGTTGCCACGTTGGGCATCTTTTTCGGGATGAGAGCGATTGCTCCCATGTGAGTAACGATTTTTCTGGTAAAGTGGCAGCGCATATATTTACCAGAATGGGGTCCCAGCTATCAGTGGGAATGTTTTGTGTCGAGAGAACTGACAAACAATTTGTTACAGTGGATTGTAATTTTAAAAATTCTTCAGCTGTTTCTTTTTGTATTTTTGGCAAGTTCATAAGAATCGTTACTTGGTTGTCAACCAATACTCGTTCATTTTCATACCGAGATTTTAATGCTTCCCAAGCCAGATTGAAATTGTCATCATTGAGGGCGAACTGTTTTACTATAGCGCCTGCTTGACCTTTCGTTTTATATCTGAGGTGATACAGTTTTTGCGCTTGAGATAATTTTGGATGGTTTATGTACACGGCTGTAAACATGTCCCGGAAGGACGGCCATTGTTCATAACCTCCATGAAATACTTCTGTATCACACGCTGGCACTTTGAGGTATATGCCTGAATTTTCCTCTCGTATTAGGGTTGGGGGCAGCTCTACTCGCGGGGGTGGAGTAGGTGCAATAGGCTTTAGTAACTTTAATTGATCGGAGATCATAGCCTTTGTTTCTTCATATTGGTCTAAGCAGTTTTCATATTTTGCATAAGCCGAAGATTTAAAATTTTCTGGCATATCTGAATCATCTGTTTCAATAATTGTGTCATATGCAGACTGGAGTCGTGTCCAAAAGTTGTCAAGACTTTTGTTTTTTATTTCCAGAACGGATTCTGAATTGTCTTGGATTGGGGTTGAGGAGAATCGAGTGCAGTATCTTATTAAACTGTCACTCTCTGAAATAAATTTTGTGGCGGAAAAATCTTTTATCTTTTTTTGCTTTGCACCCTGTTTTGAGCGTGTAGCTTCTGCAGGTGTGCTTTGATGCTTATCGTCATCGGCCATTGTCGGTAGTTCTAAAAACTGAGGTGTTTTTGTTTCTTTTAGCGGGGATTTATCAAGTGGCATTAAGCAGCAAATTAAAATACAAATTATTAATTTTTTGTATAGCTGATTTTTTGTTTTTTGTATACCAAAGTATTTGAGTTGACTTAGTACCGCCGCGCTTTATGTATATTTTTTAACCGCTTTGTATATTTTTATGTAGGTATAGATATGTATATAATTGGAAACCGCTTTGATTTTATTTCTAATAGTTGTGTTAATATACTACTTTTCTTCGTTGCTTTTATTTTTCTCGCAACTGTAGTTTCTATTAGTTTTTTTTATATCAAATAATTTTAAGTTTATCACTTTTTATTTTTCCGCAATTTGTAACTTTTAATTTTATATATGTATATACGTGTATGTGGTGGAGGGTATAGCTAATTACGAATAAGTAATTTCAATATATATGTACGTGCGTATATATGTATATGCTTATATGTTAGCGCTAACGAAGGTAGCGAGAATGCAGTAATGCAGAGAACTTGATAGCAAGGAGTATACACGTATGTATGTATGTTTGTTTGCTTGTTAGTGCAGTTGGGGCCAAAGTACTTATTCGCTTAGGTAGTTTAGCAGTGAGTTTGTGGATGACCGTAGTTAATATACGTATGTTTGTTTGTGGGGCTATTGTAAGCAATTGAATTTATCTAGTTCTTCGCGAGCTATGATGGGGGGTAAGGAATTTTAGTATGCAATTATTCAATGCTTATATCTCTTACTGTGTATATTTATGTATATGTTTGTTATATGCTAGTGGGTGCAAACAACGGGAGCAATAATGCTAATAAGCTTTAGTATTGTTTTTTTTGTCTGAGTATATTATTATATTAGTTTTTAATATTTGATGTTTGGGTGTATGTATAATAATATATGTAGATATGTTTTTTACTGGGCGCACAGAAGATTGAGATACTTTGTGGTAAATGACTAAGCGGTTTTAATTTACTTTTATTTTAGATTGTTTGCCGCTTAGTTTTGTAAGTTACTAATATTATGCTTTGTGCTTATTTGTTTTTGCAATCCTGCTTTCGTTTGTTAAATATACAAACAGGAGGGGTATTGCAGAAATATTTTGCAAGTTTTGACTTGAAATTGTTTGAGAGGGGGATGGGGGGGGTTTGTTTGTGTGTATTTTAATACACGAGTTATAGGCACAAAGCGGGTTTTAATATTATTTTTTTTATTGTTTCTATTAAGCTTTGGTTTTTAAGCAAACTGTATTTTAGTTGGGGCATAAAAATGTTAAATTTTTGTATATTAAGATATGTGGGGTTTAAGGGGGTTAGTGGACTGTATTATTTTTTGCACTTGGCAACTTATAGCTGGAGACTAGCTAACGCCTTATCGGGGGTAAATTTTTGAAATTTACAAATAGTTCGCTTATAAATTTTTAGTAATTATGTATGTAAAGTGGATAGATACAACTCACTTTGGAAGCTTCAAGGGATTTTTTGGGGGGTGGGTTTTGTTGGCGTTTTGCCTGTGTTCGTGTGGGTAAGTTTGCTTGGTTGACTTCTTTTCCTCTTCCCTCGTTGTTTGTCCTTTTCCTTTTTTTTACTGCGCTCCGGGTATTATCTGCTTATCTGTTAGTTTATTTGTTGTGTTTATTTTTTCGCGCCAGAATTTTATTTTATGTGTTGTGTTTACAGATGCCTGTGTATATAAGTTTTTGTATGTATATTTTTTCGCGCCCGTTTATATGTTTTTGTATTTAGTTGAATGTTGTTTTTGTTTTGTCTACTTAGATTTATTTTATTTTTTCACTGTTTGCACTGGCTTATACAAATTTCGCCTTCTTCTTTTTTTTTTTTTTTTTTTTTTTTTTTTTTTTTAAGGTGCCTTTCTTTTTGGCGCAGAAGGACCATTTATAACTTTGCGCTGTTCACTGCACTTATTGGCTGGAAACACTCACCACTTGTTACACCACCTTTTCTTTACAACAAAATGAAAGTAAAATTTAAGTTAAATTTACAAGCTTTATTAAATTTAACGATTTGATCGATGGGGAAAACGTCCGTCCGCTTTGATGATCGCAAAAAATGTCTGGTGTCATATGTTTTACATGTATATTTGTGTGTGTGTGTTTGGTATAATTTGTGTGTTTTGAAATGTATGTGTACTAAATTATTTTTGCGTCGGCGAGCAACCGCGTTGCCAAGCTGCTCATTTAGCCAGAAGGGATTTTAAGTCTTAAGCCTTCGAGTCAAACTGATATTGATGGCTTCTCAGTACTTTTTTTGAAAAACTGGCCAGCGGTTATTACCCCTATTAAACTGTTATTTGATAAACGGTTAATAATCTAGCAGAGTTCAGTGAATATTGCATAAATTATTTTTCACTGGGATCCCAAGTTGATTGCATTTATACTGATCGTTCAAATACATTCGATAAAGTTCCACACAATACTTTATTGTTTAAACTTGCTAGCTTAGGTTTTCATTCTTTGTTCCTGTGCTGGTTAAAATCGTACCTAAGCAATAGACATTGCGTCGTAACAGTCGATGTTGTTTCCTCTGAACTTTTCATTGCCATGTCAGGTGTACCACAAGGAGGTATCTTAGGGCCGTTGCTCTTCGTTTTATTCATCAATGATATTGGCGAGTGTTTTTTCAGTAGTAAATAGTGCAACCGATGTGACAAACCTCCAAGTTGATTTGGATAATTTGTCTCTTTGGTGTCAACAGTCACATCTCTCTCTTAATATTAAAAAATGCTTTCATATTACTCTTGCTAAAGCTCGTCATATCAGGCACACATCTTACTCTATTTCGAATACAATACTCAAGACTGTTGACGAAATCAAAAATCTTGGAGTTATATTTGATTCCAATTTATCTTTTAATAATCACATCAATTTTATTATATCTAATGCTTACTCAGTTTTAGGCTTTGTACGCCGGCACAGTACACATTTTACTGACCTATATACTCTAAAACTCCTTTTTTCGTCTTATGTTAGATCTCGACTGGAATATGCTGCGTTTATTTGGAAACCTTATTCACAGTTTTTGATAGATAGACTTGAACGTGTGCAAGAGGTTTTTTTTAAATTTGCTCTACGTTCTTTGAAATTTTCGGATCCCTTACCTTCTTAAAATTCGCGTTTGCTTCTTATAAGTCTTAAATCGCTCGATAAGAGAAGGACAGTTCTTTCACTTTCTTTTGTGGATGGTATAGTTAATGGCACTGTTGATTGTCCGTCTTTGCTCCAAAGAATTAATTTCCTTGTGCCATTTAGGACTTTACGTAATTTCAATCCATTCTATCCGGATAAACTCAAAACTAATTGTGCAAGAAATGCTCCTTTGTCGCGTGCACTTTGCGAATTCAACGATATCTCGAATTCTGTCTTCCTCGATTTTTCTTTATGTTGAGTTTCTCTGTCTTCTGCCTTGTGAAATTTGTTATTGTTAATTTATTTTCTGCTATCGTTAAGTTGTAGCTCTAAGTAGTCAGTAAGAACTTTGTTCATTGACTTATGAAATAAATAAATAAAGGACCGATTGTGTTGATCTGAATGATGTCGAATGCCGAATTTGGGGTTTCTGTCAAAACCATCGGTTCTTTGTTGTGTCTAGTAGTTTTGTTTTTATTGCAATGTATTCATTGTTTTATATATCGTTATCGCAATGATCAGTTGCTTTAGTTCTTTATTGCCCATTTCTTTAAAATCATCTAGAAGAATGTATTTAAATAATTTAACGTCAGACGATATTTTTAATTTTTTGATGCATCGATTGTCGGCTTCTACCCCAAGCCTATAAAATAAATGTCCTAAGTCAATTTTGTCATTAACAATCAGATCATCGATATTAATAATGCTACAAATCCTTTTTCCTTTTTTCAAAACTAATTTTGGTGCAATAAAGATGAGCTAGACATGTCTTTTAACCTCGTATTTATATAGCGCTTTATATACGTGTATTTTGAGCTTCATTTGTTTAATATCATCTTCTATATTACTGGAAACTTTTTGTTCATGGATCTAGTTGTTATATATATTTTGGGGTCAATTTCAATGGAAAGTCTTTTGAGGTCGTTTATATCAATGTGGGATAGCGCGTCCGCAATATAATCGTAATAAGCCTCTACATGGAATAGGGAAACTGTTTTCAACAACATGAAATTTGTGTTTGATTCATATGTCGTCACAAATGAGCTCTGTTGTTTCAACTCCTATCGTTCTGATTGTTTCTTGTCCAATTCCATTGATAGTACTTGTGTCATTAGTGTTTATTGTTGCTCGATTATTAATGTAGTTGATTTTAAAAATTGGTTTTCCGATTGTTGTTCATTTTGTAGCGTTCGAACGTTTCGGTTATTTTGTCCTGGGTTGTTGCTGTTTTTGTCTACCTCTATAGTTATGTCTACCATTATAGTTAGGAGAATTGTTTTAATATATTAATGTCTGCGTTCGCGAAAGTTTCTATGTCCGTTGCCTTGATGTCTATGCCGGTTTTAATTGTAATTTCTGTAAAAACGTTGTCATTGTTGGCTTCTATTATAAAACATAATATTAATCTGTTGATTTACAGCGTCATTATTAGCTTCCATAAATTTGGAAACTGCTGAATCTAAAGAGTCAAACTGACCACTTTTCATTATCATCTTTACCTCGGATTTTGAAGAATTGACTTTAAAGGCATCTACTGCCACTTGCGCAGAGTATGAGGATGCGAGCTCTGATGGTGCACCATCATAAATGTATGCAGTTTCTAACTGTTTTGTAAGGTTCTGAATTTCTGTACTAAAGCCATTAGCAGATTTTTGTCTTGTTTTATGTTTTTGATTTGGGCTTGTAGGGCTTTTGCTGATTCACCCTTACATTTGGTTGTTAGTTCATCTTTAATTTGGTCTATTGTTTATTCATTTGCTATAATTTTTCGGGAATCACCTTTTAATTTAGTTTTTACTAAGGACACTGCCAATTGTTCGTGTTGTCCCATAATTTGTCTAATGAATCAATAAAAGCTTGCAAATTTTGTGGTCGGCCATCGAAATCACCCACTATTGAAGCGGCTAACTTTAAAAATTCTGGCTGAGACATTATGGTTTTAGTTTTTTCGTGATAGGAAGGATAAGAAAAATCTTCACCTTTGTCGGAATCAGTGTCGGACTCACTTTGAGCTTCTGATGGGCTACTGTCCACTTGACTTAGGTCCAATACCATTGGTTCTTTTAGACTGTGGGATATACTCAGATATATTTTACGATTGATTAGAGTTCTTAAAGTTTGTCACTAATATCCCAATAAGATTTTGAAGCTAGATCCCTATAACTTTGTAGTAATTTTTCGTATTGAGCTCTTAAGGAGTCCATAATTCGATTCGCAATTTCCAATAACTCTGTTAGATGCTTCGTAATCGTCTCTGGTTTTATATATCGTTTCTTGTTAACTAGTTTATATGTTTTATTAAATTTTTGCTTTCACTTTCTAAAAAATTGCTAATAAGTGTCCATCGTTCCATTACTGAGAAACTGTTATGTAACGAAATGAATTTACACTTTATCTAAATCATTCGCTCTACTACTGTATTTCTTTTTAAGAATTTTATTGTGCCTGGCATAGAGGTTAAGGGCCAGTTCTATGCACGCAATAATTGTCAATATTAGGAGGAGAAGTTCTATTGGTCCCAAATTTGTCTGCTCTATTCGGGTTTCAATTTCATTAACAACATTTGCTTTGGGATCCTGAATTTTTGAATGTTGTCCACCCATAATAGTGAAAAGATCGATTTACACTTTAATACAATATTTACAAATTTATATATATATATAAAAAATAGTTCACTTATTTAGGTAGCCGCGAGGATTCGTGTCTTGCTACGCTAAATAGCTTACCATGCGTTTACTATTATACTAAAGTGCTGTTAAACACATCATAATTATAATAATTTTTTTTTTAAACCGGTTTTGCATTTTAAGCTTTAGTGATTCTTGCAACAACAGTAATTTACCAATTTGAGAAGAATTTTATTCAAATAATTTTGAATTAAGTTATAGAGAACGACAACTTTTGATAACCTTAAATTTTTTCGCAGGATATTTCTACAATTAGTTCGTAAAACGGATTTAGTATTGACAAGGCCCTTCAATGATTTTCCATACAATGTTACTTAATTAAACATCATCTTTTACTTCTACAATTCGGGAAACATTTAGAATGTTGAGCTCCACCTTGTGGGTAAGCCCAACGTAAGTTTTAGAACAAGCACTTACACTTGAAGATTTATAAGCCCTTTTGCTCTTTAATTGCTACAATCAAAATACTCTATTCTATACCTAATGATTAAATTCAATTGATTGAACATTGACCAATTTTACTGCAGTTTTAAAAATTACATAAATGTACACCGTCAAATTCCTCACAACATAAAAGAGCCGAGCAATGCTCAGTATTGTCATGAATAATGTGTGCTGTTACAGCAATGTAACTGACATTAGTGGAAAACGCTAAACCATCGGTAGTAAAGTATACCGCAAACGTCTGCAGACACGTGGAATAAGCTTTTACGAAAGCAATGGAATTGAAACACTGGGACACCATTTCTACAAGTTTAACCATCACTTCTGTACTTCTTCTTTGACCCTATCACTGCGAATTTACCAACAAATTTTGGTTTTATTTATACTTTGAGTTTAGACGCTCAAAACTTCAGAACATTTATCTTGCAATCTCCACACGATTATATTTTTACAAATAACTTAAGTAACTGGGCAAATTAATGCAATAACACAATTACATTAAGCCCAAAATCGGGTTTGAAATGAATCATTCCAAAACCGTTAATAATGTCTTATTCGCATTTCCTCTGACAGTTCATTTATAACGTATGTTTTGTACGAGGGCTTAACTGCCATCTATTAGTATACCACTGTCAAATTTTGTGTAAGATGAGTCATTTAGTTTATGCTTGACAGCGATGAAAGCAGATAACCTCTTGACTTTTAACAACCGTGTAAAAAAGAGAATTAGCATTATTTTTTGCGTAAAAACCATCACTGAAACAAAGAAAAGGCTTGATAAATACTATAAAGCCACTACACCATCAATGGTTAAGAAGTGGTTTACTCAGTTCCGTTGTGGTCGTATCAGCAAAAGTTACTCCAAACGTTCAGGTCACCCAAATGAGGTCCGTACAATAGAAATCGTCGTTAAAAACCACGGAATGAAATCGGTTGCGTAAAAACCATCACTGAAACAAAGAAAAGGCTTGATAAATACTATAAAGCCACTACACCATCAATGGTTAAGAAGTGGTTTACTCAGTTCCGTTGTGGTCGTATCAGCAAAAGTTACTCCAAACGTTCAGGTCACCCAAATGAGGTCCGTACAATAGAAATCGTCGTTAAAAACCACGGAATGAAATCGGATGGCCGGATAATGAAAGTGAGTGAGTTGGTTGAGATTGTTGGCTTCTTAACAGAGCGGATTCATAACATTTTCCACAAATGTTTGGATATGAAAAAGCCGCGATTGCTCACACTCGACCATAAGCGCGGGTACACACTTGTGTTATCACCAATGCAAAGTCTATGTATTGGGATGCGAATTGCTACCACATTCAGCATATTCTCAACATTTAGCTCCATAAGACTATTTTCTACTTCAAATGAAAAGGCCATCACAGAAGGAATAGCCTATTTTGAAAGTGTTGAGAAAATCTATTATTTGGAAAGAATAAACAAATTGGAAAATCGCTGTAATAAATGTAAAGAGTTAAAAAGAGACTGTGTTGAGATGTAGAACCCTTTTTTCCAAAAAAAAAATATTTTAATCAAAAATCCTCTCACTTATTAAACCGCCCTCTTATTAATTGTGTTGACGTTTAATTGTCAGCGTCAATAATACGCCAACACGTTTGTCAGGGCTGTTATTTTTTGATGCGTTCGAGAAAATATGTTACGTTGAAACGCATTTCGTTTATGATTTTGGTCAAAGCGAAATTAAAAAGGGCATAGAGCACAAATATAATGGATACATGTGATATATTCGAGACTGATAAAAATTGAATTGTAAATAGAAGTATTAATTTCTAAACAACAATATGTAGGCAAATTAAAAAGAGATATTTTTAACAGCAGAAACAAGTTTAGATCTAACTTCTTTAGCAAATAGTTTAGTTCCCAGCTTTTTTCCAATCTTATCGAGGAAATTCTTCTTCTTTTTAGCACAACAAAATTTGCATAACATTAAAATTAATTATAAATACATGAATTCAAATAGTCAAAAATACATGAAAATTAAATGAAATCATACAGGTATATTTTAAAAACTAATTTATAACTAAGACTTAAACTAATGTTGACGGTCAGTCTTGGCAATTGGTAAAACAAACGACTTTCCAGAGTTAAGACAAAGACCGTTTCTCTTGGACCACTGCTCAATGGAGTAAATATCTTGCCTAATAGCTAGCTAATAAGCAGTGGCCGCTGTGGTCGAGTGGGTAACGGTGCGTGCTTTTACTCGATATGCCGCTGGGTTCGAGATTCGAATCTCAGCGAGGGCAAGTAAAATCTAAATCCTAGAAAATATTTTTCTAATAGCGGTCACTCCTCGGTAGGCAATGGCAAACCTCCGAGGGTATTTCTGCCTTGAAAAAGCTTCTCATAAAATACGTCTGCCGTTCGGAGTCGGTACAAAATTGTAGGTCCATCCATTTGTTGTAGAATATAAAGACGCACACTACAAATGGTAGGAAAAGCCCGTCCAAACACTGAGCAATATAGTGTAAGCGCCAACTTATTATTATTATTATTAAGCTGGCATTCCCTAAAAATGTCATTGATGAAAAGGCTAAATAAAAGGGGACCAAAAATTAAACCCTGAGGAATACCAGAGGTAAGTTTTCCTACCCTAACGCGTTGATGCCAGTCCGTTAGGTAGCTCTTTATAAGCTTCACAGAATTTTCATCAAACTCAAAGTAGTGCTTAAGCTTATTACATAAAATAAGATGATTTACCGAGTCAAATGCTTTTGAGAAATCGAGCAAGCAAAGTAACGTTAACTGGTTGTTACCAAAAGGCAACCTAATATAATCTAGAATGTTAAGCATATATTATGTTTGAGGATATGCGTATTAATTTGCTCAGCTAATAATGATTCAAAAACCTTAGAGAGCGATGGCAAGGTGCTAATAGGCCGATAATCGCAAGGGGCACTGGGAGATGATTTCTTTGCCACCGGCAATTTTCTAAGCGTTTGGGAAACAGAAGGTTGTAATACAGTGATTGATAACATGCGTTAGAATGCTACTTATGTATATAAGGTAAAACAATTTTAATAAATTTAAATGGTAGGCAGTCCTCTCCAGCTGCATTTGACTTAATATTTATAATATATCTAATGACATTACACTTAGAAAGAGAGACAAATTTAAACATAGGCCCAGCAAATTTAGAAGTCGCTGGTGGAATGAAGTGAATGAAATGAAGACGAGGTACAATAGATGCGGGAGAGTTAATGAAGGAGTCATTAAAATCGTCAACATTTAATTTACAATCAGATACAGAACGATCACGTTTACGAACATTTCTAATGTTACGCCACAAAACATATGATGGGAGCGAGGGGACTAATTTTGACGTGAAAAACTTTCTCTTTTCCATTCTGATTGCATATGTGGCCTTGTTTCGTGCACATTTAAACGATACCAAATTGGAGTCAATTGGCTTACTTTTCCATTCTGTGTGCAGTTTATTTCTGTTTCAACTTTTTCATTGAACCATGACAGGACGTAGATACGTTCTTACTTTTACGGACAGGATCAAACAAATTAAAAGCATTTAATAAATTGTCATTAAGGAAACTAAGCTTGTCAATTACAGTAGCAAGACGCCAACAGTCACACCAGTTATTACACGAGAGATGTAAATATAGAGAGTCAAAATTTAAGTGCTTATAATCCCTAAACATAAAATTATTGCTACTACTAGGACGGTCAAAAACAATGTCAATAGTACAGAATATAAGATCATGGTCCGAAATGAAGGGTAGCTGGTTTAAAACAATAGTTGGGTCAGAAACTATAAAATAGTCAAGTAGGCTAGACTTAGAGTTATTCCCATTCCATGTAGATACGGTCGTATTAAGGAGTGAGATACCAAGTCCGTCTATATCATCAGTAAAACGTTTTGAATCAGAAGTAAGAAGCTTTATGTTGAAATCTCCGCATATAATTATGTCTACGGCCACAGATGATATAACATCGAAAAATGGTGACAGACAATCGGACTTATGCGGGTTATATTTATACACAAGAAACTAAGACTCTTGTAGACAAACTAAACTATTCAACAAGAATATATTCTACGTCGCTTCCTTTAGATTTACATATAAGCTTGCATTCAAATGGCTTTTATAGTATATTGCCACACCTCCGCCCCTTCTACCAAACCGGTCATTTCGAATTAGGTTATAGTTTCTTAAACTATAGCTCACGTCACTAACATCAGAAACCAAGTTTCGGACACACAAAATACATCAACAGAAGTATATTCAAAAACATTTCTTACCACATCAATTTTAATAAAACTAAGGCTGCGTGCATTAAAATGCACAATGTTAAATCCATCAAAGCGCATACATAAAACATTTAACATCGCCAGACTGTTGCCATCTTTACTACTTTTGACAGCCATAAATTAGAACAAAGAACATAAAGGCAAACAAACAAAAGAAAGTTCAGAAAACTTAAAATATAACATAAGAATAAAAACAACTAATCTAAAAATTCTCTGCTTTACAGCAACTCTGCAGTTCAAACTGATTCTCGATTTTCAGCGCATCCAGCTCCTTCTCCTTTCGTACATACACAACGCCCGCAAAGTGAATACCGATACCCAATTTCCAACACGGCGCAACTTAATAGCCTCTTAAAGGAGTTTTCTATTATTAACAGAGAGGCTTTCATTTATTGTAAATTGACCCCCAAGTCCAATATCATTAAGAGAAATAGGCTTCTTTGTAATCTTTCTGTACTCTCTAAACGCTGCTAATGTGCGGTTTCGATTAAGAGGTGAGTGAAATTTTACTGACAAATTTGATTGAAGATTTTCCCCCTCAACGTACGGTAAACCAAAATCAACGGCGTCGGCACTAAAACCAACAGATCCCTTCTCTCGCTGACTGTCTATTTGTTGGCTCAGTGAGCTCAGTTTATTTTCAAGAGTACTCACATGCAGTGCGCATTTGCGCGGCAGTTTCTGTGGTCTTTGTTGTAAGCAATACAATTTCTTCGTATATTCGCTTTGCAGGGTTATTCTCGATGTCTGCTAGCTTTGATGAGAAACCTTCAAACATCGATTGCAGCTTCTCAGTTTGACTCTGCACTTTCTCTTCTAAGTCTCTTAGAGCTGTAAGTACCGAAGATAGAGCTCTCATCCAACTTTGCTGCTTTGTTAGTCGCACGAGGAGAGCATTTACTTGAGCGGCGCTTAAGAGTTGCAGAGGAAGACGAAGACGAAGACATCACTCAATAGCTACGATATGTTTTGCTTTTATTTTTATCACACAGAGTTCAAAGCAACCAAACAAATAGCACAGACAAATGCATGTTACAATGCAATTAAAATGAGTGCAGAATCACAATTATAGTTCAGAAACTAACAGAGAATTTAGTTATAAATGTGCAGATATAACAAAAGCCAGTCTGTTTACTTTCATTTGACAGTTCATAAGTGAATTTTTGGTTTGCCGATACATTTTAGATGTATGCATTCTTTCTTTTAGATATATGCGGTACTTTCTCGATACATTTTTGGTACCTCTTAAGTTTGCTTTGATGCCCTTGCCGGTAAATTTTTATAAGATGTCTGTTTTTGTATATTTTCGGTATATGTTCGGTATTTTCTCGGATAATTTTTTATACATTTTCGATACGTTTTTACAATTGTACTTTCTCGGAATGTTTTTGATGTACTATCACAACTTAGAAGATTTATGTTTGTTAGGAGGGCCGTGCGCACGGGAAGCCGGGTGGGGTTTAGGGGTTGAACATTAAGTTAACGTGTATGAAAATTGGTGCTTCGTACTCATCAAATTTTATTCGTAAATTAAAATTCAATCCAAAACCCCCCATGGGCTTAGTACTGTGCACGGCCTTGTTTGCTAGAAGAAGTTTTCTATTATTTTGGTACATTTTCGCAACATAGCCGGTATAAAATACCTAAATGATGTATTTTTGTATATAGATTTTTGGTATACTTTCGTACTTCATCGGTACATTTTCGATACGTTTTGGCAACATAGCCGGTATATATTTGCTAGATGTGTTTTCTTTAGGTTTGTGGTACTTCTTCGGTACATTTTCGATACCTTCTCAGATGGATTTGATATCCTTGCCGATACGTTTTTGCTGGATGTATTTTTATTTGGTACTTTCTCGGTACATTTTCGGTGCCTTTTGAGTTGGTTTTGGTATCCTTGCCGAAACGTACTTGCTAGATAAATTTTTCTTAGTTATTTCGGCATATTTATAAAATATTATCAGAACGAAATCACAACTTTCCCGGTAAGATTAAGAAAGATATATTTTTATAATAGATTTTCGGTACATTTTCGGTTCTTTTAGGGTTAACTATCGAAACATTTTCCGTTGGTCCTGGGACCCTTGTTGGTTGGTTTTAGCTAGAATGAATTCGCCTTTAAACTAATTGTCATTTAATGGAAAATAATGGAAAATACGAACATAATGAAAATATATCCAAAATTTGTAAAAAAATTCCACTGCTATTATTTTGAACACATACTACATAAATAAGCATGTCCATTGTACAGTGCCTTGTATGTGTTTATGAATATACATATTTTTATATGTACATATGTACATATATGTATTTATCTACATACATACATATAAGCGTCAACAATTGAGCTACCACAACCTCTTTTTTAGTAAGAGTCAACGAAAATTTGGCAAATAAAGCACGGTATATTAAGCGAAACAAACAAAAACGCTTGCGCTAACAAATACAAACATCAACATACATTTGTACGTATGTATATATATACATGATTAGTACCTCCAAAAGAAATAAGATATGTATGCAGATATAATCTAAAGAAGATAGGTAAATTTCGAAACAGCAATGAGATATTTTTGAACAAAGAAAACTTACAGCGGGCGTTAAGTAAGAGCAAGTACACATACGAACTGCATCTGAAGTGGAACTCAATTAGCTATTCGAGCTCAAAAACACCTCCCGACGAAATAATTTGGACTAGTTGCTGAGGAGTGCCTTAAGTTAGGTTTAAGTCTCACAGCCTCTTTTGGAAAATGTGCTGGTTTATAAATTATCCTTAAAATAATTGAGTTTACAAATTTTAAACTCACCCAAGGCAGATGCAAGCCAGTAGTGGACTAATTCTTTTATGCTTTGAATTCTCTTAGCATAAGGGTAGCTTTTGCGACAGTGGTTTTCATGAGGAATTGCAGAGATTGAAAGTGAAAGTTCATAGGCAAAAATAAAATATATAAACGAAAAGAAAAACGAACATCAGCTGCTCTAGCAAAATAGAGAATACAAAATGGTGGCGACGACCAAAAAAAAAATTACCTAGTTGTTTTTTTTTTGTGGACTGCTTTTCAAAATCATGTGCTCATCGCCTGCCAAGGCGAATTTATAAAGGTGGTGTCAATGGCGAAAAGGCACACTCGTGGCATTTGAGAATGTCATGGAAAATGAGGAGGAGAAGAAAAACCAGATTTGACATTTCTCATTTCATTTATTTATTAAGTCAATGGTAACAAACCTTACTGACTAGCTAAAAGAAAATTTATTATTACTTAATTAACAGCTAGGATAAAACAAAAGTTAATTGCCTACATAATAGGACTAAATGCGTGACCCAAATAGTGACCTTATGAGGGGGGCGAAGCGATAGTACTCCGATCTTAGAATATCAATATGAAATAAATTATGAAAACGGAGTGTTCTATTTGGAATATTAATACTTAACAGGCGAACAAGATCTGTACAGTCAATGGTTCCGGAGATAATATCATAAATAAACATTAAACTTTGAGTGAATCGTCTGACTACAAGCGACATAATATTGATCATCATGCACCTTGCACTATGCGGTGGCAGGGAAATTTCAAAATGAAGTGGTTGAAGAGCGAAACGCAGAAACTTACGTTGAATTCTTTCAATTCTAAAAGAGTGTGAAGAGTACATCGAATTCCAGATGACTGAAGCATACTCCAGTTTCGATCGCACTAAAAAATTATATAAGATTTTTCTAGTGTAGGGGTCTTTGAAATCATTAGCAAAGCGCCGCAAAAAATCGAGGTTTGCAAACGTCTTAGGAATAATAAAATTAATATGGTGAGCGAACGTAAAAGACGAGTAAAAAATTACGCCAAGATCACGAAATTCTTTAACAGAAGCAAGTTCTATTGTTGATACTGAAAAATTTTAAGAGTGCGCATTCATGGACCTGGAAAAAGTCTCGTGACATTTACTAATATTAAGATGTAGTTTCTTTTGGAGTGCCCATGCGTTCAGAGAGGTCTAATCTTCCTGTATCCAATTTAGTATTCTCAATTTCAACAAAGGATATTCTATTTGACAAGTATGATTTAAGCCATGATAGATTAACTGAATAGAATACTAGATTTTCAAGTTTTCCTAAAAGTGTTTTGTGTGAAACTGTGTCAAATGCTTTAGAGAATTCGGTGTATAAGGTTTTAACTTGACACCCACTCTGGAACGCGGAAACACAAAACTGAGAGAAAATTTCAAGATTTGTAACAGTAGACCGTCCTCCAACAAAACCATGCTGACATGGATCTATATATCCTTTAGAAGCTAACGCTAACTTCTCTTTAATTACCTTCTCGAAAAGTTTGGAACAATTCGATAACTTAGATATTGGTCTGTAATTTGTTACCTCATTCTTATTACCAGATTTGAAAATTGAGGTAATAAATGCTAATTTCCTACGGTCGATGAAAACGCCTGTACTTAATGAAGAATTGAAAATATGACATAGTGGTTTACAAAAAAAAGCAGACAGCCGAACAATGTCTTTTTTCATTTTTCAGTATTTTGAAGGGAGGAAATACCACTAATCACTATGTTCAGGCCAGCAGCCTGAACCAGTTTACTTCTGGGTAACTTCCACGGATTTTCCCTGGCTGATTTACTGCTGCCTGCCATTGGCTTAAAAAAATGTTCCATCGATTTAACGGGAAAATTTTGCGCGGCCACTCCGTTTTTGGACCGACCAGCAGCAGGCAGCAGTTTTTGATCACCAGCGACCGCCAGCCTACATATGGAAATCCCTAATAAGTGTAAGTCATATTTTTCTACTTTAAGATTTTCTACTTTGATATAGATTCCCATTTGTTAATAAACAAATATATATATTTGACCATTCGTCTAATACGAATTACTTTTCTTTTTATTTAAAAACGGACTGCCCACGAGACCAAGGGAATTGCGGCAGTTTCGTCCACACTAAAAGGGTTGACCATATTTCCTGAGTCAACTACGAAATTGGATGTGAAAAAATTAGCAGCAAAGCATCAATACATTCTGAGACATTTTTATCACTGAAAATTGTACTCCAATTAAATATAGATATAAGCAAGTTAAGAGAGACAAAATTAGCATTCTTGAATTTATAGGAGCGGGTATTTGGATAAGAATTATTCTTAGGTACAATATCAAAGAACTCTAATTTTAAAGATAAGGGAACATGATGCATGTCTGACTTACAAATTCGTAAATGACACTCAGTCAAATTAGAAATAAAATTTTCATAAATAAAAATAAGATCTTGTTTACATATGAATTTATCTGAGCAAGATTAAAACTAAATAGACTATCTAAGAAATTAATTTCATGAGCATAATTAACATTAGTTTGATACAAATTTTGATCAAAAAATTCACAGCGTGATGTGACTAAAAATACATCTTTAGCTTTACAGGGCAATTCTGGCAAAGATTGCTAAAGTCTTTCGAAAAATAATCGAAAGACGGGTGGCAAGTCGGTTTGAAAATGTTTGGCTATTTTAGCACCGTAAGTATTACGAAAAAAGCTCTCTCGTTCACCACATGTGGTAAAAAGCTATTTTGACAGCAGATTTTAAATAGCTGTATAACTACAAAATAGTGCATTTTAGTAAAATATGTATGTATAAATATGATGTATATGATGTATTTTGGAACGATTTTCCGTCGATCCTTGTCAAATTTGGTTTTGAAACAACCCGGTTTCGGCGTTGTGCCATATTCAGTGTTATTTTTCGTTCGAGAACGACTATACATCAACTTTCAACCTTGTCGGAGTAAAAAAACAACAAAAAAATGATGTATATGGACTAGCGTTAACTTTATACTACTTTTACTGTTCAGCTACAATGAAATGAATTCCACCTGCGCATTTCTTTTATACTACTTATATTTTGAAGTGGCTTTTGTTCGTGACACCACTTCTTAGGATTGGCTTCGCCGATTTTCGTGATTTTTTCTTTAGATAAACAACTTTTGACCCCCACAATGTTTTAAGATAAAAAAAATTTAAAGTGTCTTAGAAAAGGATATATAGGCCTTTCAAATCGTATGAAACCCCTGCTGCTGATGTGTGTGTGTCCATACATGAGAGCGCTTTTGCTTTACGTTAAAGAATATTGCCTACTTTTAGGAGTAACCTAACCATCCATTTGTTTTTTGATTTTTCAGGGTGGTGTATTTATTTATATGTAGTGATACAAACTTTTGTGCATGATATACAAAATTATTCTGTGATTGAAGTAAATAATATATTGGCATATAAGAAAAAAGCGGATTTCAATAACAATGAATACTCAAGAAGAATAGTCTGAAAGAAATGAATCTTCTCAAGAATGATTTAAAAATGAATGAAAAGAATGATATAAAAATATTTAAAAATTAAAAATTGTGTATTGTGTATTGTGTATCATGTAAACTTTGCAAGTTGAGAGCATTGTTTTAATTTATCACTCCTTAGTGTTTTACTGGCGAGGAATAAAACAAAAAGCTGGGGGTGGGTCTGCTTTGACTTTCTTTTACTTTGAGTAAACGTTATAATAAATAATTTTTCTCAGATATTCGATATTTGAGCATATGTACATAAGTATATATGTAAGTATCTATGTATGTACATATGTATATTGAAAATAGAGAAAATCAAAAGCGAAAGCGAATAAGCCCAGTGCTCAACTAATCTGATCTAATTTTTTTTATCAAGTTAATGGTGGCATGGCATAAAATAAAAAATATACAGTGGCGGACAAAGAAATAGAGACACGGCGTATTAACAAACTTCGACTTTTTTTCATTTGTGAAGTTGTTGAAAAATCCCTTTAATTTTTTTAATTTTTGTTTGCTGGCGGTGTTACGCATTTTCTTCCATACAAAGTGTGCGTAAAATGGGTAACACCGCAAGAAAAAAAATAAAAAATCAGCAAGATTTGTTAGCACCTTCACATTTGCACTTAATTGCACCGAAATGTATTGGGCTACAAAACTGTAACATACCAATATTTGTACCTAGCACAACCCAACAAACATTCGGGCTTGAGTACAGTTTGAGCACAAGTTGAATACTAAGGTTTTCTTAATCTCCAACGTTAGTCCTGAAGTGTGCCTCAAGTTGAGAATCCTAGCTTTCTCAACAAAAAAGGGCATTTTTTGGGTATGAATTTCTCAAACGTTTAAGAAAGGTTGGAAAATTTGCATGGTACCGCATTAAAACTACGCATTTCTCAAAGGTGTTGGAGAAAATTTTTTGTGATGTTTGCTGGGAAAGTAAACATGCTTACGCGTATGGATGTACAAAAAAGCGCAAACACACATATGTGAACTCTTCTTAAAAGAGCTTAAAAGAGCTGGTGCTGCGTCTGTTTAATGCGATAATAAACACAGCAACAAATTCGTCTCACAAGTTTGATTTTTGTACATACATACATACAAATGTTGTAACATACTTACATACATACATATGTATATTGCATATTGAGAAAATCAAATTTTTTTCCTGCTCGCGAAGATGTATTATTTGTTTTCAGTAAGTAGGTACATGTGTATGTATGTTGGTTTTTTCCAAGGCGAATTCATACAAGGTGGTTATTTGATTTTTTTAGTGCGTTTGTGTCTAGAATTGTCAATTTTGATTGTTCTACTGCGTTTCAAAATCCAAGCCGCAAAATCAAAAACAAAATAAATTTGGACTACTGATATCACCTTATTGATCCGCCTTTGTTTTTTCTTTACCGCTATTTGGTGCCGACTGTATGTCTCCAACGATTTTCTTTTTAATTGCCCTAGGACATGTACATATGTTTATGCAATAAATAAACATTCAAGTTAGTCTTCTTTGCATCCGCGAATAGAATCGTTCTCTTCCGTTTTTGTGATACTTTTGAAAAGCACTATGCCTATAGCTCGAAAAAACCTTAATAGGAAAACTCCTGTCGCGTATAGAATGAATCGATTAAGACAAAGTCTATCGCGAGTGCCACGTAATTTTACAACGCGATGTGCCTTTTTCTACCAAAGTGAAATTGATTATTTAAGCTTTGCTGATATTCAAATTGGTGGCATGAGCAACATATGTACGCAGTGTAATTCAAAAAAATGGGGAAATGAAGCTACTGGACTATGTTGTGCTGGTGGAAAAACTATGTTGCCAAGACTACAAGAACCAACAGAATCTTTAAAATCGTTGATTCTCTGCGTCCAGCCATTTTCTCAACTACGCTCGGAAATATAACACCTTATTTCAAATGACTTCCTTTGGGGCAAATGAAGTAATAGAGGAAAACTTCATGGCGACATTCAAAATTCAAGGACAAGTATACCACCGCATCGTGTCCTTACTTCCCACTAACGGTAACGGTCCCAAATTTTTGCAGATTTATTTTGTTTCGGAGGCCGATCAACTATCAACGCGATTGCACATGATACCCAACCTTAAAGCAGAAGTTATCGAAACAATTAAAGAGGCATTGCAAAATCAAAGTTGTTATGTTTCGAGCTTCAAATACAATTTGGAAAACAACGCTTTGAATGAAACTGATGACTTCCGTTTAATAATACACGCAGATCGCCCAGTTTTAAATGATCATAGGGGACGGTACAACATTCCAACTGTTAATGAGGTAGCAGTCCTCTTGGTTGACGAGGATAAGGGTCCACGAGACATCGTTTTGCATTGCCGCGATGGTCGATTGAAACGGGTTTCTGAATTGCATCGTGCATATGATCCTCTTTAGTACTCTCTGATGTTTCCGTCGGGAGATGACGGATATCACTTAAATATTTTACAGCAAAATACTTCCAACCACAGTCAACCAAAGACTGTGTCCTGTATGCAATACTATGCCTACCGCTTTATGATAAAAGAAAACTGTTTGAATCATTTGCACTTCTTTAAAAATTTGCTGAATCAGTATTCTGTGAACATTATGGCTAAGATGATAGCCGAAAGATTAAATTTCATTCGGTGCAATCAAAACCAATATTTTTGGAGAGGTTAAATGTCACATTCTCTCAGTAGAATAGCAAAAACGTGGCTTGCCACATTGCCATATTATACTATGGCTACAAACTCAAATCCAACCAAACGAAATCGATGACATAATTTGCGCAGAATTACCTGACAAAGATCGCGATCCGGTATTATTCGAAATTGTAAAAATATGGTGCATGGTCCGTGCGGAGCAAATAACACGGCGTCACATTGCATGCAGAAAGGTAAATGCTGCAATGCCAGCAAATTTCATTACAATTTCTGAACATAAATTACATATGTATATTCTATACTACTTATATTTTGAAGTGCCTTTTTTTCGTGACGCCACTTCTTAGGATTGGCTTCGCCGATTTTCGTGATTTTTTCTTTAGATAAACAACTTTTGACCCCCACAATGTTTTAAGATAAAAAAAAATTTAAAAAGTGACTTAGAAAAGGATATATAGGCCTTTCAAAATCGTATGAAACCCCCTGCTGCTGATGGGTGTGTGTGTTAAAGAATATTGCCTACTTTTAGGAGTAACCTAACCATCCATTTGTGTTTTGATTTTACAGGGTGGTGTATTTATTTATATGTAGTGATACAAACTTTTGTGCATGATATTCTGTGATTGAAGTAAATAATCTATTGGCAGATAAGAAAAAAGCGGATTTCAATAACAATGAATACTCAAGAAGAATAGTCTGAAAGAAATTAATCTTCTCAAGTTGATTAAAAAATGAATTAAAAGAAAATTTTAAAATTAAAAATTGTGTATTGTGTATTATTGAGCACACAACAACACAACCTCTTTAAACTCATGTAAACTTTGCAAGTTGAGAGTATTCAAAATACAAAATGGGTGATTTTTGTTCATTGCATTGTTTTAATTTAACACTCCTTAATGTTCTGCTGCCGAGGAATAAAACAAAAAGCTGGGGGTGGGTCTGCTTTGACTTTCTTTTACTTTGAGTAAACGTTATAATAAATAATTTTTCTTAGATGTTCGATATTTGAGCATATGTACATAAGTATCTATGTAAGTATCTACATATGTATATATGTACATATGTATATTGAAAATTGAGAAAATCAAAAGCGAATAAGCCCAGTGCTCAACTAATCTGATCTAATTATTTTATCAAGTTAATGGTGTCATGGCAGAAAATAAAAAATAGACAGTGGCGGACAAAGAAATAGAGACACGACGTATTGACAATCTTCGACTTTTTTTCATTTGTGAATTTGTTGAAAAATCCCTTTAATTTTTTTAATTTTTGTTTGCTGGCGGTGTTACGCATTTTCTTCCATACAAAGTGTGCGTAAAATGGGTAACACCGCAAGAAAAAAATAAAAAATCAGCAAGATTTTTTAGCACCTTCACATTTGCACTTAATTGCACCGAAATGTATTGGGCTACAAAACTGTAACATACCAATATTTGTACCTAGCACAACCCAACAAACATTTGGGCTTGAGTACAACTTAAGCACAAGTTGAAAACTAAGCTTTTCTCAATCTCCAACGTTAGTCCTGAAGTGTACCTCAAGTTGAGCATCCTAGCTTTCTCAACAAAAAAGGGCATTTTTTGGGTATGAATTTCTCAAACGTTTAAGAAAGGTTGGAAAATTTGCATGGTACCGCATTAAAACTACGCATTTCTCAAAGGTGTTGGAGAAATATTTTTGTGATGTTTGCTGGGAAAGTAAACATGCTTACGAGTATGTATGTACAAAAAAGCGCAAACACACAAATGTGAACGCTTCTGCCTACTGTGTTTGTTCTCCTGCCTGACTTTGTTTTTAATAGCGTTAACGGAACTTAGTACAAAGCAAGAACAAAACACCTGCTTGCACGTGAGCACATAGCGCTAAACACACGAAACAAATGAGAACGCATTTGCTCTCATGACTGTTTTGCTGTTCAGAGTATGCAAAATCCAATATGAAGCAAGCTAAATTTGTTTATCACTTCCTGCTAAAATCACGCTTAAAAGAGCTGGTGCTGCGTCTGTTTAATGTTTTTTTTCTTTGAGTAAATGCAATAATAAAGACAGCAACAAATTCGTCTCACAAGTTTGATTTTTGTACATACATACATACAAATGTTGTAACATACTTACATATGTATGTATGTATATTGCATATTGAGCAAATCAAATTTTTTTCCTGCTCGCGAAGATGTATTATTTGTTTTCAGTTTTTTTCTAAGTAGGTACATGTGTATGTATGTTGGTTTTTTCCAAGGCGAATTCATACAAGGTGGTTATTTGATTTTTTTAGTGCGTTTGTGTCTAGAATTGTCAATTTTGATTGTTCTCATTGGCTGTTCGAAGTTATATTTCACTCTTTCTTTACAATTAGCCTACTGAGTTTCAAAAACCAAGCCGCAAAATCAAAAACAAAATAAATTTGGACTACTGATATCACCTTATTGATCCGCCTTTGTTTTTTCTTTACCGCTATTTGGTGAAGACTGTATGCCCCCAACGATTTTTTTTTAATTGCCCTAGGACATGTACATACATATGTTTATGCAATAAATAAACATTGAAGTTAGTCTTCTTTGCATCCGCGAATAGAATCGTTCTCTTCCGTTTTTGTGATACTTTTGAAAAGCACTATGCCTATAGCTCGAAAAAACCGTAATAGGAAAACTCCTGTCGCGTATAGAATGAATCGATTAAGACAAAGTCAATCACGAGTGCCACGTAATTTTACAATGCGATGTGCCTTTTTCTACCAAAGTGAAATTGATTATTTAAGCTTTGCTGATATTCAAATTGGTGGCATGAGCAACATATGTATGTATGCAGTGTAATTCAAAAAAATGGGGAAATGAAGCTACTGGACTATGTTGTGCTGGTGGAAAAACTATGTTGCCAAGACCGCAAGAACCAACAGAATCTTGAAAATCGTTGATTCTCTGCGTCCAGCCATTTTCTCAACTACACTCGGAAATATAACACCTTATTTCAAATGACTTCCTTTGGGGCAAATGAAGTAATAGAGGGAAACTTCATGCCGACATTCAAAATTCAAGGACAAGTTTACCACCCTCATCGTGTCCTTACTTCCCACTAACGGTAACGGTCCCAAATTTTTGCAGATTTATTTTGTTTCGGAGGCCGATCAACTATCAACGCGATTGCACATGATACCCAACCTTAAAGCAGAAGTTATCGAAACAATTAAAAAGGCATTGCAAAATCAAAGTTGTTATGTTTCGTGCTTCAAATACAATTTGAAAAACAACGCTTTGAATGAAACTGATGACTTCCGTTTAATAATACACGGAGATCGCCCAGTTTTAAATGATCATAGGGGACGGTAGAACATTCCAACTGTTAATGAGGTAGCAGTCCTCTTGGTTGACGAGGATAAGGGTCCACGAGACATCGTTTTGCATTGCCGCGATGGTCGATTGAAACGGGTTTCTGAATTGCATCGTGCATATGATCCTCTTCAGTACCCTCTGATGTTTCCGTCGGGAGATGACGGATATCACTTAAATATTTTACAGCAAAATACTTCCAACCACAGTCAACCAAAGACTGTGTCCTGTATGCAATACTATGCCTACCGCTTTATGATAAAAGAAAACTGTTTGAATCATTTGCACTTCTTTAAAAATTTGCTGAATCAGTATTCTGTGAACATGATGGCTAAGATGATAGCCGAAAGATTAAATTTCATTCGGTGCAATTAAAACCAATATTTTTGGAGAGGTTAAATGTCACATTCTCTCAGTAGAATAGCAAAAACGTGGCTTGCCACATTGCCATATTATACTATGGCTACGAACTCAAATCCAACCAAACGAAATCGATGACATAATTTGCGCAGAATTACCTGACAAAGATCGCGATCCGGTATTATTCGAAATTGTAAAAATATGGTGCATGGTCCGTGCGGAGCAAATAACACGGCGTCACCTTGCATTCAGAAAGGTAAATGCTGCAATGCCAGCGAATTTCATTAAAATTTCTGAACATAAATTACATATCTTCTATACTACTTATATTTTGAAGTGCCTTTTTTTCGTGACGCCACTTCTTAGGATTGGCTTCGCCGATTTTCGTGATTTTTTCTTTAGATAAACAACTTTTGACCCCCACAATGTTTTAAGATAAAAGTGTCTTATCAAAGGATATAAAGGCCTTTCAAAATCGTATGAAACCCCCTGCTGCTGATGTGTGTGTGTGCATACATGAGAGCGCTTTTGCTCTACGTTAAAGAATATTGCCTGACTTTAGGAGTAACCTAACCATCCAATTGTGTTTTGATTTTACAGGGTGGTATATTTATTTATATGTAGTGACACAAACGTTTGTGCATGATATACAAAATTATTCTGTGATTGAAGTAAATAATCTATTGGCAGATAAGAAAAAAGCGGATTTCAATAACAATGAATACTCAAGAAGAATAGTCTGAAAGAAATGAATCTTCTCAAGAATGATTAAAAAATGAATGAAAAGAAAAATTAAAAATTGTGTATTGTTTATTATTGAGCACACAACAACACAACCTCTTTAAACTCATGTAAACTTTGCAAGTTGAGAGTATTCAAAATACAAAATGGGTGATTTTGTTCATTGCATTGTTTTAGTTTATCACTCCTTAATGTTCTGCTGCCGAGGAATAAAACAAAAAGCTGGGGTGGGTCTGCTTTGACTTTCTTTTACTTTGAGTAAACGTTATAATAAATAATTTTTCTCAGATGTTCGATATTTGAGCATACATACACACATAAGTATATATGTATGTACTTATGTATGTATATTGAAAATTGAGAAAATCAAAAGCGAATAAGCCCAGTGCTCAACTAATCTGATCTAATTATTTTATCAAGTTAATGGTGTCATGGCAGAAAATAAAAAATAGACAGTGGCGGACAAAGAAATAGAGACACGACGTAGTGACAAACTTCGACTTTTTTTCATTTGAGAAGTTGTTGAAAAATCCCTGTAATTTTTTAATTTTTGTTTGCTGGCGGTGTTACGCATTTTCTTCCATACAAAGTGTGCGTAAAATGGGTAACACCGCAAGAAAAAAATAAAAAATCAGCAGGATTTTTTAGCACCTTCATATTTGCACTTAATTGCACCGAAATGTATTGGGCTACAAAACTGTAACATACCAATATTTGTACCTAGCACAATCCAACAAACATTTGGGCTTGAGTACAATTTGAGCACAAGTTGAATACTAAGGTTTTCTTAATCTCAAACGTTAGTCCTGAAGTGTACCTCAAGTTGAGAATCCTAGCTTTCTCAACAAAAAAGGGCATTTTTTTTGGTATGAATTTCTCAAACGTTTAAGAAGGGTTGGAAAATTTGCATGGTAACGCATTAAAACTACGCATTTCTCAAAGGTGTTGGAGAAAATTTTTTGTGATGTTTGCTGGGAAAGTAAACATGCTTATGCGTATGGATGTACAAAAAAGCGCAAACACACAAATGTGAACTCTTCTGCCTACTGTATTTGTTCTCATGCCTGTCTTTGTTTTTAATAGCGTTAACGGAGCTTAGTACAAAGAAAGAACAAAACACCTGCTTGCACGTGAGCACCTAGCGCTAAACACACAAAACAAATGAGAACGCATTTGCTCTCATGACTGTTTTGCTGTTCAGAGTATGCAAAATCCAATATGTAGCAAGCTAAATTTGTTTATCACTTCTTGATGTTCTCCTGCTAAAATCACGCTTGAAAGAGCTGGTGCTGCGTCTGTTTAATGTTTTTTTTCTTTGAGTAAATGCAATAATAAAGACAGCAACTAATTCGTCTCACAAGTTTGATTTTTGTACATACATACATACAAATGTTGTAACATTCTTACATACATATGTATATTGCATATAGAGAAAATCAAATTTTTTTCCTGCTCGCGAAGATGTATTATTTGTTTTCAGTTTTTTTCTAAGTAGGTACATGTGTATGTAGGTTGGTTTTTTCCAAGGCGAATTCATACAAGGTGGTTATTTGATTTTTTTAGTGCGTTTGTGTCTAGAATTGTCAATTTTGATTGTTCTCATTGGCTGTTCGAAGTTATATTTCACTCTTTCTTTACAATTAGCCTACTGAGTTTCAAAATCCAAGCCGCAAAATCAAAAACAAAATAAATTTGGACCAGTGATATCACCTTATTGATCCGCCTTTGTTTTTTTTTTACCGCTATTTGGTGCCGACTGTATGTCCCCAACGATTTTCTTTTTAATATCCCTAGGACATGTACATACATATGTTTATGCAATAAATAAACATTGAAGTTAGTCTTCTTTGCATCCGCGAATAGAATCGTTCTCTTCCGTTTTTGTGATACTTTTGAAAAGCACTATGCCTATAGCTCGAAAAAACCTTAATAGGAAAACTCCTGTCGCGTATAGAATGAATCGATTAAGACAAAGTCAATCGCGAGTGCCACGTAATTTTACAATGCGATGTGCCTTTTTCTACCAAAGTGAAATTGATTATTTAAGCTTTGCTGATATTCAAATTGGTGGCATGAGCAACATATGTATGCAGTGTAATTCAAAAAAATGGGGAAATGAAGCTACTGGACTATGTTGTGCTGGTGGAAAGACTATGTTGCCAAGACTACAAGAACCAACAGAATCTTTAAAATCGTTGATTCTCTGCGTCCAGCCATTTTCTCAACTACACTCGGAAATATAACACCTTATTTCAAATGACTTCCTTTGGGGCAAATGAAGTAATAGAGGGAAACTTCATGCCGGCATTCAAAATTCAAGGACAAGTATACCACCCTCATCGTGTCCTTACTTCCCACTAACGGTAACGGTCCCAAATTTTTGCAGATTTATTTTGTTTCGGAGGCCGATAAACTATCAACGCGATTGCACATGATACCCAACCTTAAAGCAGAAGTTATCGAAACAATTAAAGAGGCATTGCAAAATCAAAGTTGTTATGTTTCGTGCTTCAAATACAATTTGGAAAACAACGCTTTGAATGAAACTGATGACTTCCGTTTAATAATACACGCAGATCGCCCAGTTTTAAATGATCATAGGGGACGGTACAACATCCCAACTGTTAATGAGGTAGCAGTCCTCTTGGTTGACGAGGATAAGGGTCCACGAGACATCGTTTTGCATTGCCGCGATGGTCGATTGAAACGGGTTTCTGAATTGCATCGTGCATATGATCCTCTTCAGTACCCTCTGATGTTTCCGTCGGGAGATGACGGATATCACTTAAATATTTTACAGCAAAATACTTCCAACCACAGTCAACCAAAGACTGTGTCCTGTATGCAATACTATGCCTACCGCTTTATGATAAAAGAAAACTGTTTGAATCATTTGCACTTCTTTAAAAATTTGCTGAATCAGTATTCTGTGAACATGATGGCTAAGATGATAGCCGAAAGATTAAATTTCATTCGGTGCAATCAAAACCAATATTTTTGGAGAGGTTAAATGTCACATTCTCTCAGTAGAATAGCAAAAACGTGGCTTGCCACATTGCCATATTATACTATGGCTACAAACTCAAATCCAACCAAACGAAATCGATGACATAATTTGCGCAGAATTACCTGACAAAGATCGCGATCCGGTATTATTCGAAATTGTAAAAATATGGTGCATGGTCCGTGCGGAGCAAATAACACGGCGTCACCTTGCATGCAGAAAGGTAAATGCTGCAATGCCAGCGAATTTCATTACAATTTCTGAACATATATATTTTGAAGTGCCTTTTTTTCGTGACGCCACTTCTTGGCTTCGCCGATTTTCGTGATTTTTTCTTTAGACAAACAACTTTTGACCCCCACAATGTTTTAAGATAAAAAAAAATTAAAAAGTGTCTTATCAAAGGATATATAGGCCTTTCAAAATCGTATGAAACCCCCTGCTGCTGATGGGTGTGTGTGTTAAAGAATATTGCCTACTTTTAGGAGTAACCTAACCATGCAATTGTGTTTTGATTTTACAGGGTGGACACAAACTTTTGTGCATGATATACAAAATTATTCTGTGATTGAAGTAAATAATCTATTGGCAGATAAGAAAAAAGCGGATTACAATAACAATGAATACTCAAGAAGAATAGTCTGAAAGAAATGAATCTTCTCAAGAATGATTAAAAAATGAATGAATAGAAAGTTAAAAATTAAAAATTGTGTATTGTGTATTATTGAGCACACAACAACACAACCTCTTTAAACTCATGTAAACTTTGCAAGTTGAGAGTATTCAAAATAAAACATGGGTGATTTTTGTTCATTGCATTGTTTTAATTTATCACTCCTTAATGTTATGCTGCCGAGGAATAAAACAAAAAGCTGGGGTGGGTCTGCTTTGACTTTCTTTTACTTTGAGTAAACGTTATAATAAATAATTTTTCTCAGATGTTCGATATTTGAGCATACATACACACATAAGTATATATGTATGAACATATGTATATTGAAAATTGAGAAAATCAAAAGCGAATAAGCCCAGTGCTCAGCTAATCTGATCTAATTATTTTATCAAGTTAATGGTGTCATGGCAGAAAATAAATAATAAACAGTGGCGGACAAAGAAATAGAGACACAAACTTCGACTTTTTTTCATTTGTGAAGTTTTTGAAAAATCCCTTTAATTTTTTTAATTTTTGTTTGCTGGCGGTGTTACGCATTTTCTTCCATACAAAGTGTGCGTAAAATGGGTAACACCGCAAAAAAAAAATAAAAAATCAGCAGGGTTTTTTAGCACCTTCATATTTGCACTTAATTGCACCGAAATGTATTGGGCTACAAAAATGCATACATACCAATATTTGTACCTAGCACAACCTACATAGTGTCGTTGATAGCGGACAACATCTTTCTCGCGGTCTGATTTTGAAATAAAATTTTCTAGAAGTTCAGTGAATTTGTGAAAAAAAAGTGGCGATCAAAAGGACCCAAGTGTTGGAGCTCATCAACTGCAAGTCAGCGCTGGTGGACAATCTATTTACACAACAGATAAGTACACAAGTTATTTTTTATTTATTTTCGTCGCCCTTCTGGAACGAACGAGTGTCCATACACAGCTACATACATATACGCACATACTTCAATAGTTGTGAGTGCGTGTGTACATGCATGCAATACAAAACTGCTAAAAAGAAGAGCAGCAAACAGAGAGGTAGATTGCGAAGCCACTGTAGGTAGCTGTCAAACTTCCGATAGTGACGTGCAGATTGGCTCGCTCAGTAAACGTTACCTAATACGGTACTCGGTACGCGAGGTTAATAATTTAGGCAAATTAACATTAAATTATAAAATCCGGTAATCCGAAATAAAAAGGCAATAAACTTATAAATACATATAATTCAAATAAAGCAAAACAGTAAAACTAATTAATATAAATAAAATAAAATAAAATAATAATAATAATAATAATAATAAATGAAATAAAATAAAATAACAATAATAATAATAATAATAAATAAAATATAAACAAACATCATAAATCAAAATATAAATTAAACTAAAAAAAAAGCAAAGAAAATAAAAATAGACAATTTAAAACTAATAAATAAAGAAATAACTGTCTAACCTGAATAGACTTCTCTAAACAGGGAGCTAATACAAAAAAACAAAAATCTACAGTCGTACCGAGGGGGACTAGCGCAGGACGTCAACTCGCCTTGCGGTGGTTGGGTGCGTTCGGACCGCGCAAAAAAAAAAAAAAAGAAAAAAAAAAAAAAAAAAAAAAAGGAGGAACTATGCCGTTAAATTCGGAGTCGGAGTCTCCTTTTATGAGGAGCTCGAGGACACTGAGGTCACCAGAGCGCCTCGCTTCCTCCACGCAGGAAGCTCGGAAAATTGCAGGAGGGCCAGCCGCTGCTCGAGACGGGGACGATGCACATCCTGCAAACGCACCGCCAGCAGAGGCGAGGATGCGCGGTTGCAAATTGCCTTAGCCAACGGGTCCAGAAAACTAGCGACTCGAATAGCGAAAGGTGTGAAAGTGAGGGTGCAGCGGGCGATGCTGATAGCGTCGCTGGTCTCGAATGCAAAAAAGCAGCGTTGGCGATGTATAAAAAAATTGAGGAGCTAAAACGGATGATGGACGGGCAGAGACACGTCAATCAACAAATGAAAAACGTCTTAGCAAGCATATGAAAACTCTGCGAAGTGATAAGGAGCAGCGGCACTCCATCAAGTAATACGTCGGTAGACACAAAAGCAACTCAAACGGAGCTCAAAGTTGAACCTCCCAAACAGGGAAAAAGGCTAAGAGCTTTAAATGATGACGGTGTGGCTACGGAAAGGCCGAGTCAACCATCTGAAAAGCGCGTACTCGTCCTTTCTCCCCGGAGCGAGAATGACCAACAAAGAAAAAAAATGATACGTAGTAAGGAACAGCCCAAGGTAGACTCGAATATAGAAAAAGCAAGAGTTACAAAAAAACCGGCATAAAACCTGAGCGTAAAGGGCCATGATCAGGAGTGGACACAGGTCGTGAAGCAAAAGCGCCAAAAGAGCAAGTCCGCCCGTCCGCCCGTCCGGATGATATTGTGGTTAAAAGCGCGGGAGAATGCTCATACGCTGATATACTAAGGATGGTAAAGACGGAAGAGAGCTTAGTAAGCTTCAGTGAAGCCGTCCGAAAAATTAGGAAAACGGCGAGCGGCGATCTGCTTTTCCAGTTAAGAAAGGCATCCGACACAAAAACCGGCAAATTGCAGGCGGCTGTCGGAAAATTTCTAACAGGTAAAGCCGAGGTAAAGGTCCTAACTGAGCAAGTACGCGTGGCAATTCACGATATTGACGAAGTTACCTCCAGCGAAGAGATATGCTCAGCTCTGAACTCACTTAGCTGCGGCCTTGATGTAAAGACCAACAACGTTCGCACTCTACGAAGGGCATACGGAAGCACGCAAATCGCTACGCTTCTTCTCCCAACTGATACGGCAAAGACCTTGATCCAAAAGGGGAAGGTTCGAATTGGCTGGGTGGTATGCAGAATAAGAGAAATTCTACAACCTATGCGGTGCTATAAATGCCTTGTTGTCGGGCACATTGCGAAGAACTGCGCTAGTACCGAGGACCGCAGAGGCATCTGCTTTAGGTGTGGACAAGCAGGTCATACTGCTAAAGGATGCACAAGTACGCCCAAATGCCTGCTGTGCGCCAAGAAAGGAACGAAAGGCTTTTACCATAGCACCGGGGGCGCCAAATGCCCAATATATTAAGAAGCCATCCGAAAAATGAGAAAGGTATGAGATTACTCCAGCTTAATTTAAACCATTGCCAGTCTGCCCAAGACCTGCTTGCACAAACTGTGAGGGATCACAAGATAGATATTGCAATCATCAGTGAGCCCTACAAACAAAAGGACGGCGCCACATGGCTCCGATCCGCTGAGGGCAAGGCTGCACTATGGATGTGCGGCAACGAACCAAAAAATATGCAATGTGTCTCCTCAGAAACAGGCTTCGTGTGCGCAAAAGTAGAAAATATTTACATATACAGCTGCTACATTCCACCCAGAATGCCGATTGCAGCGTTTGAAAGCATTGTGCTCAGCATCAGTAGGGATGCCAGCGATAAAAGAGATGTCGTAATAGCTGGCGACTTTAATGCTTGGGCGCAAGAATGGGGTTGCCCTAGAACGTCTCCAAAAGGAAAAGCCCTTTTAGAGGCCTTGGCATGCCTAGACGTAGCTTTGCTAAACACGGGTACTCAGCACACCTTTAACCGAAATGGATTTGGGTCAATTATCGACCTCACCTTTGTGAGCAGAAGCTTGTATAGACAAGCAGATTGGGTAGTGAGTGACTGCTACACCCAAAGCGATCACGCCGCAATAACCTGCCATCTAAAATGTGATATTGCAAAATTCCAACGGGTTAATCGACCAGGAAGCTTCCGGGGCTGGAAGCTATCATCCTTCGATGCTGACTTATTCGTCGAAGCGTTTCCCGTGTCACAATACCAGGGGTCAGCAGAAGCCATGGCAAAGAGACTTATGACAGACATCCGAGCTGCTTGCGATGCGTCAATGAAAAGATGCTCCTCTCGCAAAAATCGTAGTGCCGTTTACTGGTGGAACGATCACATCGAAGCGCTGAGGAAGAGCTACTTGCAGGCTAGGAGATCTTTTCATCGCGCAAGAGGAAGAATAAACTTCATAGAAAGTCAAATAATATATAAGGCAGCACGTAACTTGCTCAAAAAAGCAATCAAAGATAGCAAGCGTCAGTGTTTTCTAGAGTTGTGCGATGATGCCGCGGAAAACCCATGGGGAACCGCATACAAGATTGTAATGAAGAGGGTCAAAGCCACCAAAGCTGTAGTTCCAACTTGCCCACTGTTCCTCAAAACAGTAGTAGATACTTTGTTCCCTAAACAGAGACGGCTGGTCTCGCCGGTGCATAATGTAAATCTACATTTATTTGAAAAAGTAACTGCAGAAGAAGTCATACAAGCAACAAAAAGAATGGACATAAAGAAAGCGCCTGGGCCAGATTGCGTGCCAAACAAAGTCCTAAAAGTGGCTATCGATCACAAAATGTCGTCGTTCGTCGCAGTCTTCAACGCATGTTTTGCAGAAGGTTGTTTTCCATCGATTTGGAAACAACAAAAGCTCGTGCTACTTCCCAAGCCTGGAAAACCCACGGAGAACCCATCGAGTTACAGACCGATTTGCCTGCTAGACTCTACGGGTAAACTCTTCGAGCGCATTATCTCCAACAGGTTGGAGGTAGAGATTGAGGCACTGGGTGGTGTATCGAATGATCAATACGGCTTTAGAAAGGGAAGATCTACTGTGCATGTTGTTACCGAAGTAACTCAGCTCGCGAGACAAGCAATCAGTGGGTCTCGATGGCTAGGAGGAGCCAAAGAGTACTGTTTGATTGTAACACTGGACGTGAAGAACGCCATCAACTCGGCCAACTGGGCAAAAATCTTAGACACACTGGAACGCATAGGAGTATCACTCTACCTGCGACGGATAATGAGGAGTTATTTCCACGATCGCATACTCTGGTATGACACAGAGCAAGGAAGGAAGACGATGGATATTACCGGGGCGTACCACAAGGGTCAGTCCTCGGCCCATTACTGTGGAATATCATGTACGACGGCATTCTTCGGCTGCGGCTACCACTGGGTGTGAAGGTGATCGGCTTCGCTGATGACATCGCTGTGGTGATATCTGCCAAACACCTTCAACAGATATCTGACACAGCCACCACAGATGTGGAGAAAATAAAGACATGGCTCGACCAACAGGGGCTAACGTTAGCAGAACAGAAGACAGAGTTAGTTCTTATCTCAAGCAGAAAAAAGCTGGAATATATAACGTTCAGAGTTAACGGCTATCCTGTATCCACGAAGCCCGCGATAAAGTATTTAGGTATCAAAATCGATAGAAGGTTGACGTTTAAAATGCACCTTGAATACGCTATAGACAAGGCAGCAACCACAACGACTTCTCTATCAAGAATTATGCTCAACGCGAGAGGACCAAAGCAGCGAAGCAAAAAGCTGCTAGCAGGAGTAGTTAGAAGTCAAATAATGTACGGAGCTCCGGTGTGGTTCGAGGCGGTATGCCACTCATCTTACTTCCGGGGCATAAAGTCAACTTATCGCCTGTGTGCACTCAGGGTATGCAGTGCATTCAAAACTGTGTCCGATGAAGCAGCTCTGGTAATTGCAGGTATGTACCCAATAGACATTCTAGCTAAAGAGTCTGCATATATATTCACAAGGATGAGGGTAGCAAATGAAGCCGCACGCAAGGAAGCCAAAGACATAAGCCTAGCGGACTGGCAAAATAAGTGGGATCGCACGCCAAACGGGCGATGGACACACCGATGTATACCGAATATAGAGCGCTGGATTCAAAGAAATGAAATACTTTACTAAATAAGCTTTAAATTGTCATTCTAGATACACCTTCCGGTACATCTACTATGTTATGACTTAATAATAAGAGCGACGGGCGATGTGTACATATTTTAGAGCTACAATCAAATTTTTAATGTTTAAAATTTTACTATCAAATTCACTTTCACTAAACATTTAAAATTTAGATTAATTTAAATATTTTTATTGTAACCCATCTCTACTTAAATATAAGCTACACCTTGATCTGATATAAATTTTAATATAAATTATTGAAAATTATTATTCTAATAAAATATTCTGATAACGACGGTATATAAACTGAAAACAAATTTAAGTGAGGTACATCGTGGATTATCAATTAAAGGACAGGTTCCTCTGAATAGACTAAAATACCGCCAAATGTTTTAAGTTTCAAGAACATAACTAATACTACCTTAATGTTTAATATTTACATTTTAAATAATAGGGTATCTAATCCTAGTTTATTAATAAAATTTTCAAGCTTTAATACCATTTAAATAAAAATCTTAAAATTTAAAAATTTCACCTAATAAATTTATTTATATTTTATTATAATAAAATTTAACTTACATTAAAAAAATTTTATTTGTATTATTTGTGTAACCGCGGCTGCTGGCACAAATTTAGCCAATACTTAATGAAATTACTATTTATAAGTTTCCTTAATTAATAAAATTATTTACTGAGATTATAATAAAATATATTTATTATTTAAATAAATATAAATTCATGCAATAACTTACATATAAAATAAATCAATAACAAAATTTTAAGCCAAAATAAAACTTTAATATTAAAACAAAAAAATTTAAATTTAATCTAATTTAAATATAAAATTTAATTTTAGTAATAATTATTAAATAACACAATACAAAAATAAAATTAAATATAAATAAAATTAATAAGTATTTATATATGTATTTATAATTATATAAATATTATTATTATAAATATTAAAATTTTAACTTTTCATCATAAATAAACTTTTATTAACAATTTTTCAAAATTAATATATTTTTATTAATTATAAAATTTAATTAATTTTAAAATTAATAATATAAAAAAAAAAAATTTTATTATAAAATAAATTATATAAATTAATATTTATATTAATAATATTGTATAATTATAAAAAAGTAAAACTAATAATATTATTAAATAAAAATCATTAGTATTTCCTCATAGCCAGTAAATTGATTCCCCTAATCAAATTTTACTTATTTTTATTTTATTAGAAAAAAATAATTCTATTTTACATAAAATTTAAATTATAATTATTCAATAAATAAATTAAAATTAATAATTAATTAAATAATTAATTATAATTATAAAATTATAATTATATAAATATAATTATAAATATTTAATTTTTAATTTTTCACAGTAAATAAAATTTATTAATAATTTTCAAAAAATTACATTTTTATTAATATTAAAATTTAATTGATTTTAAAATTAATAGTATAAAAATTTTTTATAAAATAATATAAACTATATAAATTAATATTTATATTAATAATATTTTATAATTAAAAAAAAGTAAAAATAATAATATTATAAAATAAAAATCATTAGTATTTCCTCATAGCCAGTAAATTGACTCCCCTAATCAAATTTTACTTATTTTTATTTTATTAAAAAAGAATAATTCTATTTTATATAAAATTTAAATTATAATTATTTAATAAATAAATTAAAATTAATAATTAATTAAATAATTAATTATAATTATAAAATTATAATTATATAAATATTAATATAAATATTTAATTTTTAATTTTTCATAAAATTAAAATTAATAGTAGAATAAAATTTTATAAAATAATATAAATTATATAAATTAATATTTATATTAATAACATTTTATAATTAAAAAAAAGTAAAAATAATAATCTTATTAAATAAAAACCATTAGTATTTCCTCATAGTAAATTGATTCCCCTAATCAAATTTTACTTATTTTAATTTTTTATGAAAATTTTAATTTCATTTTATATAAAATTTAAATTTTAATTATAAAATAAATAATTATAAATAAATAATTAATTAAATAATTAATTATAATAAAAATGAATAAATAAATAAGTAATATTATAAATATTAAATTTTAAAATTTAATAATTTTTTTTTTTTTTTTAAATTAAATTTTTAAAAATTATTTATAAATATTCATTAATTATAATTAAAAAAAAATTTTTTTTTTGAAAATATTTTTAAAAAACCAAATTATTTTAAATAAAAATACATAAATATTAAATTTTTAAAATTTATAATATAAAAATCAATTAAATCATCATTATTTCATCAATTATTATTTTTTTTTTTTTCATTAAATAATTTATATACATACATATGTATATAAATATATTTTTATATGTACATATATATACAACTATAAAATTATTTTTAATCAAGAAAATTTCCTCTATACTACGTTTAAATTAATAAATATATATATGTATATAAATATTTAATTAATTAATATATGTATGCCTATTAATTTATTCAAAAAAACCCCTAAATTCATAGATCCAGCACGGTATATGTATATACATTTTTATATGTATGTATATATAATATAATATGACGTTCGAAATTTATATATGTAAATATATGTTAAAAATAACTTTTATATATTCATCTATATATCTATATTAAAGTTGTGTTTTTAACTCTCGGAAATATCTATATTGGCATTTAATATTATCTATTTAATAATTTAATTTAATTTTATATTTACTTAATTTAATTATTTAATTATACATTAAATATATAATTAAATAATATATTTAATTTATTAAAAAAATAATAGAAAAAAAAAAAAATATAGTGAAATAATGATGATTTAATTGACTCTTAGATACTTTTTCTATTCAACTTTTTAGTTGAAAACAACTTATTTCATTTTTGATACTTTTTCTATTCAACTTTTTAGTTGAAAACAACTTATTTCATTTTTAAATTAATGAATTGCCTGATAAAAGGATTACCTTGATAGGGTAAATAATGTAATAAAATTACATTCATTAATATCAGCCCATAATTTATATTTAATAGAATTAAACTATTTCTAAAAGTATGAAAAACTTTCGTGCATCATACACTAAAAAATAAAAAAATAAGCTAATAAAGCTACTGGGTTCATACCCCATTTATAAAGGTTCCAATCCTTTTTTTTTTTTAATTTTTAATAATTCTGCTAAAATTATATTTTTTTTATCTTAATTTTAGGTACAATAATTACAGTATCGTTTAATTCTTGATTAGGTGCTTGAATAGGCTTAGAAATTAATTTGTTATCTTTTATCCCCCTAATAAGAGATAATAATTTAATATCAACAGAAGCATCTTTAAAGTATTTTTTAACTCAAGCATTAGCTTCTGCTGTTTTATTATTTGCTATTATTATTTTATATTTAAATTATTTTCCAATAATTAAATATAATTTAATATTAAATAATTTAATTATTTATTCTTCTTTATTAATAAAAAGAGGAGCTGCTCCATTCCATTTTTGATTTCCAAATGTAATACATAGAAGGATTATCCTGAATAAATGGATTAATTTTAATAACATGACAAAAAATTGCTCCTCTTATATTAATTTCTTATATTCCTCAAAATAATTTATCAATTTTTGTAATTATTATTTCAATTAGTATTGGTTCTTTAGGAGGACTAAATCAAACATCTTTACGAAAATTAATAGCATTTTCATCAATTAATCATTTAGGATGAATATTAACAGCCATACAAACAAATGAATTAATATTAGTAACTTATTTTTATTTTTATACATTTTTATCTTTTAGATTAACATTTATATTCAATAATGTTAAAATTTTTCATATTAATCAATTATTCAATATATTTTTAAATTCAAAAATTTTTAAATTTATGTTATTTTTTAATTTACTTTCATTAGGTGGACTTCCTCCATTTATTGGATTTTTGCCAAAATGACTAGTAATTCAATTATTAATTTTTAATAATCAATACATTTTAATATCAATTATAACTGTAATAACATTAATTACACTATTTTTTTATTTACGATTATGTTTTGCAGCCTTTATACTAAATTATTATGAAAATAATTGAAATAATAATTTACAAATTAATAATTTTACATTTAAATGTATATTATCACTTTCTTTTATTTCAACATGTAGCTTAATTTTAATTTCTATTGTTTATTCAATTATTTAATACTTAAGGCTTTAAGTTAAATAAACTAATAGTCTTCAAAATTATAAATATGAGTTAAATCTTTTAAGCCTTAGTAAAATATTACTCCTTTAGAATTGCAGTCTAATATCATTATTGACTATAAAGCCTAATCTATATTTTATTGATTAAATCATAAAGATATCGGTACTTTATATTTTATTTTTGGAGCTTGAGCAGGTATAGTAGGAACTTCTTTAAGAATTCTTATTCGAGCTGAATTAGGTCTTCCAGGAGCTTTAATTGGTGATGATCAAATTTATAATGTAATTGTAACAGCTCATGCATTTGTAATACTTTTTTTTATAGTAATATCAATTATAATTGGAGGGTTTGGAAATTGATTAGTTCCTTTAATATTAGGAGCCCCAGATATAGCATTCCCTCGAATAAACAATATAAGTTTTTGATTATTACCTCCATCATTAACATTATTATTAGTAAGAAGTTTAGTAGAAAATGGAGCTGGAACAGGATGAACTGTTTACCCACCTTTATCATCAATTATTGCACATGGAGGAGCATCTGTTGATTTAGCTATTTTCTCTTTACATTTAGCAGGTATTTCTTCAATTTTAGGAGCAGTAAATTTTATTACAACAGTTATTAATATACGATCTACTGGTATTACATTTGATCGAATACCTTTATTTGTTTGATCTGTTGTATTAACAGCATTATTACTACTTTTATCTTTACCAGTTTTAGCTGGAGCTATTACTATATTATTAACAGATCGAAATTTAAATACATCATTTTTTGACCCCGCTGGGGGAGGAGATCCTATTTTATATCAACATTTATTTTGATTTTTTGATCATCCAGAAGTTTATATTTTAATTTTACCAAGATTTGGAATAATTTCACATATTATTAGTCAAGAATCAGGAAAAAAGGAAACATTTGGTTCTCTAGGAATAATTTATGCAATATTAGCAATTGGTCTATTAGGATTTATTGTATGAGCTCATCATATATTTACAGTAGGTATAGATGTAGATACTCGAGCTTATTTTACTTCAGCTACAATAATTATTGCAGTACCAACAGGTATTAAATTTTTTAGTTGACTTGCCACTTTACATGGAACACAATTAAATTATTCTCCTGCCATATTATGAGCTTTAGGATTTGTATTTTTATTTACAGTAGGAGGATTAACAGGAGTAATTTTAGCTAATTCATCAGTAGATATTATTCTTCATGACACTTATTACGTAGTAGCTCACTTTCATTACGTTTTATCAATAGGAGCAGTATTTGCAATTATATCAGGATTTATTCATTGATACCCTTTATTTACAGGATTAATATTAAATCCTAAATGATTAAAAAGTCAATTTATTATTATATTTATTGGAGTAAATTTAACATTTTTTCCACAACACTTCTTAGGATTAGCGGGAATACCTCGACGTTATTCAGATTATCCAGATGCTTATACAACATGAAATGTTATCTCAGCCATTGGTTCTTCTATTTCATTATTAGGGATTTTATTTTTTTTATTTATTATTTGAGAAAGTTTAATTTTACAACGTCAAGTAATTTATCCTATACATTTATCTTCTTCAATTGAATGATTACAAAATACACCTCCATCTGAACACAGATATTCCGAATTACCTATTTTAATTAATTTCTAATATGGCAGATTAGTGCCATGGATTTAAGCTTCATAAATAAAGTATTTAACTTTTATTAGAAATTAATGACAACATGAGCTTCTCTTGGCCTTCAAGATAGTGCCTCCCCTCTTATAGAACAATTAACATTTTTTCATGATTATGCTTTAATAATTTTAGTAATAATTACAACTTTAGTAGGTTATTTAATATTTATATTATTTTTTAATAATTATACAAACCGAAATTTAATACATGGACAAACTATTGAAATAATCTGAACAATTCTTCCTACTATTGTATTATTATTTATTGCATTTCCATCCCTTCGTTTATTATACTTATTAGATGAAATTAATGAACCATCAGTAACTTTAAAAGCTATTGGACACCAATGATATTGAAGTTATGAATATTCAGATTTTTTAAATGTTGAATTTGATTCATATATAATCCCAACAAATGAATTAAACATCGATGGATTTCGATTATTAGACGTTGATAATCGAGTTATTTTACCAATAAATTCACAAATCCGTATTTTAGTAACAGCTGCAGATGTAATTCATTCTTGAACAATTCCATCTCTTGGAGTAAAAGTTGATGGAACTCCTGGTCGATTAAGTCAAACAAATTTCTTAATTAATCGACCAGGACTATTCTATGCTCAATGTTCTGAAATTTGCGGAGCTAATCATAGATTTATACCAATTGTAATCGAAAGAATTCCTGTAAATTATTCCATTAAATGAATTACTTATAGAAATAATTCATCATTAGATGACTGAAAGCAAGTATTGGTCTCTTAAACCACTCTATAGTAAATTAGCAATTACTTCTAATGAAATAAAAAATTAGTTAAAATATAACATTAGTATGTCAAACTAAAATTATTAATTTTATTTAATATTTTTTAATTCCACAAATAGCCCCAATCGGTTGACTAAGTTTATTTATTATTTTTTCAATAACTTTTATTTTATTCAGAATTATAAATTATTTTTTATTAATTCCTAAATCACCTAAATCTAATATTTAAAAAAAAAAATAGTAAAAATTCCTTTAATTGAAAATGACAACAAATTTATTTTCAGTATTTGATCCATCATCAAGTATTTTTAATTTATCACTTAATTGAATAAGTTCATTTTTAGGAGTATTATTAATTCCATCAATTTATTGATTAATACCATCACGTTATCATATTATATGAAATTCTATTTTAATAACACTACACAAAGAATTTAAAACATTATTAGGACATACAGGCCATTCTGGTTCTACTTTTATTTTTGTTTCATTATTCTCATTAATTCTTTTTAATAATTTTATAGGGTTATTTCCATATATTTTTACAAGAACAAGTCATTTAACATTAACATTATCATTAGCACTTCCATTATGATTATGTTTTATAATTTATGGTTGAATTAATCATACTCAACATATATTTGCACACTTAGTACCTCAAGGAACACCTGCAATTTTAATACCTTTTATAGTATGTATTGAAACTATTAGAAATGTAATTCGACCAGGAACCTTAGCTGTTCGACTAGCAGCTAATATAATTGCAGGTCATTTATTATTAACTCTTTTAGGAAATACTGGACCTTCTCTATCATATTTTATCATTTCATTATTAATTATTGGTCAAATTGCTTTATTAATTCTTGAATCAGCTGTAGCTATTATTCAATCAAATGTATTTGCTGTATTAAGAACTTTATACTCTAGAGAAGTAAATTAATGTCAACACAAGCTAATCCCCCTTTTCATTTAGTAGATTATAGCCCATGACCTTTAACAGGAGCAATTGGAGCTATAACAACCGTTTCAGGATTAGTAAAATGATTCCACCAATATGATAATACACTATTTTTATTAGGAAATATTATTACTATTTTAACAGTTTATCAATGATGACGAGATGTTGTACGAGAAAGTACTTTTCAAGGACTTCACACATTTTCAGTAACTACAGGATTACGTTGAGGAATAATTTTATTTATTTTATCAGAAATTTTATTTTTTGTTTCATTTTTTTGAGCATTTTTTCATAGTAGTTTATCCCCCGCTATTGAATGAGGAGCATTATGACCCCCAATAGGAATTAAATCATTTAATCCATTCCAAATTCCTTTATTAAATACTGCAATTTTATTAGCTTCAGGAGTAACTGTTACATGAGCCCACCATAGTTTAATAGAAAATAATCACTCACAAACAACACAAGGATTATTTTATTAGGAATTTATTTTTCAATTCTTCAAGCCTATGAATACATTGAAGCTCCATTTACAATTGCTGATTCTGTTAATGGATCTACTTTTTATATAGCAACAGGATTTCACGGAATTCATCTATTAATTGGAATCTTTTCTTTTAGTATGTTTAATTCGACATATTAATAATCATTTTTCTAAAAGACATCATTTTGGATTTGAAGCAGCTGCATGATACTGACATTTCGTTGATATTGTTTGATTATTTTTATAAGTATCAATTTATTGACGAGGAGGTTAATTAATTATCTATATAGTATATTAGTATATTTGACTTCCAATCATAAGGACTACTAACTAGTAGTATAGATAATTTTTTCAATTAGTATTATAACATTAACTTTAATTTTAATTTCAAATATTGTAATAATTTTAGCATCTATTTTATCAAAAAAAACCTTAACAGACCGAGAAAAATGTTCACCATTTGAATGTGGCTTTGATCCTAAGTCATCTTCTCGATTACCTTTTTCTCTTCGATTTTTTTTAATTACAATTATTTTTTTAATTTTTGATGTAGAAATTGCACTTATTCTTCCAATAATTTTAATTATTAAAATATCAAATATTATAATGTGATCTTTAACTTCTATTATTTTTATTATTATTTTAATTATTGGATTATATCATGAATGAAATCAAGGTATAGTAAATTGATCTAATTAATAGGGTTGTAGTTAATTATAACATTTGATTTGCATTCAAAAAGTATTGATATTCAATCTACCTTGAATATGAAGCGATTTATTGCAATTAGTTTCGACCTAATTTTAGGTAATATTACCCTTATTCTAAAAATTTACATTAATTGAAGCCAAAAAGAGGCCTATCATTGTTAATGATAACATTGAATAAAAATTCCAATTAAGGAAGTATGAAGATCAAGAAAAAGCTGCTAACTTTTATCTTTTAATGGTTAAATTCCATTTATACTTCTATGTTTATATAGTTTAATTTAAAACATTACATTTTCATTGTAAAAATAAATATATTGTATTTTATAAATTACTAAATTAAATTCACTATATTCAAAAATTATATTATTACCCTAACATCTTCAATGTTATACTCTAATCTTAAGCTATTTCAATAAAATAAAAAAAAAATTAAATAAAAAAATAATTCACAATACAAATAATAAAAGATACATTTTTAAACTGTTATTATGAAGTATATAAATTTGGTGAGAATAATTTACAAATTTATTATACAAATTTTGACCCCCTATATATTCAGACCAACCCTGATCAAATGATTTAATTAAAATATTACCTAAAATTAAAGGATACTTAATAATACCATATGTAGAAATATAAGGCATAAATCATATATGTAGATCCAGAAAAATAAATTATTAAATAATTACTTAATGATTTATTTAAATAAAATAAAGAAACATTAGAAATTAAATAACCTAAAATTCCTCCTAAAATACATACTATTAATGTTAATAATTTTATATAAATTGGTAAACAAATTATATAAGGAGTAGGAAAAATTATTCATCTTAAAATTCTACCACCAATAATTCTTATAAATAATAAACCTCTTATACCGCGAAGCATAATTCATCTTTCATCATTTAATATATTTAAAGATCTACAATTTAATTCACCTGTTTTTGCATAATAAATTAACCGAAAAGAATAACAAACAGTTAAACCTGTAGAGACAAAAAATAAAAAAAATCTAAAAATATTTAAATAACTTAAACAAACAATTTCTAAAATTATATCCTTAGAATAAAACCCAGCTAAAAAAGGCATACCGCATAAAGCTAAATTTGCTACATTAAAACAAACTCTTGTTAAAGGTATATAAAATCTTAGCCCTCCTATTAAACGAATATCTTGAGAATTATTTATATTATGAATAATTGCCCCAGCACATATAAATAATAAAGCCTTAAATAAAGCATGAGTTAATAAATGAAAAAATGCTAATTTATAATAACCCATAGATAAAATTCTTATCATTAAACCCAATTGGCTTAAAGTAGAAAGAGCAATAATTTTTTTTAAATCAAATTCAAAATTAGCACCCAACCCAGCTATAAATATTGTTAAACCAGATAATAATAAAAGAATTTGACCTAATCAATTATTACATAATAAAATATTAAAACGAATTAATAAATAAACTCCCGCTGTTACAAGAGTTGAAGAATGAACTAATGCTGAAACTGGAGTAGGGGCTGCTATTGCAGCAGGTAATCAAGAAGAAAAAGGAATTTGAGCACTTTTAGTTATTGCTGCTAATATTATTAAACCCCCAATAATCTCTATTTCAAATCTATTTTTTATTAACTCCAAATAAAAGATATAATTTCAACTTCCAAAATTTAATATTCAAGCAATAGCAAGTAAAAAAGCAACATCTCCAATACGATTAGATAAAGCAGTTAACATTCCTGCATTATATGATTTAATATTTTGAAAATAAATTACTAAATAATAAGAAATTAAACCTAACCCATCTCAACCTAATACAATTCTAATTAAATTAGGACTAATAATTAATAATATTATTGATATAACAAATATAAGAACCAAAATAATAAACCGATTAATATTTAAATCACCTATTATATATTCTTTTCTATAATAAATTACTAAAGAAGAAATTAATAAAACAAAAGATATAAATAATAAACTTATTCAATCAAATAAAAAAGTTATTACAATTATTACAGAATTTAATCTAATAACTTCTCATTCAAAAAAATAAACTAAATCATTTATTAAAAAAAATATAGATTAAAAAATATAATTAAAATTAAAAATATAATTCTACAAATTGATACATTATTTTTCACAATTTAAAATGATAAAAATCATATCATTGATACCACAAATCAACATTTTATAATAAACTATTTAAATTAAAGCCAAAATATACAAATATCTCTTTTTAAAATTAATAAACTTAAAGGAAATCAATGTAAAAATAATAAAAAAAATTCTCGAATTTTTCCTCTTCTAAATGAATAAACTCCAGAAAATATTTTTCCATGCTGACTATAAGCATACAAATACAAAGTATAAGCTGCACTAAAAAAAGATAAAAAAGATAAAGAAATTATAGTTAATCAAGATCAACTTACAATTCTATTTAATAAGGAAATTTCTCCTAATAAATTTAATGAAGGTGGTGCTGCCATATTACAAGAACTTAATAAAAATCATCATAAAGTCATAGAAGGTATAAAATTTAATAACCCTTTATTAATTAATAAACTACGACTTCCTAATCGTTCATATGTAATATTAGCTAAACAAAATAAACCAGAAGAACATAATCCATGAGCAATTATTAAAACATATGAACCACAAAATCCTCAATAAGTTAAAGTTATTAATCCTCTTAAAATAATTCCTATATGAGCAACAGATGAATAAACAATTAAAGCCTTTTAATCAGTTTGACGTAAACAAACTAATCTAATTAAAACACCTTCAATTAATCTAATTCTAATTTAAATATAATTATATTTTAAACCACTAAATTGAAGAAATGAAAAAATTCGTACTAACCCATACTACCCTAATTTTAATATAATCCCTGCTAAAATTATAGATCCAGAAACAGGTGCTTCAACATGAGCTTTAGGTAATCATAAATGAACTAAAAATATACATAGGTATTTTAACTAAAAAAGCTAAAATTATTGATAAATATAATAAATCATAATTTAATATATAATTACTTATTAAAAAATAATTTAATGTCATAAAATTATTATATAAATAAAAAATTCCCAATAATATAGGTAAAGAAACTAATAATGTATAAAATAATAAATATACCCCAGCTTGTAAACGTTCAGGTTGATAACCTCAACCTAAAATTAAAAATAATGTAGGAATTAATCTACTTTCAAAAAATAAATAAAATATAAATAAATTTATTCTACTTAAACTTAAAATTAAAAATAATAAAAGTATTAAAACATTAAATAAAAATAAATTACTATAATTATTAAATTTATTAATAGATTCTCTAGCAATAATTATAAGAGTACAAATTCATAATCTTAATAAAATTAAACCATAGGAAATTAAATCATAACCCAAAAAATAAGAAATATTTACAAAATAATTAGTACAAAAATTCATTAAAATAAAACCAAAAGTAAAAAAAATAGTAAATTTTGTACCATTCAAAATGAATTATTAATAAAACAAATAGGAAAAATAAAAATTAATATTAATATAAATTTTAACATTGTAAAATATTAAAAGATTGATAATAATCATTTCCATGATTACGAATTATTGAAACTAAAATTGAGAGACCTAAAGCTCCCTCACAAACTCTAAAAACTAAAAATATTATTCTAAAAAATCTATTATAATCTATTAAATAAAAAAAAAAAAATAAAAAATAAAAAAAAAAGACTTAATACAATATATTCTAATCTTAAAAGTATAGATAATAAATGTTTTCGACTTGATACAAAAACAAAAATTCCTATTAAAAATAAAAAACAAGGTAATCCTCAATATAAAATTATTATCATTAGTTTTAATAGTTTAATAAAAACATTGGTCTTGTAAATCAAAAATAAGAATTTATCTTTTAAAACTTCAAGAGAAAAGAATAACTTTATCATTAATCTCCAAAATTAATATTTTAAAATAAACTACCCCTGATATTATACAATTAATATTATATATTTTAACTATAATTTCAAGATTTATTTTTATTCAAATAAATCATCCATTAGCAATAGGATTAATATTACTATTACAAACAATTCAAATTTGTTTATTAACAGGCTTAATAGTAAAAACATTTTGATTTTCTTATATCTTATTCTTAATTTTTTTAGGAGGAATATTAGTTTTATTTATTTATGTTACATCACTAGCATCAAATGAAATATTTTCATTATCAATAAAATTAACTATTTTATGTATAATAATATTTTTATTATTTACATTTATTAGAATATTAATTGATAAATTACATATTTCATTTTTTCCACAAAATAATGAAATATTAATAAATTATTCAATAAATTTATTTTCAAAAGAAAATTCATTAAATCTTTACAAATTATATAATTATCCCACAAATATAATTACTATTTTATTAATAAATTATCTATTAATTACATTAATCGCAGTAGTAAAAATCACTAAATTATTTTATGGTCCTCTTCGATTAATAAGTTAACTAATGAACAAACCTTTACGAACCCAACATCCTTTATTTAAAATTGCAAATAATGCTTTAGTTGATTTACCAGCACCTATTAATATTTCAACTTGATGAAATTTTGGATCTTTATTAGGATTATGTTTAATAATGCAAATTTTAACAGGATTATTCCTTGCAATACATTATACAGCAGATATTAATATAGCCTTTAATAGAGTGAATCATATTTGTCGAGATGTAAATTATGGTTGATTATTACGAACCTTACATGCAAACGGAGCATCATTTTTCTTTATTTGTATTTATTTACATGTAGGACGAGGTATATATTATGGATCTTATTTATTTACACCAACATGACTAATAGGAGTTTTAATTTTATTTTTAGTAATAGCAACTGCTTTTATAGGATATGTTTTACCTTGAGGTCAAATATCTTTTTGAGGAGCAACTGTTATTAGAAATTTATTATCAGCAATTCCATATTTAGGAATTTATTTAGTACAATGAGTATGAGGAGGATTTGCTGTAGATAATGCAACATTAACACGATTTTTTACATTCCATTTTATCTTACCATTCATTGTTCTTGCAATAACATTAATTCATCTTATATTTTTACATCAAACAGGCTCTAATAACCCAATTGGATTAAACTCTAATATTGATAAAATCCCTTTCCATCCATATTTTTCTTTTAAAGATATTGTAGGATTTATTATTATAATTAGTCAATCCTTATTAACTAGGTGATCCAGATAATTTTATCCCAGCAAATCCTTTAGTTACACCAATTCATATCCAACCAGAATGATATTTTTTATTTGCTTATGCTATTTTACGTTCTATTCCTAATAAGTTAGGGGGAGTTATTGCTTTAGTTTTATCAATTGCAATTTTAGCTATTTTACCATTTCGTCATTTAAGAAAATTCCGAGGTATTCAATTTTATCCAATTAATAAAATTTTATTTTGAACTATAACGGTTACAGTAATTTTATTAACATGAATTGGAGCTCGTCCTGTAGAAGATCCTTATGTATTAGTTGGACAAATTTTAACAGTAATTTATTTTTTATATTATATTTTAAATCCATTAATCAATAAATGATGAGATAATTTAATTAATTAGTTAATGAGCTTGAATAAGCTTATGTTTTGAAAACATAAGATAGAAATTAAAATTTCTATTAACTTTACTTAAAAAAATTAACAATATAAAATAAAACAATAATAATTTAAAACCAATAAAAAATAATAAATAATTTAAAGAAAAAGGTAAAAAACATTTTCAAGCTAAATATATTAATTTATCATAACGAAATCGAGGTAAAGTTCCACGTGTTCAAATAAATACAAAAGAAATAATAGTTAATTTAATATAAAATATTAAATTAAATAAATCACAGCCTAAAAAAATTACACAAAACAATATTCTCATAAATAAAATTCTCGCATATTCAGCTAAAAAAATAAGAGCAAATCCTCCTCTTCTATATTCTACATTAAATCCAGAAACTAATTCAGATTCACCTTCAGCAAAATCAAAAGGAGTTCGATTAGTTTCAGCTAAACAAATACAAAATCAAACAAGTCTTATAGGAAATAAAATAATAATAAATCAAATATAATTTTGATAATAAAAAAAATCTAATATATTATAACTACCAATAAGAAAAATAAAAGATAATAAAATTAAAGCTATTCTAACTTCATAAGAAATAGTTTGAGCCACAGCTCGTAATCCACCTAATAATGCATAATTAGAATTAGAAGATCAACCAGCAATTATAACTATATAAACACCTATACTAGTACAACATAAAAAAAATAATAAACCTAAATTAAATGAAAATAATTTTACAAATAAAGGTATACATAATCAAACTAATAAAGAAATAAATAAAGAAAAAATAGGAGAAAAATAATAAGAGATATAATTTGATAAAATTGGATAAGTTTGTTCCTTAGTAAATAATTTAATTGCATCACAAAAAGGTTGAGGAATTCCTATTAAACCAACTTTATTAGGTCCTTTACGAATCTGAATATAACCTAATACTTTACGTTCTAATAAAGTTAAAAAAGCTACTCTAACTAAACACACAAACTACTAAAATTATACTACTAACAAAAAATAAAATATATTCTATAAAAAACAAGTACTATTTGTAATAAAAATTACATAAATAAATTCTAAATTTATAGCACTAATCTGCCAAAATAGTATATTAATAATATTCAATAAATAAAATTTTATAATTCTAATATTTGGTCCTTTCGTACTAAAATATTAATATTTTTTAAAGATAGAAACCAACCTGGCTTACGCCGGTCTGAACTCAGATCATGTAAGAATTTAAAAGTCGAACAGACTTTATTTTTAAGCAACTACACCTAAAATATATCTTAATCCAAGATCGAGGTCGCAAACTTTTTTATCAATAAGAACTCTCCAAAAAAATTAAGCTGTTATCCCTAAAGTAACTTAATCTTATAATCGTTATTAACGGATCAATAAATCATAAATAAATGATTTTATAAAATTAAAAGTTTATTAAATTTTAATATCACCCCAACAAAATATTATATAGTATAAAAATAAAATAAACCAATAAAATTTAACTACTAAAAAATATAAAGATTTATAGGGTCTTCTCGTCTTTTAAAAAAATTTTAGCTTTTTAACTAAAATATAAAATTCAATAATAAATTTAAATGAAACAGATTATACTTCGTCCAACCATTCATACCAGCCTTCAATTAAAAGACTAATGATTATGCTACCTTTGCACAGTTAAAATACTGCGGCCATTTAAATAAATTCAGTGGGCAGGTTAGACTTTTTATATAATACAAAAAGACATGTTTTTGTTAAACAGGCGAGAATAAAATTTGCCGAATTCTTTATATAAACTTATCAATTTAAATTATTTTTACAATAAAATATACTAATTTTATCATTATTAATTAACAATTTTTATTTAAACAAAAATTTTTATAAAAATAATTAAAACATAAATAAATAATAAAATAATTTATAACAAACTTATAAATGATTGCTAATTCTATACATACATTTTTAATAATAATTATTAATTTTTAATAATTTATTTTAAAGCTTATCCCTTAAAATATTCAAAATAATAAATTTTTATTTCATAAAAAAAAAAAATAAAAATTAAAATCTTGTCAATTAAATTTATTTCTCAAAAAAATTAGATACCTTTTTAAACGAATAACATTTCATTTCTAATAATTTATTTAAAATAATTTTGATGCATTAACTTTTATAAATTATTAACTCTTATAAAATCGAGATTAATAAATATTTATTAATTATTTAATAAACCCTGACACACAAGGTACAATAAATTAAGTTTTCTTTTAAAATAAAAATTTTTCAATTATTTCAATAACCTTTTACAATACTTAATAAACAATTATTAATATTATTTTTTCATTAAAAATTACTAAAACACTAAAATTATATAATTATTTTTAATAAATTATAAATAAATAAATACATAAATAATAATAAATAAATATTAATTATCAATTTATATTGATTTGCACAAAAACCTTTTCAATGTACGGAGCTCCGGTGTGGTTGGAGTCGGTATGCCACTCATCTTACTTCCGGGGCATAAAGTCAACTTATCGCCTGTGTGCACTCAGAGTATGCAGTGCATTCAAAACTGTGTCCGATGAAGCAGCTCTGGTAATTGCAGGTACATATGTACCCAATAGACATTCTAGCTAAAGAGTCTGCATATATATTCACAAGGATGAGGGTAGCAAATGAAGCCGCACGCAAGGAAGCCAAAGACATAAGCCTAGCGGAGTGCCAAAATAAATGGGATCGCACGCCAAACGGGCGATGGACACACCGATGTATACCGAATATAGAGCGCTGGATTCAAAGAAGCCACGGCGAAGTAGATTTTTACACGACCCAATTTTTAAGCGGTCATGGATGCTTTAAGTCGTATCTACATAGATTCAAACACGAGGTCGACCCTTACTGTGACTTCTGTGGTATCGGAGTAGTAGACAACGCGGAACATGTTTTCCTAATGTGCCCGCGCTTTATCCACGAGAGGAGCGTACTCCAATCAGCAGTTCGAGAAAACCTTTCACCTCAAGCGATCGTTAATTACATGCTGATGGGCAAAGACGAATGGAATTTGGCCAACGGCTTTATTTCATCGACGATGAAGGTTTTAAGAAGTGAGGAAAGAAGAAGACGCAGAAGTTCCACTACCATATAAGACGAGGTAAGAGGTCTTGTGTGCCCTAATGCATCACAGCAGATTGGATCCAAGGCCGTTGCAACCGCCAAGTGGTGTATCCAAATCGTTCGTTCGGCCCAATGTACGAGCAGATTGGAATCTCGGCCTTTCCGACTGCTTAAGGCCTTCCGTAGAAACACAAACTCAGGCGTGGATGCGGATTGGAACCTTGGAGGTTCCAACCGTCAAACTACGCAACGAGGGAAAAAAAAATTATAACAAAAATAAATAATTTAATAATATAAAAGTGTTTTTCATACATAAATGCAGCATAGGAATTAATGCATCACAGCGGATTGGAACCCCGGTCGTTCCAAGCGCCAAGTATAGCATCCACAACCTCCGCTGGACCCAACAATCGAGCAGATCGGAATCTCGGACTTTCCGACTGCTCAAGGTCTTTCTGCCGAAACACGCACACTCAGGCGTCGACGCGGATTGGAACCCAGCGCGTTCCAACCGCCAAAGCTCCCAACGGGATAAATATAATATTATATTGCATACAGTAATATACAAGTATTTTTCAGTCATAGACGTAGCAAAGGATTGAAGAATCTGGGGCGGATTGGAACCCAGGGCGTTCCAACCGTCAAGACCTACGACGCAAACCTGGTCATCGTCCTGTTGGTAACTTTCAAATAATACGTTTACCTACATGGAATCACTCGTCGCATGCATATGTAAGTAAGTACATCGATGCCTTATTTATATTAAATAACTTAAAGGGGACGAGGCTGCGGCCCAAGACAGCTTACAATAGACTTAGAACGTACGATCGAGCTTAGTGCTCAAACCACCTCCCGACGGAATACCTGACGGTGGTACCGGGGGGTTCGGTACAGGGGGGTTCGGTTAAAGTCCCACACTGACGGGGTACAGGCTTTCGATGCTTCCTCCTCGTAAAAAAAAAGAAGAAAAAAAAACACCTAGCACCACCCAACAAACATTTGGGCTTGAGTACAATTTGTGCTCAAGTTGAATACTAAGGTTTTATTAATCTGCAACGTTAGTCCTGAAGTGTACCTCAAGTTGAGAATCCTAGCTTTCTCAACAAAAAAGGGCATTTTTTTGGTATGAATTTCTCAAACGTTTTAGAAAGGTTGGAAAATTTGCATGGTACCGCATTAAAACTACGCATTTCTCAAAGGTGTTGGAGAAATTTTTTTTTGATGTTTGCTGGGAAAGTAAACATGCTTACGCGTATGTATGTACAAAAAAGCGCAAACACACAAATGTGAACTCTTCTGCCTACTGTATTTGTTCTCATGCCTGTCTTTGTTTTTAATAGCGTTAACGGAGCTTAGTACAAAGAAAGAACAAAACACCCGCTTGCACGTGAGCACCTAGCGCTAAACACACAAAACAAATGAGAACGCATTTGCTCTCATGACTGTTTTGCTGTTCAGAGTATGCAAAATCCAATATGAAGCAAGCTAAATTTGTTTATCACTTCTTGATGTTCTCCTGCTAAAATCACACTTAAAAGAGCTGGTGCTGCGTCTGTTTAATGTTTTTTTTCTTTGAGTAAATGCAATAATAAAGACAGCAACAAATTCGTCTCACAAGTTTGATTTTTGTACATACATACATACAAATGTTGTAACATACTTACATACATATGTATATTGCATATAGAGAAAATCAAATTTTTTTCCTGCTCGCGAAGATGTATTATTTGTTTTTAGTTATTTTCTAAGTAGGTACATGTGTATGTATGTTGGTTTTTTCCAAGGCGAATTCATACAAGGTGGTTATTTGATTTTTTTAGTGCGTTTGTGGCTAGAATTGTCAATTTTGATTGTTCTCATTGGCTGTTCGAAGTTATATTTCACTCTTTCTTTACAATTAGCCTACTGCGTTTCAAAATCCAAGCCGCAAAATCAAAAACAAAATAAATTTGGACTACTGATATCACCTTATTGATCCGCCTTTGTTTTTTCTTTACCGCTATTTGGTGCCGACTGTATGTCCCCAACGATTTTTTTTTTAATTGCGCTAGGACATGTACATATGTTTATGCAATAAATAAACATTCAAGTTAGTCTTCTTTGCATCCGCGAATATAATCGTTCTCTTCCGTTTTTGTGATACTTTTGAAAAGCACTATGCCTATAGCTCGAAAAAACCTTAATAGGAAAGCTCCTATGAGAATGAATCGATTAAGACAAAGTCAATCGCGAGTGCCACGTAATTTTACAATGCGATGTGCCTTTTTCTACCAAAGTAAAATTGATTATTTAAGCTTTGCTGATATTCAAATTGGTGGCATGAGCAACATATGTATGCAGTGTAATTCAAAAAAATGGCGAAATGAAGCTACTGGACTATGTTGTGCTGGTGAAAAAACTATGTTGCCAAGACTACAAGAACCAACAGAATCTTTAAAATCGTTGATTCTCTGCGTCCAGCCATTTTCTCAACTACACTCGGAAATATAACACCTTATTTCAAATGACTTCCTTTGGGGCAAATGAAGTAATAGAGGGAAACTTTTGTTCATTTTGTTTCGGAGGCCGATCAACTATCAACGCGATTGCACATGATACCCAACCTTAAAGCAGAAGTTATCGAAACAATTAAAGAGGCATTGCAAAATCAAAGTTGTTATGTTTCGTGCTTCAAATACAATTTGGAAAACAACGCTTTGAATGAAACTGATGACTTCCGTTTAATAATACACGCAGATCGCCCAGTTTTAAATGATCATAGGGGACGGTACAACATCCCAACTGTTAATGAGGTAGCAGTCCTCTTGGTTGACGAGGATAAGGGTCCACGAGACATCGTTTTGCATTGCCGCGATGGTCGATTGAAACGGGTTTCTGAATTGCATCGTGCATATGATCCTCTTCAGTACCCTCTGATTTTTCCGTCAAGAGATGACGGATATCACTTAAATATTTTACAGCAAAATACTTCCAACCACAGTCAACCAAAGACTGTGTCCTGTATGCAATACAATGCCTACCGCTTTATGATAAAAGAAAACTGTTTGAATCATTTGCACTTCTTTAAAAATTTGCTGCATCAGTATTCTGTAAACATGATGGCTAAGATGATAGCCGAAAGATTAAATTTCATTCGGTGCAATCAAAACCAATATTTTTGGAGAGGTTAAATGTCACATTCTCTCAGTAGAATAGCAAAAACGTGGCTTGCCACATTGCCATATTATACTATGGCTACGAACTCAAATCCAACCAAACGAAATCGATGACATAATTTGCGCAGAATTACCTGACAAAGATCGCGATCCGGTATTATTCGAAATTGTAAAAATCTGGTGCATGGTCCGTGCGGAGCAAATAACACGGCGTCACCTTGCATGCAGAAAGGTAAATGCTGCAATGCCAGCGAATTTCATTACAATTTCTGAACATATATATTTTGAAGTGCCTTTTTTTCGTGACGCCACTTCTTAGGATTGGCTTCGCCGATTTTCGTGATTTTTTCTTTAGATAAACAACTTTTGACCCCCATAATGTTTTAAGATAAAAGTGTCTTATCAAAGGATATATAGGCCTTTCAAAATCGTATGAAACCCCCTGCTGCTGATGGGTGTGTGTGTTAAAGAATATTGCCTACTTTTAGGAGTAACCTAACCATCCTTTTGTGTTTTGATTTTACAGGGTGGTGTATTTATTTATATGTAGTGATACAAACTTTTGTGCATGATATACAAAATTATTCTGTGATTGAAGTAAATAATCTATTGGCAGATAAGAAAAAAGCGGATTACAATAACAATGAATACTCAAGAAGAATAGTCTGAAAGAAATGAATCTTCTCAAGAATGATTAAAAAATGAATGAATATAAAAATTAAAAATTGTTTGTTGTGTATTATTGAGCACACAACAACACAACCTCTTTAAACTCATGTAAACTTTGCAAGTTGAGAGTATTCAAAAGAAAAATTTGGGTGATTTTTGTTCATTGCATTGTTTTAATTTATCACTCCTTAATGTTCTACTGCCGAAGAATAAAACAAAAAGCTGAGGTGGGTCTGCTTTGACTTTCTTTTACTTTGAGTAAACGTTATAATAAATAATTTTTCTCAGATGTTCGATATTTGAGCATACATACATACACACATAAGTATCTATGTATGTACATATGTATATTGAAAATTGAGAAAATCAAAAGCGAATAAGCCCAGTGCTCAGCTAATCTGATCTAATTATTTTATCAAGTTAATGGTGTCATGGCAGAAAATAAATAATAGACAGTGGCGGACAAAGAAATAGAGACACGACGTATTGACAAACTTCGACTTTTTTTCATTTGTGAAGTTGTTGAAAAATCCCTTTAATTTTTTTAATTTTTGTTTGCTGGCGGTGTTACGCATTTTCTTCCATACAAAGTGTGCGTAAAATGGGTAACACCGCAAGAAAAAAATAAAAAATCAGGAGGATTTTTTAGCACCTTCATATTTGCACTTAATTGCACCGAAATGTATTGGGCTACAAAAATGCATACATAACAATATTTGTACCTAGCACAACCCAACAAACATTTGGGCTTGAGTACAATTTCAGCTCAAGTTGAATACTAAGGTTTTCTTAATCTCCAACGTTAGTCCTGAAGTGTACCTCAAGTTGAGAATCCTAGCTTTCTCAACAAAAAAGGGCATTTTTTTGGTATGAATTTCTCAAACGTTTAAGAAAGGATGGAAAATTTGCATAGTACCGCATTAAAACTACGCATTTCTCAAAGGTGTTGGAGAAAATTTTTTATGATGTTTGCTGGGAAAGTAAACATGGTTACGCGTATGTTTGCACAAAAAAGCGCAAACACACAAATGTGAACTCTTCTGCCTACTGTATTTGTTCTCATGCCTGTCTTTGTTTTTAATAGCGTTAACGGAGCTTAGTACAAAGAAAGAACAAAACGCCTGCTTGCACGTGAGCACCTAGCGCTAAACACACAAAACAAATGAGAACGCATTTGCTCTCATGACTGTTTTGCTGTTCAGAGTATGCAAAATCCAATATGAAGCAAGCTAAATTTGTTTATCACTTCTTGATGTTCTCCTGCTAAAATCACGCTTAAAAGAGCTGGTGCTGCGTCTGTTTAATGTTTTTTTTGTTTGAGTAAATGCAATAATAAAGACAGCAACAAATTCGTCTCACAAGTTTGATTTTTGTACATACATACATACAAATGTTGTAACATACTTACATACATATGTATATTGCATATAGAGAAAATCAAATTTTTTTCCTGCTCGCGAAGGTGTATTATTTGTTTTTAGTTTTTTTCTAAGTAGGTACATGTGTATGTATGTGGGTTTTTTCCAAGGCGAATTCATACAAGGTGGTTATTTGATTTTTTTTAGTGCGTTTGTGGCTAGAATTGTCAATTTTGATTGTTCTCATTGGCTGTTAGAAGTTATATTTCACTCTTTCTTGACAATTAGCCTACTGAGTTTCAAAATCCAAGCCGCAAAATCAAAAACAAAATAAATTTGGACTACTGATATCACCTTATTGATCCGCCTTTGTTTTTTCTTTACCGCTATTTGGTGCCGACTGTATGTCCCCAACGATTTTTTTTTAATTGCCCTAGGACATGTACATATGTTTATGCAATAAATAAACATTCAAGTTAGTCTTCTTTGCATCCGCGAATAGAATCGTTCTCTTCCGTTTTTGTGATACTTTTGAAAAGCACTATGCCTATAGCTCGAAAAAACCTTAATAGGAAAACTCCTGTCGCGTATAGAATGAATCGATTAAGACAAAGTCAATCGCGAGTGCCACGTAATTTTACAATGCGATGTGCCTTTTTCTACCAAAGTGAAATTAATTATTTAAGCTTTGCTGATATTCAAATTGGTGGCATGTTGCTCATGCAGTGTAATTCAAAAAAATGGCGAAATGAAGCTACTGGACTATGTTGTGCTGGTGAAAAAACTATGTTGCCAAGACTACAAGAACCAACAGAATCTTTAAAATCGTTGATTCTCTGCGTCCAGCCATTTTCTCAACTACACTCGGAAATATAACACCTTATTTCAAATGACTTCCTTTGGGGCAAATGAAGTAATAGAGGGAAACTTCATGCCGACATTCAAAATTCAAGGACAAGTATACCACCGCATCGTGTCCTTACTTCCCACTAACGGTAACGGTCCCAAATTTTTGCAGATTTATTTTGTTTCGGAGGCCGATCAACTATCAACGCGATTGCACATGATACCCAACCTTAAAGCAGAAGTTATCGAAACAATTAAAGAGGCATTGCAAAATCAAAGTTGTTATGTTTCGTGCTTCAAATACAATTTGGAAAACAACGCTTTGAATGAAACTGATGACTTCCGTTTAATAATACACGCAGATCGCCCAGTTTTAAATGATCATAGGGGACGGTACAACATCCCAACTGTTAATGAGGTAGCAGTCCTCTTGGTTGACGAGGATAAGGGTCCACGAGACATCGTTTTGCATTGCCGCGATGGTCGATTGAAACGGGTTTCTGAATTGCATCGTGCATATGATCCTCTTCAGTACCCTCTGATGTTTCCGTCGGGAGATGACGGATATCACTTAAATATTTTACAGCAAAATACTTCCAACCACAGTCAACCAAAGACTGTGTCCTGTATGCAATACTATGCCTACCGCTTTATGATAAAAGAAAACTGTTTGAATCATTTGCACTTCTTTAAAAATTTGCTGAATCAGTATTCTGTAAACATGATGGCTAAGATGATAGCCGAAAGATTAAATTTCATTCGGTGCAATCAAAACAAATATTTTTGGAGAGGTTAAATGTCACATTCTCTCAGTAGAATAGCAAAAACGTGGCTTGCCACATTGCCATATTATACTATGGCAACGAACTCAAATCCAACCAAACGAAATCGATGACATAATTTGCGCAGAATTACCTGACAAAGAGCGCGATCCGGTATTATTCGAAATTGTAAAAATATGGTGCATGGTCCGTGCGGAGCAAATAACACGGCGTCACCTTGCATGCAGTAAGGTAAATGCTGCAATGCCAGCGAATTTCATTACATTTTCTGAACATATATATTTTGAAGTGCCTTTTTTTCGTGACGCCACTTCTTAGGATTGGCTTCGCCGATTTTCGTGATTTTTTCTTTACATAAACAACTTTTGACCCCCACAATGTTTTAAGATAAAAAAAAAATTAAAAAGTGTCTTATCAAAGGATATATAGGCCTTTCAAAATCGTATGAAACCCCCTGCTGCTGATGGGTGTGTGTGTTAAAGAATATTGCCTACTTTTAGGAGTAACCTAACCATCCATTTGTGTTTTGATTTTACAGGGTGGTGTATTTATTTATATGTAGTGATACAAACTTTTGTGCATGATATACAAAATTATTCTGTGATTGAAGTAAATAATCTATTGGCTGATAAGAAAAAAGCGGATTACAATAACAATGAATACTCAAGAAGAATAGTCTGAAAAAAATGAATCTTCTCAAGAATGATTAAAAAATGAATGAATAGAAAAATTAAAAATTGTGTGTTGTGTATTATTGAGCACACAACAACACAACCTCTTTAAACTCATGTAAACTTTGCAAGTTGAGAGTATTCAAAAGAAAAAATTGGGTGATTTTTGTGCATTGCATTGTTTTAATTTATTACTCCTTATTGTTCTGCTGCCGAAGAATAAAACAAAAAGCTGAGGTGGCTCTGCTTTGACTTTCTTTTACTTTGAGTAAACGTTATAATAAATAATTTTTCTCAGATGTTCGATATTTGAGCATACATACACATATAAGTATCTATGTATGTATGTACATATGTATATTGAAAATTGAGAAAATCAAAAGCGAATAAGCCCAGTGCTCAGCTAATCTGATCTAATTATTTTATCAAGTTAATGGTGTCATGGCAGAAAATAAATAATAGACAGTGGCGGACAAAGAAATAGAGACACGACGTTTTGACAAACTTCGACTTTTTTTCATTTGTGAAGTTGTTGAAAAATCCCTTTAATTTTTTTAATTTTTGTTTGCTGGCGGTGTTACGCATTTTCTTCTATACAAAGTGTGCGTAAAATGGGTAACACCGCAAGAAAAAAATAAAAAATCAGCAGGATTTTTTAGCAGCTTCATATTTGCACTTAATTGCACCGAAATGTATTGGGCTACAAAAATGCATACATAACAATATTTGTACCTAGCACAACCCAACAAACATTTGGGCTTGAGTACAATTTTAGCTCAAGTTGAATACTTAGGTTTTCTTAATCTCCAACGTTAGTCCTGAAGTGTACCTCAAGTTGAGAATCCTAGCTTTCTCAACAAAAAAGGGCATTTTTTTGGTATGAATTTCTCAAACGTTTAAGAAAGGTTGGAAAATTTGCATGGTACCGCATTAAAACTACGCATTTCTCAAAGGTGTTGGAGAAAATTTTTTATGATGTTTGCTGGGAAAGTAAACATGCTTACGCGTATGTATGTACAAAAAAGCGCAAACACACAAATGTGAACTCTTCTGCCTACTGTATTTGTTATCATGCCTGTCTTTGTTTTTAATATCGTTAACGGAGCTTAGTACAAAGAAAGAACAAAACACCTGCTTGCACGTGAGCACCTAGCGCTAAACACACAAAACAAATGAGAACGCATTTGCTCTCATGACTGTTTTGCTGTTCAGAGTATGCAAAATCCAATATGAAGCAAGCTAAATTTGTTTATCACTTCTTGATGTTCTCCTGCTAAAATCACGCTTAAAAGAGCTGGTGCTGCGTCTGTTTAATGTTTTTTTTTCTTTGAGTAAATGCAATAATAAAGACAGCAACAAATTCGTCTCACAAGTTTGATTTTTGTACATACATACATACAAATGTTGTAACATACTTACATACATATGTATATTGCATATAGAGAAAATCAAATTTTTTCCTGCTCGCGAAGATGTATTATTTGTTTTCAGTTTTTTTCTAAGTAGGTACATGTGTATGTATGTTGGTTTTTTCCAAGGCGAATTCATACAAGGTGGTTATTTGATTTTTTTAGTGCGTTTGTGGCTAGAATTGTCAATTTTGAATGTTCTCATTGGCTGTTCGAAGTTATATTTCACTCTTTCTTTACAATTAGCCTTCTGCGTTTCAAAATCCAAGCCGCAAAATCAAAAACAAAATAAATTTGGACTACTGATATCACCTTATTGATCCGCCTTTGTTTTTTCTTTACCACTATTTGGTGCCGACTGTATGTCCCCAACGATTTTTATTTTAATTGCCCTAGGACATGTACATATGTTTATGCAATAAATAAACATTCAAGTTAGTCTTCTTTGCATCCGCGAATAGAATCGTTCTCTTCCGTTTTTGTGATACTTTTGAAAAGCACTATGCCTATAGCTCGAAAAAACCTTAATAGGAAAACTCCTGTCGCGTATAGAATGAATCGATTAAGACAAAGTCAATCGCGAGTGCCACGTAATTTTACAATGCGATGTGCCTTTTTCTACCAAAGTGAAATTGATTATTTAAGCTTTGCTGATATTCAAATTGGTGGCATGAGCAACATATGTACGCAGTGTAATTCAAAAAAATGGGGAAATGAAGCTACTGGACTATGTTGTGCTGGTGGAAAAACTATGTTGCCAAGACTACAAGAACCAACATAATCTTTAAAATCGTTGATTCTCTGCGTCCAGCCATTTTCTCAACTACGCTCGGAAATATAACACCTTATTTCAAATGACTTCCTTTGGGGCAAATGAAGTAATAGAGGGAAACTTCATGCCGACATTCAAAATTCAAGGACAAGTATACCACCGCATCGTGTCCTTACTTCCCACTAACGGTAACGGTCCCAAATTTTTGCAGATTTATTTTGTTTCGGAGGCCGATCAACTATCAACGCGATTGCACATGATACCCAACCTTAAAGCAGAAGTTATCGAAACAATTAAAGAGGCATTGCAAAATCAAAGTTGTTATGTTTCGTGCTTCAAATACAATTTGGAAAACAACGCTTTGAATGAAACTGATGACTTCCGTTTAATAATACACGCAGATCGCCCAGTTTTAAATTATCATAGGGGACGGTACAACATCCCAACTGTTAATGAGGTAGCAGTCCTCTTGGTTGACGAGGATAAGGGTCCAAGAGACATCGTTTTGCATTGCCGCGATGGTCGATTGAAACGGGTTTCTGAATTGCATCGTGCATATGATCCTCTTCAGTACCCTCTGATGTTTCCGTCAAGAGATGACGGATATCACTTAAATATTTTACAGCAAAATACTTACAACCACAGTCAACCAAAGACTGTGTCCTGTATGCAATACTATGCCTACCGCTTTATAATAAAAGAAAACTGTTTGAATCATTTGCACTTCTTTAAAAATTTGCTGAATCAGTATTCTGTGAACATGATGGCTAAGATGATAGCCGAAAGATTAAATTTCATTCGGTGCAATCAAAACCAATATTTTTGGAGAGGTTAAATGTCACATTCTCTCAGTAGAATAGCAAAAACGTGGCTTGCCACATTGCTATATTATACTATGGCTACAAATTCAAATCCAACCAAACGAAATCGATGACATAATTTGCGCAGAATTACCTGACAAAGATCGCGATCCGGTATTATTCGAAATTGTAAAAATATGGTGCATGGTCCGTGCGGCGGCACCTTGCATGCAGAAAGGTAAATGCTGCAATGCCAGCGAATTTCATTACAATTTCTGAACATATATATTTTGAAGTGCCTTTTTTTCGTGACGCCACTTCTTAGGATTGGCTTCGCCGATTTTCGTGATTTTTTCTTTAGATAAACAACTTTTGACCCCCACAATGTTTTAAGATAAAAAAAATTTAAAAAGTGTCTTATCAAAGGATATATAGGCCTTTCAAAATCGTATGAAACCCCCTGCTGCTGATGGGTGTGTGTGTTAAAGAATATTGCCTACTTTTAGGAGTAACCTAACCATCCATTTGTGTTTTGATTTTACAGGGTGGTGTATTTATTTATATGTAGTGATACAAACTTTTGTGCATGATATACAAAATTATTCTGTGATTGAAGTAAATAATCTATTGGCAGATAAGAAAAAAGCGGATTACAATAACAATGAATACTCAAGAAGAATAGTCTGAAAGAAATGAATCTTCTCAAGAATGATTAAAAAATGAATGAATAGAAAAATTAAAAATTGTGTGTTGTGTATTATTGAGCACACAACAACACAACCTCTTTAAACTCATGTAAACTTTGCAAGTTGAGAGTATTCAAAAGAAAAAATTGGGTGATTTTTGTTCATTGCATTGTTTTAATTTATCACTCCTTAATGTTCTGCTGCCGAAGAATAAAACAAAAAGCTGAGGTGGGTCTGCTTTGACTTTCTTTTACTTTGAGTAAACGTTATAATAAATAATTTTTCTCAGATGTTAGATATTTGAGCATACATACACTCATAAGTATCTATGTATGTACATATGTATATTGAAAATTGAGAAAATCAAAAGCGAATAAGCCCAGTGCTCAGCTAATCTGATCTAATTATTTTATCAAGTTAATGGTGTCATGGCAGAAAATAAATAATAGACAGTGGCGGACAAAGAAATAGAGACACGACGTATTGACAAACTTCGACTTTTTTTCATTTGTGAAGTTGTTGAAAAATCCCTTTAATTTTTTTAATTTTTGTTTGCTGGCGGTGTTACGCATTTTCTTCCATACAAAGTGTGTGTAAAATGGGTAACACCGCAAGAAAAAAATAAAAAATCAGCAGGATTTTTTAGCACCTTCATATTTGCACTTAATTGCACCGAAATGTATTGGGCTACAAAAATGCATACATAACAATATTTGTACCTAGCACAACCCAACAAACATTTGGGCTTGAGTACAATTTCAGCTCAAGTTGAATACTAAGGTTTTCTTAATCTCCAACGTTAGTCCTGAAGTGTACCTCAAGTTGAGAATCCTAGCTTTCTCAACAAAAAAGGGCATTTTTTTGGTATGAATTTCTCAAACGTTTAAGAAAGGTTGGAAAATTTGCATGGTACCGCATTAAAACTACGCATTTCTCAAAGGTGTTGGAGAAAATTTTTTGTGATGTTTGCTGGGAAAGTAAACATGCTTACGCGTATGTATGTACCAAAAAGCGCAAACACACAAATGTGAACGCTTCTGCCTACTGTATTTGTTCTCATACCTGGCTTTGTTTTTAATAGCGTTAACGGAGCTTAGTACAAAGAAAGAACAAAACACCTGCTTGCACGTGAGCTCCTAGCGCTAGACACACAAAACAAATGAGAACGCATTTGCTCTCATGACTGTTTTGCTGTTCAGAGTATGCAAAATCCAATATGAAGCAAGCTAAATTTGTTTATCACTTCTTGATGTTCTCCTGCTAAAAGCATGCTTCAAAGAGCTGGTGCTGCGTCTGTTTAATGTTTTTTCTTTGAGTAAATGCAATAATAAAGAAAACAACAATTTCTTCCAACATGTTCGATTTTTGTACATACATACAAATGTTGTAACATACTTACATACATATGAATATTGCATATAGAGAAAATCAAATTTTTTTCCTGCTCGCGAAGATGTATTATTTGTTTTCAGTTTTTTTCTAAGTAGGTACATGTGTATGTATGTTGGTTTTTTCCAAGGCGAATTCATACAAGGTGGTTATTTGATTTTTTTAGTGCGTTTGTGGCTAGAATTGTCAATTTTGATTGTTCTCATTGGCTGTTCGAAGTTATATTTCACTCTTTCTTTACAATTAGCCTACTGCGTTTCAAAATCCAAGCCGCAAAATCAAAAACAAAATAAATTTGGACTACTGATGTCACCTTATTGATCCGCCTTTGTTTTTTCTTTACCGCTATTTGGTGCCGACTGTATGTCCCCAACGATTTTTTTTTTAATTGCGCTAGGACATGTACATATGTTTATGCAATAAATAAACATTCAAGTTAGTCTTCTTTGCATCCGCGAATAGAATCGTTCTCTTCCGTTTTTGTGATACTTTTGAAAAGCACTATGCCTATAGCTCGAAAAAACCTTAATAGGAAAACTCCGGTCGCGTATAGAATGAATCGATTAAGACAAAGTCAATCGCGAGTGCCACGTAATTTTACAATGCGATGTGCCTTTTTCTACCAAAGTGAAAGTGATTATTTAAGCTTTGCTGATATTCAAATTGGTGGCATGAGCAACATATGTATGCAGTGTAATTCAAAAAAATGGGGAAATGAAGCTACTGGACTATGTTGTGCTGGTGGAAAAACTATGTTGCCAAGACTACAAGAACCAACAGAATCTTTAAAATCGTTGATTCTCTGCGTCCAGCCATTTTCTCAACTACGCTCGGAAATATAACACCTTATTTCAAATGACTTCCTTTGGGGCAAATGAAGTAATAGAGGGAAACTTCATGCCGACATTCAAAATTCAAGGACAAGTATACCACCGCATCGTGTCCTTACTTCCCACTAACGGTAACGGTCCCAAATTTTTGCAGATTTATTTTGTTTCGGAGGCCGATCAACTATCAACGCGATTGCACATGATACCCAACCTTAAAGCAGAAGTTATCGAAACAATTAAAGAGGCATTGCAAAATCAAAGTTGTTATGTTTCGTGCTTCAAATACAATTTGGAAAACAACGCTTTGAATGAAACTGATGACTTCCGTTTAATAATACACGCAGATCGCCCAGTTTTAAATTATCATAGGGGACGGTACAACATCCCAACTGTTAATGAGGTAGCAGTCCTCTTGGTTGACGAGGATAAGGGTCCACGAGACATCGTTTTGCATTGCCGCGATGGTCGATTGAAACGGGTTTCTGAATTGCATCGTGCATATGATCCTCTTCAGTACCCTCTGATGATTCCGTCAAGAGATGACGGATATCACTTAAATATTTTACAGCAAAATACTTACAACCACAGTCAACCAAAGACTGTGTCCTGTATGCAATACTATGCCTACCGCTTTATAATAAAAGAAAACTGTTTGAATCATTTGCACTTCTTTAAAAATTTGCTGAATCAGTATTCTGTGAACATGATGGCTAAGATGATAGCCGAAAGATTAAATTTCATTCGGTGCAATCAAAACCAATATTTTTGGAGAGGTTAAATGTCACATTCTCTCAGTAGAATAGCAAAAACGTGGCTTGCCACATTGCCATATTATACTATGGCTACAAATTCAAATCCAACCAAACGAAATCGATGACATAATTTGCGCAGAATTACCTGACAAAGATCGCGATCCGGTATTATTCGAAATTGTAAAAATATGGTGCATGGTCCGTGCGGAGCAAATAACACGGCGACACCTTGCATGCAGAAAGGTAAATGCAGCAATGCCAGCGAATTTCATTACAAATTCTGAACATATATATTTTGAAGTGCCTTTTTTTCGTGACGCCACTTCTTAGGATTGGCTTCGCCGATTTTCGTGATTTTTTCTTTAGATAAACAACTTTTGACCCCCACAATGTTTTAAGATAAAAAAATTTAAAAAGTGTCTTATCAAAGGATATATAGGCCTTTCAAAATCGTATGAAACCCCCTGCTGCTGATGGGTGTGTGTGTTAAAGAATATTGCCTACTTTTAGGAGTAACCTAACCATCCATTTGTGTTTTGATTTTACAGGGTGGTGTATTTATTTATATGTAGTGATACAAACTTTTGTGCATGATATACAAAATTATTCTGTGATTGAAGTAAATAATCTATTGGCAGATAAGAAAAAAGCGGATTACAATAACAATGAATACTCAAGAAGAATAGTCTGAAAGAAATGAATCTTCTCAAGAATGATTAAAAAATGAATGAATAGAAAAATTAAAAATTGTGTGTTGTGTATTATTGAGCACACAACAACACAACCTCTTTAAACTCATGTAAACTTTGCAAGTTGAGAGTATTCAAAAGAAAAAATTGGGTGATTTTTGTTCATTGCATTGTTTTAATTTATCACTCCTTAATGTTCTGCTGCCGAAGAATAAAACAAAAAGCTGAGGTGGGTCTGCTTTGACTTTCTTTTACTTTGAGTAAACGTTATAATAAATAATTTTTCTCAGATGTTAGATATTTGAGCATACATACACTCATAAGTATCTATGTATGTACATATGTATATTGAAAATTGAGAAAATCAAAAGCGAATAAGCCCAGTGCTCAGCTAATCTGATCTAATTATTTTATCAAGTTAATGGTGTCATGGCAGAAAATAAATAATAGACAGTGGCGGACAAAGAAATAGAGACACGACGTATTGACAAACTTCGACTTTTTTTCATTTGTGAAGTTGTTGAAAAATCCCTTTAATTTTTTTAATTTTTGTTTGCTGGCGGTGTTACGCATTTTCTTCCATACAAAGTGTGCGTAAAATGGGTAACACCGCAAGAAAAAAATAAAAAATCAGCAGGATTTTTTAGCAGCTTCATATTTGCACTTAATTGCACCGAAATGTATTGGGCTACAAAAATGCATACATAACAATATTTGTACCTAGCACAACCCAACAAACATTTGGGCTTGAGTACAATTTCAGCTCAAGTTGAATACTAAGGTTTTCTTAATCTCCAACGTTAGTCCTGAAGTGTACCTCAAGTTGAGAATCCTAGCTTTCTCAACAAAAAAGGGCATTTTTTTGGTATGAATTTCTCAAACGTTTAAGAAAGGTTGGAAAATTTGCATGGTACCGCATTAAAACTACGCATTTCTCAAAGGTGTTGGAGAAAATTTTTTATGATGTTTGCTGGGAAAGTAAACATGCTTACGCGTATGTATGTACAAAAAAGCGCAAACACACAAATGTGAACTCTTCTGCCTACTGTATTTGTTCTCATGCCTGTCTTTGTTTTTAATAGCGTTAACGGAGCTTAGTACAAAGAAAGAACAAAACACCGGCTTGCACGTGAGCACCTAGCGCTAAACACACAAAACAAATGAGAACGCATTTGCTCTCATGACTGTTTTGCTGTTCAGAGTATGCAAAATCCAATATGAAGCAAGCTAAATTTGTTTATCACTTCTTGATGTTCTCCTGCTAAAATCACGCTTAAAAGAGCTGGTGCTGCGTCTGTTTAATGTTTTTTTTCTTTGAGTAAATGCAATAATAAAGACAGCAACAAATTCGTCTCACAAGTTTGATTTTTGTACATACATACATACAAATGTTGTAACATACTTACATACATATGAATATTGCATATAGAGAAAATCAAATTTTTTTCCTGCTCGCGAAGATGTATTATTTGTTTTCAGTTTTTTTCTAAGTAGGTACATGTGTATGTATGTTGGTTTTTTCCAAGGCGAATTCATACAAGGTGGTTATTTGATTTTTTTAGTGCGTTTGTGGCTAGAATTGTCAATTTTGATTGTTCTCATTGGCTGTTCGAAGTTATATTTCACTCTTTCTTTACAATTAGCCTACTGCGTTTCAAAATCCAAGCCGCAAAATCAAAAACAAAATAAATTTGGACTACTGATGTCACCTTATTGATCCGCCTTTGTTTTTTCTTTACCGCTATTTGGTGCCGACTGTATGTCCCCAACGATTTTTTTTTTAATTGCGCTAGGACATGTACATATGTTTATGCAATAAATAAACATTCAAGTTAGTCTTCTTTGCATCCGCGAATAGAATCGTTCTCTTCCGTTTTTGTGATACTTTTGAAAAGCACTATGCCTATAGCTCGAAAAAACCTTAATAGGAAAACTCCGGTCGCGTATAGAATGAATCGATTAAGACAAAGTCAATCGCGAGTGCCACGTAATTTTACAATGCGATGTGCCTTTTTCTACCAAAGTGAAAGTGATTATTTAAGCTTTGCTGATATTCAAATTGGTGGCATGAGCAACATATGTATGCAGTGTAATTCAAAAAAATGGGGAAATGAAGCTACTGGACTATGTTGTGCTGGTGGAAAAACTATGTTGCCAAGACTACAAGAACCAACAGAATCTTTAAAATCGTTGATTCTCTGCGTCCAGCCATTTTCTCAACTACGCTCGGAAATATAACACCTTATTTCAAATGACTTCCTTTGGGGCAAATGAAGTAATAGAGGGAAACTTCATGCCGACATTCAAAATTCAAGGACAAGTATACCACCGCATCGTGTCCTTACTTCCCACTAACGGTAACGGTCCCAAATTTTTGCAGATTTATTTTGTTTCGGAGGCCGATCAACTATCAACGCGATTGCACATGATACCCAACCTTAAAGCAGAAGTTATCGAAACAATTAAAGAGGCATTGCAAAATCAAAGTTGTTATGTTTCGTGCTTCAAATACAATTTGGAAAACAACGCTTTGAATGAAACTGATGACTTCCGTTTAATAATACACGCAGATCGCCCAGTTTTAAATTATCATAGGGGACGGTACAACATCCCAACTGTTAATGAGGTAGCAGTCCTCTTGGTTGACGAGGATAAGGGTCCACGAGACATCGTTTTGCATTGCCGCGATGGTCGATTGAAACGGGTTTCTGAATTGCATCGTGCATATGATCCTCTTCAGTACCCTCTGATGATTCCGTCAAGAGATGACGGATATCACTTAAATATTTTACAGCAAAATACTTACAACCACAGTCAACCAAAGACTGTGTCCTGTATGCAATACTATGCCTACCGCTTTATAATAAAAGAAAACTGTTTGAATCATTTGCACTTCTTTAAAAATTTGCTGAATCAGTATTCTGTGAACATGATGATAGATAAGATGATAGCCGAAAGATTAAATTTCATTCGGTGCAATCAAAACCAATATTTTTGGAGAGGTTAAATGTCACATTCTCTCAGTAGAATAGCAAAAACGTGGCTTGCCACATTGCCATATTATACTATGGCTACAAATTCAAATCCAACCAAACGAAATCGATGACATAATTTGCGCAGAATTACCTGACAAAGATCGCGATCCGGTATTATTCGAAATTGTAAAAATATGGTGCATGGTCCGTGCGGAGCAAATAACACGGCGACACCTTGCATGCAGAAAGGTAAATGCAGCAATGCCAGCGAATTTCATTACAAATTCTGAACATATATATTTTGAAGTGCCTTTTTTTCGTGACGCCACTTCTTAGGATTGGCTTCGCCGATTTTCGTGATTTTTTCTTTAGATAAACAACTTTTGACCCCCACAATGTTTTAAGATAAAAAAATTTAAAAAGTGTCTTATCAAAGGATATATAGGCCTTTCAAAATCGTATGAAACCCCCTGCTGCTGATGGGTGTGTGTGTTAAAGAATATTGCCTACTTTTAGGAGTAACCTAACCATCCATTTGTGTTTTGATTTTACAGGGTGGTGTATTTATTTATATGTAGTGATACAAACTTTTGTGCATGATATACAAAATTATTCTGTGATTGAAGTAAATAATCTATTGGCAGATAAGAAAAAAGCGGATTACAATAACAATGAATACTCAAGAAGAATAGTCTGAAAGAAATGAATCTTCTCAAGAATGATTAAAAAATGAATGAATAGAAAAATTAAAAATTGTGTGTTGTGTATTATTGAGCACACAACAACACAACCTCTTTAAACTCATGTAAACTTTGCAAGTTGAGAGTATTCAAAAGAAAAAATTGGGTGATTTTTGTTCATTGCATTGTTTTAATTTATCACTCCTTAATGTTCTGCTGCCGAAGAATAAAACAAAAAGCTGAGGTGGGTCTGCTTTGACTTTCTTTTACTTTGAGTAAACGTTATAATAAATAATTTTTCTCAGATGTTAGATATTTGAGCATACATACACTCATAAGTATCTATGTATGTACATATGTATATTGAAAATTGAGAAAATCAAAAGCGAATAAGCCCAGTGCTCAGCTAATCTGATCTAATTATTTTATCAAGTTAATGGTGTCATGGCAGAAAATAAATAATAGACAGTGGCGGACAAAGAAATAGAGACACGACGTATTGACAAACTTCGACTTTTTTTCATTTGTGAAGTTGTTGAAAAATCCCTTTAATTTTTTTAATTTTTGTTTGCTGGCGGTGTTACGCATTTTCTTCCATACAAAGTGTGCGTAAAATGGGTAACACCGCAAGAAAAAAATAAAAAATCAGCAGGATTTTTTAGCAGCTTCATATTTGCACTTAATTGCACCGAAATGTATTGGGCTACAAAAATGCATACATAACAATATTTGTACCTAGCACAACCCAACAAACATTTGGGCTTGAGTACAATTTCAGCTCAAGTTGAATACTAAGGTTTTCTTAATCTCCAACGTTAGTCCTGAAGTGTACCTCAAGTTGAGAATCCTAGCTTTCTCAACAAAAAAGGGCATTTTTTTGGTATGAATTTCTCAAACGTTTAAGAAAGGTTGGAAAATTTGCATGGTACCGCATTAAAACTACGCATTTCTCAAAGGTGTTGGAGAAAATTTTTTATGATGTTTGCTGGGAAAGTAAACATGCTTACGCGTATGTATGTACAAAAAAGCGCAAACACACAAATGTGAACTCTTCTGCCTACTGTATTTGTTCTCATGCCTGTCTTTGTTTTTAATAGCGTTAACGGAGCTTAGTACAAAGAAAGAACAAAACACCGGCTTGCACGTGAGCACCTAGCGCTAAACACACAAAACAAATGAGAACGCATTTGCTCTCATGACTGTTTTGCTGTTCAGAGTATGCAAAATCCAATATGAAGCAAGCTAAATTTGTTTATCACTTCTTGATGTTCTCCTGCTAAAATCACGCTTAAAAGAGCTGGTGCTGCGTCTGTTTAATGTTTTTTTTGTTTGAGTAAATGCAATAATAAAGACAGCAACAAATTCGTCTCACAAGTTTGATTTTTGTACATACATACATACAAATGTTGTAACATACTTACATACATATGAATATTGCATATAGAGAAAATCAAATTTTTTTCCTGCTCGCGAAGATGTATTATTTGTTTTCAGTTTTTTTCTAAGTAGGTACATGTGTATGTATGTTGGTTTTTTCCAAGGCGAATTCATACAAGGTGGTTATTTGATTTTTTTAGTGCGTTTGTGGCTAGAATTGTCAATTTTGATTGTTCTCATTGGCTGTTCGAAGTTATATTTCACTCTTTCTTTACAATTAGCCTACTGCGTTTCAAAATCCAAGCCGCAAAATCAAAAACAAAATAAATGTGGACTACTGATATCACCTTATTGATCCGCCTTTGTTTTTTCTTTACCGCTATTTGGTGCCGACTGTATGCCCCAACGATTTTTTTTTTAATTGCCCTAGGACATGTACATATGTTTATGCAATAAATAAACATTCAAGTTAGTCTTCTTTGCATCCGCGAATAGAATCGTTCTCTTCCGTTTTTGTGATACTTTTGAAAAGCACTATGCCTATAGCTCGAAAAAACCTTAATAGGAAAACTCCGGTCGCGTATAGAATGAATCGATTAAGACAAAGTCAATCGCGAGTGCCACGTAATTTTACAATGCGATGTGCCTTTTTCTACCAAAGTGAAAGTGATTATTTAAGCTTTGCTGATATTCAAATTGGTGGCATGAGCAACATATGTACGCAGTGTAATTCAAAAAAATGGGGAAATGAAGCTACTGGACTATGTTGTGCTGGTGGAAAAACTATGTTGCCAAGACTACAAGAACCAACAGAATCTTTAAAATCGTTGATTCTCTGCGTCCAGCCATTTTCTCAACTACGCTCGGAAATATAACACCTTATTTCAAATGACTTCCTTTGGGGCAAATGAAGTAATAGAGGGAAACTTCATGCCGACATTCAAAATTCAAGGACAAGTATACCACCGCATCGTGTCCTTACTTCCCACTAACGGTAACGGTCCCAAATTTTTGCAGATTTATTTTGTTTCGGAGGCCGATCAACTATCAACGCGATTGCACATTATACCCAACCTTAAAGCAGAAGTTATCGAAACAATTAAAGAGGCATTGCAAAATCAAAGTTGTTATGTTTCGTGCTTCAAATACAATTTGGAAAACAACGCTTTGAATGAAACTGATGACTTCCGTTTAATAATACACGCAGATCGCCCAGTTTTAAATTATCATAGGGGACGGTACAACATCCCAACTGTTAATGAGGTAGCAGTCCTCTTGGTTGACGAGGATAAGGGTCCACGAGACATCGTTTTGCATTGCCGCGATGGTCGATTGAAACGGGTTTCTGAATTGCATCGTGCATATGATCCTCTTCAGTACCCTCTGATGATTCCGTCAAGAGATGACGGATATCACTTAAATATTTTACAGCAAAATACTTACAACCACAGTCAACCAAAGACTGTGTCCTGTATGCAATACTATGCCTACCGCTTTATAATAAAAGAAAACTGTTTGAATCATTTGCACTTCTTTAAAAATTTGCTGAATCAGTATTCTGTGAACATGATGGCTAAGATGATAGCCGAAAGATTAAATTTCATTCGGTGCAATCAAAACCAATATTTTTGGAGAGGTTAAATGTCACATTCTCTCAGTAGAATAGCAAAAACGTGGCTTGCCACATTGCCATATTATACTATGGCTACAAATTCAAATCCAACCAAACGAAATCGATGACATAATTTGCGCAGAATTACCTGACAAAGATCGCGATCCGGTATTATTCGAAATTGTAAAAATATGGTGCATGGTCCGTGCGGAGCAAATAACACGGCGTCACCTTGCATGCAGAAAGGTAAATGCTGCAATGCCAGCGAATTTCATTACAATTTCTGAACATATGTATATATTTTGAAGTTCCTTTTTTTCGTGACGCCACTTCTTAGGATTGGCTTCGCCGATTTTCGTGATTTTTTCTTTAGATAAACAACTTTTGACCCCCACAATGTTTTAAGATAAAAGTGTCTTATCAAAGGATATAAAGGCCTTTCAAAATCGTATGAAACCCCCTGCTGCTGATGTGTGTGTGTGCATACATGAGAGCGCTTTTGCTCTACGTTAAAGAATATTGCCTGACTTTAGGAGTAACCTAACCATCCAATTGTGTTTTGATTTTACAGGGTGGTATATTTATTTATATGTAGTGATACAAACGTTTGTGCATGATATACAAAATTATTCTGTGATTGAAGTAAATAATCTATTGGCAGATAAGAAAAAAGCGGATTTCAATAACAATGAATACTCAAGAAGAATAGTCTGAAAGAAATGAATCTTCTCAAGAATGATTAAAAAATGAATGAAAAGAAAAATTAAAAATTGTGTATTGTGTATTATTGAGCACACAACAACACAACCTCTTTAAACTCATGTAAACTTTGCAAGTTGAGAGTATTCAAAATACAAAATGGGTGATATTGTTCATTGCATTGTTTTAGTTTATCACTCCTTAATGTTCTGCTGCCGAGGAATAAAACAAAAAGCTGGGGTGGGTATGCTTTGACTTTCTTTTACTTTGAGTAAACGTTATAATAAATAATTTTTCTCAGATGTTCGATATTTGAGCATACATACACACATAAGTATCTATGTATGTACATACATATGTATATTGAAAATTGAGAAAATCAAAAGCGAATAAGCCCAGTGCTCAGCTAATCTGATCTAATTATTTTATCAAGTTAATGGTGTCATGGCAGAAAATAAATAATAGACAGTGGCGGACAAAGAAATAGAGACACGACGTATTGACAAACTTCGACTTTTTTTCATTTGTGAAGTTGTTGAAAAATCCCTTTAATTTTTTTAATTTTTGTTTGCTGGCGGTGTTACGCATTTTCTTCCATACAAAGTGTGCGTAAAATGGGTAACACCGCAAGAAAAAAATAAAAAACCAGCAGGATTTTTTAGCACTTTCATATTTGCACTGAATTGCACCGAAATGTATTGGGCTACAAAAATGCATACATAACAATATTTGTACCTAGCACAACCCAACAAACATTTGGGCTTGAGTACAATTTGAGCTCAAGTTGAATACTAAGGTTTTCTTAATCTCCAACGTTAGTCCTGAAGTGTACCTCAAGTTGAGAATATTAGCTTTCTCAACAAAAAAGGGCATTTTTTTTGGTATGAATTTCTCAAACGTTTAAGAAAGGTTGGAAAATTTGCATGGTACCGCATTAAAACTACGCATTTCTCAAAGGTGTTGGAGAAAATTTTTTGTGATGTTTGCTGGGAAAGTAAACATGCTTACGCGTATGTATGTACAAAAAAGCGCAAACACACAAATGTGAACTTTTCTGCCTACTGTATTTGTTCTCATGCCTGTCTTTGTTTTTAATAACGTTAACGGAGCTTAGTACAAAGAAAGAACAAAACACCTGCTTGCACGTAAGCACCTAGCGCTAAACACACAAAACAAATGAGAACGCATTTGCTCTCATGACTGTTTTGCTGTTCAGAGTATGCAAAATCCAATATGAAGCAAGCTAAATTTGTTTATCACTTCCTGCTAAAATCACGCTTAAAAGAGCTGGTGCAGCGTCTGTTTAATGTTTTTTTTCTTTGAGTAAATGCAATAATAAAGACAGCAACAAATTCGTCTCACAAGTTTGATTTTTGTACATACATACATACAAATGTTGTAACATACTTACATACATATGTATATTGCATATTGAGAAAATCAAATTTTTTTCCTGCTCGCGAAGATGTATTATTTGTTTTCAGTTTTTTTCCAAGTAGGTACATGTGTATGTATGTTGGTTTTTTCCAAGGCGAATTCATACAAGATGGTTATTTGATTTTTTTAGTGCGTTTGTGGCTAGAATAGTCAATTTTGATTGTTCTCATTATCTGTTCGAAGTTATATTTCACTCTTTCCTTACAATTAGCCTACTGAGTTTCAAAATCCAAGCCACAAAAGCAAAAACAAAATAAATTTGGACTACTGATATCACCTTATTGATCCGCCTTTGTTTTTTCTTTACCGCTATTTGGTGCCGACTGTATGTCTCCAACGATTTTCTTTTTAATTGCCCTAGGACATGTACATATGTTTATGCAATAAATAAACATTCAAGTTAGTCTTCTTTGCATCCGCGAATAGAATCGTTCTCTTCCGTTTCTGTGATACTTTTGAAAAGCACTATGCCTATAGCTCGAAAAAACCTTAATAGGAAAACTCCTGTCGCGTATAGAATGAATCGATTAAGACAAAGTCAATCGCGAGTACCACGTAATTTTACAATGCGATGTGGCTTTTTCTACCAAAGTGAAATTGATTATTTAAGCTTTGCTGATATTCAAATTGGTGGCATGAGCAACATATGTATGCAGTGTAATTCAAAAAAATAGGGAAATGAAGCTACTGGACTATGTTGTGCTGGTGGAAAAACTATGTTGCCATATTGCCATTACATATCTTCTATACTACTTATATTTTGAAGTGCCTTTTTTTCGTGACGCCACTTCTTAGGATTGGCTTGCCGATTTTCGTGATTTTTTCTTTAGATAAACAACTTTTGACCCCCACAATGTTTTAAGATAAAAGTGTCTTATCAAAGGATATAAAGGCCTTTCAAAATCGTATGAAACCCCCTGCTGCTGATGTGTGTGTGTGCATACATGAGAGCGCTTTTGCTTTACGTTAAAGAATATTGCCTGACTTTAGGAGTAACCTAACCATCCATTTGTGTTTTGATTTTACAGGGTGGTATATTTATTTATATGTAGTGATACAAACGTTTGTGCATGATATACAAAATTATTCTGTGATTGAAGTAAATAATCTATTGGCAGATAAGAAAAAAGCGGATTTCAATAACAATAAATACAAAAGAAGAATAGTCTGAAAGAAATGAATCTTCTCAAGAATGATTAAAAATGAATGAAAAGAAAAATTAAAAATTGTGTATTATTGAGCACACAACAACACAACCTCTTAAAACTCATGTAAACTTTGCAAGTTCAGAGTATTCAAAATAAAAAATGGGTGATTTTTGTTCATTGCATTGTTTTAATTTATCACTCCTTAATGTTCTGCTGCCGAGGAATAAAACAAAAAGCTGGGGGTGGGTCTGCTTTGACTTTCTTTTACTTTGAGTAAACGTTATAATAAATAATTTTTCTCAGATGTTCGATATTTGAGCATACATACACACATAAGTATCTATGTATGTATGTACATATGTATATTGAAAATTGAGAAAATCAAAAGCGAATAAGCCCAGTGCTCAACTAATCTGATCTAATTATTTTATCAAGTTAATGGTGTCATGACAGAAAATAAAAAATAGACAGTGGCGGACAAAGAAATAGAGACACGACGTATTGACAAACTTCAACTTTTTTTCATTTGTGAAGTTGTTGAAAAATCCCTTTAATTTTTTTAATTTTTGTTTGCTGGCGGTGTTACGCATTTTCTTCCATATAAAGTGTGCGTAAAATGGGTAACACCGCAAGAAAAAAATAAAAAATCAGCAGGATTTTTTAGCACCTTCATATTTGCACTTAATTGCACCGAAATGTATTGGGCTACAAAAATGCATACATAACAATATTTGTACCTAGCACAACCCAACAAACATTTGGGCTTGAGTACAATTTCAGCTCAAGTTGAATACTCCAACGTTAGTCCTGAAGTGTACCTCAAGTTGAGAATATTAGCTTTCTCAACAAAAAAGGGCATTTTTTTGGTATGAATTTCTCAAACGTTTAAGAAAGGTTGGAAAATTTGCATGGTACCGCATTAAAACTACGCATTTCTCAAAGGTGTTGGAGAAAATTTTTTGTGATGTTTGCTGGGAAAGTAAACATGCTTACGCGTATGTATGTACCAAAAAGCGCAAACACACAAATGTGAACGCTTCTGCCTACTGTATTTGTTCTCATACCTGGCTTTGTTTTTAATAGCGTTAACGGAGCTTAGTACAAAGAAAGAACAAAACACCTGCTTGCACGTGAGCTCCTAGCGCTAGACACACAAAACAAATGAGAACGCATTTGCTCTCATGACTGTTTTGCTGTTCAGAGTATGCAAAATCCAATATGAAGCAAGCTAAATTTGTTTATCACTTCTTGATGTTCTCCTGCTAAAAGCATGCTTCAAAGAGCTGGTGCTGCGTCTGTTTAATGTTTTTTCTTTGAGTAAATGCAATAATAAAGAAAACAACAATTTCTTCTAACATGTTCGATTTTTGTACATACATACAAATGTTGTAACATACTTACATACATATGTATGTATATTGCATATAGAGAAAATGAAATTTTTTTCCTGCTCGCGAAGATGTATTATTTGTTTTTAGTTTTTTTCGAAGTAGGTACATATGTATGTATGTATGTTGGCTTTTTCCAAGGCGAATTCATACAAGGTGGTTATTTGATTTTTTTAGTGCGTTTGTGGCTAGAATTGTCAATTTTGATTGTTCTCATTGGCTGTTCGAAGTTATATTTCACTCTTTCTTTAAAATTAGCCCACTGAGTTTCAAAATCCAAGCCGCAAAAGCAAAAACAAAATAAATGTGGACTACTGATATCACCTTATTGATCCTCCTTTGTTTTTTCTTTAGCGCTATTTGGTGCCGACTGTAGCTCTCCAAAGATTTTCTTTTTAATTGCCCTAGGACATGTACATATGTTTATGCAATAAATAAACATTCAAATTAGTCTTCTTTGCATCCGCGAATATAATCGTTTTCTTCAGTTTTTGTGATACTTTTAAAAAGCACTATGCCTAAAGCTCGAAAAAACCTTAATAGGAAAACTCCTGACGCGTATAGAATGAATCGATTAAGCCAAAGTCAATCGCGAGTGCCACGTAATTTTACACCGCGATGCGCCTTCTTCTACCAAAGTGAAATTGATTATTTAAGCTTTGCTGATATTCAAATTGGTGGCATGAGCAACATATGTACGCAGTGTAATTCAAAAAAATGGGGAAATGAAGCTACTGGACTATGTTGTGCTGGTGAAAAAACTATGTTGCCAAGACTACAAGAACCAACAGAATCTTTAAAATCGTTGATTCTCTGCGTCCAGCCATTTTCTCAACTACGCTCGGAAATATAACACCTTATTTCAAATGACTTCCCTTGGGGCAAATAAAGTAATAGAGGGAAACTTCATACCGACATTGAAAATTCAAGGACAAGTCTACCACCGCATCGGGTCCTTACTTCCCACTAACGGTAACGGTCCCAAATTTTTGCAGATTTATTTTGATACCCAACCTTAAAGCAGAAGTTATCGAAACAATTAAAGAGGCATTGCAAAATCAAAGTTGTTATGTTTCGAGCTTCAAATACAATTTGGAAAACAACGCTTTGAATGAAACTGATGACTTCCGTTTAATAATACACGCAGATCACCCAGTTTTAAATGATCATAGGGGACGGTACAACATTCCAACTGTTAATGAGGTAGCAGTCCTCTTAGTTGACGAGGATAAGGGTCCACGAGACATCGTTTTGCATTGCCGCGATGGTCGATTGAAACGGGTTTCTGAATTGCATCGTGCATATGATCCTCTTCAGTACCCTCTGATGTTTCCGTCGGGAGATGACGGATATCACTTAAATATTTTACAGCAAAATACTTCCAACCACAGTTGTTACGTGCCACTCAAATATATTTCAACTTTGTAGTAATGAAAAACACTGAATTTACTCCTTTTTGTGTAACTCTGAAACTGAACGAAGCATGGTTTCGGCCATCTCGGGATTTGCGAAAAACGGCTCCTTTTGGTTTCAGGGAACGACACGAGTAAGGTGAGACTTAAAACCTAAAACCTGAATTTATAATTGTAAAAACTCTGTAAAATTGAATTTCCAGATATTAAAACTATAATAATACGAAGTTCACTGTGAATGAAATATTTGTTCTTAATAATATTCGTGCGAGATATCCCTATTGCAAACGTCGTCGTAAATTTTTATGGTTATACAACGAGCGGCGACATTTTATTTTAATATCTTACTCCTAATTTGGACTGGAGTAAATCTTGCCTTATATAATCAATGCCGAATCACCCTTACAACTTAAGAAGGAACGCGATGTCTGAACACGAAGACTCTGCCAGCGAAGAGGAACTTGAAGTCGCTGCCGTGAACGAAAATATCGAATTGGATAAACTACGGGAAAAATTAAAATATCTTCAAGCATCCTTAGAAGCATCGAAGGAGGAAAACAGTATTCTAAGAAAGGAGATATAATCGCGCGTCAATCCTGCCAACGCACACCTAGCCAACACCAACCGTGCCGACGTTCGTCCCACAAACACCTATGCCACTTCTGCCGTCATAAATTCTGCCTACGTTAGCCGCGCCGACGTATATCCTACTAACAACTATGTCTCTGCTGACAGCTTGAAATTTGCCAACGTTCATCGTTTTGACACACTCTTAGGTAACACCTCTGCACATGTGCCTATACTTACCACTGCCACCAACTTAACATCTGTGAAAACCGACACCACCGACATTATTCGAAACAATACCAAGGTAAGTTCTGCTCATACTTATACTAGTGCAAACAACATAAACGCCAATTACGCTGGCGTACAACCGTGCCACGTCACCTCTGCCGACATACCTACGAACCTTATTGCCTCTGCCGACGCTTACCGAATAAGCGAAAATGTCGGTGTCAACCGTCACTTCGGGAGTCGACCATCGGTTCTAACCTCAAACCACACACACAACTTGCAACAGGCTCAGCCGCATAAACAAAACGATATTGGTCAAAGCACCCTGTTTTCTTTGAATGGTTCGTTACCAAACGCCATGCCACCGCTTCTGCTTAGTGCGCGAAAATTGATCGATTTGCCAGCATTTTACGGCTCGCCGGAAGAATGGCCAATGTTCTCCGTGGCCTACCGCGAAACGACTGCAACCTACGGCTATACAAACCTGGAAAACTTGTTGCGTTTGCAAAAGGCACTAAAGGGCGAGGCTCGCCAACGCGTACAATCCTTGTTAAAACACCCTGCGAGTTTCGATTCGGTGTTAAGTTCACTAGAGTTCATGCATGGACGCCCGGAACTTCTTATTCGTAGCCAGATAGCTAAAGGTTCAATTAGAGGTACCATACCATAACGCCATAACCATAATCGTAGTCATAACCATAACCATATTTAAGCAATCGATTAGTGGTGCCATAACCATAAACAGCTGATATTTGCAATAAACTGAAAGTAAATAAAAATTTAGTAAAGTATGTAAAACGCGGACGAAAAATATAAATTAAAACTCATCAAAACAAAATAAACTGCACACGAAGAACAAAAATATCACAATAAACAAGGCGAATCAGCGATCATTTGTTTATGGTTACGGCAAAAACCAAAATTCAATTGGTCGCTATGGTTATGGTTATGGTTATGGCGTTATGGTATGGCACCGCTAATCGATTACAGTGTAACCCATAAGGTTGGTTGGATCAGCTGTTTTCTATGGTTATGGTTATGGCACCTCTAATTGAACCTTAAGGCGCGAGTATTCCCAGCTATTTCCACTGCGAAATTAGGTGAAATTACAAATTTTTTTACAATGGTATCCGATCTGATGCTAGGCGTTACAAGCAATATGTATCTAACCGAATTTCCGAGATTTTACAGATAAGCAAATTAAACCCAGCTGACGAAGGAACTAGATTCCACACGTTTTCAGTAAATAGCAAATGGCTGAAAGGCCCATCATTCTTGAAGTTGGGCGAAGAGGCTTGGCCGTTGATGCCAGATGGCGTAATATCAAGCGAAACTCAAGTAGAGGTCCGCACCAAAGAATTGTATACTGTCCAAAACGTGGAAAATGTTATTCCTTTTAAAAGATATTCTAATTACTACCGTTTTTTGAAAATTATATGTTGGGTTGAGCTCGCGATTGAAAAATTTCGCTCATGCCGCGACAAAACTAAATTAGTTCAACCGACGAAAATAGATGCTGGTATGCTGAAAAATGCAGAAAACTTTATTTGTCGCATCGTTCAGGAAACAGAGTTCAAGAACGAAATGGATCTTCTTCGAGATAATATGCAGCTGAGTAAATCGAGCACTCTGTGGAAGTTGACCCCTGTGCTAGACGAAAACGGCGTATTACGCTTAGGAGGACGTCTAGACAACGCAAGTTGTGTGTCAATATGCACAAAGAGACCAATTATTCTCCCAAAGGAGCACGATTCCGAACCTACGTCGTCTCGTACAGTCTGCAAAGAGGAGATGCCAAGTATGCAAGAACGTAAGCGCCGTTCCCCAGACTCCACAAATGGGACAGCTACCAATTGATCGCGTCACCCCATACATCCGCCCATTTACCTACACGGGCATAGACTATTTTGGACCAGTCTGGGTAGCAGTTCGACGACGGCGAGAGAAGCGATGGGTTGCCGTGTTTACCTGTTTGACTGTTAGAGCGATCCATCTGGAACTAGCAAGGGATTTATCGACGGATGCAGTAGTGCTTTGTTTGAGGAACTTTGTGAATCGGAGAGGTGTGCCGGAAAGAATAAGGAGCGACAGAGGCACCAATTTCATTGGCGCGAGCAAAGAACCGTGGGCGAGTATTGAGCAGAGCATACAGCAAGAGTGCCTATTTCGAAACATCGAATGGGTTTTTAATACGCCGTTGAATCCATCAGCTGGTGGCGCTTGGGAGCGCATGGTCCAATCGGTGAAGAAGGTCCTGTCCTTTACGTTAAAGGAGAAAGCACCTCAGGTAGACACACTCCAGAGCTTGTTGATAGAGGCAGAAAATTTAATCAATTCGCGACCGCTCACACACATACGAGTTGAGAGTACAGGCGCGGATCCGCTAACCCCGAATCACTTCCTACTGGGTTGTCCCAATTTTGTACAGACACCAGCAGTGCCAGAAAATGGATGTCTTAAGATGCAATGGCACGTAGTGCAACAATTGAAACAGACATTTTGGAAAAGGTGGGTTTTGGAATATTTGCCGACGTTGACTCGCAGAACAAAATGGTTCCGAAGAGTGGAGCCAATCAAGGCCGGCGATGTGGTTATCATCTGTGACGACAACGAGTGCCGCGGGCAGTGGAAGCGTGGTATTGTGGTAGAATCTTTCTCGGCGGCAGATGGTCAGGTGCGTTCGTTAAAATGGAAATGTATGTACATATTCTTTGCATTTTTAGGTATCCATAGATAATACAAACATTGCATACGAAGCGCTTTTGCTTTACGTTAAAGAATATTGCCTACTTTTAGTAGTAACCTAACCATCCATTTGTGTTTTGATTTTACAGGGTGGTGTATTTATTGGTGATACAAACTTTTATGCATGATATACAAAATTATTCTGTGATTGAAGTAAATAATATATTGGCAGATAAGAAAAAAAACGGATTTCAATAACAATGAATACTGAAGAAGAATAGTCTGGAAGAAATGAATTTTTCAAGAATGATTCATTTAAAAATATATAAAAATTAAAAATTGTGTATTCTGTATTATTGAGCACACAACAACACAACCTCTTTAAACTCATGTAAACTTTGCAAGTTGAGAGTATTCAAAATAAAAAATGGGTGAATTTTTTTCAATGTATTGTTTTAATTTTTGTTCAAATTCTTAAGATTGTCAAAAGCAATGTGATATGCGTACGCCACTCATAACAATGGGTCATTTGGATTTTATTTCCAACAATCATCTTTAACCGAGTTCTTTTTTTGTACATATGAATATATGTATATGTATTTCCTCACAATTGAGTGTAAACCCTACCTTCTTTGGAGCAACTTAGTTTTTGTTAAAATTTTTAAGATTGTCAAAAGCAATGTGGTATGGGTACGCCACTCATAACAATGGGCCATTGGATTTTATTTCCAAAAATCATCTTTAACCGAGTTTTTATTTTAAACACATGAATATATATGTATTTCCACACATTTGAGTCTAAACTCGACCGATTTTGAAGCAACTTGATTTTTGTTCAAATTTTTAAGATTGTCAGAAGCAATGTGGTATGAGTACGCCACTCATAACAATGGGTCATTTGGATTTTATTTCCAACAACCATCTTTAACCGAGTTCTTATTTTGTACATATGAATATATGTACATATATGTATTTCCTCACAATTGAGTGTAAACTCCACCGATTTGGGGGCAACTTAGTTTTTGTTAAAATTTTTAAGATTGTCAGAAGAAATGTGGTATGGGTACGCCACTCTTAACAATGGGTCATATGGATTTTATTTCCAAAAATTACATCATCTTTAATCGATTCTAAGTTTAAACACTTCAATATATATGAATTTCCACACATTTGAGTCTAAACCCGACCGATTTTGAAATAACTTTATTTTTGTTAAAATTTGTATGATTACGCCACTCATTAAAAACGGTCATATGGATCTTATTTGCAAATCATCTTTAATCGAGTTGTTATTTTGTACGCATATATATATGTACATATATGTATTTCCTCACAATTGAGTGTAAACTCTACCGATTTTGGAGCACCTTAGTTTTTGTTAAAATTTTTAAGATTGTCAAAAGCAATGTGGTATGGGTACGCCACTCATAACAATAGGTCATTTGGATTTTATTTCTAACAATCACCTTTAACCGAGTTCTTATTTTATACATATGAATATATGTACATATATGTATTTCCTCACAATTGAGTGTAAACTCCACCGATTTGGGGGCAACTTAGTTTTTGTTGAAATTTTTAAGTTTGTAAAAAACAATGTGGTATGAGTACGCCACTCATAACAATGGGTCATTTGGATTTTATTTCCAACAATCATCTTTAACCGAGTTCTTATTTTGTACATATGAATATATGTACATATATGTATTTCCTCACAATTGAGTGTAAACTCTACCGATTTTGGAGCAACTTAATTTTTGTTTAAATTTTCGAGATTGTCGAAAGCAATGAGTTCGCCATTCATAACAATGTGTCATATGGATTTTATTTGCAAAAATTTCATCATCTTTTATCAAGTTCTCATTTTGTACTAGTGAATATATATGTATTTCCACACATTTGGGTCTAAACCAGACCGATTTTGGAGTAGCTTTATTTATGTTAAAATTTTTAAGGTTGTTAAAAGCAATGTGGTATGAGTACGCCACTCATAAAAACGGTCATATAGTTCTTATTTGCAAATCATCTTTAATCGAGTTCTTATTTTGTACATATGAATACATATGAATTTCCTCACATTTCAGTCTAAACCCGACCGATTTTGGGGAAACTTAATTTTTGTCCAATATTTTAAGATTGTCAAAAGCAATGTGGTATGAGTAGGCCACTCAAAACAATGGGTCATATGGATTTTATTTGCATAAATTTCATCATCTGAATATATATGTATTTCCACAGATTTGAGTCTAAACCCGACCGATTTTGGAGCATCTTAATTTTTGTTAAATTTTCAAATTTGTCGTATGCAAAGTGGTATGAGTATGCCACTCATAACATTGGGCCACATGGATTTTGTTTGCAAAAATTTCATCATCTTTAATCGAGTTCTTATTTCGTACACGTGAATATGTATGTATTTCCACACATTTGAGTCTAAACCCGACCGATTTTGGAGTAACTTAATTTATGTTAAATTTTCAAATTTTTCGAAAGAAAAGTGGTTGAGTATGCCACTCATAACAATGGGTCATATGGATTTTATTTGCAAAAATTTCCTCATCTTTAATCGAGTTCTTATTTGGTACGTATGATAATATATGTATTTCCTCACATTTGAGTCTAAACCAGACCGATTTTGGAGTAACTTAATTTTTTTTTAATTTTAAAATTTGTCGAATGCAATGTGGTATGAGTATGCCACCCCTATGGATTTTATTTGCATAAATTTCATCATCTGAATATATATGTATTTCCACACATTTGAGTATAAACCCGACCGATTTTGGAGCATCTTAATTTTTATTAAATTTTCAAATTTGTCAAAAGCAAAGTGGTATTAGTATGTCACTCATAACAATGGGCCATATGGATTTTATTTGCAAACATTTCATCATCTTTAATCGAGTTCTTATTTGGTACATATAAATATTTATTTATTTCCTCACATTTGAGTCTAAAGCCGACCGATTTTGGAGAATCTTAATTTTTGTTAAATTTTCAAATTTGTCGAAAGCAAGTGGTATGAGTATGCCACTCATAACAATGGTTTATATTGATTTTATTGGCAAAAATTTCATCATCTTTAATCGAGTTCTTATTTTTTACGCATGAATATATATGTACTTTCTCACATTTGTGTTTAAATTCGACCGATTTTGGAGTAACTTAATTTTTAAGATTTTCAAAAGCAATGTGGTATGAGTACGCCACTCACAACATTCGGTCATAGGGATTTTATTTCCAAAAATCATCTTTAACCGAGTTCTTATTTTGAACACGTGAATATATATGTATGTATTTCCACACATTTGAGTCTTAACCCGACCGATTTTAGAGAAACTTAATTTTTGTTAAATTTTTCAAGATTGTCGAAAGCAATGTGGTATGAGTACGCCACTCACAACAATCAGTCATTGGGATTTTATTTAACAAAATAATCTTTAACCGAGTTCTTATTTTGAACACGTGAATATATATGTATTTGACACATTTGAGTCTAAACCCGACCGATTTTGGAGTAACTTAATTTTTGTTCAATTTTTCAAGATTGTCAAGAAAGATTTTCGCAAAAATCCATTTGACACATTGTTATGAGTAGCGTACTCATATCACATTGCTTTTGACAATCTTGAAAATTATAAGAAAAATAAAGTTGCTCCAAAATCGGTCGGGTTTAGACTCAAATGTGTGGAAGTACATTTATATTCAAGTGTACAAAATAAGAACTCGATTAAAGATGATGAAATTTCTGCAAATAAAGTCCATTAGACACATTGTTATGGTAGCGTACTCATACGACATTGCTTTTGGCAATCTTGAAAATTTGAACAAAAATTAAGTTGCTCCAAAATCAGTCGGGTTTAGACTCAAATTATTGGAAATACATATATATTCACGTTTACAGAATAAGAACGCGATAACAGCTGATGAAATTTTTGCAAAAAAATCCAAATGACGCATTGTTATGAGTAGCGTACTCATACCACATTGCTTTCGACAATCTTGAAAATTAAGTTGCTCCAAAATCGGTCGGGTTTAGACTCAAATGTGTGGAAATACATACATATTCACGTGTACAAAATAAGAACTCGAATAAAGATGATGAAATGTTTAAAAAAAACATCCATATGACCCATTGTTATGAGTAGCGTACTCATACCACATTGCTTTCGACAATCTCTAAAATTATAAGAAAAATTAAGTTGCTCCAAATCGGTCGGGTTTAGACTCAAATGTGTGGAAATGCATTTATATTCAAGTGTACAAAATAAGAACTCGATTAAAGATGATGAAATTTCTGCAAAAAAATCCATATGACGCATTGTTATGAGTAGCGTACTCATACCACATTGTTTTCGACAATCTTGAAAATTGTAAGAAAAATTAACGTGCTCCAAAATCGGTCGGGTATAGACTCAAATGTGTGGAAATACATTTATATTCAAGTGTACAAAATAAGAACTCGATTAAAGATGATGAAATTTCTGCAAATAAAGTCCATTAGACACATTGTTATGGCAGCGTACCCATACGACATTGCTTTTGGCAATCTTGAAAATTTGAACAAAAATTAAGTTGCTCCAAAATCAGTCGGGTTTAGACTCAAATTATTGGAAATACATATATATTCACGTGTACAAAATAAGACCTCGATTACAGATGATGAAATTTTTGCAACAAAATCCTTATGACGCATTGTTATGAGTAGCGTACTCATACCACATTGCTTTCGACAATCTTGAAAATTAAGTTGCTCCAAAATCGGTCGGGTTTAGACTCAAATGTGTGGAAATACATACATATTCACGTGTACACGAAATAAAAGCTCGATTAAAGATAATGCAATTTTTGAAAAAAAATCCATACGACCCATTGTTATCAGTAGCGTACTCATACCACATTGCTTTTGACAAACCAGAAAACTATAAGAAAAATTAAGTTGCTCCAAATCGGTCGGGTTTAGACTCAAACGTGTGGAAATACATATATATTCACGTATACAAAATAAGAACTCAATTAAAGATAATGAAATGTTTGCAAAAAAATCCATTTGACACATTGTTATGAGTAGCGTACTCATACGACATTGCTTTTGGCAATCTTGAAAATTTGAAGAAAAATTAAGGTGCTCCAAAATCAGTCGGATTAAGACTCAAATGTGTGGAAATACATATATATTCACGTATACAAAATAAGAACCCGATTACAGAAGATGAAATTTTTGCAAAAAAATCCATGACGCATTGTTATGAGTAGCGTACTCATACGACATTGCTTTTGGCAATCTTGAAAATTTGAACAAAAATTAAGTTGCTCCAAAATCGGTCGGGTTCAGACTCAAATGTGTGGAAATTCATATATATTCACGTATACAAAATAAGAACTCGATTACAGATGATGAAATTTTTGCAAAAAAATCCATATGACCCATTGTTATCAGTAGCGTACTCATACCACATTGCTTTCGACAATCTTGAAAATTAGAAGAAAAATTAAGTTGCTCCAAATCGGTCGGGTTTAGACTCAAATGTGTGGAAATACATATATATTCACGTATACAAAATAAGAAGTCGATTAAAAATTATGAAATTTTTGCAAAAAAAATCTTTATGACGCATTGTTATGAGTAGCGTACTCATATCACATTTCTTTCGACAATCTTGAAAATTTGAACAACAATTAAGTTGCTCCGAAATCGGTCGAATTTAGACTCAAACGTGTGGAAATATATATATATTCACGTATACAAAATAAGAACTCGATTAAAGATGATGAAATTTTTGCAAAAAAATCCATTTGACACATTATTATGAGTTGCGTACTAATACCACATTGCTTTTGACAATCTTGAAAATTATAAGAAAAATTAAGTAGCTCCAAAATCGGTCGGGCTTAGACTCAAATGTGTGGAAATACATACATATTCACGTGTACGAAATAACAACTCGATTAAAGATAATGAAATTTTTGCAAAAAAATCTATACGACCCATTGTTATCAGTAGCGTACTCATACCACATTGCTTTTGACAAACTAGAAAACTATAAGAAAATTAAGTTGCTCCAAATCGGTCGGGTTTATACTCAAATGTGTGGAAATACATACATATTCACGTGTACAAAATAAGAACTCGATTAAAGATGATGAAATTTTTGCAAATAAAATCCATATGACACATTGTTATGGCAGCGTACCCATACGACATTGCTTTTGGCAATCTTGAAAATTTGAACAAAAATTAAGTTGCTCCAAAATCAGTCGGGTTTAGACTCAAATGTGTGGAAATACATATATATTCACGTATACAAAATAAGAACGCGATAACAGATGATGAAATTTTTGCAAAAAAAGCCAAATGACGCATTGTTATGAGTAGCGTATTCATACCACATTGCTTTCGACAATCTTGAAAATTGTAAGAAGAATTAAGTTGCTCAAAAAACCATTGGATTAAGACTCAAACGTGTGGAAATACATATATATTCACGTATACAAGATAAGAACTCAATTAAAGATAATGAAATTTTTGCAAAAAAATCCATTTGACACATTGTTATGAGTAGCGTACTCATACGACATTGCTTTTGGCAATCTTGAATATTTGAACAAAAATTAACGTGCTCCAAAATCAGTCGGGTTTAGACTCAAATGTGTGGAAATACATATATATTCACGTATACAAAATAAGAACCCGATTACAGATGATGAAATTTTTGCAAAAAAATCCATATGACGCATTGTTATGAATAGCGTACTCAAACCACATTGCTTTTGGCAATCTTGAAAATTTTAACAAAAATTAAGTTGCTCCAAAATCAGTCGGGTTTAGACTCAAATGTGTGGAAATACATATATATTCACGTATACAAAATAAGAACTCGATTACAGATGATACAATTTTTGCAAAAAAATCCATATGACGCATTGTTATGAGTAGCCTACTCATACCACATTGCTTTCGACAATCTTGAAAATTATAAGAAAAATTAAGTTGCTCCAAATCGGTCGGTTTTAGACTCAAATATGTGGAAATACATTTATATTCAAGTGTACAAAATACGAACTCGATTAAAGATGATAAAATTTCTGCAAAAAAAAACAAAATATGACGCATTGTTATGAGTAGCGTACTCATACCACATTGTTTTCGACAATCTTGAAAATTTGAACAAAAATTAACTTGCTCCAAAATCGGTCGGATATAGACTCAAATGTGTGAAAATACATATATATTCACGTGTACAAAATAAGAACTCGATTTAAGATGATGAAATTTTTGAAAAAAAATCCATTTGACACATTGTTATGAGTAGCGTACTCATACCACATTGCTTTCGACAATCTTGAAAATTATAAGAAAAATTAAGTTGCTCCAAATCGGTCGGGTTAAGACTCAAATGTGTGGAAATACATTTATATTCAAGTGTACAAAATAATAACTGGATTAAAGATGGGTCCAAAATAAGAACTCGATCTAAGATGATGGAATTTTTGAAAAAAAAATCCATTTGACACATTGTTATGAGTAGCGTACTCATACCACATTGCTTTTGATAATCTGGAAAACTTGAACAAAAATTAACTTGCTCCAAAATCGGTCGGGTATAGACTCACATGTGTGCTAATACATATATATTCACGTGTACAAAATAAGAACTCGATTACAGATGATGAAATTTTTGCAAAAAAATCCATATGACCCATTGTTATCAGTAGCGTACTCATACCACATTGCTTTCGACAATCTTGAAAATTGTAAGAAAAATTAAGTTGCTCCAAAATCGGTCGGGTTTAGACTCATATGTGTACATATATATTCACGTGTACAAAATAAGACCTCGATTAAAGATGATGAAATTTTTGCAAAAAAAACCATATGACCCATTGTTATGAGTAGCGTACTCATCCCACATTGCTTTCGACAATCTTGAAAATTTGAACAAAAATTAAGTTGCTCCATAACCGGTCGGGTTTAGACTCAAATATGGGGAAATACATACATATATATTCACGTATACAAAATAAGAAGTCGATTAAAAATTATGAAATTTTTGCAAAAAAATCTTTATGACGCATTGTTATGAGTAGCGTACTCATATCACATTTCTTTCGACAATCTTGAAAATTTGAACAACAATTAAGTTGCTCCAAAATCGGTCGAATTTAGACTCAAACGTTTGGAAATATACATATATATATTCACGTATACAAAATAAGAACTCGATTAAAGATGATGAAATTTTTGCAAAAAAATCCATTTGACACATTGTTATGAGTTGCGTACTAATAGCACATTGCTTTTGACAATCTTGAAAATTATAAGAAAAATTAAGTAGCTCCAAAATCGGTCGGGTTTAGACTCAAATGTGTGGAAATACATACATATTCACGTGTACGAAATAACAACTCGATTAAAGATAATAAAATTTTTGCAAAAAAATCCATACGACCCATTGTTATCAGTAGCGTACTCATACCACATTGCTTTTGACAAACTAGAAAACTATAAGAAAAATTAAGTTGCTCCAAATCGGTCGGGTTTATACTCAAATGTGTGGAAATACATACATATTCACGTGTACAAAATAAGAACTCGATTAAAGATGATGAAATTTTTGCAAATAAAATCCATATGACACATTGTTATGGTAGCGTACTCATACGACATTGCTTTTGGTAATCTTGAAAATTTGAACAAAAATTAAGTTGCTCCAAAATCAGTCGGGTTTAGACTCAAATGTGTGGAAATACATATATATTCACGTATACAAAATAAGAACGCGATAACAGATGATGAAATTTTTGCAAAAAAAGCCAAATGACGCATTGTTATGAGTAGCGTATTCATACCACATTGCTTTCGACAATCTTGAAAATTGTAAGAAGAATTAAGTTGCTCAAAAAACCATTGGATTAAGACTTAAACGTGTGGAAATACATATATATTCACGTATACAAAATAAGAACCCGATTACAGATGATGAAATTTTTGCAAAAAAATCCATATGACGCATTGTTATGAGTAGCGTACTCATACGACATTGCTTTTGGCAATCTTGAAAATTTGAACAAAAATTAAGTTGCTCCAAAATCAGTCGGGCTTAGACTCAAATGTGTGGAAATACATATATATTCACGTATACAAAATAAGAACTCGATTACAGATGATGAAATTTTTGCAAAAAAATCCATATGACGCATTGTTATGAGTAGCGTACTCATACCACATTGCTTTCGACAATCTTGAAAATTATAAGAAAAATTAAGTTGCTCCAAATCGGTCGGTTTTAGACTCAAATATGTGGAAACACATTTATATTCAAGTGTACAAAATAAGAACTCGATTAAAGATGATGCAATTTCTGCAAAAAAATCCATATGACGCATTGTAATGAGTAGCGTACTCATACCACATTGTTTTCGACAATCTTGAAAATTTGAACAAAAATTAACTTGCTCCAAAATCGGTCGGGTATAGACTCAAATGTTTGGAAATGCATATATATTCACGTGTACAAAATAAGAACTCGATTTAAGATGATGCAATTTTTGAAAAAAAATCCATTTGACACATTGTTATGAGTAGCGTACTCATACCACATTGCTTTCGACAATCTTGAAAATTTGAACAAAAATTAACTTGCTCAAAATCGGTCGGGTATAGACTCACATGTGTGCTAATACATATATATTCACGTGTACAAATTAAGAACTCGATTAAAGATGATGAAATTTTTGCAAATAAAATCCATTTGACACATTGTTATGAGTAGCGTACTCATACGACATTGCTTGTGGCAATCTTGAAAATTTGAACAAAAATTAATTTGCTCCAAAATCAGTCGGGTTTAGACTCAAATGTGTGGAAATACATATATATTCACGTATACAAAATAAGAACTCGATTACAGATGATGAAATTTTTGCAAAAAAATCCTTATGACGCATTGTTATGAGTAGCGTACTCATACCCCATTGCTTTCGACAATCTTGAAAGTTGTAAGAAAAATTAAGTTGCTCCAAAATCGGTCGGGTTTAGACTCAAGACATACATATTCGCGTGTACAAAATAAGTACTCGATTAAAGATGGTGAAGTTTTAGCAAAAAAATCCATATGACCGATTGTTATGAGTAGCGTACTCATACCACATTGCTTTCGACAATCTTGAAATATTGAACAAAAATTAAGTTGCTCCAAAACCGGTCTCAAATGTGTGGAAATACATATATGTTCAGGTGTGCAAAATCAGAACTCGATTAAAGATGATGAAATGTTTGCAAAAAAATCCTTACGACCCATTGTTATGAGCAGCGTACTCATACATTTATTTTGACAATCTTGAAAATTTGAACAAAAATTAACTTGCTCAAAAATCGGTCGGGTTTAGACTCAAATATGTGGAAATACATACATATTCAGGTGTACAAAATAAGAACTCGAATAAAGATGATGAAATGTTTGAAAAAAAAATCCATATGACCCATTGGTATGAGTAGCGTACTCATACCACATTGCTTTCGACAATCTTGAAAATTTGAACAAAAATTAACTTGCTCAAAAATCGGTCGGGTTTAGACTCAAATGTGTGGTAATACATACATATTCACGTGTACAAAATAAGAACTCGAATAAAGATGATGAAATGTTTGAAAAAAAAATCCATATGACCCATTGTTATGAGTAGCGTACTCATACCACATTGCTTTCGACAATCTTGAAAATTTGAACAAAAATTAAGGTGCTCCAAAATCTGTCGAGTTTAGACTCAAATGTGTGGAAATACATATATGTTCACGTGTACAAAACAAGAACTCGATGCAAGATGATGAAATTTTTGCAAAAAATCCATATGACAAATTGTTGTGAGTAGCTTACTCATACCACATTGCTTTCGACAATCTTGAAAATTTGAACAAAAATTAACTTGCTCAAAAATCGGTCGGGTTTAGACTCAAGTGTGTGGAAATACATACATATTTACGTGTACAAAATAAGAACTCGAATAAAGATGATGAAATGTTTGAAAAAAAAATCCATATGACCCATTGTTATGAGTAGCGTACTCATACCACATTGCTTTCGACAATCTTGAAAATTTGAACAAAATTTAAGGTGCTCCAAAATCGGTCGAGTTTAGACTCAAATGTGTGGAAATACATATATATTCACGTGTACAAAATAAGAACTCGATTAAAGATGATGAAATTTTTGCAACAAAATCCAAATGACCCATTTTTATGAGTAGCGTACTCATACCACATTGCTTTCGACAATCTTGAAAATTTGAACAAAAATTAAGTTGCTCCAAAATCTGTCGGGTTTGGACTCAAATGTGTGGAAATACACATATATTCACGTGTACAAAATAAGACCTCGATTAAAGATGATGACACATTGTTATGAGTAGCGTACTCATACCACATTGCTTTCGACAATCTTGAAAATTTGAACAAAAATAACTTGCTCCAAAATCGGTCGGATTTAGACTCAATTGTGTGGAAATACATATATATTCACGTATACAAAATAAGAAGTCGATTAAAAATTATGAAATTATTGCAAAAAATACATATGACCCATTGTTATGTGTAGCGTACTCATTCCACATTGCTTTCGACAATCTTGAAAATTGTAAGAAAAATTAAATTGCTCCAAAATCGGTCAGATTAAGACTCAAACGTGTGGAAATACATACATATTCACGTGACAAAATAAGAACTCGATTAAAGATGATGAAATTTTTGCAAAAAAATCCATAGGACCCATTGTTATGAGTAGCGTACTCATACCACATTGCATTCGACAATATTGAAAATTATAAGAAAAATAAGTTGCTTCAAAATCGGTCGGGTTTAGACTCAAATGTGTGGAAATACAAATATGTTCACGTGTACAAAATAAGAACTCGAATAAAGATGATGAAATTTTTGCAAAAAAATTCATTTGACACATTGTTATGAGTAGCGTACTCATACCACATTGCTTTTGACAATCTTGAAAATTATAAGAAATATTAAGTTGCTCCAAAATCGGTCGGGTTTAGACTCAAATGTGTAGAAATACATACATATTCACGTGTACAAAATAAGAACTCGATTAAAGATGATGAAATTTTTGAGGATCTGAGAGATCCGGTTGGCCACATACGTTATCCATGTATGGGGTGGTTTCTCGAGCCAAGCCAATACGATAGAGCAGTCTGACCAGAGCGTCAGTTCGTGGGGTGGCAGGTTGAGATGGGAACGGGTATAAGAAATCAATTTTGACAGCAATACAGCGCCGCAGAGCTCTAACCGTGGCAAGTTTTTCGTTTGCAAGGGAGCAACTTTGGTTTTTGCAACAAAAAGGTCAGTAGAGACAGAGTTTTCTTCGTGTTGCACAGTTATAGAAACGCAAGCACAAAATGCTTTTTCGGAACGTCCGAGAAACCATGCAATTGTATGCGTTTATCTGGATTGAACTGCACCCACCGGGGAATTTTAATGAAGTTTATAGCGTGAAGGCTTTGGCGAAATATGTTCCACTTGTGGAAAGTCAAGGGTTTCACGTGCTCGTCCCAGTCGGTTCCTAGGAGGAGAATTTTGACGAGGATCATTCCTGGCGGTAGGCAATATTTGTCGCTTTGTGCTTGATTTTGATGCGGGTAAAGGATCGTATAAGTAAGAGAACGAGTCTTCAAGGGCATTCCATCGTATTCCGAGTGTTTTAGTGGAACTCGTATTTTGAATTTTGGGAAACTCAGTATCTAGAACATCAGAGTCTGGGATTAACTCGTGAATCTTAAGATGATTTGCGGTTAATTTCCAGAGTGGAAAGCCTGCCGTTTTCAAAGCTTCAATAGTTTGGGTAATTGAGTTTACAGTGGACTGTATATTGTGTCCGGCGGAGAGTACATCATCTACGTATGTTTCGTGTAGAATGATGTTTTTGGCGAGAGGGAATCTTTCTTGGCAATCGTTGGCTAATTGGTGGAGCATACGAATTGCAAGATATGGGGCGCAGTTAACACCGAAAGTAACTTAAAGTCTTCGATTGTCAGGTGGGGACTTCCCAAAAGAGAATTCTTTTAAATTTTGATGATCTTTAGAGACAAGTATTTGGCGATAAATTTTTTCTATATCGCCATTGAAAACAAACTTGTAGAGACTCCATTTGAGGATTATGGCGGTCAAGTCGTTTTGGTGTATTGGGCCTGTAAATAGTACGTCATTCAGAGAGTTTCCTGAATGTGAGATTTTGGATGCGTTCAAGACGACTCGCACTTTTGTTGTTTTGTTGTCGGGTTTTTGGACTGCGTGATGGGGCAAATAGAAAGTGAGGTATTTCCAATTTTTGATGATTTCCATGGGCGAGGAGGGCTCCATGTGGTCCATCTCTAAGTACTCATTCAGCACTTCCGAGTACTTATCGCGTAATTCCGGTTTTTTTCCCGAGTCCTTTCTATGCTGACGTATTGTTGCAGTGCTATTGGACGGGATTGGCCTAAAGCGATAGAGTCCGGGAATTCGGGCTTAAAGGGGAGTTTGACTTCGTAGCGTCCATCCTCCCGTCTGGTGGTCGTGCTCTTGTAGAGTTCTTCGCAGAACTCGTCCTCTACTGACCTGTGTGACTTCAATCTCCTCCAGCTCCAAAAACCTTTTGAGTAGTGAGCTGATTCCGGTTGTGGAGCTTCTGAGACTTGAGTGGAAAACGCTGAGACTTGTTCCCTGACGGGGCCGCTGAGTATCCATCCGAATATCGTGCTCTGTGCTACTAAGGTCCGGTGAATGTTGTGCTGAAGCCGTTCCTGGAGAATTTGGGGTTATGTCACTGCCGATGACCATGTACATTTTCGCCGATGTAAAACAGTTGCAGTCAGCAAGTTGTAAAGAACCGAATTCATTTAAATTGACATTTAGGACTTTGAGGGTTGGCAGCAAATGTGTGAGTTTTGGGATTTCGTAGTGAGTTTCTCTGGTGGGTAGGCATAGTAATTTCTGAATTCGTGAAGCCAAAAAGGGTTTTTGTGACCCTTGGTCAATGAGAGCGCAAATTTTTTGGTATTCGCCAGCGAAGTTTATGGGGACTATCGCTGTGGGGAGTAAAGTAGTTGTACTGCTACTAGAAAAGTGCGATGAAGTCTTTTCAGGTAGGTTTTTTGTTGAGGTATTCATAGCAGCCTGTTTTGATGTCGAGGGCTTTACGCTGTCTGTTCGACTGTGAGCCACTTGACTGATTGTTTTTTGGGCCTTGAGATTGTTTTTGTGGTTGGAATTGGGGTTTAAAGTGAAGGGGAGAGTGATGTCTCCATTGACAGTAGACTAACAAAAAGCTACTTTGACATTCATTTTTGAGGTGAGAGTATGAGAGACAATTTTCACAGTAATAATTCTTTCGTACGAACTTGAGGCGCTCGTTTATGGAAAGCGCTGTGAATTTCACGCAATTTTTCATTGGGTGATCGGAGTTACATAATTTGCATGAGACTTGCTGATTGAGTTCAGTGTGAAAATTTTTTGTTTCATTTCTATTTAGTAAAGTCGAGTTATGATTTGCTGCTCTGGGTGTAAAATTTGGTAGGAGTGCTCTTGGTTTATCTGGACGGTAAATGCTGAGTATCTCCACAACTTCATATCGAGATATTAAGAATTTGTTCATGTCTTCCTAAAGTGGAAGCTCTTGTTCCCATAGAGAGGGGGTTTCGCTGGGAAGTTTCGAGGAGCAGATATACACGAGGATGGGGTCCCAGTCGGAGGTTGGGATTCCTTGTGCTGCCAGAGTGGATAGGCAGTTATTTATTGTGGTTTGCATTTTCTGAATCTGCTCACCATTCTCGGAATATATTGGGGGTAAGTTAAAAAGGGTTTTTAACTGATTATCCACAAAGATTCTGCGGTTTTCATACCGCGCCTTCAGAGTATCCTATGCCATGTTGAAGCTTGCGTCTATTAGCGGGTGTTGCTTCACCAATTGCCCAGCTTGGCCTCTTGTTTTTTGACGCAGGTGGTATAGCTTCTGAGCTGGTGTGAGCTTGGGATGGTTACCGTAGACTGCCATGAACATACCACGAAAGGCTGGCCAGTTTTTGTACCCACCGTAAAAGGCTTCGGTGTCACACGGTGGTACTTTGAGATAACCTTCAGAGCTGGTGGAAGAATTTGCGGGGTTACGGGAGTGTGTTGTGGGTTGTAAAAGTTACTGAGCATCTAGAATCTCAGCTAAGCAATTTTCGTAACTCTCTGAGCATTTCATATATTTTCTCTCTATGGAGCTAATTGAATCATCTTGATCGCCGGAGAGAGAAACTCCTCTGTAGCTTTCAACGAGTGATTCCCACAGTCTTTCGAGCTGTTGTATCTTCACTTTGAGAAGGGATTCTTTGTGGTCAGCTACCAGTGTACCTGACCAAAGTGGAGTAAAATGCCTCCAATCTGTTGCTTTCGAAGATGAAAGCCTGGAGACCTGTATTTGAATCCATTTTACTTGAGGTATGAGCTGATGTTTTGTTTTCCATAATGTGAGAAAATTAAATAGAAAACAAGTAAGATATGGAAATTTGTGAATCGGTTTTTTTTTTCAAAATATGGGAAAAAATAATAATTTTTATTTATTTCAAATGTATTAATTTATTAAATATTTAATTGATTTATTCAGCATCATCTCGGACATCCCACCATTGGCCATACTCATTGAAAGAGAGGCTTGTCAGGGCGCTCTGAGGCTGTCTAATCTTAGTCGTCTGAAAAGTGGAGACTTCAGGGGGCATTTAGGTGTCCTACAACCACTCAGTGACGATCCAATAATCAAACTCACAGACACTATGATGCCAAAACTATCCTTTCCCAAGACCTACAAAGTCATAATACTTGAAAGGGATACATGTAAAGGGATGGTGAAAGCAATTATTAAAGGATCACAGGTCTGGTACACTGACAGTTCCAAACTTATCAATGGGAGCACCGGGGCCGGGGTGTTCGGACCAAGATTTCAAAAAAGTGCCCCAATGGGGTCATACCAAACCATCTTCCAGGCGGAAATCTATGCTATTGAGCTGTGTGCACACGAATGTCTTCGCAGAAAGACAAATGGAGCCACAACATTATGTCAGACAGCCAGGCAGCCCTTAGGGCACTAGACTCCTTCAAAACGGAGTCAAAACTGGTAGACTGCTGCAGAGCGGCACTGGAATCATTAGGAGCCGACAACAGAGTCACTCTGTGGTGGGTTCCGGGTCATGAGGGTGTGGATGGCAATGAGAGGGCGGACTATCTCGCAAAAAAAGGGGCCCAACAGAGCTTCTGCGGTCCTCAGCCGTTCTGCGGTCCTTCTAAGGGATACACAGCAGAACTTCTAAGAAGGTAGGAGGGCTCAAGATTCGCACTGCAATGACGATCGTCAAAGGGTAATAGACAATCTAAGATGTTTATAAGTCGATCCCGTGAAGCCTCTAGCAAACTTTTTAATCTCAGCAGGGAGGGTCTTAGAGCTCTCACCGGGTACTTAACAGGTCACTGTAGGCTGAGATACCACCTTCACAAAATAGGACTATCGGAGGTTTCAGACTGTAGGTTTTGTGGCTTAGAGGCGGAGACCTCAAAGCACATACTGTGTGAATGCCCGAGTATAAGTAGACTCAGGCTAATACACCTTGGAGAGCGACTGTTATCTCCATCCACAATATGGACAATCACACCCTCCAAGGTGCTTAGTCTCATAAATAGCCTAAAGATGGAGTGACAACTTAAAGGGTTAGCACAATAGATCTTTTTTAGGTCGCAGCGCTACTATGCACTGATAATAATAATAATAATAATAATATTTATTCACGTTAATTTTTAATTTAATATAATTTATTTTAATTTGAGTAATATTTAAATTTAATTTTGTCCCACTGTGATTTTGTACTGTTTCGTCCCACTGTACTACCTTAGCGCGAGTAAGTGTAGTATATAAGTAGTGAGAGTGAGAGAATAGGCGGAGCTTATTATTACGTACACGTGTGTGTATGTGTGCCGCACAATTACTGGAGTTGTAATATAATTGAAAAGCTGCGCTGAGAGGGATGAGAATTATAAGGAGAGCTTCGAATATATAATACTTATAAGCCACGATTTAGAAAACACAGAGGTTGCGCCTTCCGTAAACCGCTATTCACTCTCAGAAAATTTGACAGAATCAGCTGTTTATGCTACGTCACAGAACGCGGTTAGTTTTGTTTGTATGTTTGGAAGCACACAATTGTTTGTGCTTAAATTCAATGCTTAAAAGCAATTTTATTTTAAATAAAGTTATTAAACATGCAGTGCGCAGTGTTAAGTGTTAAATCACAGAGTCTATCAATGATACGGGGCTATAAAACTTGCTAAAAACGATGTGAAGGTGTAGCTGCGCACTTGGTTGCAAGTTAAGCTTCTTGTGTTTCCTAATGTTACTCTGCAGTGTTTTTTTAAAGATCTCCAATTAAAGACAGAGCATAAATGAAGTTATTTCAATATATATATGTTGCATAAAGTGCCGAAATTGGTAAAAACTTAAAAACTTACAAATCCTAGCATAACCTAACCTCACATTTTTGTTTGCAATATCTTACGATTCTCAGTAAAACCATGTTCGTGACGTTGCACGCATTTTGCTTCACATAATTTTTCGTCGGGAAGGCGCAATCTTGTATTCTATCGTTCTTGCGTGTACGCATGATTCAATTATAAAAGGTTATGTACTTACTGACAGCGAAATTCAGACACTCCTTAATCTATAGTCGTATTTTGGAAGTACGCAGAAATGAGGAAAAATATGATCTCTCTTTGCGAAAAAGTATTAGAAAAATACTAAATAAAATACGTATTAAAAAAGTAGTTTTTAATTAATTATTTAATTTTTGCACTTACTATCTTATATCTGCGGAACTTTACCCTTCCATTGAATACAAATAAATATATGGAGATATAACTCTATTTTAATTGGCAAATAATAAAAATAACAGGTCAAACCTTGAGCCAGCAAAAGGACTAAATTTAAAATGGAAAGTTCACCAAAATCAATATTATCAATAAAAATTTTAATTAAAAAACTCAATCGTCGGGGTTGTGTATAAAAACATAATTCCAGTTTTCTATCGCACATACATATATGTATATGTCCCGAGAAATGCGGTATTAAGAATTCAGAGATGAGGCCGTACCTCATCCAATAATTATTTTTAGATCCCTCAGTTATCTTATCCCCATTTATCGCTATTTTTATTTAAAAAAAAGTCATATCTCTTAATGCAGGCTATAAGCTGTATTCCTGCTAAATCTCATTCCAACTCGGTGACCCGTTTTTAAATGATTGAATTACAAACATAAAAACTTTCAAATTTAAAATATTTGGATTATACAGGCCGATTCTGTATTTAGATTTTAAAAATTTGGTCGGAATCGAAATGAATAGCATCGCTATACATCGAAAGCGATAATTTTTATTTTGCTTTTAAAGTCTTGTCTCTAATCCTCAGAAAAGAAAAAAATTTAATTCTAATCCTCTTAGAACTGAAGAAACTAATAATATAGAGTGGAAAGGATTTATACACATAATTATTGTAGAAACTGTCACGATATACCCCATTTTTATTTTTATTTACTCAAAAACGAAATCTTAAATAATTTGGTATCGTCTTCGGGAAAGTTCGTTAATTGGCAAGGAAATACCAAGTGTTAGAAGGAACCTGTAAACAAAGTGGTTCAATTATTATTATTTCTCCTAAGTTGCTATATTAGAGCGCAGTTACCCACCGACGTGAACGTACCGTTCTGCGGTGATTAATTTCAATAACAAGGCCCATAAAATAGGTCGGCCGTTTCTACGCCGGTGGACAACTGCGAACTAACATTTAACTTACGTGTGAGTGTGTTAGAAGACGGTGCTTTTGCACTTGGGCATGTATACACCAAACGGTCGAAGAAACCTTTAAATGAAAAGGTTTATTTATAAGAATTTCCCTTAATAAATGCAGTTGGTATACAATTTACCTAACGTGTGCGTGGCTTCAAAAAGTTCTATAGATCGGCAGCAGGAAGACGCTCCAGTCGATTGACGATGGACACTGTTGGGAAAATATATGAACATTCATAATTATAATCCGTGCGATGAGTGGGGAACGATGTTCTGCAAATAAATATGTATGTATGTTGGATGTATCATTGATGTAAACAAAACTGCTATTTACTCACTAGCTTCTCGGCCACCAATGTGCAAATAATATCCCACTCACATTCTAAGTATTGTAGTTAATTACACTGGAAATGACATATAAGATATTTCAATTGAAAAATTGTTATATTGTTATGAAATAACATAACATGCAAAACTCACCCAAACTCTTGCAATCACAAAATCAAATGTCAACAGTAAAAAAAATTATAAATTAGACAAACGAGTCAGTAATGCCAACGCTTTTTTTAGTATGAAGATGTTTTCAATATACTACCATTACAAGTGAAAAATATAGAATATGCAACATTCTTTATGAGTTAAGGAGCCGATTTGTCATGCGGAAAAGAGTAAGCTGCTTTATTACAGAAGCTTTTATTATTGAATCATGACTTATACGTATTTTCGTACGCGATCAGATTGTGTTGGAGTAAGTATTACACTTTCTTATGTAAATATATATACATATGTAGTTATATACATTTGTATGTTATTTAAAATAGTAGGGTGGGTCGTCTTGATTCTTGTGCGAAGAGAAAAAACAAAATCTAACAAGATTTTCCTTTGTCGGGATATAGGGAAGAGGATTATATTTAAATGTGAGAATATCAAATAAACATACATACAGTGGCACATATTCGTATAAACGCACTCTTAATTTTAACTTTACTACCGTCTCTCTCTTTTCTCTATGTATCACTCACAACAAATTCTAACTTATATTATTTTTCAAAGTAACGAAACTTTATATTGCATGCAAAAAACCGTTTTCGTTGTTGTTGTTATATTTAAATCATTGCGTCTTAAATATTTTACTAAAAATAAGTACATATTCGTTTAAACGCACTAGCTTTGTTTTTAAAATAGACATATTTATTTGATTTTTAATATTTAATTTGGCCTCCATGCTAATTTATAACTTCAAAACAACGATTTGGCATCGATGCCACTAAATTTTGCAGCAATGTGCGGTCCAAATCTTCCCAAGCTTCCTTAATGGCCAACTTGAGCTCTAGGACAGTCCTTTAAAGGCGTCCTTGGTCTTTTGTCCGTAGATTTTTTGCGAAACACATACCCCAAAGGTTCTCTACCGGATTCAAATCGGGATTGCATGCTGACCATTTAATAGGCTGGATGGTGTGCTCCTCAAACCATTACAAGGACTCTTTAGAAACGTGAATGGCAGCGTTATCCTGTTGGAAAATTCTATCTTCATCCATTTTATCATTCAAAAACGAGTTGAGAGCATCTGCGTATATTTTTGAATTCATTTTTAACGGCACAAAATAAATATTTCCTTTTCCTCTTGATGAAAATCCTGCCACACAATAACGCTACCACCTCCTAAGTGGTATACGTACGTCATTGTTATGCAAATCGTGCCAATAACAACTATACCAGCCTGGGCCATCTAAGATGAATTTTTTTTCGTCGGAGAACACAATATTGTCCCACTCAGTTGTTCACTGCATGTGTTTTTTGGCGAAGTCTAAGCGCGGTTGTTTGTGATGCGGCTTGATCACCGGTTTCTTCCAATTAACGTTTTCGGAGTTACGTAAAATATGTGCAATCTGAAAAAAATGAATTCAAAAATATACGCAGAATTGTTGAACGATGCTCTCAACTCGTTTTTGAATGATAAAATGGATGAAGATAGAATTTTCCAACAGGATAACGCTGCCATTCACGTTTCTAAAGAGTCCTTGTAATGGTTTGAGGAGCACACCATCAAGCCTATTAAATGGTCAGCATGCAATCCCGATTTGAATCCGGTAGAGAACCTTTGGGGTATGTGTTTCGCAAAAAATCTACGGACAAAAAGACCAAGGACGCCTTTAAAGGACTGTCCTAGAGCTCAAGTTGGCCATTAAGGAAGCTTGGGAAGATTTGGACCGCACATTGCTGCAAAATTTAGTGGCATCGATGCCAAATCGTTGTTTTGAAGTTATAAATTAACATGGAGGCCAAATTAAATATTAAAAATTAAATAAATATGTCTATTTTAAAAACAAAGCTAGTGCGTTTAAACGAATATGTACTTATTTTTAGTAAAATATTTAACACGCAATGATTTAAATATAACAACAACAACGAAAACGGTTTTTTGCATGCAATATAAAGTTTCGTTACTTTGAAAAATAATATAAGTTAGAATTTGTTGTGAGTGATACATAGAGAAAAGAGAGAGAAGGTAGTAAAGTTAAAATTAAGAGTGCGTTTATACGAATATGTGCCACTGTACGTAATATAAAATATAAGTAATATAATATGAGATTATGTGTGGTAATATGAATGTATGTTTAAAATATATATACATATATTTATGTTTATACACGTACATATGTATTGATTAGTCTGATGTTTTTACTTGTGTATTAGTGTATGTATATTTATACGCCAGAGTAGAGAGCAAGTGCGTTTGCTCTGCTACTGATAGGTAGCGGAGAATACTGGAACGGTATGTATGTATATATGAATGTATATGAGCGCACGAGAATTTTACTGCACCGGTACTTTTTTTATGTATGAAAATTAATTTCGGAAGATAGATTGAGAATTTATGTATATACGTAAAGGTATATTTTACGCGGTTTTTTAGATGGGGAAACTGCGAATTTATATACATATATGTATATGTATGAACCATCAGGTGTTTAATTATTTATGTGAATATTTTGGGCGCGAATTTGTAGCGTCAGAAAATTTGGAAGTTTAAAAAGCATTAGATGCCCGATGAGAAATTCGGGACTTTGTAATAAAATGAGGGTTGTGTATGTAAGTATATTAATAAACATATGGCCGTCAGCCGACAGGTCTATGTACAGTCCCAACTCCACCTGGGGGTTGCTTCTGTCTGTAGGCACTGCCGGAAGTGCTGCTATACTCTCCACGTTGGGGGCGGCTGGAAACAGGATGTAGTCACGGTCATGTCTCTGGCTATACTCCTGGCTAGTGGTAGCCGGGCGGGGAGAAGAAAACTCCCGAGTTGATGGTGCTCCTTAGTGGTCTGTTTGGGAAATGACTTCGAACTATGGTTCCTTGCATTCCTCGAATGGCCCACTGAGATGCAACCACCTCCTCACAAATTACCCCAACTCCAAGACGGAACAGCATACGTCGAGGGATGCATGACCAGGGGGGTGCCTGGCCGCTAGTATGCGAACTCTGGATACCTGTCGACCTCCAGTTTCATATAGACTTACCGCGGGATCGGGATTACCGCGGTGGACAATCCCCTTTCCCGCTCACTCGTGGGAATAAAAATGTTTAATATAAATCATAAAAATTTAGATGAGCCTGATGATGCTCAGAAATCATCACTTCCGGACCCGGCTTGCACGGCGGTGGTCTGTTCGGCAAACACTGCAGCCAGTGGGCTGCCCTCAACCTCCTCCGACGGAGCCATTGGGCACGTTGCAGGAGAGACTAGCGCGAAGATCTCGGAGGCCAGTGGGCCTTCACTCTCCACCTCCCCTGGAGAACCGCTGTTTGTCGGACCTTCGTCCAGTGCTTTGTCTGCTCGGCAGGAGTTCGCCTCGGCATCTGACTCCGAGTCATGCAGCACGATGACACCAGACACCATCAGCGTCTGCTCTGAAATCTCAGGGCTTACGGAAGTCGGCAACTTGGTGCAGCGAGTCAGTCTGGACTCAACTTCCGGCTTCGTTTTATTCAACTCCAAGGAGAGGAGAATTTTTAAGCGCGCCCTAGATAATGGCAAATCTAGGGAAGAAGCCATTAAACTTGCCAAATCTAATTCGACAACCACAGCGGAGTTGAAACGTGTTCGCTCCGAAGAGCAGTCTCCTCAGGACAATGCCAAGAAGAGGGCAAGACCGGCTCATACGGAGCCTAAAAAAGCCACCTTCAGCCGGGTGGTGGGTAGTGTGGAACTAGGATTTGTTCCGGTTGACCCTGTCAACAAATCTCTTACGGCAGAGCAACTGGCACTGCTACAGGAGGCGATAATTGACGTCGCGATTGAGTACTCGAAGGACGACATAAAGCCGGAGTTCGAAAGGTGCGTCCCCCGGGCTGGGTGGCTTCTTGTCGTCTGCTCGAATCCTCTGACAGCGACGTGGTTAAGGTCGAACGTCATGAACATCAAGACCAAGTGTGGTCTTGATATCAATCTTGTGACGGAAAATGAATTTCCTAGGACACATGTGGTCCGAGGATACTTCCCACAGAGTATCCAGCTAGGCAATGATAAAATTCTGGCAACAATCGCTGCTCAGAATTCAATCTCGACAACTAGCTGGAAAGTCTCTAACAGGCTGACAAATGGTCAGTTAGTTCATTTGGTGCTCCTAATTGATCACGCGTCAATGACGAAACTAGTGGCCATGAAACACAGGATTGCGTATAGATTTGGCCACATAAAACTCCACCTGAGGTCACCTACGCAGACCAAAGAGCCAACGGAGGAGGGAACGCTCATTGGGGCCCTGACGGAGGCCAATTTGGACTTGCGCCCCTCTACCAGCACTGCCACTGGGCAGGAAGGTGGTGGGAGTGAGACCAAACCAAGCGCGGTAGCCGCCGGGTCCGCAAAGGCGCTTTCTCTGACCCCGGTACCTCCAACGACAGCTGACCTCTCAAGGGGCCATAGCTACCTTCAGAGCGGTAGTCAAAGCCAAGCAACTGTGCTGGCGATGGCGGCAGCTCCGGGGGTGGTCCCGATCTTGAGGGAAGAGCAACTGCCAACAACTTCGACCGGCACCAACATACAAAAGGTTGCCGCAGGGCCAAAATGCAGTAGGCCGGCTCTTACCAAAGAAGCTAGCAACAAAGGGTCCCGACGAGACAAGAAGAAGAGTCTCGTCAGTCAATCGCTACAAAGGAAGCAATGAGCACCATAAGGGTGCTTCAAGCTAATCTGCATCATGCCAAGGGGGCATCTGCCACACTTTGCAGATTAGCCAGCGAACGCAGTTTCGCTGTTGGCCTGCTCCAGGAGCCCTGGCATACTGGAGGCCAAGTAAGAGGGCTGAGTCAATCAGGTAGGTTGGTGTATGACCGGTTGGGAGGCCTGCCCCGTGCCGCCCTCCTGTTCATTGACAACATTAATCTCACACCTCTTACTCCTTTTATTTCCAGGGATCTAGTAGCTGCTGTCGTCGAAGTGTCGACGGTAGGCGGTATGCAAGAAATTGTCATCGCATCCGCCTACTTTCCAGGTGACATCCCCACCATTCCTCCCGCGGAAGTTCAGCAGCTTGTCAAATTTTGCCAACAAACGAATCGACAATTCATCATTGGTTGCGATGCCAACGCCCACCATGTGTTGTGGGGCAGCACCGACATAAATGAAAGGGGTGAGTACCTTCTAGAATATCTTATGCAAAACAATATAGAATTCGCAAATAGGGGGTGCAAACCTACTTTTATTACTGCTGCCAGAGAAGAGGTACTAGATCTCACTCTCTGCAGCAGATCTATTAAATCTAAATTTTAGATCTAAATTTTAGAGCTAATAAAGGATGCCCACAAGGGGGTGTTCTTTCCCCCTTACTTTGGTCTCTAGTAGTAGACGACCTCCTAACTAAACTACAAGAAAACGGGTTTGATGCTATTGGATACGCAGATGACCTAGTTATCATTGCCACGGGAAAATTCGGCAGCACGGTGTCAGACGTTATGTGTTCAGCTTTGCGCGTGGTGACAAGCTGGTGTGCCACTGAGGGCCTTAATGTGAACCCGCTAAAAACTGTTCTCGTACCGTTTACAAGAAGGTATAAACCGAATCTGGGTTCGGTAACCCTTGGAGACACTGTGCTTGAATACTCCGACGAAGTCATATATCTAGGAGTAATCCTCGATAAGAAACTAAGCTGGAATTCCCACCTAGACAACACTCTAAGGAAAGCTACCCGAGCCATGTGGGCCTGCAGAAAACTTTTTGGTCGGACATGGGGTCTAAATTCCAAGTTGATTGGATGGCTCTACCACACGGTGGTCCGTCCGATTCTAACCTATGCCTCCGTAATCTGGTGGCCAAAAACCTTACAAAAAACCACCGTTACTCGCCTTAACAAGCTCCAAAGGCTGGCGCTGCTCTCGGTCTCAGGATCAATAAGAACTTGTCCAACCGCGGCTCTGGAGTCACTTTTAGGGTGGACTCCTCTACATATTCATGTTCAATCAGTCGCGGCCACGAGGATCCTGCAAATGCAAATAACTAATGAAGCTCAGTATAGGAGCTCACAACACAGTTGTATTCTGGATAAAATCCCAGGTTTGGATTCAAGCATGCTTACTGACTCCATGCAAAAAGAAATCTGTTTTGGTCGAATCTTCCAGGTCAAAATACCGGATCGGGAAGTCTGGTCAAACGGACCTCCTCAACTAGATCCAAGATATATACATTGGTATACAGACGGCTCTAGGATGGAGGGAAGAACAGGTGCAGGTGTCTATGGTCCCGGCACTAAAATTTCGATTGCAATGGGCACATGGCCTACTGTGTTTCAGGCAGAGGTTCTAGCAATCGCAACGTGCGCCAGATTAATCCTTGAAAAGGGGTTGAAAGGCGCTTTTTTAATCATATTTTCAGACAGCCAGGCGGCTATAAAATCTCTATCCAATAGGGTTATCAGTTCCAGGCTCGTCAAAGAGTGCTATGACACTCTTCAGCTCCTGGCAACGAAAAACAAGGTAATACTATGCTGGGTACCAGGACACTGCGGGATTGAAGGCAACGAGACCGCTGATGAACTGGCCAGAAAAGGCTCTTTGTCTGCCTTTATGGGACCGGAACCTTTTTGCGGACTTAGTTGGTCCTCTTCAAAATCTTTAATCACCAAGTGGGTGGGCTCTGAACGCACTAGGTATTGGACTGAGACAGGAGGCCTCAGACAGGCCAAATTACTTGGGTATCCTTTTTCCAGAAAGGACATAATTAATCTAAATAGAGGCAATATAAGATTGCTTACCGGTTATCTGACCGGTCACAACAATCTACGCGTCCATATGCACCGGATTGGACTCGCCACCGAAACGGACTGCCGTCTATGTCTCGAAGAGGAGGAGACATCGGAGCACATTCTGTGCGTTTGTCCGGCTTTGGCCAGACTGAGAGTTAGATACTTCAACTCAGCAATAGTCGAGTCTCTCAACATTAGGAACTCGTGTACCAAGTTATTATTGGCTTTTATTAGAGAAGCTAACAGTATCTTGGGCTGTCAGGGCTAGGAACTAACTGCAGGGATACAAAAGATCTTTTAGGTCGCAGTGTCCCTTGATCCTACTTTACCCTATAAATTAACTAACTAACTAACTAACTATATGTATGTATTCAATTATATGTATGTATATGTAGATTAACGGATGTTTTTAAAAATTTTAGGGAATGGTATGCATATTTTTTAACGGATTTTGTAAGGGAGGAATTATCTGACCCGTTTTAGATATCCGTTAAAAAATATGTACGTACATATGAACATGTAAAATGAAAGTATATGGGTTTTAAATTTCGTATTGGTTATAAGCATATATGTGCATATGTATGTGTAAGTGTATGTTTTTTCACTTACAGTACCGATCCTTTTGTACCACCTGACCTTTGCTTTTGCTGTGTGAGTTTTTTTTTTGTCGCCTGTATTGCGCCGCCTAATGCTTCTGATGTTGTTGACGATGCCGCTATTTCGCCGCCTGATGCTTATGCTGTTGCTGTTGTTGGACGAGTACACTGTGGGCTACACCCGGTGAATTTCCACTTTTCCACTTTATTTGTTAATTTTTTTTTTGCACTAACACACACTTTGTTTGCAATATTAACTTTTATTTTCTTTAAAAAAATATTTTACTGGCGCCTTTTTCAAAATTTATTTATTTTTCTCTTTTTATTCATATGTATGTATATGTAAGTACACTTTAAGCTAGCTTCTCTTTTCTCTTCACTACTTAAGCGCAATTTGTTTAAAATTTTCACGCACCTTTGTTTTTTTTTTGTTTGCTCCGCACTTTAATTGTTTTCACTTTCGCGTGACCGGTCAACCAAACTCTTTGGAGTTTTTTAAACGACTGTGTTGGTGATGCAGCAGAGCTTTAGAATGGCTGCTGCTGAGGTGTATTTAGTGAACACTTGTTGGATTTAATTGAGTGCCGAGTGCACTGATTAAAATTTGAGGGAATAAAATAGTCACTGGAGTTAGTGCTGATGTACAAAATTGCATTTATTCAAAATTCAATTTAACGCTAGGATATAAATGGTTTGTGTGGATATGCCAAAGTGGCTATGAAACTAGTAAGAAAAAATGTATGTGGTTGCGGTCACTGTGCGAATGATTATGAGGAAAAAAGGTATTTTAATTGCGGATGTCTGGTACCGCTTGCACAGGCAAAGATATGAAACGTATTACAGTTTACAATAAGGTTTCCGGCCGCCCGCAAAATAAATGAATTTAATAAAGTAATTTAGCAAGTCCATTAATTAATCGAAGGTGATGAGATTCATGTTCTCAACACATACAAAGTATCGAAAAGTATTGAAAATATAACGAAAATCCATAAAAAGTTGCGAAAACGTATTGAAAAGTATCGAAACGTAAGGGAAATGTTGCGAAAGTCTCCAGAAAGCTGCGAAACCGTATCGAATTTATTGAAAATCTGCTGTAAATTCATAGAAAGTTAAAAAAACGTGTAATATTTATATAACATATTTATAGAAAATAACGAAGATTTATCGAAACATTTCGAAAGTTTACCGAAAATCTATAGAGAGTTACGAAAACGCTCGGCTTTTCGGAGTTGCGCGAGCGAGGCGAGCGGCCGGCCGTCCACCACCTCAGTTTGTCGCCGACAATGCAGTTTTCAGTTTTTAATCTCAGCTCGGAAGCCGCGCACGCGATTATAGCATAATAAGTTTATAAATAATTGTGTGTTAATTATATGAAATTAAAAAAAAATCATAATAAGTCAGCGGTCAGTCCATATTCTATTGTATGTGAATTCAAAGAACCTAGAGTAAAGAATTGCTATTGAATTAAACAACAAAAAACAAATGTGTTGAAAATTAATTGATAAGTTTAGAAAAAGTGTTGAGTGCGAATGGCGACCAGTCGGTTAATTATTGGTCCTTAGCAGCCAGCCTTGGCACAAGCCCTTTTGGAAAGTATTATACTTTCAAAATAACACAACCAACAAAACATTCGTTTGTTCGCAAAAAATATTGTATAAAAACTAAAAACAAAAAGGTACGAGAGTCTTTTTTTGCTAAAACGTATATCAACAAAGTGGTTGTTTAACAAAAAAAACAACAACATAAATTTTACGAAAAACAATATAAATTTTATAAAACATAATTTATGGCAAAACATAAAAAGTGAAAAAAACAAGGAATAGCGAAAGAGAAGTTGCGAGTACGCATTGTAGAAATTGTGGTGTTATGTTTTGAAACTCGTCGAAACATACGATTAAGAAAGCATTTACAAACATAAAAAAAACATAAGCAGCGACACACTGCAAAATTTGCAGCTAAACTCGTATTGCACGGTGCAACATCTGAAGCAGAAACAGCTTTACTTAACTGCAGTGGAAGTTTCGCAAGGTGCAACATATGCAGCAACAACAATTTCTGTGGCACCGTTGACAGCCCAAAGAATCGCGAGACAGCAAAAAAGGAAAGTAGAAAGTTGTAAGTAGGCACATTTTTAATTCCCATAAAAATTTAAAACATCCTTCATTTTCCCGAAGGTCATATTTAAAAAAAAACTGTAAAGGAGAGCATATGCATGTACATACATGCATGTATCCACATGAACAAAGTGCGCACATATATGTATACATATAAGTTAACAGACTCGTTCCTCCTGTCACGTATGCTGGGTTAAGTCACCGACATTGGCGCACATTCATACATACATCATCATCCGCATTATGGTCATGATCACCAGCGTAATCAAATGGGCTTGACAACTGCGTACCAACGCTCTCGATCTTTTCATGTTTTCGACGCGCTTAAATATCGGGACTACATATTATAAAAAATGCACCCACGCTTACGGTAGCCAACCCATGCTCTTTATGCTGCAACAACACTGAGATAATGCAGGGTAGTTTTTTACCGACAGCTGCGCACCAACACACATACATTATTCATCAGCGTAATACTATGTTCTGACTGCGCCGTTAACTCGAGTTTATGAGCAATTTTGGAGCTTAACGTCAAACACTTCTGATAAACTCGGAGTTTACCATACAAATATTTTTCCTTTAACTCGCCTTAAACACCACTTTCATTTGGTGTTTAAAAGTTTTGCTGCACTGTTTATAATTTGACAGTTCATGTAATTGTAAACAAAGTGCAAAATAATACTGAAATGGAATCCGCGAATTTTTTACAAACTCCAGCCAAAAAGCGGCGAAGGAAGGATTTTTGGGGCAGCGGAGCAGAAGCTTGCTTTGTTGAGTTGTGGGGCCAGAAGAATTGCGAGGCGTCAGGAAAAACACGCATGTCTACAAAGAAATGGCCTCCGACTTAGCACACCGAATCAATAATGTTGATGTTGTTGTGGAGGAAAGCATCCAATGTAAATATGTGTTTTTGCTTTGTTTCACACTTTATTTTAATTAGCTTTTATGTATGTACACACTATTTTAGACAACTCGGAAGAGATAGCACAACCTCAGTCCCATATGTCGTTGCCGCCACCTTCGCCGTCGACCATGGAGCTGCCGCCGCCTTCGCCGTTGACCCCTGAGCTGTCGATGCCGTTGCTAGCAGAATTGCCATCAGGTTCCAATACTCGGCCTGCAAAAAATAACATCGAAAAATTAATTACGATGTATGAAGAGTTTGGCAAATGCTACAAAGAAGCAGCCGCCGAACAAAGCAGAATGGGGGAAGAAATGGCGAAGGTAGAAAAGGAGAAAGTGGAAGTTTTGAAAGAGATGCGCGACGACAACAAAAAACTGACGGAAGGCATACTGAATTATTTAAGTCGTTTGAATTAAAATGGAAAAATAAATATTGCAAAGTATATGTAAAAACATGTGTAATCTTGTTTATGAAAACTTAGTGTTTACGTTTTTTACAAGTACCTCCAAACGTAAGTATGTAAGTTGGTATGTTTGAAATTTGGTTATTTACATGTTGTTTATGCAATACATATGTATATATGTACAAAAAAGTGTATAGGCGAATGCAGATACATACATATTTAGGTACATATGTAAATACATTGAATTTGTACATATTTGCATTTACGTATGTGACGATACCGATATTAATATTTGCTGATGAATGTATTATGTATGTACATATACATAAGTGTTCTAGATAAAGAAAGTGTAGATATTTTCATTTGATAGTTGAAGTGTTCATACATAACAATTTATAACAGAGAGTGGGTTACGTTTTACTGTTGTATGTGCAAATATGAATATATGTTAGCGATTTTCTTATGATGTATGCGGGAATATACATAAACGGCGACAATAAATGATATGTTTCCAATTGTGATAGCAAGTCGAAAATAATACTGACTAAAATGTAAACTGAGGGCGTTACGTATCTCTTCGGCCTCATTTCTATTGTTCATGACATTTGTGGAATGGCTGGGATAATTCCTACTTAGATCCATGCTTGCTTGTTCTTGTAACCAAGTTCGGGGCACTTCATCTTTTTCTTCAACTAAAAAGTTGTGTAAAACGCAGCATACTTTTATAACAGAATTCGCATTCTGAATATTATTGTCAATGCCTTTTCCAATCCTGCGGAATCTATTTTAATTAGGTTTTAAATATTGAAATGAAATTATTTTAAAACTTGTTACCGCGCTTTTAAGTGACCGAATGCATTTTCTACTACTCTGCGGCATTTCGACAATCTATAGTTGAATTGCTTCTGTGAATTGGTGTGACTCAGGTGAAATGGGAAAGGCTTCATAACAGTTGTGGACAAACGAAATGCAGAGTCACCTAGTATTAGAACAGGTATATTTACCGCCACTAATTGTACACTCATTTCATTAAGCAATGCACAGTTATGCAGTTCATTCTTTAATAGTGACCTCTCGTATATACAAGAGTCATTACATCTTCCTGGACTACCTACATTGATGTAAAGGAAGCGATACCTGGAAATGGAAACTAGTTATTATTTTAAACATACGTACGTAGTATGAATCGTTAAAAATTACCTGGCATCAACCAATGCCAAAAGCACTGTCGAATACCATCCTTTATAATTGAAATAGTCAACTGCTTCCTCATGTTTTGGACGTATTTCTATATGACATCCATCTAAAAAGTTTAATTAAAATAAAAAATTTGGAAAGAACATATGTATATTGGAAAATGCAAAATGAACCGAATTTTGGAGTTATTTACTCTTATAGTAAATTCAGTTATATACATTAAATACTTACCAATTGCACCGATACATTGAGGAAATCCAATTCGGTTGAAATCAGCTATGCAATCTCTAATTGTTTCTCTACTGAGTGGAAACTGATTCAGATATATAGGAAATAATATAGCACACGCTACTTTACAAAACACTAGTACAATTGAACAAACAGTCGATTTTCCAATTCCGAACATATTACCCACAGTACGGTATTCGGCAGATGATCCCATGCAATATAGAGAAATGGCTATACGTTTCTCAAGACAAATGGCTTCACGAAAATTTGTGTCTTTCTTCTGCATAGGAGAAAGGAGACCACATAATTTGTAAAAACTGCTTCGTTTCATCCGGAAATTGGTTTTGAAGAACTCCTCTCCATTACTTTGGCAATCAATCTCCCAAAATCTACCTGCCCGATTCTACACACATACATATATATTAACTAATAAAAATCACTCAGTAAGAAAGTTTGCATATATAGTTTACCAATTTCCAATGCATTTTGAAATTTGGTGAAACAAGTTTTTGTAAAATTGATAATATCAAAAACTGATTAGTTAAACAAAACCACATCGTCTTCATGAAATAATCACTTCTAGCACGATAACTTGCTATGCTTTTTGTGTAAGCATTATCTAATTCTACATATTTTTGAAACATTTGAAGATATATTTTCACAATAAACAAAACAATCTTTATATTTGCGGGCATTTTTGCAAAAATGCATAAACTGAATGGAAACAGCAAAAAGTAAATAAACAAGTGTCAAATTAAACTCTGAGTTTCTTAAACACCCCAATGAGAACACTTGACAGTTTTTCATAAACTCCAGAACCTTAAACTCGAGTTTACGGCGCAGTCAGAACGTAGTATAAGCAATTGCACTTGACAACAGCGTACCAACGCTCTCAACATTTTCTTGTTGCTGATGCGCCAAAATATCGGGACTATGATAAAAATACACCCACGCTTACGGCAGTTAAGCCGAGCCCTTTTATGCACCTCGTTCGTGGCAACAACACTGACACATAAAGCAGACTAGTTTTGTAAGTTTAGAGTTAGAAACAGGCAGTTTAAGAATTCAATTGTAAAGTTGAGTTGAAAGAGGCGAGTTGTATCGCCATCAATAAATCAGCCAAAAAGGCATTTATTAACTGGCGCCCAACCTGTTGGCTCTTAAAAGGACAAAGGACCTATTAAGGACCCTAAGGATCTAAGCTATTTTTGAAAGGATAAAGGACTCAAGGATTTCTAAGGAGCTGTTTATAAAAAAAACAAGAAGGATTCATATGGAGCTGATTTGTTAAATTCTACATTAAGAGAAAAAAACTGTAAGTGATTTTTCAAAATATTTTCAAGTGGTTTAAAATTAAAATTAAAAAGTGTATCTAAAAATAAATCATTTATTGAAAATAAAGTGGAGTAAAGTGAATTTTTGTGATTAAAACTTCATAGAAGGTTAGTGAAAATACTTTATAAAAGTTGACCTAAAAAAAATTTTTTAGTTTATTTTTAAATGTGCAAGCATTTGTTTTCGGAACTATAATCAGCTGAACATAGTTTGTAGCTTTTTTGGCCATCTGCGTATTTCCGAATTAAAATATAATAAGTGTAATTAAAGTTAATTAAACTTTTGGTGTCCACTTGTAGTTATAGTTTTTCATATTGCAATTTGTTTAATGTGTTGAAAATTTTTAAGTCAGCATCAATTTAATTTGCTTTCGAATACTTTTTGTGATTTATTTCTGCCAAAGTAGTGAAAATAAATCTGTTATGTTACCTTAAAGTAATAATCTGCGCATTATAATGATTTGACATATATTTAATTTTCATAAAGAATTGTATCCGCTTTCTTTAAACTCGTGTAAAGAACTAAGGTGATCTATTTGCTGCTAGTGTTTTCAGGGTAACTTTTTGAAAGCTATTGTCACGTTTATTAAACCCAGACTTAGAGCAGAAAAACTTTTTGTCGTGGCAAAATGAGTTTTAGTAGGGATGAAGTGATAGCAATCGTCAGTGAGACGAATGAGCGAACTAGACTAGAGTTAGCCGAACAATTAAATATTTTAACTCTTGAAATTAAACGCCTTCAACCGCCTAGCGTTGAATCTTACCATCCAGTTTCAATAAATCCATTAGTTACGGAAAATAATGCGAGTTTGGACCTAATAAAATCTCTCCCAGAATTCAAGGGTGATTGCACATCCTACCCAGCGTGGCGAAGTGCCGCGGTATTCGCCTTGAACTATTATGAGGAGGGGTCCGAAAAATATTATATTATATATATTTAGAAACAAAATTATAGACTCGGCTAACTCCACTCTTGCCTCCTATAGTACAGTTCTCAATTTTAAAGCTATTATTGCCAGATTAGACCAGGAGTATTCAGATAAGAGACCGTTGTATGTATTGGAAAACGAGCTTAGTATTCTGAGACAGGGGAATTCGTCTATCGATGAATTTTATAGCAAGCTGGAAAAACAGCTGTCGCTTATAATAAATAAGCAAATTATGACCAACAGTGGAAGAAGTGATATTATCGAAGCTATAAATGAACGCGCTAGAGGGAATGCCTTACGTGCTTTTATATCAGGTCTTCGTCGCCCAATGTGCGATATTCTCTTCTCTGCTGGTCCTAAAGACTTACCTTCTGCCCTTGCTGTTGCTCAGGAGCTAAAAACTAATTACAGGCGTATTGAGTTTGCTGAAGCTTATGCTGCAGGTAACGCATCTAAACCAAATATGCCAACACAAGCAATGTATCCGGGCCAAACTATAACTCAGAATAGTCGGCCATTTTTACGTTTCACTCAAGGTAATGCAAATAGGCCAACTCCCATGGAAGTTGATAATGGATCAAGTTTTTATAGACAGAAGGCTAATCTTCCTAAAATACAACAACAATATAAAAGCAACAACATAAAAACATTTCCGGTTCAATCACCCAATTATAATTCTGGGGCACAGCATTCTAATCCTAATTTGACAAGGATGTTTAAGCGTTCTCATGAGCAATTGCACTCAGGTCGATCACCATTTCACAAAATACAAAAGGTTAATTTCATGCCAGATGAAATAGGAGCTTCTTCAAACAATGATCAATTACAGGTTTGCACAGATGACCTAGTTCAAGATATTGATTATCAAAATGAACATTATTATGATTATAATTGTAATTATAATAATCAAACTTATGATGGAAAAGATGCCATTGAAGAAAACGGTGATGAAATTAATTTTTTAGAATAAAGTCGCTCCTGCCTTTTATTACAAAGAAAGCCAAAAACGGGCAGGAGCTCCGGATTTTAATTGATACCGGCACTTCAAAAAACTACATAAAGGACCTTCCCTTTCTTCAAGGAATTAAGCCTTTAGAACACCATTTTAAATTAAAGTCTATAAACGGCGAAAATATCATAAATAAAAAATGTTTAATAAATATTCTGGACAATATCTCAACGTTTTTCTTGCTTTTCAGTCTAAGCACGTTTGATGGTATCATAGGGTACGATTTTTTGAAACAAATTGATGCAAAAATTGATACCGTTAAAGGGTATTTATTTTACCGCAATGGTAAAATAAAATTACAGTATTTATCGTGTAACCAAGTTAACTCCAGAATCTGTTCCATCATTAGTTCGAACTAGATTTCGTCAAATTATAAATAAAAACATAAATGCTTTTGCCGATCCCAATAGAGCGTTGCCATACAACACTGCCGTAAAAGCCAGAATTCGCACAAATACGAATTAACCAATCTATAGCAAAAGTTACCCGTATCCCATTTCTGTTGCGCCTTTCATCAATAATGAAATTAAAACCCTACTCAGAAATGGTATCATTAGGGAATCGTGTTCACCGTACAATTCTCCTGTACATGTTGTGAATAAAAAAGGCTTCGATGAAGACGGTAAACAAAAATTAAGGTTGGTTATCGACTTCAGAAAAATTAATGAGGTAACAATTCCGGATCGATACCCTATGTCGGATACATCGGTTAACTTTGGCAAATTTGGGTTGTTCAAAATTTTTCACCACATTGGACCTAAAGTCGGGGTTTCATCAAATTATTTTAAGTGAGGAGGATAGACAAAAAACCGCTTTTAACATAAATAATGGGAAATACGAATTTTCTCGGTTGCCCTTTGGTCTAAGGAATGCACCTAGTATATTCCAAAGGACCATTGACGATATTTTACGCGACTTTATTGGAAAATTTTGTCATGTTTATGTCGATGACATAATCATATATTCTCCTAATGAAGACTCACATTTAAATCTTATCGACTGTATCCTTCAGAAGCTTGAGAAAGCGGGAATGAGAGTATCCGCCGAAAAGTCTAAGTTTTTTAAAACTGATGTTGAATTTTTAGGCTTTGTTGTTTCCGAAAAAGGTATTAAGACCTGTCCAGATAAGATTCACGATATCATAAACTATGAACCTCCACAAACTCTTCGAGCCTTGCGCTCATTTCTTGGTTTATCCGGGTACTACCGCCGTTTCGTGAAGGATTACGCTGCCATTGTAAAACCTTTAACTATTTATCTTCGAGGGGAAAATGGACAAGTAGGTGCGAGAAATTCCAAAAACGTCAAAATAAATTTTGACTCAGATGCGCTTGGCGCATTTGAAAGAGTAAAAAAGATATTAGCTTCCGAAGACGTGCTTCTCCAGTATCCCGATTACAATAAACCCTTCGAACTTACTACTGATGCTTCCTCTACTGCCTTAGGTGCAGTCTTATCCCAAAAAGGGCGACCAATTACAATGATTTCGCGAACACTATCTACTTGTGAACAAAACTATGCGACAAATGAGCGTGAACTTTTAGCAATTGTTTTGGCATTGAAAAAGCTACGACACTATTTATACGGAATAAGGGATATCCACATTTTTACTGATCACCAACCGCTGATATTTTCGATGTCAGAAAAGAATCCAAATGCAAAAATGAAGAGGTGGCGATCATTTATTGAAGAATTTTCTCCCGTTTTCCATTTCAAACCCGGAAAGGATAATAAGGTAGCTGACGCACTCTCGCGGCAGTTTGTCCACAGTTTGAGTGATTCTGATGAAACTGTGCATAGCGAATTGTCTTCAAGTAAAACAATCAAGACAGTTAACTGCCCTATAAATCAATTTAAAATTCAGCTAGTGTTAACAAAGTCTTCCTCATTTAATAAAAACACTAAAATTCTTTTTCAAAAACATATTCGTCACACAATAGCATTCGATGACGTTGAAGATCTTGTACAGTGTTTAAAAGGAATCATAAATACAAATGTCACTAACGCGATCCACTGTGATCTAGCAACCTTAGCAGAAATTCAGAATACATTAGTTCTGGCATTCCCCGGTGTTAAATTTCTCCACACAGAGGTCTTGGTCATAGACTTAACTAATACAGATGATCAGTTAGAAACGATAGCAACGGAGCACAATCGAGCTCATCGTGGTTTACACGAAAATTTTCGCCAAATCTCCAGTGAGTACTTTTTCCCAAACATTAAAAAAATGTTGAAAACATTAATAACTAACTGTAAGATATGCTTGGAAAATAAATACCAGCGAAAACCACCTGATCCTGGAATTGGTGAAACTCCCATTCCAAGCCTTCCAGGCGAAATCCTTCAATTAGATATTTTTATAACTGGTAAACAACTTTTCTTGACGTGTTTAGACAAGTTATCAAAATTTGCTATCGTAAAGCCAATTATCTCAAGATCAACAGTTGATATAAAGAATGCTTTATTGGAAATTTTACTGGTATTCGGTAATACCAAAACGATCGTTTCTGATAATGAGAAAGCATTTCAATCGAATACCGTTAGGACTTTGCTAAGAGATAATTTCAAAATAGAACAATTTTTCATACCCACCCTTCACAGTGAAAGCAACGGGCAGGTGGAAAGATTCCATTCTACATTGTTGGAAATTTCACGCTGCGTTAAAGAACAACAGAAAATAGTAGAAATTATAGATTTAGTACTATTAGCAACTTTTAAATATAGTTGTAGCGTACATTCGGTAACGGAAGCGAGACCAACTGACGTCTTTCACAATTTCCCGGTAGAAAAACTTGGCGATATAAGAAAACGACTGCTCGAAACTCAGAATAGAACTTTGCGTAGAACTAACAAAGGTAAAACAGTGAAAACTTACAGCCCCGGAGAGAAAGTTTTTTTGAGACGAAATAAAAGGCTTGGGAATAAATTTGACAAGGTTTTCATTGAGAAGGTTGTTGAAAGGGATCTTGGCACTACAGTATTGATTGATGGAAGAAGAATCCACAAAAGCAAACTTCGTTAAGCAACTACGTTTTTTTAGTTTTTTTTTAATAAAAAACACCACAACAAATAACGAAATTAAAATATAAAAACCACTTTTTAATGATTTGAACTATCATATTATTTCTCATACAATATTTATAACTCTTTTGAGAATTGAATTTCTTTAATTCCCATACTTAATATATCTAAGCTTAAGATATTGTTAACGGTAGATTTTAAGTCCTAATTTCTGTGTCAAATAATTATGTCCGCTAATGCGACTCTATGCAAAGAACGAAAGTGAAAAACCATATGTTTGTATCGAATCGAGGACGTTTCGCACTTAAGCAGGGGATAGTTAACAGAGTCGTTCCTCCTGTCACGTATGCTGGGTTAAGTCACCGACATTGGCGCACATTCATACATACATCATCATCCGCGTTATGGTCATGATCACCAGCGTAATCAAATGGGCTTGACAACTGCGTACCAACGCTCTCGATCTTTTCATGTTTTCGACGCGCTTGAATATCGGGACTACATATTATAAAAAATGCAGGCTAGTTTTTTACCGACAGCTGCGCACCAACACACATACATTATTCATCAGCGTAAGCAATTGCACTTGACAACAGCGTACCAACGCTCTCAACATTTTCTTGTTGCTGATGCGCCAAAATATCGGGACTATGATAAAAATACACCCACGCTTACGGCAGTTAAGCCGAGCCCTTTTATGCACCTCGTTCGTGGCAACAACACTGACACATAAAGCAGACTAGTTTTGTAAGTTTAGAGTTAGAAACAGGCAGTTTAAGAATTCAATTGTAAAGTTGAGTTGAAAGAGGCGAGTTGTATCGCCATCAATAAATCAGCCAAAAAGGCAATTATTAACTTATATATAAATTAATAAAAGGCTTAATATTTCGCACCAGAGCGGTAAAAAAAAAGCGGATATTTTGCCGCTAATAATAAAAACACTAAAAAAAAGTTGGGGAAAATAATCCGTTTTAACCAAAAAGCAGGATATTTATATTTACTTACCGCCAATTTATACATATATAAATATGTATACATATGTACATATATGCGAGTACGTGCATGTTACATAATTAAAAAGAAGGAGGCTGTGTCAGAGACACGGCCATTAAGTTTAACGTAGAATACGCCATCCGATAAGACAGAAAACATATGTATAATGATAATTTATAATGATAAATAATACAAGCAAATGAATTTCTTTATTTGATAGTTACTTTTGATGATATACATAAGCTTATGATAGGAAAATAGGATAAAAATGTTTTTAAATTATCAATTAAATTTCTCGCAAAAACGAAGTCAATGGTAGTTATCAATAGTAAAGATAAATGATAAATAACAGACCCAAATCTATTTGATTATTTGAAAGTTACTTTTGAGAATATAGGCTTATGATAGGAAAAATAGGATAAATATGTTTTTAAATTAACATTTAAATTTCTCGCAAAAACTAAGTCAATGGTTGTGTTATCAATAGTTGTGGGAGCATCATTTCGAATATAATCCAAATTAAACGTATCGCTCATAAATTTCGCCAATCTAGTATTTGAAGTGATTTCTGTGTTAAAATCACCACCAGTAGTAGTGTGTGAAGCGGCAGGTACAGTTCATCTGGATGCAGGGCATCCAATTGTCTGGTGGAAGAAGAAGAATTTGAAAATTTAATAGGCACGGCGCAATCTTTGAAGCTTTTGGTAGTCAACACATGCGTGTGAGCAGAGCGCGCGGAAGTAACAGTTCAGCGAAATCAACCCTCTTAATTGCGCCGAGAGAAGAGCAACGTCACCAAACATCAAGCCTTCGATCAACGTAATAGCAGAGCGCGGAGAATAATAGTAATTTGTGTTTGCAGTACTACAAGGTATGAGATTAACACACGCACATACGCATTTGCAGTTGTTTAAGAGAAGTATATACATAAGAGTTTGTACTTAAGAGTTCATATTAAATGATATGAAGAAGAGAAACATATTTCCAATAAGAAATTTGTATACAAAATAAACAAAATTGAATTAGAATTTCAATAAGAATGGATGCAAGTAAAATGAACAAAATCGAATCAGAATTGCAATAAGAAATTTTGTATACAAGTAAATAAGCAAAATTGAATTGTAAACGTATACAAGTTTAATAAGAAAGTCCGAACAAGTGTACGGAGAAAACTAAATAAGAAATTAAATCTAAATTTATTAATTCACGCACAACACTTATTGTATTTATAGCTATTGAAAAAAAAATTGCTTAGAGTGTAGCAAGAACTAATAGCATTCGTATTAATATTTTACTTTTTTTAATTTACTGGAAAATATAAAAAGTTTACATTGAATTTAATTTACTGCTCATATTGTTTCCGAATTTTATTTAAAAATTAAGCGATTGTATCGACCATGGACCGTGAACAAATCTTTAGGTTGACAGTGAACGAACTAAAAGACAAGCTAAGTGGGTTAAATCTCTCAACGACAGGACGGAAGGCGACGTTACAGGACCGGCTGTGTGAACACTTCGGCCTGACTGTAAGCGATGACGACGATGGCTCTGGTGAGGAAAGCGAGTCGATGCAAAGTATTGTGTCACCTGCAACTGGTAGTGAGCGCGCAGTTTTCACACTACGTGATATCGAGAATTCCTTGCTATCATTTAGCGGTTCAGCCTATCCTACCATCGAGGAGTGGTTAGACGCATTCGAAGAAAATGCTACTGCGGTCAAATGGAATGAGTTACAAAAATACATATACAGCAAACAGCTTTTAAAGGCGGCGAAAATGTTTATTCACAGTCAGCGCGGTGTTTCAGATTGGTGCTCATTAAAGCGTTCTCTGAAAATCGAAGTTGGCACCGTGACGTCTTCAATCGAAGTACATCGTTCACTCAAAAATCGGCGCAAACGCCCAAATGAGGATTTTCGTGAATATTTGTACTGTCTCATGGAAATTGGTAAGCCTGTCAATTTAGACGATAGGAGTTTAATTGAGTATTTCGTCGAAGGCATACCCGATTCGAGGGCTGCTAAAAGCAATCTGTACCAGGCAAAGACAGTAAAGGAGCTAAAAGACCAAATTCTTATATACGAGAAGATACGTACTGGTCGTCAATCGAGTGTTAGCTTACCCAGCGTTGCAGGAGCTAGTGACGAAAAAGTTAAGACTTTTCCAAACGCACAGGGGAGTAGCAGTTCAAAGCGTTGCTATCGTCGTGGAGCAGTAGGGCATTTGGCAACAAGTTGCTCTCAGATACAGTCAGATTGTTATGGTTGTGGTCAGACGGGCCATCGTAGGGCACATTGTCCTAAAGGTCAGCTTCAGGTCAAACAAGAAACCCCTAAAATAAATACTCTTGGCATTACCCAGAAGATAAAGTCGATGGGTTGCGTAATTTTTAAACAATTAAGTTTTAATAATTTTAAGTTTTCGGCGTTGCTGGATACTGGTTGCGATTTGTGCCTGATGCGGTACGACGTCCTGTTGATAATGGGTGAAGTAGAGCTGTCATGTGTTACACATCGGCTAGAAGGTATAAGCGATAGTGGCTTAATTACGTTGGGAAGTTTTACTTCAAAGTTGATTGTAGACGGCGTCGAGCTGAGCTTAACATTTCACGTCGTACGTGAACGCGACATTATCTATCAAGCAATCATCGGCAACGACGTTTTAAAACAGGTGGACCTAATAATTACCGAAGACGAAGTGGTATTTAAACCAAAGAGCATATGAAGAGGTGGCAGCCATCGTTTGAGGGCAAACGCTATGTCAGGCTGGCCGAATGTGGGAACATGTGAACCGTGTATTACAACTTACCTTTACAAATAAATGCAACACTGTACGAACACTGATCAAAACCCTGACTGAGCAAAGAGGACGGAGAGACAAGACGAGACATACAGTTTTGAACTCACGGCAGTTAATACGCGACCGCGAACGGAGACAGATCCTTTTAATTATAATTTGATAAACTAGTAGTTTATAAGTTACTGTATACTTAAGCTTTGTGAACTTTAATTTAATAAAACATGAAATCCAAATTAAATGTGAACGTTTTACTTGCGTGGTATCGGCTTGGGTAAATAAACCCCACATGTATGTATGTATCTTGTATTTAGTAACATTATTCACAAATGTACACAATTTTTCATATGTGATATTTATACATACCTACATAACATATTTTATTCCTCAAATTCAATTTTTTGCCCAATTTAAAATAATCAAAAAATATGAATTCATTGTAAAGTATATTTAAACAAAAACCTTTTTTCATATTAAACAAAAATCTGATGTGCGCATGCGAAATGCCGTCGGCAAAAAATCTATGCCATTTTGTAAACGTGAACATACATATGAATGTGATTATTTATTTATTTATTTATTTATTTATTTATTTATTTCAGTCAATTGAACAATAAATTCTTACTGACTATAAAACAAAATGACTTAATACTAATTGAAGTAAGTATACAATAAACTATGTACTGCTCCACAAGATAAGGACGGTTCGTAGTTTTGAACATCATTTAGTTCCGAATGGGTCCTCATTAAGGGAGCATACTTTGCATAGTTAGATTTTGTAAAACCGAGGTAAAAGACTGGAACACTGCGTAGACTACGCATAGGAAGATTAAAAGTTATTCTTTCTAAGAGGTTAGGGCAGTCAACTAAACCACACAAGAGCTTGGTAACAAAATAACAAGCAAGATAAGCATATCTGTTATTAAGAGTTTTTATGTTTAAAAGTTGGCAGCGTGATTCATATGAGGGACTGGGTTCACTAAAATTTAAGGAACGAAGAGCGAATTTGATAAATTTTTTCTGTATTCGCTCTAGGCGAATTAGGTAAGAGTTGTGATATGGTCTCCAAATAAAAGAGGCATATTCTAATCAAGATCTTACTAGGGAAATGTAAAGCATCTTTATGGTGTACGGGTCAGAAAACGAAACACTATTACGACGAACAAATGCCAACATTGCGTAAGACTTGCTGACTATATAGTCTATATGCGTGGAAAAGCTTAATTTTCTGTCGAAATAAACACCAAGGTCCTTAACTTCAGTTACACAATTAAGGAGCGATCCAGAAATATCATAACGCGTTGGAAGCGGTATAAGCTTTCTAGTGAAAATACAATGTGAACATTTTTTTATATTAAGATGTAACTGATTCCTTACACACCATGAATGCTGTTCATGAAGTTCATTTTGGAGTGCACTGGAATCATGCCTGTTCCTAATGACCGAGTATATTTTAAGATCGTCAGCATATAAAAGGTATTTAGATGAAGAGAAGCAAGACCCAATGTCATTTATAAATAAAATAAAGAGAATTGGTCCCAGAACACTACCCTGAGGAACGCCTGACGTAGCGATAAAAGGCAGTGAGTAAACATCCTCAAATGCAACCACGCAATATCTATCAGACAAATAAGATTTTATCCATTGAAGAAATTTAGAATGGAAGCCCATGCTAGATAATTTTGACACTAATACATTATGGGAAACTCTGTCGAACGCTTTTGAGAAATCAGTATAAATTGTGTCAACTTGGTAGCCTTCATGAAAAGTAGTTATACAGTCTTCGGTAAAAATTGCAAGATTATAGATTGTTGACCTGCCCTTAACAAAACCATGCTGATTTGGACAAATTAGGCTACTTACAGAGAATAATAATTTCTCCTTAACAACACATTCGAAGATTTTTGCAACTGTAGTTAGTTTTGATATCGGTCTATAATTAGAAACATCATTCTTGTTACCACTTTTAAAAATTGGTGTTATATAACTCTTCTTCCAATCATCAATGAATTTCCCAGACGCTAAGGACATGTTAAAAATCAATGTCAATGGTTGAATTAGCGACCTGCATTTTTTAAAAAGTATGGCCGAGAGGCCATCAGAATCCATTAGGTTGGAGGATTTAATTGAATCGATACCTCTACTGACATCATCTTCAGACAATACCAGCGATCCAAACGAAAGAGTGCATTCAGGAATGAAGACATTGGCGTTATTATGATCCAAGTCAGACACAAAGTTTGAGGAAAAAAACTCAGCAAACATGTTAACTGCTTCTTTAACGCTACTCGCACGTTTATCGTTATAAACGACTGAGGAGGGAATATTTGTCTTTATATTCTTGGATTTTATGTAGCTCCAGAATGCTTTCGGATTTTTTTTTATATTAACTTCATAGTTATTAATATATTTTAAGTATAGTATTTTGTCTAAGTCATTAAATTTCTTTAAATATAAATGATATTGTTCTTAATAAAATGGCAAATTAGTTACTTTAAACTTTTTATGGTATTTATTTTTTCGATTTTTTAGATGTTTTAGATTTTTTGTGTACCACGGTATCTTATAAGTTTTTCTTGGAAAAGTTGGAACAGTATCAACACATAAATTAAAGATTAATGACTTAAAAAGATTAAAAGCCAACTCAGTATCTAATTTCGAAAGTGAATCAGACCAATTATATTCTTGAATAATAGAATTCAGATCAGTAAAATTGCATAGATTATAGTTAAATTTAAAACATGAACCGACTTGTGGAGCAGTAAAAAATTCATAAAACTGTAAACTAATTACTAACGGAAAATGGTGCATATTTTTTGCCGAGATCGGAGAACTACATATTCTTAATTGAAAGTGTAAATTATTGCTTAAAAATATTAAATCTAAGAGTCTATTATGTTGGTTAACAAATGAATTAACTTGAGATAGACCGATATTTGAGGGGCTATCAGTAACGAGAATTTCACTGTCCTTAGACATGTTTACTGGAGTTAAAAAAGACAAACTATTTAAATAACGCCAAGAGATATTACTAAGATTAAAGTCTCCTAGAACGCAAAGCTCATTATCTCCAATACTAGAACTTAGCGAGATAATGTTATCGATTTGTGCTTTGTAAGTCGTATAACTGCTAGTAGGAGGAATATAAGAAGCACATAGAAATAAAAGTCCACGCGGGCAACGCACACTGTTGATCAAGTATAGAATCCGAATTTCTTAATTGGACAGACGAAGAATAATGTGTACGTTGAATTGCGATGAGCACTCCACCACCTCTCGAACATCCAGTTTTTTCCCCATCTCTGTCCTTTCGATAAACGTTATAGAGCGCGGGATCAAAGAACTCAGCGTCAAAAAAATTTGGAGTTAGCCAGCTTTCAATTATAACGAAGATATCATAGTCTAAATGAGAACTTAATCGGCGAACTTCGTCTGCTTTAGTTCGCATGCCAGACACGTTTTGAAAATATAGTTTTAATTCATTCGAAGACTTACGATTTTCTAGAGCGGTATTGGCGGACTTTCTTTTCTTTGTAAAAAACGAAAAGGGCGAACAGTAACATTAGCCGGCCAGATCTCAGGCATAAGCAACTTGTCAAAAAGCCCTTCGGAAACACCCAGTTTAAAATTTACACGCTTGAGGGCCTCAGTTGCAGCATCTTTCTTCACAAGTTTGAAGCAAGATAAAAGATTTTTTTGAATACCCGAATGTTTTTCAACATATTCAAGTATGTCATCAGTAGAGACAGATGGCAAAAAAGAGGCAAGATGGAGCCATTTTAATTTCACAGCAACCTTAAGTTCGGCGTTAACACTAGATCCAAAAACACGCAATTCAGGCTTTTTTTTAACATTCTTTCCAGGTACGTTAATCCAATTGTTTTTATCATGTTCAGTATTAACTAGATTAAGAGTAGATGTAGGCGGATAAGTTGCAGTTTTTGTTGATTTGATAACATCAGCGCACCCTACCACAGCAGGCAAATTTACATTGGAATAAGTACAAGCAATACCAGACATCGTTGAATTTGCGGGTGCATGGCCAGACAGTGCAAGAGGGCAATGCGTCGTCGAACTAGCAGTAAGCGCAGCAACAGAAGCATATGATGACATCGACTTCGCATTCAAAGTGGTAGCAGAGACATCTAGCACAGTATCAGCAGAAGAAGACATTGTACCAACTGTAGTACGAGCAGTGGATGTTGACTGAGCAGAGGATGAGCTGTCGGTCAATGTTGAATTGCATTTCGCAGATGACTTGACGTTAGAGTTATTGTTTCTAAAACAAATACAGTGAGCAGCACAGCGACGAAATTCATTAACATCGGCTTT